>CM042251.1:12491130-13691130 GCA_023566225.1 Romanogobio albipinnatus | reverse complement strand
GCACCGCTACAGGGAGTAGGGGTCAGAGGGGTCTCATCAAGCTGAAGAGCAGAGGCATATACAGTACTGAGCCCATGAAACAGGGACTGAATACTATGCAAAAATGGATTCCCAAGCTTCGAATACTGCAGATGATTAGGTGGCTGGCGTGTTCGAATGGGACGTTGTACTTGTGGCTCCGAGTCTGGGCTAGAAAGTTTACTTGAAGAATCACTTGAAATGCTGACTGGTTTCAGAGCAGGCACAGGTTCTGGATCAGAGGAGGTGCTTTCCCCAGAAGGCTCCAGGTTATCAGCAGCATTTGAGTCAGTTTCATCTAGAGGTTCTGCAACCACACCCAACTCAATGGAATCAAATTCTATTTCAGAATCAGCAGTAAGTGCAGATCCAGACTCTGACTTCTGTTCCACCTCAACAGTTTCATTAGTGACAGACTGTGAACGCTGGCCAGGCAGAATCACAGGCATAACGGAAGGAACTGCAGGTGCTGGAACAGGTAAGTCCCCCACGGTTGTGATAAAAAGTAGGAGAGGAACTGGAGTTCTCAGATAAACAAGGTAAGAACAGTTCTTGCAGATCATCATCAGGGTCTGGAAAGTCAGAGCTTTCAGGACTTACTGGAGGCAATAACTTTCCTGATCTGGTCTTTACTGGTTCAGGCTTAGAAGCTGGTGATAAGTAACCACAAGGCAGCAACAGGTCTCGGTGGAGAGTTCTGATGGGGCAATCTTTTCTTTCTGGCTTGACTGTGTATACCGGAAGAGTGCCGGCTTTCTTCTGGATAACATACACATCTGGCTCCCATCTATCTGCGAGCTTGTGCTTGCCTCGTATTTTGACATTCCTGACCAGAACTCTGTCCCCGACAGAGAGTTCTGAAGCAGTGACCTGCTTGTCGAATCTGAGCTTGTTTCTCCCCATAACCTTTTCTGAGTTCTCAGTTGCAATCCTATAGCTTTCTTCAAGATGGGACTTTAACTTTTCAACATACTGTGAATGAGATGTAGATGTTTTCCCAGACACAGGCAGCCCAAAAGCCAAATCAACAGGAAGACGGGGTTGTCGACCGAACATTAGTTCATATGGGGAATACCCAGTGACATCATTTCGAGTACAGTTGTAAGCGTGTACAAGCGGCTTGACGAAATCTTTCCAGTGAGTTTTATCCTGATCTTGCAGAGTGCCCAACATATTCAGAAGTGTCCGATTGAACCGTTCCACAGGATTGCCACGAGGATGGTAAGGTGTCGTTCTGATTTTGTGGATTCCAGCCATTTGACAGAGCTCTTTGATGGTATGCGATTCGAAATCACGCCCTTGATCGCTATGGAGCCGCTCAGGGATTCCATAATGAACCAGGTAGTTGTCCCATAGGGCTTTGGCGACTGTCTTGGCTCGTTGATTCGGGGTAGGCACTGCTACAGCATATTTTGTGAAATGATCCGTTATGACAAGGACATCTTTTGTATTACTCCGATCTGGTTCTATAGATAAAAAGTCCATACATACAAGTTCTAAAGGTCTTGATGTTCTGATGTTGACAAGGGGTGCAGCTTTTTCTGGTTGTGCTTTCCTCCGAATGCATCGCTCACATCTTTTAATCTTGTTACAGACATCAACTGACATGCGTGGCCAAAAGAAACGGGATCTGACAAGGTCCAGTGTTCTATCTATGCCCAAATGGCCCATTTGATCGTGAAGCTGGAATAGGACTTGAGGCCGATATTCTTCTGGAAGGACAAGTTGGTAAGAAGGCTCACCTCCGATATGCCTCCTCCTAACGAGAACATTATTATGGAGCTCCAGACGTGTAAGCTCTCGCAAGAGTAATGGCAGATCGGGGAGCTGTTCCCTCAGAGATGGCGGCAGAGTTTCTCCTCTCTCTAACTGAGCAATGATGTGCTGAAGGACTGGATCGGCTCTTTGTTTGGCAGCGATCTCAACATCAGAAAGAGATGGCAAAATGGGAGAAGAGAACTGCAGATCATTTACAAAACTATCTGGCAGGCTGTCAGCAATAGTGGAGAGTGTTTGCACAAGGGCAACGATTTGGTCTTGATCAGATGAGCTGTACACCAGTTGTCTGTCACACACAGCTTGGACTGAATGCTGGTCAATGGAGACACAAAATGGATCCTCAAGATGTTGTTCTGTGAACTTCAGTATTCTCTCTCTCTCCTTCTGGGATAGGGCATCCTCTGACAGTCCAGCATGAGGTCGCCGAGAGAGTCCGTCAGCATCAGCATTCAACCTCCCGGCTCGATAAACAATCTTGAATGAAAAGGTTGAAAGGGCGGAGAGCCATCGGTAGCTGGTAGCATCCAGTTTTGCAGAAGTCAACAAATATGTTAACGGATTACTATCAGTGACTACAGTGAAATCCGATCCATACAAATAGTCAGTGAATTTCTCCGTGACTGCCCATTTGAGCGCCAAAAACTCAAGTTTATGTGCGGAGTATCTACTTTCACTGCGTGACAGGCCTCTGCTAGCGTATGCAACCACCCGGTTTCGTCCATCGTGCTCTTGATACAACACCGCACCAAGGCCAGTAGAACTTGCATCCGTGTTTAAGATGTAAGGCTTCCTTGGATCGGCAAAGGCAAGGACTGGACCAGTCGTAAGCTTCTGGATTATCTCCTCAAAGGCTTGCTGACAAGCAGGGGTCCATCGGTCAGCAAAAGGTTCCTTTGAATTCAGATAATGATGCGATTTCGCCACCTGCTTGGACCTTTTCTGGCTGGGCGGATATCCAGAAGTTAAATTATTGAGGGGTCTGACGATGGAAGAATACCCCTGCACAAAACGCCGATAGTACCCCGCAAAACCAAGGAATGATCGGAGTTCTTTAAGGTTTTGAGGGACAGGCCAGGACGTTAATGTGGCAATTTTCTCAGGATCGGTTTTCACACCATCGCTGGAAACTACATGTCCAAGGTAGTTAACTGATGTTTGGAAAAATACACATTTTTCAACAGATAACTTTAGCCCAAACTCTTTCAGGCGTTGAAGCACTTTCAGCAGACGTTGCTCGTGCTCTTCTAGTGTTGGTGCAAACACGAGCAAATCGTCAATGAACACCAGCGCTTCTTTCAAATTCAAATCCCCCATACACCGCTCCATGAGGCGTTGGAAAGTGCTTGGGGCATTCGTCACGCCCTGAGGCATACGGTTGAATTCATAAAATCCAAGTGGACATACAAATGCTGTCTTGCTCTTATCGCATTCCTCCATCTCTATCTGATAGTACCCAGATTTTTAGTCCAATGTAGAAAACCATATGGAGCCAGCGAGTGCTGAGAAAGTATCTTCTAGCTTCGGCAGTGCATACGCATCCTTAATCGTTTGTGCATTCAACCGTCGATAATCAATACACAGCCTTACTGTACCATTTTTCTTTCGCACCACAACTATTGGGGAAGCAAAAGGTGAGTTAGATTCTCGTATAACACCAGACTGCAACAGCTCCTGAATGTGCTTACGAACAGCATCCACATCTTGAGGGTGTATCGGTCTTGGTCGTTGCTTGAAAGCAGTTGGATCGGAAAGCTTGATGTCATGCTTAACCTTGTCCGTGCGACCAAAGTCAAATTCATGCTTTGCAAACACCTCAGGCATACTATCGAGCATGGCTGTTACACGTTGCTTCCATTCAGTTGAGAGTGGAGACTCTCCGAAGTTGTAATTCAGCTTGGTTGGAATTGGCTCTGTAGAATAGGAAGGTTGACGCACATTTTGTTCTTTCTGAAGGATGGTCTGAATGGCACTTAACTCTGCAATGGGCACTCTCATAGGAATCACTACGTCGTGGTCAGACTCGTTGGTGATTACCACTGGGAGATGGACAGGTTGGACTGGAGGTAGATCGACAAGACTAGATTTCACTATCAAACCACCAGGTAAAGAGAAAGAGGTTGGATGCTGAATGAGTACTTCTTTCTCACCTTGCAAGAATGGACACATGGCATAGGCATCCAACACAACAGACTTTCGAGCTGGAATAGTCTGTGGGGTGGTGGACATCATCTTCGATACGCCATGATAGTCATCAGTTGCTAGCTTGCGCCTTATCTCCAGAATCTTGTGCACCGCCTTGTATCCAAAGGGCACAGGATGAAACTCAGAGCGTGATATAAAGTGCTGGTCGTAAACGACATCTAAAGTATTGGTGCCAATCAGAACAGGGGGCTGTGTCGTTCGCAGGTCCGGTACAACCAAGGCCAGGGTATCTATGTCCATCTCTTCTCCTATGAACTCAGGTGGAAAAGTTAAACAGAGTTCCACATACCCAATGTAAGGCACACATTGTCCATTTGCACCCTCTACCTCCAACAGATTATTCAATGGCTTTATTTCATGATCTGAGAGGTAGGTGTTGTAGAAGGAATGTGAAACTGTGGTGACTTGGGACCCCGTGTCAAAAAGACAATGAAAAGTGGTCCCTTTAACCTTGACCTCACCGGTACTTCTTGTGCCCACCAACCCCTTTGGCAATGGGCAACGTGGTGATGAATGCTTAACGTGGGGACATTCACTGGTTGCAGCTCCCACTTGTCCCTCGGCAGAAGCTGCTTCTAGTTTAACGGTTTCCGTTTTTCCCAGGATTGCTGCTTGCACTTGAGCTGGCTGCGTTTTTCTTCCACCAAACTGGGATTTGGCTGACTGGAACAGTTGGGGACTATATGACCATCCTGCCCGCACCGGAAACAAAACCAAGGCTTTGGCCTGTTGGCTCCCTGACTAGGTTTTGAGTGCTTTTTGTTCAACTGAGTGTCTGATTTAACGGAGTTCTGAGCCAACAAGGCAGACATCTGGCTCTGAAGTCGCAACATCTGTTTTTTCAATTCTTCAATAGCACGTGTGTCTGAGGTATGATCACATGCACTAGTGCTATGAGTTTGTAATTTTGCATGGTGCCTCCCTGATGGAATGTGCTTCTTCATTAATGTCTCTTTTGCCAACTGCCTGTCCTCTTCAGTTCTGAGCATAAACAACAACTCTGAGAAGGAAGGTGGTTGGTCTCCTTTCTGTTCCAGTTGCAACTTGTTTATCACACTGTTGTCCCAGCACCCTCTGCAAAATTGCTTCAGCAAGTATTTGTCAAATTCTGCAGCTGGAATACCACCACGCTTGACCACACTACCAAGTGCGACCTGGAGTCTCTGCAAGTATGAAGATGATTGTTCTCCCTGATCTTGAAGAGTGTTCAAATATTTGGCAAACAACTCCTCGCCATCTTCAACTGTGGCATAAGCAGAGTCAAGTACGTGCAGAAAGGTAACAGGTAGCACCGTAGGTCCAAAACTTTTCACCAGATCTGCAGCTGGAGGGAGTAAACTTTCCAGTATGCGCCTTGTGATGTGTACAGGTGCTAAACTTGGATCTGCAGTCAAAAGCTCAATTTGAGACCTCCAGGACTCATAATCCGCTTCATGCTGTGGTTTTGGAAATCTTCCTGAGAAGGGGCGTAGTCGGAATGAAGACATAGGCTGAAAGTTAACATCATCTCTGCGCACAATGTGTTCAACTACAACTCGTTGGATCTCAGAAGGATTCAGTTCATTTCCAGAGAGTGAGATTCTTGGTCCACCATCCCTAACTGGGGTTGATCGGGGTCGAGGTCCTTGATCAGTCTCCACAGCAGTTCCAAGCACCTCAACGGTGTCCTCTTCACCCTCCTCCTCTTCTTCATCATTGCTATTTTCCTCTCCACCACCAGTGGCTGCTATTCCCAAATGTGAACTTATTTGGTCAAACATTCCTTTAAGAACGTTGTCAAATGACTGGCCACTCTGTCGGGAGATACGTTTCAACTCTTGCAGGTAATCAGGGGCTGGGGTGGCCTCCACTGTGGCTGCGGCGGCACACTCACTCCTAAGTAACTTAATAACAAAATCAGCAGAGGAAGCTGAAAAAGTATACGGCAGTTTTGGTTTTAGCTGTGCCAAAGCTGCTGCATTAATAAATTCAACGGTCAGGTTTTTATAAAATGGACTCTCATGTTCGGTAACGGTAAACGATTGTTTAATTTCACCGTAACTACCTAAATGATCAATAATTTCGTCATCTGCTTTGGTGTTGGTCACACCACTAATAATGACAGAATTAGCTACATTAATACCAGTTTTCTTAAAGAAATCCATGATCCTACTTGATTACTATTCTATATAATATAAACAGGAATCACACAATGACACAAGTACAGACATTCACAATGTCAGGCTCCTGGCTGGCTCGCCAAAAATGTAACAAGTAGAAGCTAGGCAATTGACTGCGGATGCCACCTGGCAATAGAAGAGGGATCGTCACGGAGCCTGGGTTGCGAATGAGTACACTGGAGTCACTTTAGTATGAGTGTGTGTATTTAGTAGATAACAAAACATAAACAATACATAAACAACATAACTTCAATGACACATACAAAACAATTTGAATTACAGTTCAGTTCAATGGCAGATTAGTGCGCTGCCAATGATTTGGAAAAAAACAGAAAAGAGGAAAAAACTTTACCCCGACACAATGTGTTCCAAAACCAGGACAAGGTCTGGTGAAATGTCAATTAATGACGAATTGAGCAATAGTTAATCCAGATAGGGAAGTGTTCAATCGCAGTGAATGTGTGGTTCGGTTACCCTACCACATATATCAAAGTTCTCTTAGCTCGCCATCTCGATCAGAGTCCTTGAGTTAGGACGGGTCGAGAGTTCAAAAGATCCATAATTGGAGAATGGAGATTTGTTGATCCAGGAAAAAAACCTGACCTAAGAAGGCCAAAATACAAATTAAGAATTCCATTCAAAAATAAAATAACCATAACATATACTAAAGTAATTCAATATATGCATAACCATACCCGCTTAATGCAAGGCATTTCAATAAATAAAAATCATGCAATAACTTATATGAAATCCGGAGTGGCAAACAGGTCCACCTGCGTGGCTCCGAAGAGGTCCCATATCAGCTGGACAGACTGGGGGTGGAGTCACTACTCTCCCGGAAGTGGACACTGACGAGAGAGCTTGTCGGCTGTCTGGTTCAGCGCACCAGGGATGTGAATGGCACGAAGCGACCTCAGATGCTTCTGACTCCACAAGAGGAGGTGGCGGGCGAGTTGGAGCATGCGACGGGAGCACAGACCACCCTGACGGCTGATGTACGCAACGGCCGCAGTGCTGTCCGTGCGGACCAGTACGTGTTTGTGCTGAAGCAGCTTCTTGAAGCGACTTAGCGCGAGACGTACTACCATTAACTCCAGGCAATTGATATGCCAATGCAGCTGGGGCCCCGTCCACAGAGCCGATATTGCATGCCCGTTGTACGTGGCCCCCCAACCCGTGGCTGAGGCATCCGTGAAGACCACAACATGTCTGGACACCTGTCTTAAGGGCACTCCGGCCCGTAAGAATGAGGGGTCGGACCAAGGGTTGAAGGTTTGGCGACAGTACAGGATAACTGGGACCCGATACTGGCCTCTCTGCCACGCCCACCTCGGGA
Source organism: Romanogobio albipinnatus (assembly GCA_023566225.1). Taxonomy (NCBI): domain Eukaryota; kingdom Metazoa; phylum Chordata; class Actinopteri; order Cypriniformes; family Gobionidae; genus Romanogobio; species Romanogobio albipinnatus. Next base: position 13,683,636 of record CM042251.1, on the reverse strand, counting down.
CTCGGTCGTGTAGCCAGCGTTGAAGCGGTCTCATATGAAGCAATCCGAGCGGCATTACCGCAGCTGCAGATGCCATATGCCCCAGGAGCCTCTGAAAGAATTCCAGTGGGACCGCCGTCCTGCTCTTGAATGTATTCAAGCAGTTTAACACTGACTGGACTCGTTCCTCTGTGAGGCACGCAGTCCGGTTGACCGAATCCAGCTTCATACCGAGATAAGAGATCCTCAGAGTGGGACAGAGTTTGCTCTTCTCTCGGTTGATCTGAAGGCCCAACAGGCTGAGGTGACGGAGCACCAGGTCCCTGTGTTCGCACAACTGCTCTCGAGACTGGCCGAGTATAAGCCAGTCGTCGAGATAGTTGAGAATACAAACACCACGTTCTCGGGGTGGCTGCCTCCGCGACTTTCGTGAAGACGCTGGGTGACAGGGACAGCCCGAAGGGCAAGACTTTGTACTGATATGCCTTCCCCTCGAACGCAAAGCGTAGGAACGGTCTGTGTCGAGGAAGGATAGAGACATGAAAGTACGCATCCTTCAGGTCGATCGCTGCAAACCAATCTTGGGGACGGATGCATTCGAAGATGCGTTTCTGCGTTAACATTTTGAACGGAAGTCTGTGCAGGGCCCGATTCAAAATGCACAGATCCAAGATTGGTCGTAACCCACCCCCTTTCTTGGGTACAATGAAGTAGGACTTCATATCGGCTGTAGGAACCGGCTCGACCGCGTCCTTCGCCAGTAGGACATCGATCTCCGCCCATAATACATGGGCATCGCTGCTCCGCACTGAGGTGAACAGGATGCCCTTGTATTTGGGGTGCCGGTGCGTGAACTGAATCGCGTAAATGAGTCTGATGGTACGGATGAGCCAGCGAGACAGCCCCGGGAGCTCTAGCCAGGCTCCCAGAGACTGAGCAAGCGGGACCAACGGCACCACAGGCGTACCCGGGGTGAGGCAGCGAGGTGGAATGTTCAGACCTGACTTGGACGGCCCGGAGGCGACCCGGAGAAGGGTCTGAACATTCTGAGGCGGGGCAGTATGGGGGAGAGAAGGCCCGGGGGCTCTAGCCTCACACTTCCCCCTGGCGAGAAGAGGGGAAGACTGGAGTGGCATGGCCCGGGGGCCTCGCACACAACGATCTTGGCCCTCTTGGGGCCCAGGGACATAGGAAACTGCTCTTATATTGAGTGGAGATGCTTATAGTGGCAGAGATGCTTTGATGTTGTTGGCCCCCCGGTCCTCCTCCTGGGGGGGTGCGGACACCACCTCCCTCCGAGCAGATCCATCCGTCCCTGGGCTGCCCGTCTCAGGGCCGCTTACCGTTACGTTTGCCGGGAGACTTAGCGGGGCCCTGAGCGGGTTGGGCGGCCCCCTTGCGACTGGCGCCCTGCTTCCCAGTGGAGGCTGCTGCTTGGGTTTAGCAGGGGCAGAGGTGGACGCAGAGAGACACCCTCGGCGACAAGCAGATGGAGGCAGCAGCTGGTCGTCGGGGCAGGATTTTTTTTTTTACCACCTCCATCTGCTTCTGGGTCACCAAGAACTGCTGGGTGAAGTTCTCGATGGCGTCGCCGAAGAGGCCAGCCTGACAGACAGGGGCGTTGAGGAACCGAACTTTGTCAGGCTCACGCATATCTGCCAGGTTCAGCCCCAGCTTCCTGGACCACTAGTGTGGACATCGCCTGACCCAGGGAGCGTGCAGTGACTTCCGTCACCTGGAGAGCGAGGTCCTTCACCGCACGCAGTTCCTGCATAACCCCTGGGTCGAGACTACCCTCGTGCATGCAGGACAGAGGGCAGTGAGAGAGGAAAAAAACTTATACAGATTATGGCCCTTTTGGTGTTCCATATTTTGGGACCAAATAGTTCCACACTGCTAAGTTTTTCCAATGCACATCCGGGCAGCCACCCCAGAAAGCATGGCTGTCAACTCTGAATCTGATTCAGCATAAGCACACACTATTATAGTGGGAAACTCAGCATTATCATGTCCAGCGCATAACAGCGCTCTCTCCGATGCAGCAATTGACATCTGTCCTCCGCCAGAGCCCCAAATGAAATGCTAGGCCCCCCCCCCTTTTTTTCAAAAAAGGACCAGCAATCCCATCTGTAAGCTACCAGCAGGCATGTGGTACAATGAGCGTGGCCGCCCGACTTGATTGCACACGGCGCGCTGAACACTCAAGCCCCTAAGAAAGAGGCATGGTGAACAACGCGCCGACGTGGTCATGTTCTCATAAGGGAACATGAACCACCCACGAACAAAGTCTCAGCATGCTTGTGATGCGATAGAGGAGTGGGGGCCCACGGGGAATGGTTACCCGGCGGGGAAGCCCCACTGTAATCCTCAGGTCACCAAGGCTTATTAGCCAAAGTAGTCCTTTTCTGGTGCATCAGGGAATAAGCAAAGGGACTCAACCCCATTTGAGGTTTCACAGTCTCGACCGTGCACCAGAGCGTGAGTGACGCGCTGAGTTGCCGTGGCAACCCCCGCTGTCAGCCGCGCCAGACGGCACACAGTGCGCTGAACACTCAAGCCCTTACGAGAAAGGCTTGAGACGAACAACGTGCCGACGTGACCACGTTCTCCTGAGAGAACATGGATCACCCACAAACGCAATCTCACATGTTTATATGCGAGAGAGATCGTCGCCGTCAAATGAGGACAGGAAACAACCGCATCCAGAAACACACGGTTTGAATGACATCTTGAAAAAGACGCAGGGTCAAACCATGTTGCTCTTTTTAGAAGGAAATGCTCTTTCAGAAATGCTGAAGCACTCAGGGAGATGACCGCAGCTCACAGCAGTCCGGTTGCAAGCCTGCGTGTGAGCACTCATGAACAGAACGCCCAGCCAACCAACACAGGAACAAGTGTATGTTGCAGCGGCCACTCGCTGACACGCGCCGTCACACCAGCACCCAGGTAAGAGAGCGATCCTCCTCGAGACTCGTTTAAACACTCTTCGCAGAAACAGCTTGATACAGCAAACCATTCGGCTCCGAAGTTAAAAGCAGTATGCGTTGTTCACTTCCGTGTTTTATACCCGCGCTGCGGGGCGGTGCGTGAACCGCATGCCAATGTTTTTTGGCTCGTTTCTATACACTCGAAGTAGATTGGTCTCTGAAGACAGATCCCAATTTGTCGGTCAGTTCCGACATACGTCGAACGTGACCGACTGAAAGGGAACTCGAGTTACGTAATCTGATTACTTTTTTCAAAGTAACTAGTAAAATAATGCATTACTTTTAAATTTTCAAATATCTGATTTAAGTTTTCAAATAAGTAATGCAAGTTACTTTGATTTCCCATTTATTGACTGACAGCTCTCTTGTCCCCATGTTGAGAAAAAACAGGAGTCGACGCAAACCCCCAATAATTAAATGTTAAATAAAACAAATATTTGTGTGCATTTAATCCCACTTTATTGAACAATTTACTTGCTGCTGACCTTCGATGATTCAGTTATAAATCATAATCAAAAATGACTTTAGTTAAACTTTCTTCTCCTACATTATATTCTTCTGCAATCCAGAATTGCAGCACAGCTGAAAGGTTTGTTTGCGCTATGCCCGCTTCTGTACAGGAGTGAATTTGCATTACCTTCAGCCTTATGATTTCAATTTTGGTGTGAAAGGGCCTTTACATTTGCCCCAAAATAGACCTTTTTTGTTAAAAAAAACCCCACAAAAAACAAAAAAACAAGCCAGGTGGCAAGTAACGCATTACCATTACTTTTCTTAAAAAGTAACTAACACAATAAGTTACTTTTTTAAGGAAGTAATGCAATATTGTAATGCATTACTCTTCAAAGTAACTTTCTCAAACACTGGATTTGGGGTTAGCATAGGTGGTACCTTTTTTCAAAGATAATAGAGATTAACCTTTTAGCGCCACTAATCTGACATTTAATTTCCAAATTGCTGCGATATGTACATCAACCACCTTAATAAAACATTGCCAGATTCATGTTCCCCTGTTTTGGATAAAACTGAAAGCGTTTTTAGCGCCACGTTTCACTTTAAAAGTGTCACAAATCCTGCTGCAAGCAACGAAATATCATTTTGCAGAAATGTTTTTCCTATGAGCCTGCATCGGATATATCTGTATACGCAATCTGAGGCTTTCTGAACATTATTTCATACCTGTGCCAGAAAGTTCAAATGAAAGTATGTCAGCCTGAATAGATTGAATATATGTGTTGGAGTGTAAACCAAAATCTGACATTATCTGCTGTGTATGTATTTTAGGATCACAGTACCCAACCTTATCAGGAGTGTTTGGAGAGCACTGCAACAAAAACTTGGCAGAGTTTAGAGGGATTGAGAATAACCCACAAACTCTGTCTGTCTCTGTGTCTCTCTCTCAGTGTGTGTGTGTGTGTGTGTGTGTGTGTGTGTGTGTGTGTGTGTGTGTGTGTGTGTGTGTGTGTGTGTGTGTGTGTGTGTGTGTGTGTGTGTGTGTGTGTGTGTGTGTGAGAGAGAGAGAGAGAGAGAGAGAGAGAGAGAGAGAGAGAGAGAGAGAGAGAGAGAGAGAGAGAGAGAGAGAGAGAGAGAGAGAGAGAGAGAGAGGACATTGAAAACAACATTGTTTTTCCTCTTATTATACATGAAGTCCATGAAGGGGCAGAGCGTGGTTATGCATGTGCTGTGTATGCCAGAAGTCTCTGGAGCATTCTCCTCATCAACAAACATCTGTGCACTCCTGTAAATAAACAACAAACAGTCCGTAAACAACAGCACCACAGTATCCTTCCTCCTGTATGCACTGAATTTGATTTGCCACAGGCTTGTAAGAGAGAAATCATAGATTAAAGTATTTTCTTTTCATCTTAGAATGAATTTGAGTTTAATAAATAAGCTATTTTGGTCTGTTGGATTTTGAGTGAAAGTGTTTGCGCTTATCTAGCCAGCAGCTTTTTCAGAATAAACTGTAGGAAACACACAAACACGTACACAAGTTCTTAGAACTCACAGATATACAATCAACAAACACTGTAGGATCCTGACATGATACATTTGGCTGCTTAACTCCCATAAACACTTAGAAACTCTATCCGACAGAAAACCATGCATCAGCACTGAACATATAGTACATCAATTATTTTCAAACATTGCATAAAGCTATATGCCAAAAGACCATTCATTACAGTGATTTTACAACAGTTCAGTGCAAAATAAATGGTCCTAATCTTGATGGTCCTACAGTTCTGTCATGAAACTCTCAATGGTGCAGGCAGGTCAATCTGCTAACAATTACATTGTTTTCTACAGGTCTCAGCTTATTGGTACCAGTTGCGTCAGAATTCAATGAGCTTTCTGCTAAATTTTCAAACTTGGTCAGTGTTTGCTATAGTGGTTTGCAGCATGCTTTCAGAAACCCTCCAGCTTCCCTAGCTCAACCTGTATAGATCTGCTATGAATAATTAATGTATGCAATATTGTACAGCAGCAGCATGTCTTACTTGCTCACATCAGCGTGTCGTGTATGTATTGGCAGTAGCAAGTCCCATACTTGCTCGGCAACAGCAATAATCAACAGCAATAGCATGTAACAACCGCATAGCAGATCTATTCTGCCAAAACCAAACATATTAATAGTCATAACCATTACCATGCCAAAAACTCAGAGCTGTCATGACAGACATTATGTAATGCAATTTAATTAAGTTTCAGCTACACAAACTGTGGATTTATTGTTTAAATATTGAGAAATATTATCTTTATGTCAGCTGAAAAAGTTCACAGTATACTCAAACATTTCTAAACTTAAATGGTTTAAGGTTATTTCATCACACTATACATCCCTTTTGCGGGAGCGGGAGTACGGCACACAAATACTATTGACTGAACGAACCTATGCAACAAAGATTTTGAGCGATCGGGAAAGGAAGCAAACAAAAAGGATAAAGAAAGTAGCTAGTATCACGACCCATCCCACAATAATTAAGTATGAGGTCAGGAGGTGGACATTACATGTTTTTTGATGGCCATTTACACAAAAGCAATCCGGTTAAAGGCATTTTCAGTTACATTTGGAAGTGGCTGAAAGTGAACAATTGTTTTGCCTATGAGGACTTCCGTATACATGTGTACCGCATACCTGGGGAAGTGATGCACTGTGGGACAATGACAAGCTGGTGGAAGGAGTGTGATGCTCTTAGTAATGTTCTGCTCTGAAACCCTGGATTTGGCCATTCATGTGGACGTAAATTTGACATGTGCAAACTACCAAATCATTAGTGCAGAACAGGTACACCACTTCATGACAATGGTGTTTCCTGGTGGAAGTGCCCTCTTTCAGCAGGATAATGAATCATGCCACATTGCACACATTGTTCAGGAATAGTTTGAGGGAACTCCAAGCCTGGCCTCCAAGTTTCCCAAATCTCAGTCCAATTGAGCTGGGCAGACAAGTTTGATCCACGGCGGCTCCACATCACAAGGAACTTCTGATAATGTCTTGGTGCCAGATACCACAGGACACCTTCAGGGGTCTTGTAGAGTCCATGCCTCAGCACTGATTTGGCAGCACACGGAGAACCAACAGTATATTGGGCATAATGTTTTGGCATAATGGCAAAATTATACCACAATATACAACTAAATAATGACGATAACATTTCCATGCCTGTCGTGTCTTTGTGTTAATGCCAAATATTTCGACCTGCACATCGAAGAATTATGCTAAAGGGGTACCCTGTGTGTTAAAAAGGGACATCAAGGGGTCCTGAGTTTGATCAAGCGTCCATATGTGACGAGCTAGAAGTGAGAACGGCTTTGAACATTTGGCTATTGTATACTTCAAGTGCTGTAAGTGATTTAAATGGTTTTGCTAAATTACAACATTTTGCTATACATGGCTTCTCTACAAAGCCCTAAACAACAAAGACATGCAAAATGATTGACAGGCAAAGAGCATTTCTTGTTAGCAAACACACACAGGCTGTGCTCAGATCCTTTTCTTTTTACGGAGCTAGCCTATATAGTGGTGCAGATACGACTTCAGAACCCGGAAGTCTAATTCACCGCTGGTTCCTTCGAGATTTTTCAATGGGGTTTTATAATGGGTTTTCAATTTATGATGTTTCAGTAACAAAGTTCGGGAGGAGCACGTTCAAATGATCTATCTAATCATCATGTCATTCCAACCAGCTGTCAGCAATAAGTAATCAACATGTCTACCCAATCAGCACAAGTGGAGGATCATATAAATACCCAGTCAACTCACCAATGTTTCTCGACAAGTTTTGCAGCATTTGGTCCTTACAATCCGTTACAATGTCTGAGATAGAACTTTATCCGTCCGATGACGATTCTCTTGTTGCCCAGGATCCCCTACAGCATCCCACCGATGCAAGGAGCACCCCGACTCACAAGGACACAGCACCCGAACCTCCAGCAACACAACGCGGCCGTCGGCCCAGCCGCGCCGCCTCCCGTACCCCGAGACGCCGAGGCTTGCCATCGCCTCCACCATCAAGACATCCATCATCTCCAGCTTCCTCCTACACTTCAGCACAACCTACGATTCCAGCAATAGAAAAATGGACCGTGTTGGAGTTAAGGCAAGCGCTAATCAGCGCTGACGTGCATTTTTCTAGAAGAATGAATAAATCTCAACTATACAACCTGTACGTGTCTCTCCAAGCAGCTTCTCCATCTCCAAAATCCACTCCACTTTCCAGAACCGCCAACAGGTCAAGAAATCACAAGGCTCCAAACTCACGCTCTCATAAAACACCCTCCATGCCCTCGCAGGACCGGTCCTTCCTCGAGCGCCAGTCCGCTGCAGCAGGCCTTCAGCTAGCCTGGGCCGCGCCACAGATCCCGCCGCCACTGCCACCGCTGCCGCCGCCGCCACCCAGCCCAACTCGTCTCTCTGCTCCGCCGAGCTACAGGTCGCAGCTTTTTCCAGCGTTGCACCACAGCCCACAATGCCAGCTTCCTTTTCCCCAGGCTGTCCTTTCAGCGTGAGTATGCTTCCGCCAGCAGCGCAGGCTCCGCTATCACAGCCTTTTTCTGCCACTTTTTCTAACCCTTTCCCTTGTCCTTGGCCTGCAGCCCCACCATCAAAATTTAGCGCGAGGCTGCCTCCGCTAGCGGCGCAGGCCCAGTTGCCTTTTTTTCCTCCCCAACTTGGCTCTTTTCCCACTTTTCCCGTTCCTCCTCTGCCGGGGGCCGACCTAAGCGAGAAGTTGCCTCCGCAAGCGGCCTCAGCTCCAGCTTTCCTTCCTCCTAACATTTTTCCCCAAACTCGTTCTCCTTTTACCTTATTTTCTGCGACACCAATGCCCATCCCGCCGAATGCTACAGCCTTGGAACCTCCCCCTGTTGCCAGCAACATCAGAGCACAGATCCTCACAGGTGCGGATATCGATTTATCTTCCCTTCTTTCTTTACTCCCTCCCTCAGTTTCAGATCGTCAAATCGACTGTGGTGATTTTGCAGTCACTCTCAAAAACCCAGCACATAATTCATCCCGCATTCTTTCATTCTCTGAATTTGCTATTGCCTTCAGCCGTTTCAGCGAAATAATTTGCGCTGCACTCCCCCACAGGAGACGAGAATTAAACGATTATCTCGCGATAATTGCAGAGCTTGCGTTATCGTATGGAGGGACCCATTTTTATACTTATCATAAGCTGTTCTCAGCAAAATGCGCCGTCCGTGTAGCTCAGTGGAACCAGTGTCCTTACTGGGGCGCTTTAGACACAGAATTACACAACAGAGTGTTCCTATGCTGCCGTAACATTTCCTGCGCGGTTTGCAGATCTGTTTCTCACTCCACCACAGCTTGTCCTTTGATTAACCCTTCAAATTCCCCCAGCACGGATTCACCACAAGTAAAATCTACCAGTTATGTCCCGCGGCCAGCAAACATCAATTTCAACGACTCTTCCATTGATTCCAAAAGAAGAAACACCTTTTCATCCAGCAGTCAAGTTTGCAACAACTTCAACTCGGGACGATGCTCACGACAACATTGTCGTTTCATGCACATTTGCAGCTATTGTGGCGGCGCTCATGCCCGCACAATATGCCCTGTAAAAAGAGCCGTAAATAAAGATTCAAAAAATTACCTGTCGACTCCCGTGAATATTTCCCGTTTGTCTACTGAATTGTCTCACCACCCTAACACTAACTTTACTGACTATTTACTGTCTGGTCTCGAGCACGGTTTCAAACCCGGCATGGAAAGCCTCCCAACTTAAAGTATCATATGTGACAATCTCCAGTCCGCTCTCGCTGAGCCTGATACAGTTGATATTCTAATCAATAAAGAAATCAAATCAGGCTTCATGATCGGACCCTTTAACACTCCCCCTTTCGAGTGTTTCCGCATCAGCCCTATCGGAGTGGCCACCAGGAAGTTTTCAGGCAAAAAACGCTTAATTATCGACCTCTCAGCCCCTCACAACTCTCCGTTTCCAAGCATAAACAGCCTAATCTCGCTTGAAGAATTCTCTCTCAATTACCACAACATCGATCAAGCTATAACCTTGATTCAAGACGCGGGTCGCGGCGCTTGGCTCGCCAAAGTCGACATCACTTCCGCATTTAAAGTGATGCCAATCCACCCAGATTCATGGCATTTATTCGGCGTACGCTGGCACGGAAAATTTTACTTTTCTGTACGTTTAACTTTTGGCTGCAAAAGTAGCCCCAAGATTTTTGACATGCTATCAGAAGCTATCTGTTGGATTCTTTCCAACAACTACTCAATTCCCTGCATAATTCACTTGCTAGATGATTTCCTAATCATCTCACCACCAGGCTGCACATCCGGCTGCACATCTTCTCACAGTCCAAAAGGTCTTCGCTGAGCTCGGGATTCCAATCGCCCAAGACAAAACCATGGGCCCAGCCACGTCCATCGAATTTTTGGCCATTAACTTGGATACAGTTAACTTCCAGGCCTCACTTCCCAAGGAAAAAATCGACAGGATAATTCTGGTCGCATCCACCCTCCTAGACAGTCCAAACTGTTCCAAACGTGAGCTACTATCTCTGCTCGGCCACTTAAACTTTGCGATGCGCATCATTCCGCAAGGCCGCCCTTTCATCTCACATCTCCTCTCCCTCGCATCTTCAGTTCACGCGCTAGAGGACCAAATCTCCCTAACTAGTTTGTGCTGCAACGAGCTCAGTTTATGGATAACTTTCCTTAAACAATGGAATGGGCTGTCTTTTTTCTATAATAATCTGGTTTCTCTCCCTGTGGATATTCAACTGTTTACCGACGCAGCTCCCTCCATTGGTTTTGGGGGATTTTACCAAGGCCGTTGGTTCGTATCCACATGGCCCACCCAGCTGTCAGACTCACCACAGTCACTAACATCCTCAGCACTGTTCGAGTTGTATCCTTTAGTCGTAGCAGCCTTCCTGTGGGGTAAAGAATGGTCCACGAACAGCATTATAGTGCACTGTGACAACGAAGCAACCGTGCATTGCATTAACAAAGGACGTTCACATTCCCCCGCACTAATGGCTCTCCTGAGACGCCTCATTTGGATTTCAGCCTGTGACCAATTCATCATAATTGCAAAACATATTCCTGGGTCCAAAAATCCAATAGCTGACTCTCTCTCTCGTTTTGCTTTCCAGAAATTCAGGCTGTTGGCACCAGAGGTGGACCCATTCCCAACCCCAGTACCTCACTATTCAGAGCTGATGTTCCCATAAACCACCCATTGAAACCCCTCCTTGACGCCTCTCTGAATTCCATTCTTCAAGCCGTTTCCCCCAGAACCCTCCAATCTTACCTAACTGCATGGAAGTGTTTCAAGTCTTTCCACTCCACATACAACCTGAATTTCCCTGATTTTTCTTTGCTTACCATCACTTCATTCATATCTCATCTCAACAGTATTAAGAACCTCCAAGCCAGCTCCATCAAGGGTTATCTAAGCGGAATTCAATTTTTTCACAAACTCATTTTTGGTCTGCCCTCTTCAGAAATAGCCAATTCACAAACATCCATCAAAGGCATCCAAAAAACCCAACCCACCCACCCAGACACCAGACAACCAATAACTCTAGATATACTCACTAAATGTATCTCCACCCTCCGCCGAGGCTACCACTCCACCAATACCTCCCGCACCCTGGATGCAATGTTCATTTTGGCCTTCGGTTTTCTCAGAAGCTCAGAACTCACCATCACGTCCACCTTCAACCCAAAGGTCCATCCTACAATTTCAGATCTATCAGCGCTAGATGACGAAACCATGTCTTATTTCATCAAACAAAGTAAGACGGATCAAATGAAAAAAGGCCATTTCATTTACATTTTCAACCTCCCATCACCAATCCAGCCGTACCAATCCCTTTTAGCTTACCTACATTTCAGAAGCTTGCAGACTAAATTCCCTTCTGACCCACTCTTCACAGACGATTCCAACCACCCTGTCACACGTTTTTGGTTCCAAAAACACCTCAAGTCCATACTGATTCAATCCGGCATCCCAGCAGACCACTTTTCTAGCCATTTGTTCCGCATAGGTGCAGCAACCACAGCCGCTAAAAAAGGCCTCTCCCAGCATCAGATCCAAGCACTCAGTCGCTGGTCGTCAGAAGCTTTCAAGAGCTACATTCGTTCTAATCGCTTCCACATCAAAGAAGCCCAACTGACTCTAATCAGCTAAATCTGTTTCCATACACCCAAACCTACAGGATCTCCGCATCTGCTTCATTTCAACATCATCAATCCAATAAGGGAAACGATCATACATTCACTGCCCCGGGCAGCATCTCCCCAGTCGCTCCCGCTGGAGCCGCCTCATTCTGTCACTGCCGCAGCAGTGTTATCAATTTCGCTCCAACAGAAGCTCAGTTTCTCCATCCAACCGGTTTTACTGCCAAAGCAGTGTCATCTCTTTCATTCTAACAAAGCCCAGTTCTCTGCCCAAAAGGTCTCCACTGCCGCAACAGTTCCGTTTCCATTTCCGTTCAACTTGCCTCTACTGCCGCAGCAGTGTCATCTTTTCCGCTCCCGCAGGAGCCCGATTCCCCGTACAACTGGCTCACTGGATAGTTGGAAAGCAAGTTTGAAACAGCTCGTCTCCACTGCCGCAGCAGTGTCGTCAACTCCGCTCCCGCAGGAGCTCTGTTACTCCATCCAAACTCGCTCCACTGCCACAGCAGTGTCATCTTTTCCGCTCCCGCAGGAGCCCGATTCCCCGTACAACTGGCTCACTGGATAGTTGGAAAGCAACTTTGAAACAGCTCGTCTCCACTGCCGCAGCAGTGTCATCAACTCCGCTCCCGCAGGAGCTTTGTTACTCCATTCCAAACTCGCTCCACTGCCGCAGCAGTGTCATCAACTCCGCTCCCGCAGGAGCTCCGTTACTCCATTCCAAATTCGCTCCACTGCCGCAGCAGTGTCATCAACTCCGCTCCCGCAGGAGCTCTGTTACTCCATTCCAAACTCGCTCCACTGCCACAGCAGTGTCATCTTTTCCGCTCCCGCAGGAGCCCGATTCCACGTACAGCTGGCTCACTGGATAGTTGGAAAGCAAGTTGGAAACGGCTCGTCTCCACTGCCGCAGCAGCGTCATCAACTTCGCTCCCGCAGGAGCTCTGTTACTCCATTCCAAACTCGCTCCACTGCCACAGCAGTGTCATCTTTTCCGCTCCCGCAAGAGCCCGATTCCCAGTACAACTGGATAGTTGGAAAGCAAGTTTTGAAACGGCTCGTCTCCACTGCCGCAGCAGTGTCGTCAACTCCTCCGCTCCCGCAGGAGCTCCGTTATTCCATCCAAACTCGCTCCACTGCCACAGAAGAGTCATCTCTTCCGCTTTGGCTGGAGCTCAATTCTCCATACAACTGGCTCATTTGATTGTTGGAAAGCAAGTGAAAAATGACTTGTCTCCACTGCCGCAGCAGTGTCGTCAAATCCGCTCCCGCAGGAGCTCGGTTACTCCATTCAAACTCGCTCCACTGCCACAGAAGAGTCATCTCTTTTGCTCTGGCAGGAGCTAAATTTTCCATACAACCAGCTTATTAGACAGTTTGAAAACAAGTTGGAAAGGAAGGAGTTCGTTGCCACTGCCGCAGCAGTGCTATCTCCATCCCCAGCTGACTACCAACGAGGTTCACTTTCTGATACCACGACCATCAAAACCTCAGACGATGACAAGACCTCCCGATCCAGTGACTTACCCTCGCCTTCGATTGGCACAGCATCAGTTTCATGCTCTGCAACTTTTGGGGGGTATCAAAATCATTTACCGGCTGCTGTCCCATGTTAGTTGCAATTTTTGGGGGAGTACTCTGGGTTCGGGCCAAATACCGAGCTCGGAGCCCTCTCCTCGGACAGCACGCCAAATACGCATACCATTCTTTCTATCTGACTTATTTGTAAGTGTGAACTCGTGAAATGATGTTTCAGTAACAAAGTTCGGGAGGAGCACGTTCAAATGATCTATCTAATCATCATGTCATTCCAACCAGCTGTCAGCAATAAGTAATCAACATGTCTACCCAATCAGCACAAGTGGAGGATCATATAAATACCCAGTCAACTCACCAATGTTTCTCGACAAGTTTTGCAGCATCCCTCCACCACCCCATCTTCCTCACACTCACCTGGTTACTTCCTAAACCAGACATACGGGGGGAGTACTCTGGGTTCGGGCCAAATACCGAGCTCGGAGCCCTCTCCTCGGACAGCACGCCAAATACGCATACCATTCTTTCTATCTGACTTATTTGTAAGTGTGAACTCGTGAAATGATACTTTGACGTTTTGTTCTACAATGTACACTGCACACACTCGCATCCCAAGCTGTCTTATCTAGTTACTTATTAAAAACGTACGTTTTCAAAAATTAACATAACTTCAACATCAAATTTCATATTTTGAATGTGTAATGTGTGTGTAATTTACATTGTAGGACAAAACGACAAAGTATAATCAAGTTATGTTTCTCACAGGCTTTATTTTGTACACATATCGAAAAACCCCATTATAAAATCTCAAAGGAACCTGCTGTGAATTAGTCTTCCGGGTTCTGCCGTCATTCCTGCACCACACTATAGCTCTGTCACAGAGGCGGGCGGGATTATCTGTCAGATATTAGAAACATTTTATTCAACAACAAAAAAAATGCTTACAGCTGGTTTAATTATCCTTTTGCATTCAATTACATTCACTGTTGATCCACAATCTTGGTCTAAATCTTTGGACAGACATCATATTTATCATTATGTGTGTCCAAAAAGAACCCAACCCCATCTGTAAAAAGGCAAGACACTGGCAAGTGGCAACGAACACAAGAACGCAATTAAAGACACAGAGGGGAATTATACTGGAAATAGAACTACACCCTCCACATTTATTACTAGAGGGGTTTGGGAGGGGTGGGGGCAACATCATTGTCCTCCACAGGAAACAAATGTTTTGCACATCCTGAGAGGCTCTGCAGAAAGATCATTATCCTCCACTCTTTCGTCTGCTCTTTCTCTCTCTCTGTCACATAAAGGGTGGTCGTGTGTTCATTAGTAGATGCTGTCAGTGTCCTAAGGAGTGAGGAATGAACTGAAAATGAGATCATGCACAGAGAGTCGGGCATTGCGTGGTCTCTCACCCTTTCTCTCTTTCTGAGTGTGACATTCTCTTTTCTTAGTAATCACTGGAACAATACCAATCAGAAGGCAGAGCTGTCGGCTCTGACAGTCTCCCACTTAATTGGCTGTAATTAGCAGCTGAAGGAAGTTAGCAGCAGAGCTGAAATTAGCATGCCTTATTGTTTAGTATGATCTGCAGAGGAGCGACATTGCAAACGGAGGCAGAGAAACAGAGGCGACAAAATAAATGTGAATGTATGCGTGATGCCCCCTTAAGGCCTGTTCACATCAAGGACAATATTCTGTGTGATAAACATTTTGATTTAAATGAATTGCTGTTAATGTGTCTGTCTGACATGTACATCTGCATGCCATCAACTCGAAAGATTATGGTTATTGTTATTCTTTTTTTTTCTTCTTTTTTTTACGTAATCGCTTTTTCATTGCACTGCTAAGACAACTGGCCAAACAATTGGATTTGCGCTTTTGGTCACATGCCTAGAGCCACTGTTGTTACACGACTTGGTGGCAAAGCAAAAAAAAATAGTAAAGAATCCGGAACCATCTCACTCTCTGTACTCTTTGTCATTTTTTTTGATAAACACCATAGTGAATATATAAATCTGAACGGCTGTTCAACTCGTAAATAATATTTTAATTTATTTCTCCATGACAAGCTGGTGTCAGAAGCGGAAAGTTGCACAGTGCCTTGTGTACTGGGGTAACTAGAATATTTCTGCTTTTCAATAAGCACCTGTTACGCAACAGCAGACTCAAGACAGATGAATAGTGACAATACTGCAGACTGATCTCATGAAATGGCGTATGTATAACACGCCAATACGTATGCCATTTTGGCGTGCTATCAAGACGCATAATCGCTTTTTAGCATGTTTATCAACGCCGTTTCATTCTATCCCCCTACACTGCCCCTACCCCTAAACCTACCCATCACACACACACACACACACACACACACACACTGCCCCTGCCCCTAAACCAGAAGAAGACATTCTGCATTTTTACATTTTCAAAAAAACATAATTTAGTATGTTTATAAATCCATTTACATTCACGCGGAATCACACGGCATAGACATACACGCGGAATCACACAGCGTAGACATACACGTGGAGATGATGGTTCGTTTTGGCGTACACATACACGCGGAATCACACGGCGTAGACATACATGTGGATAGCTCAAAATGCATACAGATAACACGCCATTTGGCTTTAGAAAGTGGCGTGTATGTTTACGCAAAGTCATGATGTCATGTTGCAATACTGAGAGTTTATTACAGCAGATGACAAACTCTTAAAATGCCCCTTTTCTGGATTTTTGAAAATTACCTTTCATGTGTGTAACATAGTTCTAAGTGAATGAAAACCTCCTGCAAAGTTTTAAATCTGAAAGTGCACCGTATATAAAGTCTCTCAAAAGTAAGAGTCGACTCTGAGTCAATTAAACAATTAATTTGTTTAACGAGTCCTAAGCCATTTCGTTGTGACACCAAGATGAAACACTAGCATGTTGCCCATCCACTTATTGCACGTGCAGACACCAGGGAAACCTTGAACACTGCAGCAGGTCGAGAAGACGCTGTGCTCTACAATGTATTTATTGTGTTTCATATTGTGTAAGTATCTGGCTAACCGGCTAACTCAAGTTATTACTGTCTTGTAGCAAGATTTGCAAACTTTAATGTTCCATCAGTCATTCACATTAGTGCTGGGCTAACGTATGCACCGTTATTGATACAGTTCCTGCATGTGCACCGCAATAAATTAGAAACACACACACACTTGTTAATGCTGATGGTGAGGAATTACAGTTGAAACATCTCATAATGTACTTCAAACTGAGAAGCATCACTGAGAAACGTCCTGCTCAAGATTCAGGTTGAATAACTATGTGATGGCCCACGATGCAGCCACACATCAGTGAGCTGTAATGTTGCGCACCCCACACACACATATACAGACACCCACACCCACACATACATACCCCAGACATCTTGTTCTGTATATTGTGTAGTATTTCGGTTTCCTCACTTAATGATTTCTGTATTCATGTCATATTTATTTGGTTATAAGACTCGGACACTTTATTTCTCATTTAGATGTTTGTTTTGAGTGGTATACATCATTAGCTTGGTTGGCTTGGTTGGCTAGGTTGGAGTGCACACAATCTAGTTTATGTTGTACGGTACACACTGGTATTAATATTGATTTCTTTGAGTTTAAGTTACCGTTGTGGTGCTGTGGATGGTCGGAGCTGTTTAATGGTGATCGGCGACTTCCGGTTTGCAGTCCTTGCATATTAAGGACTGGCATGCTGCTCCAACGGCTTTTTTTGTTCCGCTTGCCGCTACCAATTAGCAGATTGACCGTGGGGGGAAATATGATGTTTGGGTTTGTATTTCCTATGCTAATTTCTTGTTTAATTAATTTGTTTCTTTGTTGACTTTAAGATATTGCATTTAGTTTTATTCTAATCATTGAACTGGCCCTGTTATTATTGTATTTTTGAAGTTCTTGTTTTTTGTCTTCCCCCTTGTGTTAATGTGGACGTTTGTATAAATGTATCCTTGGTGTTGAATTTGTAGGTCAGTTCAGGTTGGTTCTCAAATGAATTTAATTTTGTTCGGTTGACCTCAGATATAGGCCTAAATATTTGATTTGATTATTTGGACTTTTGTTTCCTTTTTTATAACTTTTTGGAGATGCCTGGATTTATTTAAAAAAAAATTAGGAAATCATTTTTCATGGCCTTCATTTCCTTGACTGTTCGTTCCCTCACAAACTAGTTATTTTTATGTTTCATCATTGATTCGGACTTGTGCTGGAATTTACAGTGTGTACAATCGAAGCCTCAGGATGCCGCATGGAGCTGGAGTTCAGTTATGATGCACTGTACACAGTAGACCAATCACAACAGACTGGGCCATCTGACCAATCAGAACAGAGTAGCTTGTGGAAAGGAGGGGCTTAGAGAGACTGATTCATCCATCGAGTCGTTTGAGAATCATTGAACATTGTGGTGATGTGCAATGTATATTATGAGAAAATGTTTTTTTTTTACTGTTGCACGTGGATGTGCAGATGGAGGACTGGTGAAGTACACACCTCGTAGTGACAGAGATAAGTTGACAGGTAATTCTTACTTGAACACAAGGAGATGAACGGAAACGCTGGAATGGATAAACACAGGGTAATTGCTGCAGATAAAGTCCTTAGAAATAGCCTGACAAGCCAGACCCACATCAAGATGTTGGGTCTGGGAACACACCATTGGCAGCGCTCAATCTGAGGGGCGGGATATATGGTTGTCTTTCAAATTCCCTCTGCACGCAATAGGATAGCTCTACAACCAGAGCATCGAAGAAGGTGAAGCAGAGGTAGTTGATAGATTAAACTTTTGCCGTATCCAGTTAGAAAAACTCTGAACACATCTTCCTTTTTTAAGAATGACTTCAGTGCTGTTCTTTGTTATTTTCTCAAAGGAAAGCTTAACTCCAAGTCTTCCAGAGTCGCGGCCAAAGCCGATTTGAAAGACTGCTGTTTGCCAGCTTCTTTGTTTTTTTTAAGTAGCACTCGGAACCGCCACAACTCTGGGGCACATTCAAAGCTCAAACCGGTGCGCAACGTTTTGCTACGGATTCCGGTTGAACGTCGTGTTTCCTGGAAACGTTGTGCTACAGGTTTGAGATGCGTTTTATCTCGTTTGGTGGGTGTGTCAAAAATGTCAGCCCAATCAGCAGCAACATGTATATACAACACGCAGTATTCAAGAGACAGCTCACACAGTGGGTCGAAGTAAAGTTGTTTTGAGTTGATTGTCATAAAAAATAAAATTATACAGTATATATATCAACATGATGATGTATTTATTTATATTTTTAGCTTCGTTGCAAGGCAAATTTCATATATGGTAATTAAGTGCTTTACATAAAAATGAAAAAGAAAATACAAGCTATTAAAAAAGCAAGAACTAGAAATAAAATAAAATAAAATTAGAATTGATTACCAGGAGATAAAGAAAGGTTCATTAAATGGGATTGGGATGTTGTCTTTTATTCTGGATGGAAAGGGCAGTGATTGCATGTATTTTGCAGTATTAAACACTTATTTATATTGAGTTCATCAGGCTCCGAATATTCCTCAAAAAGAACACAAAGAATGGCCTTCTCAGCTGCCATAGTTGCAACTCTTGCGTCATCAGAACAGGGTGTTCAACGCAGCACCGTTTCCTTTTAAAAAATGTTTTGCAACGTTTTGTTGTGGCTGAACGCAGCCCTGCTGTCATTATGTTAAGCCCGCCCACCAACTCTTTACACATTGTGATTGGCCTGACTACAGTTTAGTTTTTCCAGCTCGCAAGCCAACAGAAAGTTGCTAGATGCCCTGGCTGCAAATACAAATACCTTAGAAAGGCAGGTAAGAGTCTTAACACAAAACAGGAGAGTGAATAGATAGTGAATATTCATTTTTATTCTGCCTGTCTGTTGTTGTTTATAATGCATTGTTCTGAAAAGACTAAATGCATGCAAAAATGCGACTGCATTTCCATGCTGAACATTTGTGTTTTGAACAGGCCTTTAGAGCAAGAGATGGTCATACAGTAGCAAACCATGTCTTGGTTTGTGACTTTCCATTGACTTCTTTGGTTATGTTTTATTCTGTTTTAACTGAGCTAAATAATTTTCTATCCCCTTCCCCTAAATGTAACCATCACACAAACAGCATTACATCTGCATCAAGACATTTGCATCAAGACATTAATAAATATGTTTAACCTTTAAATGCATACCTCGGGTCTTTAGTGACCTGGGACATCAATCACTACCCTCCTCTTTATTCTTTTATTAAAATTCCTTTAATTTTTTTAAGTTATAGACATCAACCGTCTTGGTATTCGTCAATCAATTAATTATAAACAATATAACAAGAAAAAAATTATACAATTATAAAATAATGGCTGTTATTGATTTTTGAAGATGTTGAAAATGATAGCTCATGAGCCAGATGCTGAATTTACCCGGAAATGAGTTCTGACAAGGACAGTGATGATGGTATAAAACATCTGCTCAAAAGTAACCCTTCATAGCTCCAAAAGGTAACAAAATATGCTTTATTTTATCCTTCTGTAATTGTTACTCTAATATCAGGAGAGTCTTATTGTATTATTGCGATGGGCAGAGATCCATCTGTATTCAATATAGATCCGGGTTGCTAAAGACCCAAATATGTAATAATGATTGGCGAAACATGAATGGATTTAAGGGTTATTATGTTCTTTTCCTCATGAGTGCTGTTTACAGCTCTACACAATTTTAGATTTCAGGGTTTACTGTCCTTGTTGGGTGCCAAAAAATTGTGCTAAATCTGATCACACATCCTGCTGAAAAATCCGGCATTGCTGGTCACCAGTATAAGGTATGTTTTGCATGCTGGAACCAGAATGGGATGCTGATTGCTGGTCCCCAGCATGGGAAGCGATGGTGCTGGTGGTCCAGCTACACCAGCTCCATTTTGCTTGAGAACAGCAAGCAAAATACAAACTACAAACTAGGTCCACATACTAGAACAGCATTATACCAGCTCTAACCAGCATAAACCAGCTTGGACCAACATGGTATTCATGCATGACATGTTTGTTTTGTACAGAGCCCCTAAAGGGACTTGGTGAAGGAAAAATAATATGACATGGAGGAAAAATTATTTGTCAATGCTTTTGCGATCTCTCAAATGTTTTGCATTCTCCTGAGAAACTTTGTGCTCCATCGCAAAAACGTTTGCGTTCCGCCAAGAAAATGTGTGTTTACTCGCAAAGAGATCAAAAGTTTTTGCGAGCGCCCACAAAGTTTCTTGTTTTGCGAGAGAACTAAAAAGAAAAGACATTATTTTTCCTCATATTTTTTTCCCCATCACAATTTGTATGAAGGGATTTAGGGACTAGTCAAACCATCAATGTGCACATAAATTCAAAAGGAATAACAATGAAAACACAACAAAATAAACAGAGACTAAGTAAACAAATAATTACATTACATTAATACATTAATGCTAGTAATGTTAGTCAAATAAAACAATAATCAACAATATTCAGTACAATAATGTGCTTCAACAATGTAAATTGTTTTTTGCTTTTATTTTCATTTAATTTTGATTTCATCAATTTAATGGACATAATATAGACTACTATATTGTTGACAAAAAGAGTATCAGTGGTTGGTTTCAGAGAGAGTGTAATTCAAATATAATTCGCTGCTACAGATTCCTGACTACCTTCCCTGGAACATTTTCCTTTTATCTTTCTTTCTCTGTCTCTATAAAGATACTTCCCTAGGCAACTCGTGTGTGTGGCTCTGGGCTACAGCATGAAACCACAGGTATATATTTAATATCTTTCTTTGATTACTCAGAAGAGTGCTGTAGAAAATTCTCCATCTTCCTCTTGCCATTTTAACCGAATCCATCTCGTTTTCTGTCTCCGTTTCTGCAGATGAATGTATTTTATGCAAGGTCTGTCCACATCAGAAGACCCAATACATCCTGCAAAACTCTATTACTGAATTCATCAAAAATTAAGCACAACATTAAGGAGGAACAGTGCTGGACACTTGCCGTGTTTGCCTCGATTCAATACGCTTCGTTTTATTGAAGACCATCACACCAAAACATTAACACAGCCCACCCCCTGAACCCAGTGATAGATATAAGCAATAAAGTGTTCTCCTCTCTGCGATTTGCGCTCTGACAGAGATAGATACTGATGCTGAATTCTCATAAAGCATTTGTGGGCTGAGGCAATCTCTCTCTCCACTGCAATGAACACAGCTAATGCAGCTTTAACTGGGGAAAAACATTTCCATATGCATGACAGTCCACAAGCCGAAATTAATAAAATGAATAATATTTTACATAATGAGGTGGAAGTCAAAAACAGACCTTAACTTGCATTGGCCCCAAGGTGCCTTTGTTTCTGTGTATTTATTTATTTAATATTAATGCATTAAAGGCTAAATACCTATT
The DNA here is from genome assembly GCA_023566225.1 of Romanogobio albipinnatus. Lineage (NCBI taxonomy): Eukaryota > Metazoa > Chordata > Actinopteri > Cypriniformes > Gobionidae > Romanogobio > Romanogobio albipinnatus. Next base: position 13,662,028 of record CM042251.1, on the reverse strand, counting down.
TTTTTATTAGTGGCTGTACAAGCATATGGAGAAGAAGGACATCTGCCAAACAGTCTTTAATCCAATAAATCCAACAGGAAAACTCAGGAAACAGAATAATACAACCAAAAGAAAGAACTGAACAAAACTGGGAGAATATATACCAGACAAAATGAGGGAACTAATGAGCTAATTAATTGAATGACAGAGGAACTGAATGATTAACCAAGGGAACAAACTGGAAACTAGGGCAATTTTTCAATTCCAAGAACGCAAATTAATGGTCCACAAAGGAGAAAATATCCAGTGAATGGCAGTTCTGTTGACAAAAAAGCCTTGTTGATGCCAGAGGAGAAATGCCAGACTGGTTCAAGCTGATAGAAAGGCAACAATAACTCAAATAACCACTCGTTACAACTGTTGTATGCAGAAGAACATCTCTGAACACACAACACTTCGAACCTTGAAGCAGATGGGCTACAGCAGCAGAAGACCACATGCGATGCCACTCCTCTAACAACAGGAAACGGAGGCTACAGTATGCACAGGCTCACCAAAATTAGACAATAGAAGATTGGACAAATCGGTCTAATGAGGGCCCCTTTGTACCAATTGAGCATTGTTTAAAGGTGCCCTAGAATGATTTGAAACAATAATTTAAATTGTTCTCTGATATCTACATACATAGAGGGTATGTGGATTATTTAAGGTCAAGAATTGTCCAGATACGATACTTTTTAGTCCAGATACTTTTACATGTCCATTTACAACCCTAGAAATTGTCCCTAGGATGAAATGGTCTGTTTTTGCCTTATTTGGAAGGGTCATGAATACTAATGCCGAGTTCTGCTCTGATTGGCTGTTTCACTGCTCTGCTCAATGACAGCAAACTCATCCATACTGTCCATCATGACAATAGAGAGATTAGGCATTCAACCTTATATGTTTGAGCCTGTTTCTGACAAAGATGCAGATTTTGAGGAACAACAAATTGTTTTGAGATTGGAAAAGGACGCTTCTGAGTGGTAAGTTTAGTATTTATTTTCATTAAGAACCTGCAAAATTGTTACGTCCATACTAGAACTTCAGTCTAAACGATAACTAGTAAATAGCATTAACTTTACATGTCAGAAGTCACAACTTTGTTTTTGTTTTCAAATGACTATCATTTCAAATTAAGTGGTGGAGAAGGTGACGTTTAGAAGGATCTAAACGGAGCTAGAAGGATCGAGTGAGCTATCTGTAAGCAACTAAACTAATGTAGTTAGCTCCTGAGTTATGTGTTGTTGATGAAATATAGGCTAAATTATCCAACAAAAGGGATCGACATACGTATCGAAGGTTGTATTTTGTAATTTAAGCGAAGCCTGTTTGATATTGTCCCAGGTTTGAAAAACTGTCCGTGGTGAAATGGGCTGAGCAAACTAACAACTTTGAATTAAATTGTTGCGGTATCCAATTATAAATAAACATCAACCACGCCTGTTGACATTTTTTATCTGTGGGAAGGGTATGAAAAGTCCTCACATCCCATGCACAGCCTGGAACATAACATTTGTCTCCATGATCTGCCATTTTCGCTGTCCTCGCGTGATGCTTGTTTACCTGCAGAACTCCCGATGATTCGGCTGCGCAGTTCCGCCTGACATGTGCTGGCATATGCAAATGTTGGGGGGCGTACATATTAATGATCCCGACGGTTGCGTCACTCTCTGTGTTATGTTGAGATTAGCCTATTTTTCCGTGGTGTTTTTCACAAACAAGATATACATATGAAGGAGGAGACAATGGTGTTTGAGACTCACTGTATGTGATTTCCATGTACTGAACTCTTTGTTATTTAACTATGGCAAGGTTAATTCAATTGTTCATTCTAGGGCACCTTTAAACGCCACAGCCTACTAACCATGTCCACCACATTATGACCACAATATGTACCCATCTTTTGATTCGCATGGATGTACAGCCGACAAATCTGCAGCAACTCGTCTTTGATCACCAAAATGATCCACTCGCTCAACTTTACTGTAGTAAACGTTGCAGAATGGCAAATGGAAATACTGGATTAATTCAGCCACATATGTTTGAACCAAGCAGCAACCTCCCCCAGTTTCTCTTGAAGCCAGCACGGAAGTGACTAAAACTGCAATTTATCGACTGGCCGCTATAGACATGGTCCAAAAGGGAGCAGAATCGCATTGAGCCCCATGTTAAAATGCCCAACTTTACAGCAGAAAAAAACATGTTTACAGCCTGGTACAAATTGTGGGTTTGGTCTATAAAGCTAATTTTGCCCTTCATGACAACTGTGAGGGGGTGAATTTTTCTATAACTAATTTGTTTAAATTGTATTAAGCCCTAAAGTTCTGCATAATTAAGGGCATTTTCTGTTATCAGGGAGTGACGTGCTACAACGGCCGACTTTAGGCTTCTAATGCTCCTCAGAAACCTACGGGTGACGTTACAGACACTACGTTCATAGTTCAGTCTATGGTTTGAACCAGTTTTAAAGTGGAAGAGTGAATTATACAGGCTTGTATACAAGACGAAGTATCAGTATTTTATGTATCGCTCCCTACAACGTCGGACACATAATGGTTATTAATATGATTAGCCTTTTGCTTGACTATGTTATAAAACAGCTAATAATCTGTTGCAAATGTTACACACACAAACCCATTCGCCATCTCAGACTCAGACAGCTGCCTTCTAAAAAAAATCTGTATCCTTAGAAACGCTTTGAACAACTTAGAATGTCAGAAGAGAAAGGCATATAGTTCATCATAACATCGTAATATACATAATTAACCCGCTATATTGCTAAATGCAATATGCTATATGCCAAAGCCTGCCCGCACATTGTTGTGATTGGTTATGTGGCAATTATAAATGAATGGGCGCTGAGGGGTTTAATAACTTTCTACAGGACGTCAGACCTTCATATAAATAACAGACCCCAAAATAAAGATTGACATCAGTACCGACTACGCCCCCCCGGGGGGCCTCATTCCGGGGAAAAGCCTTTAATAATTGAGCAAAGCTCACAGGTTCGTTACGGCTGAGTCAGGTATCAGACATGGGTTGAGTACAAAAAAGATAATTTTATTTAAAATCAATTAAACTTTATTTGACACACAAACACTAAAAGGAACAAAATCAAAAGGAACAAAAATGATACCACTTCAGAATTGGGGGTGGACACTCCCAAGCAGGATGGACACAGCGATCATACGTGCACACTCACACCACAACACACCTCACTGTGAACACGGCACTCAGGAAGGAAACCCACCACCACAACACAGGGAGATGCTGATCCTCTGCAGCTAGCTGCCCCAATTCTGAAGGAAAGAAATGGAAATTAAACAAACACTGGACAATTAGAAAAATAAAAGAAAGAACAGTCATAAATACAATTTATGAGAAACTGAATTCACAAAAAGAACTAAATTCACAAAACCAGTCCAGCCCGTCGGAGGTGCCGCATCCGACAAACACACTTCTAATTGGTGGAGCGTGTTGCGTTTCATTAAAAGTCGAAGAACCACGTCACAGGCCCAAACCAGCAGTCCAGCTGATCCTGTACCACCGAAATGCTGCAGATATGCACAGTTAAGAAGAATGAACCACTATGGTGCAGCAAACCCCTCAAACTGCAACAGACGAGTGGATACGCCAATTTAATCCAGCAGTGGATCGCGCACTCGCACCCCTCATCTCCCAACAGCAATTGAAGTCAGTATAAAGTTCCGATAATGTAAAGCAGAGCAGACACGCAAAGTTCAAACGACCGTTTGGATAAGACCCAAAGCCCACTGCAACGTCCTTTGCACGTTGACCCAAACCTAAAATGTAATACAGCATAAGACAGGTTTAACTAGCAAGTCCGCTAACATTGGTACAGTTACCCCAAAACTAAAGCATACCTGTTGTTTGGTGACTCATATAGCGCAGAAAATGCGTGTTACACAGATTTCCATAGAAACGGCTGTTGTCGAAGGCATCCTGCAAAGCTCCTCAGTCCACCCTTTAACAAAATAAAATCCTGAAACCCTGTATGCAGGACAAACAAAACAGACCACAATGCAATCACGGACAGCAGTTCCTACCTCGCAGACATTCACACACACCCCGCCGGAAGTACGGTGGCTCGACAAACGTGGGGGAAGACACACACACATAGCGCCATTGTGGCCACTTTTATACGCTACCAAATAAGGAGAATAATTGAACCACTCCTCTTACTATTAACTTGCATACTGCTAGTCACAAAGTATTTAGTGACGTAGAGAACAACGGTGATCAGGGCCGGCTAGGGTTGCCAACTTTCTGAAATGGAAATAAGGAACGGGGGGGAGGGGGGGGTTATCTAAATCTATAGATAGATAGATAGATTTATAGATTTATCTAAATGTATCTATTTAGATAAAATAGATACATTTTATGTATCGGGATGATTCCGTATTATATGGAACGGTTGGCAACCCTAGGGCCGGCACAAGCTCAACTGCCACTCTAGGCAAAACACAGTCACGCCGCCCCCACACACTCACAATTAAAGATGATCTTTGAGATGCATGTGAAAGACTGGAGATTTTGTTCATTGATAAATTTGCACTAAAATAAAAACATACAGAAGCATGTTTTATATATATATATTTTTTTCAATTCTGCAATATGAAAAAAAAAATCAGCACCACTAGTGCAAAGGCAAATTCTATTTTATATTATATAATAAGTAGCCTATATGTACAGGCCTGGAGTAACCATCAATAGATTCTGAAAAATTCCCAGTGGGCTGCTGATAAATCGGGCCTGCAGCAGTAGCCTACCACTTCGACATACAGGACGCAAAAAGCAAAAGTCTCTAGTTAATTTTTAATGAATGACGCACGGAAAGTGGCAAATCAGTGGCAGTTCTAGTAGTTCGTACACCTGAAATCCTGTCACTTGCTCGTGCACAGCTCTTCGTAGCGCTTATAAATATTATTAATATCAATATATGGCATCCCAGCAAACATTGGTCCGACGGCAACATTGTGTCCCTGGCCAAAAATAGCTGCTGTAGTACAGCATAAATCAGGAAAAATGTAACATTACATTTCCAAAAAATGCATTCAGATATGCTCAACGTACATCTAGAACTATTTTTCAACTATGATAGGACGTCATAGGGATAGGGACGTCTTTTCAACTGTCATTAAACATCCAAATGTTAGCTGGAATATATAAATATTACGCACACAATAAGGTGAGCCACAAAACTTCTCCCCCGCTTTCTCTCACATAGGCTACACATGCATAAGTCTACCTTTCAGAAGTGCGTGTCAGGTTTTAAAATCATTAGCCATCACCAGCAGTAAAAGTGTTTTTTGTATTCATGTACAGACAGTACCATCGCAAGGGCTGTGCCAAGTGTGCGACCGCACAGGGCCTCGCGCCTCTAGAGGGCCTCGCGCCTGGCCTGCATTTTATGAAGTTTATGTCTATTTTTTATTACAGTTTTTCCACCCAACATCGATAATAAATACAATTCCTACTGTCTCTCAATAATGCATAATCAAGGCCACGTGAAAAAAAAAAATCAGCAAATTATTATTGTTATTTTTCAAATTTCGATATGACGTTCTGCGTGGTCGCGCCACTGTGAGCCGCTCACTCTGAGGAAAAAATGTCGGGTGCTGCACGAGAGCGCGACCGATTTCGTAAACACGAGTCGGGTGGTGAGAAAAGGAAAATAATTAAAAAGAAAGAAGAATTTCAGAAGTCACTGAGAGGATCGCTGGATAAATTTGTCAATGACAATATTGCGACTACAAGCAGCACAACCAACACAATCATGGAGAATAATCAGGCTGCCGGGTTGCAACAACAAGATGAAGTTCAAGGTGAGGCATAAATATAACAAGTGGTCGTGGACTAAAACAATATAAATATATATAATCTGGCTTATGGGGTGAGCGATATGACGGTAGACACGATTAAACAGTCATTGTTGTCCAATTTTATCATTTTAGTCTAGTCTGCTTCACCGTTCTAACAGCGCTCGTCAGTGACAGAATGAGTGAGGTGGCCAATCAAATCAAAGAAGGCGGGTCTTGCTGTCAGTCATAACCACAACGCAACGAGAGTTCGTGGAGAGATGCTTGTACTGTACAGCTGAGCTGACAACTGTTCTACGATAGAAATGTTCAGCGACCAACAGTAATAGACTATCTAGTGATGCAAACTACTCAACTTTCTATGAAATTTAGCCGTCTTGAAATGAAATTATGCGTTATAAGTCATGTAAATCATAAATGAACGTGACAAGAAACGTTTGCGTTTTCACTATTAGACGAATAAGAGTGAATGTTTGCACGTTTCTTCATACCGTTCTTATTTAGGCTAGTTATTCCCTTAGATCGCTTCTAATCCTTTAATTGCTTTATTATTATTGTTGTTGTTGTTCTTAGTTATCATTATGCAGTAGATCTTACAATTGTTATGAGCGTGTGAGTGACATAGGCCTATGACGTGCATGCTGCATGTCAGTGAGCACAATAGCCCATCACACACGTCAAGATTGTATAGAGTTTTACTCAGTCCATTTTAAATTCTAATTGCAGCATCTGAAATCTGAAATCTGAAATATCTGAAATAGGTCAAACCACTTTTGATCAGATAAGCGAAAGTTCGGTTTGTTACTATAGCAATACCCGGCCGCATACACGCGCGCAAATCAATTGTATAGAGGGCCTCGCATGTCAACTTCACACAGGGCCTCGCACCCCCCTTGCGACGGCCCTGTGTACAGATATATATATATAAAGGTTTTTTTGTTTTTTTTTAAACCGTGTCTTTTTTCACTGTGGTTTTAGCAGAAGATACTCAGCAATGGTGTTGACTTAAGAATTTGCACATGGTTAGTCTTAAAGTATATTAAAAACACCTAATTGCTGAAGGCAAAAGGGGTCCAACCCGGTACTAGCAAGGTGTACCTAATACAATGACGGGTAAGTGTATAGACCAAGGCTATACTGTGGAGTATACAATAAGCAGTATGCTAATATTTTATTCCAAACATAAAGGTCAAAAAAGTAAACTTAAAAGGTTATGATACACAACTTTATCTTCCTGACACAACGCTAAGAGAATGTAGGGACATTCTGTAAATGATTTGCAGTTGAGTATTTAGTAACTGTCATATACTGATTACGAAGGCGCTGGCATCTAAAACTCGCTGCCGTGTCTGAACAGCCTTGTCCATTTGTTTACTGTGGCAGTGAACACATGCGGTCTGACAGCTAATCCCGATGCTGAATGAACCCTGTCACGCACGCCACTAACGTCAGCCAAGCGGGACACAGTCTCCAGTAGAGGGAGGGGAGAAGAGATGGAGTAGAGGGGGAAAAATAATAAATAGACCCAAGACATCAGGAGAGGTGTGGCCACCAGGAGAAATGGAACAAAATGGAGGAAATAAAGATATAGCTTTATGTTTGGAATGGACTAGCATAATGCGTACTCTACAATTGTACAATGTACTGTGAAATGCATATTGTAGCTCTGTACTAAAACATAGTGCCTGTTGTAATTTTCCACCTACATAGGCATGCCACATGAATAGCACAAGAAGTAAACATGACTCACAAATGATTCCAAAAAAAGTTTGACATTTGAATGTTAAGCTAATGACATGACAATCTAATGAAGATGAAAATAAATAGCACATATTTAGTATTCAGTTTAGACATAAGTATTTTAATAGTTGACAACTCTAAATTCTAAAAAAGTAATTCAGTTGCTTTTTAAATATCACAATAATATATAACTATGCTACCTTAATACATATCATTTAAGTGAATATTTGATTTGGACAGTTAATTTAGTCAAAAACATATTATATTGGGGGGGGGGGTTAACATGAAAAGAAATGAGTATTTGACAAAAAAATATATACTTAAGTTTTTCCTATTTTAATGAAACTATTTGAGAATGGAAAAATCATACTGACCAGTTTCATTTTCTTTTCTTTTTTTTACTCTAATATTTGAGTCTCCTTAAAGTGTTAGTTCACCCAAAAATGAAAATTCTGTCATTACTCACCCTGATGTCGTTCCAAACCCATAAGACCTTCGTTCATCTCCGGAACACAAATTAAGATATTTTTTATGAAATCCGGGAGCTTTCGACCCCTCCATAGACAGCGATTTAATTAACACTTTCAAGGTCCAGAAAGGTAGGGAAAATAAAATAGTCAATGATAGTCAATAGTCAGTGGTTCAATCTTAATTTTATGAAGCGATGATACTTTTCGTGCGCAAAAAAACAAACACAATTAAATTGTTGAATACAGTCGTTATTTCTGATAGTTTTTTTGCGCGCAAAAGGTACTCGTCGCTCCATAAAATTAATAGCTCTCTGAAAATATCTTAATTTGTGTTCCAAAGATCCACACCCAATTCGTCACATTGACACTTGGTCAGGACCTTTCAGTGTCAGATTTTAACACACAGGGTGCCCCTTTAGCATCATTTTTCGATGCGCATGGAGAATCCTTTGTCATACACAGACATTATATTTTGGGCTATGATTTTGCCATTATGACATGTTGAAGTGTGATTCTCAATTTAATCAGCCAGCATAATTTTATTTACATTTATTTTTATTTTTTTTATTTACTCTATTTAAGCACCTTTGAACATGTAACCCAACCCATCCCTAAACCTACCCATTTGTGTATTACATTCTATAAAACACAGGATATAACAGGCAGATATGGCTGCATGCACAATTTATTCAAAAAGCACAAATATCCCAAGTGTTCCGAGGCCAAACGATTGATTTGTGTGAAGAAAATCCACGATCACCATCTGCCGAAGATCATGCATACATTAAAATATTGCCACCCGAAGAAACGCTACGTCAGCTTTGATAGTGAAATTGCATTGGCTCTCATATGTCTAGTGACCAATTGTGGCAGCTTTGATTGTAAAATCTCATTGGCTCTTGTGTGTCTTACAACCGATTGCGTCATGCTTAAGAGTCGAGTGTATCTTTTGAAGCGATTAAAGCATTAAAGGGTCATGAAAAAATTGCTTCCAAAAAGGGGCGTGGTCGACTGCGAAAAGGTGGGATGGGTATTGTGTGGAAGGAGGAAATGGTTTGCATAAATAGGGGAGTGTCATTAGGCCCATTAAAATTAGCTAACTTGCAAACCGGCAATGCACACACACAGACACAGGTGACATGGATAGCGATACCGACAGCAGCAGTTACAGCGGTTCTGAGACATGTTCTTGGTTCACACGTTGGCAATGTTTACAACAGAGAGATGAGGAAGTGCACTGAACAGCATGACCAGAAGGGGCAGGATTATGATAACGTTGACTCACTATTGACAGCTGTGCAGCGAATGAAAGAGCTCTGAGATCATCATAAGTGACATGCAGCAGAATGAATCAGACACAGGGATCAGCATAATTCAGTGAGAAATGAAATGTTATTCTGTATGACAAAATATTTTGCAAACGTGATATTAAATCTATATTTGTCCAAATATGCACAATGTTACACTAAGAGCCCGAACACATGCAGTTTAGTGCATGTCTGTGACCACAAATAAAATGGAGAAGACATGACTGGCTTTTGATTCTTGTTGATATTTAATTCAAAATATTGTTCACTACAGATTGGTTATTTTGCACTCCTGACATAAATTAAGAAATTCAAGTCAACGCTGGCAGGTTCGCCATGCGATTCCCTTACTTCGTATCAGCGCGACCATCCGCCTCGGCTGTTCCACTGCAGATTATCGGTATTTACCCACACGAAAGTAATCAAGGGAGCACCTTCACAACACGCTGAAAACAACAACACCTCACTTTCCTCCTTTCATTTTTCTAAACGCTGCTTCCAAAACTTCCCCACCATAACGTCTCAACAAACGTCTCAACAATAATGATGGAAGACGAACCTGACAGAAGTGACTGTCTCATGCATAATTACTAAATTATATTTTACGCATACTACAGCACAGTGATTGGATTTAATGAGCTTTATGTCATGAATATATGCCGAGAATCGCACGAAACGGTCGACGTCAACATGTTCGACCAGCCCATACTTGGGCCGAAAGTACACAATGACGTCAGCTTTTGTGTCGTTGCTCCGACTCAGCTTTTCAAACCGGAAGACAGAAATCGCTCTGAAAAATGCAACAAAAAAAAATGAATAACATTAATGAGTACCTTTAGTGTTTTTAATGATGTGCAGCCTATGTTTACATCTAAAAAAAAACAGGCTCAACTCTGTTCTTTACATAAAGATATTGTATGACTTCAGAAGACTTGGAATGCATCACGTGTTAATACTTTTATACTGTTTTTGGTTAACTTTTGCAATAAATACCTGTGACTGTACACTTATTTGCCTGTTAATGTTGCTGTTATATTGTTGAGAAGTGGGTAGGTTTAGGGTAGTAGTAGGGTAAGGTGCTCCAAAATATAAAAATAACCTATAAATATTTATAAAATCATGTCTACTTTTACAATTGCAAAGAATGAAATGCGTCTTGATCTGACGCTTTGGGCAAACAACTAAACACAATGAAGTACCCTGCGCGTCGAAAAACGCAGAGGGGTCCTGACCAAGCATCAATATGTGAAGAGTTGGGAGTGAGAATGTGTTGGAACGAAGGTCTTATGGGTTTGGAACGACATGAGTGTGAGTAATTAATGACAGAACTTTCATTTTTGTGTGAACTAACCCTTTAACTTCTTGGGTCTACTCAATGTTATTTGTTATGGTCCTAAATGTAGCTATGTAGTATTTTTAAGTGACTTTTAGAATACATTTCCACAAAGATTGTGCATTCTGCCTATTTTTTTAAAGTGTTTTGTGAATTGCAACAATAAATCTTTCAAACTTTTGAAATCACTGTTGTCATCATGAAGGGATTGTTTATATATGTACAGTTGTGGTCAGAATTATTGGCACCCCTGATAAATATGATCAAAGATGGCTGGAAAAGTAAATCTGCAATGTTTATCCTTTGTATATTTTATTTAAAAATGTGCAGAAATCTAACCTTTCATTGAAGGAAAATAATTGAAAATGGGGGGTAAATCAAATTATGAAATAAATGCTTTTCTCCAAAACATGTTGGCCATAATTATTGGCAGGGACGTTTTTAGGCATAGGCAAACTAGGCGGTCGCCTAGGGCGCCATCAGTAGGGGGGCGCCAATAAGCGCATATCTGGTACTAGATGTTTGTGTGTAAAGGGTGTCACGGCCACCCTAAAATGTTATTGCCGCCCCCACTAGTTCCCCCACACTATTGGATCAGAGAACTGTCAATCTGACGATTCCTATATGCCATCAGATCAGAGTAGGTGACTGTCAAAAAAGTTCACGTTTGGAGCGCTCGACAACACCATTAGATCAATGAACTCGGTCAATGCTTTGGCAAGGTAACACTTTTTTTTAACCATAAAATAAAGCTAAATTCAAACTAAAGGCCAATTAAAATAACAGGTACCAATCTGTATTTTGTTAGGGCAGTATTTGTGGCAGTCTAGAAATCACGCTGTGAATGGGCAGATAGCATTGCTCGGTGTGTATGTTAGAGGCAAAATATAATCACACTTACTTCAGCATTTCATGATGAAGTGAGTGTGCAGTTATATTTTGACTCTATAAAGCTTTCTTCTCTTAATTGCACCTCCAAAAGGTTTTTGCGCCAATGCATTGTTAAAAGAATCAGTGTGTTTTGTAATTGTCCCATATAAAACTTTAGCGGTTTAAAAATGTTATAATAAAATGTGTATAAATACATCCTTTATTAAATCACGTTGACGAATTTAACGTATCTTTACGAATGGTGTTGAATGCTGAATCGATGCATTCAGTTCTAATAGTGCTTAATGCAAGCAGTGTAGTACACACAGAGGGCAAAGTGTTGTGTTATTTAAAGGGGAAGTTCACTCATCAATGAGTAACAAAAACCACACTGAATCAGTATTTATTCTTATTACTTTCATGTGAAATGTACTAATAACACATAATAGTTATGTAGTTATGTCTGAGAGCAATTTCTTAGCAAGTAGGGACTGCACAAATATAGGTTATATATTATAGGCCTAGGGCTATACAGGCATCTGGCTATTAATTTGAATCCTTATTAACAAATATATACAAATATAATTTGGTATGTATGTATTTGTTTAATTAATACCAGTAATACCAATGTTGCAATGGGGGCACCAATAAGGATTTCGCCTAGGGCATCAGAATGGCTAGAAATGGCCCTGATTATTGGCACAACATTTGCCAAGATAACAGCTCTGAGTCTTCTTCTATAATGTCTGGTGAGTTGGAGAATGTCTGGAGAACACCTGACAAGAGATCAGAGACCATTCCTCCATACAGAATCTTTCCAGATCCTTCAGATTCCCAGCTCCATGTTGGTGCTTCTTCATTTCAGTTCAGCCCACTAATTTTCTATAGGGTTCAGGTCAGGGAACTGGGACGGTCATGACAGAAGCTTCATTTTGTGCTCAGTGACACATTTTTGTATTGATTTTGATGTTTGTTATAGATCAGTGTCGTGAATGAAAGATCCAACCACGGCCCATTATAAGATTTCTGGCCGAAGCGGTCTGGTTTTGATTTTTTATCTGTTGGTATTTTCTAGATCCCATGATACAATGTATCTTAACAAGATGTCCAAGAAATAGGCTCACAACATTAAAGTATTTTTAACCATGGACATGGGGTACTTTTTATCCCTGTTTGCACCAAACATATCTGGTGGGTTAAGCCAAAACGCTCTTTTTTAGTTTGATCTGACCATAGAACCAGCTCCCTTTTGACGTTCCAGTCGTATGCTGGAATTTGTTTTTGGATGAGCAAGGAAGATTTTTCTTGAAACCCTCCCAAACAACTTGTGGTGATTTATAAAGGTCGTTAGATTTTTTAAAACACTTTCTGACCCCAAGACTCAACTAATCACTGCAATTCTGTTATCCTTGGAGAGTCTTTGGCCACTCAAACTCTCCTCCTCACCATGCATTAAGACAATATAGACACATCCTCTTCCAGGCAGATTTGTAACTTCTTTAGTTTATTGGAACTTCCTAATTATTGCCCTGATGGCAATATCTCTGCCATGATTTCTATTTTGTGAAGCTCAACAATCTTTTGCTGCACATCAGAACTATATTCTTTGGTTTTACTCATTGTGATGAATGATTAAGGGAATTTGGCCTTTGTGTTTCCTCATATTTATACTCCTGTTTAACAAGACAACATAGCTAGACAATTTCATGCTCATAGCCACACCTACAAAATATTAATGGGAATATACTTGAGAGATATTTTACTCATAAAATTGTTTAGGGGTGCCAATAATTATGGCCAACGTGTTTAGAATAAAAAGCATTTATTTCATAATGTGAATTACTTCAATGAAAGGTTAGATTTCTGAACATGTTTTAATAAAAGATCAAAAGGATAACATTGCAGATTTACTTTTTACAGCCATATTTTATCGTATTTACGAGGAGTGCCAATAATTCTGACCACAACTGTATGTTTATTTTATAGTTGTTGTTTTTTTCAAGTTTGTATAAAAATATTTTTTTGGCAGCCCAATCGAATACAAATCGCAGCTGATGTTACTTCTAATTCATCACATTGGAAATAAAACTCAAGCACATTGCATCTGTGCATACTGTACTCAATATATTGTATTCTGCAAAAACAGCATGCACAGTATGCAGGATGCTATTGCAAACATTTCCAGAGGCGAGGAGGAGAAAAAGACAATGGGAAAGCAGATGGGGATTGTAGTGGAAAAGGTAGAAAAATTAGAGACATAGTACAAGAGGAATGGGAGGGAAGGTAAACGTTGCAAGACATAAAGATCAGAGAGGAGTGAATGTCTGGCTCAAGGTCAGAGTGTCGTCCTGTTGTGGATATGTTTGCCAGGACACAATTTCCCAGGAGGCCAAAGGGGCGGACAGATGACCAGCAGGCAATGCTGGCAAGGTGTAGATAACAAACACACGGTCAGGACAGGTCACCTGCAGGACGGCAGACCTCAAGAGAGGCTGAGGTTTCTAGGCTTATTTTTTGGGGTGTCCTGGGTTAGTCTCGCAGGCCACTCTGCGTGTTTGTGTGTGTTCTCTCAGAGATATCCTCATCTCAGCACTCTATATCCGAACATCCCTGCTCTATATCTGAAGACTGGAATGCGGCTCTGTTGCAAGCCCAGCATCCAGCAGAAGGCAAGGATGGAGTCTATTAAACTGATGGCAAACTACAGAAACTGAGAAAAAGGTTCATGAGGTATACCAAGAGAAACTCATCTTTTATCCAAGTATGTTGAGGCAGTTGGAGGTAGATGACTCGCTTTAGGTGGTCAGCGTAACAAGGAGAAGTGTTTTATTACCTGTTAGCTCAGTGAGGCCTTCGAACTGCAAACACTTGAGGAAGATTGAGAGGAAGTCAGACATTTTTCATCTGGTTATTTTTCAGCCATTTATATTTGGATCAGCTTCTTGAGACAAGTTTTTTTCAGAAAACTACAGCTACAGAGGGTCTAAAGACTTGTTAACTTAGCTTGCAGCTGGGTCTTATAATGCAGTTTTTTAGGATTGCTTGCACACTAAAATTAAAACACAGTTAGTGAAACTTGAACCAGATAGCATTGTGACATTCAACAGTCAATGTTGAAATTCCATCAGAATCATCAATTTTGTTGAGGTTGAAATGTCAATGCTAAGTAATATTGGATCAATGTTGAAAATTCTATGCTAAAAAAATAGTGGACCAATGTTGAAAATTCAATGTTAAATAATATTGGATCAATGTTGATAATTCCATGCTTTTCAGTGTTGAAAAGACAAACATTGAATCAATGTTGATTTTTGGTCAGCTTAATTCTCCACTGGTGAGGCTTAATCTATCTGTCCCACCATTCAACAAGCAAATCCAAATCAATTGGGTACATTTCTGTGAAATGTGAGCACATTCATTATCATCAAAGGATGAATCTCTACCAACAAATGTGTGTATTAACAAAGAACTCCTACAATAAATTGAACTCAATGGGACAAACCAGTTGATTATTATTAGGCATATTGTTAATATTAATGTTTTAATTATTGTTTTAAAATCTCCATCATGGAAAACATCTCCAATCCTCTAGTGTTTTCACCTAGCACATGCAGTGAGATATATAATGACTGTCACAGAGTCCTTAATTCTTGTAGCCATCCAGTAATATAAATCATAGCCTGTTTTAAATTTATAAAATGTAGGCTATTATTATTATTTTAAAAATCTTGTATAATTTACATACATTTAATTATTTATCTAAAGAACACAGGGTTAATAAAGAATTTAGAATATTTTTCCCCTACCGATCGAATGCGCCACAATCCAATCCAGTAGGTGGCGGTAATGCACCTTCAGATCAAAGCGCGGCATAACAGACTTCAAGCGCGAAAAAGACAGAGACAGGACAGCAGCAGTGTTTTTTATAGGTAAGTACAAAAATATTAATACAATTCATCTCATCGTTCACGTGTTTTTATTTATCTTTCTTTCTTACAACTTGTGTGCTTCTCCTGGGCGAGTCAGAATGAACTGCGAAGTTAATAAAGTCACGTGAACGCCCTCCACACAACAAATGGCCAGGATATTCTTTAATACATTGAATTTAATTTCAGTTTGTTTTTCACCAAACCCTTTCATATTTTTTTATTAATCTTTATTTCTTAAGCCGGACATACACGTGATTTTCATCCGATTTCGAGACGAATTCTGACTTTTGCAACTCGATTTTCATCTTTGTCGCGTCGTTTGTTGTGAGGTGTTCGCATGATTTTAGAATCAAAATGATTCATCTGTGTGTGCAACGAGTAAGATGTGCATCTGTGGATCCGGTGCTGCGCATGCATTGCATTCATCGCCTCGTTTGTGAGTTGATCCTATTTGATTCATTTGGATTTTGAGACAATAGGATCGACTCACAAACGAGGCAATGAATGCAATGCATGCGCAGCACCGGATCCACAAATGCACATCTTACTCGTTGCACGCACAGATTCTGACCAACATTAATACGAAATCGAAGTTTTGCATTCACAATTATGTCTCTATTTGTACAAAATGCTGCACATTCATGTAATTCTGTATTTAGCACACACAAGTAGAAAGGCATTTGTTTGTGGACAGTGAAAATATCTACAAATGTATCAAGTTCATGGATAGTTGTGCGTGTATTTATTAATCATTTTGATAGTAAAGTCATATTTGTCCCGTGTACAGGGAGAAACGAGAGACGGTCGGATGAATTTCTGGCTTATCAGTAATTCTGGTCGGCCCCAGTGCGGGTATCTCACAGTTGAAGCAGAGCTACGAGCTAATTGCCCTGTTGGCGTGAGGGGAAATGGGACAATCAGTTCGTAGCTCTGCTTCAGCTGTGCGATAAGCTCACGAGGTCCGACCACAATTACAGAATTCCAATGTAAAGCAAAAAAGAAAATGAAAGAAGAGTGAGATCTTTAAGTTCTGTAGGCAGCTATATCAAACTGCAGAAAACCGCTGCGCCTCCAGTTCGTGTTGTAAAATGGATAATCTCTTCCAAACCACCTTGTAGCCTATCCAGCTCCTCTTTTATTCATTTAGCTACTTGAATATTAATTTACTTGTTTCACTTCCACACTTTATTTGTTTATTTACTATTAAATACAGTATTAATATTGGATAAAACCAGATAGATATTTGAAGATATTTTCACCTTGCTTTTCCATTCATTCCTCCTGTGTGTCTGCAGGTGCTTTAAAGGGGAAAGTCAAACTCATTAAATTCAGCGTGTTTTAACTGGAATGTAAAGATTTTGATCACATTTCATGTTTCACTTCATTTTGTAGTACATTTGTGAAGTATAATTAGTCACATTTCCAAATATTTACCAACATCTTGTTGTTTTAGGTGCATTACAAGTGAATGCTGATAAAAAGGAGGCATCAGAGTGTATCTTCGCTGGGACGGTGTAAAAATGGCTCCATTACGCCCCTGAAAGGCTTGGGGGCATTGCTCATGGTGGAAACCCCTGAGCTTAGAGTATTCAGAGTATTTCATTCTTTCTTCTACCTTTTTTCTTTCAGTACTACTGTCCCATTTCTGTCTTTATTGGCGAGTTTCCATTTGTATTTACTTCCATTTTGCAGATGCAGGTTGTCATGTTTTTCACTTGTGTTACTTAAGTCAATGTGAGATTTCCTGTTGAAACTGTGGGGGCATAAATAAATACATTTGCATGTAAACTGAAGGATGTTGTTTACTTTGAGTGACTTTTTGATGCAACATCATATCAATTGCTGCCTAACATAAAAATTAACTCCCATAGAATCCTGCTGTACATAAAGCAAGATTGATTTTATAGTGTTTCTCTGTTGATTGAGTGTTAAATAAGTGATTTAATTAAAGTTTAAAAATATAGATTTTATGGCCATCTTGATCTATTTTTCATCGTTGAAATAACATTATTTCAAGGTGCAAACCTGATGAAAAATCAATGTTAAATATCAACATTGTTTCAATGATAATTTGATCAATGCATTAACATTGATTCAATGTTGATTCAGTGTTAAATAAGTGATTTAATTGTAGTTGAAAAAATATTGATTTTAAGCCCATCATCTATTTTTCATCATTGAAATAACATTATTTCAGGGTGCAAACCTGATGAATAATCAATGTTAAATTTCAACATTGATTCAATGATATTTTAATTGATGCATTAACATTGATTCAACGATGATTCATTGTTGCTCTGCTATCTGGGGACACTCCAAGGAGCAACACCTCAGCCCAGATCTGCACAACTATAAGCACATTCTTAGTCTCACACTTTTTGCAAAACACTACACAGTGTTTTGCAAAACACTACACAGTGTTTTACCACCCCTATAAATCAATTGACCAAACACAACCATCAGGTGTGTAGACACTTAGGTGCTTAATTGTAAACTCAACAATCAGGGGTAAGCACTATAAAAAGACAACAGGTGAGTTTAACTGTCTTCAACAAAAATGGAAGGCAATGTTGCAGTAAGAGGAAGAGTGAGGATGAGAGGGGGTGGAGGAAGAGGGTGAAGAGGGGTAGAGAGGGGTAGAGAGGGGAAGGGGGGAGGAAGAGGTAGACCTGGAGTAGGACGTAGAATAAGAATACGGGAACCAAATTTATCAGATTCGCGCAACCTTGGCTGACCATGTTGTAAACCATGGGTTGACATTGAGGCTGGACAGAGTGTTCATCCCAACCTCAGCAGATATACTGTTGCTACACTAATTCTGAAATTTCGACAAGAACACAGGTAAAAAACAACAACTTCTGTCTACTATCTACTACAATACAATATACTACAGTATATGACATCCATCAGTACTATTTGGTACCATTCACTGTGTTCGATGTTTGAAACAATGTCTTGTGTGCTGTCCTGTGACATTTATAGTAACATGTATTTTGATTGATCTACATAGGTTTGAGGGTCGAGAACATAGAGGAGAAATGGGGCCCCATATTCACAGAGGAACAAGAGAGAGCTATCATACACATGGTTATGGCCAATAATATGATACGTCTCAGAGAGATTCAGACAAACATCCTGAATGACCACACAGTTTTCAATAATGTCAATCAAGTCTCTATATCAACACTGGGACGAATCCTTAAAAAAACATCACATGCACATGACGACTTTACCAAGTGCCATTTAGAAGAAATTCTGAAATAGTAAAAGATCTACAGCATGAATATGTGGAGGTAAGCAATGTACACTTCAGTATTGTGCACTGCACACAGAACCTTTTTACATATTGTCTCTTTTTTTTTCAGAGAGTTTTGCTAATTGATCCTGATCCAATCCCACATTACAGTTTTTCTCAATTGTTTACACACAAATACTGGTCCTTGAGACACAATGACCACAACATGTAACTCATGCACCAACCCCCTGAACCAATTCTGCTAAACTCACACACTGCCATTCAAATATACTCATCACATGGGCAAACACCTGTCACACAGTTTTACAATTAGCAAACAGAGTTTTAGCATAAAAGGGCAACAGATGAGCTCTTATGTTTTGGAGCAGCATAGTTTTTTGTATTTTTTTTTTTTTTTTTTTACTGTAACTGTATATAGCAAATTATTCTGTTGTTTTGTATGTAGACCACTGTATGTGCAACTTTGTTTTGGTTGGGATGTAGCCTACACTGTGTACATTGTTTTGTGGGAAAAATACAATACATTTGTTACTGTGTATTTGTGTGTTCTGAGTATAAAAACAATACTAACAAAGTCATTATGATGAATGGAGAAGAAGTGTTTTCTATTCATCATAGTGTTCTACATTGAGCACATCAGTGTTCAACTGGTTCTTATAAATGTCTATTCATATGATGGTTTGTGTGTGTCATTTGAAAACAAAATACCATTTTGAGAAGATTTTGAGAATTGAGGGGTTTTGCCTATTGTGTGTGCGTTTTTTGATTTGTGTGTAGAGTTCTGAGAGTATGAGGCATGCTTTCAGAAAATGTGTGTAAACAATCGAGGAAAAACGTCTCGGTTACGTATGGTAACCCTCGTTCCCTGAAGGAGGGAACGGAGACGTACGTCGGTTATACCGACAAATTGGGATCACTTTAAGAGAGCCCCTATCAGCTTGGAGATTTAGAGAACAGGCCTATGGGCCATTGGTGTGTGAGTGTGTAAGTGGCGTTTTTTGGAATTGTTTTACAAATGTCGGCCAACTGGGGGTCCTTCCTGATGCTGAATTCCAGTAATGACATGAACAGTCCACTTCCACCTTCATCCATATGATCAAAGGCCTCAATTTTACCCCTCAGGGATAATTGATTGGCTACCAGAAACTCCACAACATCAATAAGAGAAGACATGTAGTATCGATTTCTCTGTATTTGTTCTGCATGCAGTAGCGTCAAGATTTCTTTACCTTTTTCAAATTGGCTTACTTTTTCTTTCCACATACTTTAACAGTTCATGCCTGTTGAATCCTTTATTTGTTTCCACGGTGTTTCCAGTCATGGAAGCCTTTGGTTGTAAATGGTGGGTCAAGTCTAGTCCCGTTCTGCAGCTGTCCGATCGAGATCTGCGTTGCACATCTAGCGCTAAAGTTTCTGCAAGGGTAGCAGAAGGCCACATCTGCTTTAACCGAATACTCGAGCCAATCTGTTTTCTGAAATCATGCATGTAAAAATTATTTCTTTCAGGTGCCAAATAAGCGTGTGGGATACAAACTTAATCTGACTTGCAAAGGCCCATCCTTTCTCAAATCATCTGGGCAAGTGTCATCATCATGACTAGCTAGGGTTGCCACCTGTCCCGTGAAATACGGAATCGTCCCGTATTTACAGGCAAAATGACGCATCCCGTATCAAACCAATACGGGATGCGATTTGTCCCGTATTTTACGTAGCCTAGGTCCACACATAGTTCAATAAACACATACGGATTTTGAAGTGTGGAGAATACTGATACCAAATATAAATAAATCAATTTCACAATAAGTAGTAGAGAAGCTCATTTGCTCGTGATTGCATTTTTGGCTCTGTTGCCATAGCGCCAGAGTCTCGAGAACATGCGCTGTACACTTGTACGTTTTTTTAAAAACATGTCGAGCTCGCGTCACGTCCACCGAGAACGCAAGAGGATCTCCAGATATAGGGGCGAATAGAACAAAGGTATCAATGGGTCTGTCCAGTAACTCATGTCATGATGAACCTCAGGCGAACTGCACACTTTACAGAGAAGCATTTCAGTGTCTCAGTGTCTGATAGCAGCGCTTACAGGCACATTCGTGTTTCTAAAGGTATAGGCCTATTGCAGACAGAATTATTATATATTTTTAGACAGGTTCATTAATAGATTATAGCCTAATTAATGTTATTATTAATTTATCATTTAGCTAGGCTATATTATAATAAATAATCCTGTCATATAACGTCTATGACATTTAAAAAATATATTTAGAGAAAAATGGGACAAATAATTACATAATAATATAGTCATAATTTAAGTAAATTAATACAAAATTAAACATTTTTGAATTTCAGAATTGTCAAAAAAAGTGATTACTGGTTCAGAATGACTGCTTAAAGGCACAGTTCACCCAAAATTTTTAATTATGTTATTATATTTATTTACCCTCCATACATGTATACATTTCTTTATGTTGAACACATAGGAAGATACATTCCTACTATGAAAGTCAATGGTGCCCCTAAAGCAGCCTGGGTACAAACTTTCTTCAAAATATATTATTTTGTGTTCAGCAGAACAAAGCAATTCATACAGGTTTGGAACATCGTGAGAGTGAGTAAATGATGACAGAATTGTCATTTTTGGATGAACTATCCCTTTAAAGTGCACCAAATAGGCTATTAAAGTGTTCTTTAGAAATAAATAAAATAATAGACAAGACACCTTTATTTATATAGCACTTTTTACAATGCCGATTGTTTCAAAGCAGCTTCAAAGCAGTATAATACAATTTAAAAAATATTAAATGTTTTCTGTTGCAAGTTCACATACTTGATCTCATGTTTTCTTATGGTTTATTGTTGAGCTGTCAAGTTGTCATTGAGAATGACGTGAGTGGGTGTCCCTTATTTTGCTACACTGAAGGTGGCAACCCCAGCAGTAGCTCATCTGCCGTCGCTGGGCTGAGGCTCTGTCACAGGCGTGTGTCGACATCACTGGTGGCCATGACAGTTTTCATTGTTGTTGAGGTGGTGGTAAACTATTTCCTTAAATCCATTATTGCTTGAATGATCAAGCACGTTAAGAGTTTATGCAGATTATGCATAAAGAGTAGAAGTTGACTGAAAAAAATACTTAACGTCATGACGTACTGTCAAAATCAACCAATTATATACAAGCTGCTACCAGTGACATAATTTAGTTAATTTCCTGTCGCGAGTGCAAATGAGTCCCAGAGGCTGAAATCACGTTCCGAGGCAGGGTGGTGTGCTGACCAGAGGTGAGGGGGCACAGTGACCTACGTGGCCAGGCCAGACCCCCTGAGGCCCCTCCCCCCGTGGCGCCAGCCCTGGTTGCAGACCATGTACACCCTTTCATGGAAAGATGTTTTCCCTGGTGGATGTGGCCTCTTTCAGCAGGATAATGAGCCCTGCCACAAAGCTAACATGGTTCAGGAATGGTTTGTGGAGCACAACAATGTGTTTGAGGTGTTGACCTCCAAATTCTCAATCCAATCGAGCATCTGTGGGATGTGCAGAAAACACAAGTCCGTTCCATGGAAGCCCCACCTTGCTACTTACAGGACTTAAAGGATCTGCTGCTAACATCTTGGAGCCAGACACAACTGCACACATTCAGGGGTCAGGGCTGTTTTGGCAGCAAAAGTGGGACCAACACAATATTAGAAAGACCACATATTTGTACTAGACGTGTGAAATTAATGTTGAAAAAAGCACTCTGAACCCCAAATCAAAATTGTTAAGTTGTGCCCTGCTCCCCCTATATGTTATTGTCCCACCTTAGAATACTATACTGTAGGTAGGCAGCTCACTGGGTTTGTTTAACAGAGCTACTGAACAAATGTTTTAAGGTTGAACTTCATCCATAAATGGTACACGTAAATCTCAGTTGAGCTCCGCAAGTTATTTATCCCTACAGCATGTCTGTTTTTATATATCGGTTGTTTTTGTAACACTCTGAGCAGGAAGCTGACACCAGCAGTGGTTTGTCCTGAGGGGAGATTTCCTCTCTGCGGTTAATTCCTTCCCAGTGACACATGTTCCATGATTAAGATGTTCCACTAAAAGTGTTCCACCCCAGAGGACACAAAGTGTTTCTGCTGGAGTGGAGCGGGTGGAACTGACAGAGGTCAACATCTTCCACAGGTCTGTCGAAGGGATTGTAGTAAGTTGCACAGCCCATCCGCTCAAATACACACACACGTCTCATAATGCAGGGTTCTAGGGACAGAAACTCACATGGCGGAGAGTGGTTTGCTCTTTCATTGATTTTGTAATGATTCAGTGGAGAAGTTGAAATACGGAACATTGAAGTCAGTACAACAGTGCTGGGGTCCCTGACTAATATTCCTACTTCTGTTTTCAGATCAGTGCTACCTCTGAGGTTAGGGACTACTGTTTTTCTCTGAAGGCAAGTCCTAGGGAAATCTGCTCATACTCACTGTTTGACCATCTAAGACAAAAATGCCTAAATCAGAAACTGAGACGCCAAAAGGAGGAGAAGATGGACCACTAGAAAAACAAATGCAAAAACTGTAGATTCATTAGAAAAGGAGTGGGGTAAAATGCCACCACTCTGACAAAGCAATTTGCTTTATACATTTACACCAAAATCAGAGTACAAACAGTTTTAGCTTAAAATAAAAAGACAAGCTAAAACAGCAGTAGATAAATATGCATATTTATTAAAGGTCCCGTTCTTCGTGGTTTTTTTTTAAGCTTTGATTGTGTTTACAGTGTGCAATATAACATGTGTTCATGTTTTGCATGTAAAAAAAACAGTATTTTTCACACAATTTACTTATCTGTTCACCGCTGTTTTCACTGTCCTAAAAATGGGCTGATGAGTTCCTTGTTCTATGAAGTCCCTCCTTCAGAAATACGTAACGAGTTCTGATTGTGCCAGCGGTTCCCGTGTTGTGATTTGACCGCAGCTTAGCGAACGTGGCACGGTTCCTATGTTGTGATTTGACAGCAGCTTAGCGCACGTAACTTGCACGGAAAGGTCACGCCTCTTAATGGGGAGATGTATGCGCTTAATGATCTCTACAGCGTCCCTGGGAAAGCCAAACAAAGGTGATTTGACTCCGGGATGAAAATAACAGCGTCTCGACGACATGGCGACAAATGCAACAATTCCTTTTCTCCACGCGACACTTCCTCTTCTCCACGTGGGACAGCAACAAGACCACGCCCCCTTTTTCCGCGTATTCTTGTGGGCGGAGGTTAGTCTGTTCTACTGTTCTACTGACGTAATTAATGAAGGAAGTACCCTGTGACAGATCCCCCCCTCTATGGGTGGCCCCTGACGCCCAAACATAATCAAAACACAAAAAGGTCTTAAATTCAAAGTCTTGGGGGGCGTTCTTGGGGGAGGGATGGTGGGCCAGGCCCGTGCAGGGGCACCGGACGGAGACCCAGGTGCAACAAAGACGGGCCTGGGAGCGGGGGCGGACCCGGACCCTGTGGCGTGGGCGGACCCGGACCCGGACCCTGTGGCATGGGCGGACCCGGACCCTCAGGCGTGGGCGGACCCGGACCCTCAGGTGTGGGAGGACCTGGCGGTAACGGCAGTTCAAGGGGCCATGGCGGTAACGGCAGTTCAGGGGGCCATGGCGGTAACGGCAGTTCAGGGGGCCATGGCGGTAACGGTGGTTCAGGGGGCCACAGAGACGTGGCCTCCATGTACCCCTTGCTCACCAACAGCAGATACACATACAATAACAGACAAAGACACATGGCAAACATGAGGGCTTAAATACACACAGACTACACTCAAAAAAAAAAGGTTCTATATGGCACCAAAAATGGTTCTTCGTCGTAATCATAGAGGAACCACTTTTGGTGCTATATAGCACCATATCTTAACATGTTCTGTATATGGTAGCGGTACTATATAGCACCATAGTTAGCTGTGCTATATAGCACCTTAGTCAAAGAACTGGTGGAGAACCTCTGAAGAACCGCTGAAGAACCACTGAAGCACCAAAATTGGTGCTATATAGCACTTAAAAAGGTTCCCCTATGATTACGAGCCAAGAACCATTTTTGGTGCCATATAGAACCTTTTTTTTTTGTGTGTAATGACAAGACAAGTGACACCTGTGAACAGTGATTAAAACAATGAACCAATGACAGAACACAACAAGATCACATGAGGGCATGGGAATCACATGACAAGACCAGGAAGTGCAAGACAAGACAAAACATGACTGTGAACATGACCAACTGAAAACATGAAACATGAACATGAACCAACACCAAACACACTGTGACAATATGAAATAATTTTTGTCTCAAGTACTAGTCTAAGCTTCACAGTGAATATTTCTACATCACACTCATCAACGTAGTCCATAGCAACAACAAAACGAACAAAACTTTTTCTAGTGGTTATTTTGGGAAAAACAGTACGGGGTGTTATACCCTAAGGGGGTGGGGCGTTTTACCCCACTCCACCCTATATATAAAAATATATAGTTATACAGTATATTTAAATTTGGGCTGTCAACATAAGCACCCGTAACCCTGGTATTCTAAAACTTTAACCCAGTTTTGCTTCTCTGTTTGTGATTAGATCATTTTAAGCCGCTAAACTCTAGGAAAGTTTTCAGTCCAATGATCCAGTAAGCAAATGCATTCAAACAGTCCGAAACAGTGCTAATGTAAAGAAAACCAGGCTTATTATGGCAGAGAGAACAGTGACTCATGGCCAGTTTTCAGTGAATTATTCATTATAGTGTCTGTTTAGCACACAAGCTCTGACATATTCTGTCATGGGCGCGTGAGCCTGTGCGAAATAAAGACTGAACAGAACGTCAAAACATCCCACCGCTGAATGGCCAGATGATATGCAAACTAAGTTTCTCGGCTGGATAAAGCAAACCAGATTCTCGCTAGTAAAGTTTTGATGGATGCAGATTATAGGCTTATCAAGGCATGTTCAGTGACGTACAGGGGTCGTATAGTAAGCATGCGTGAGTCCGTAATTATTGGTGCGCAAACAAACTGTGTATGTGCGCTCTTGACGCACTGATCGCACATTGTATTTATGCAAACACATTTCAGTACATTCATTTTTTTTTTCAGTATTCAGTTCAACTTGACATGTATAAAATGTAAGCAAGCTCTAAACAAGCTCTTTGTTGCACTGTACTCATGCTGTACTCTGTGAATACTGAAAAGTTTTGTTCTGTAATGTTTTTCTTTCATGTGTGTATAATTCGGTTATCAGGTGTCCTTTAAGAGTCCAAGTTACCCTTTTTGGAAAGACACCTAAATGTACCTTGAAAAAAGATAGCAGAAAAAACTGTTTTGTGAGAATCATCCTTCAATCTGATAGTTTACTTTGCTGGATATAGAAAATGATAACAAAATAAAGCATTACACAAGATAAATGATGTATATATGATGCTTAATTTCATGGCAAGTATGTGATTAATCACGATTAATCGTACAAAAGGATGTGATTAACTGCGATTAAAAATGTAAATCTATTTACAGTCATAATTTAAATAAAACCATATGTTCCAATTTACAACTATTTCAGGACGTATTACTATATTGTCAGATTAACAACCATATATTTAAAAAATATGTCTATTTTTTTATTTAAAAGTACATATTCAGGATTTATTTCTATATATACTATATATACTACCACAAACTAAATAACACATTGTATTTGACACCAACAAAATCAGTTAATTTATTTAGATATTACTACATAAAATACATTATTAAGTTGTGGCAACGGTTTTATAAAATAAAACTAAACTTATTTTATTGGGTCTGCAATCCTTGTTGTGGCTTTGCGCTGCTTAACCATGCTAAAATAACTGTAATGCACAGCCTCCCATGGCTTGCTTTAATTTAGATCTTCATTGCATCATTTCACAATATTAATCACAGAATCATGAATGAGAGCAAGCAAGAAATACAAACTACTGTTCAAAAGTCTTCTTGTTTAGGATGTAATGTTAGTCTGTATTTTCCACACAGTTTTCTCAAATGAAAACAGGCATATAACAAACTTTGCAATGCCTTTCGCAGTCCTCAGGGTAATGCACTCATGGCTTCCCTCTCTATGTGCATTAATTATTCAGCTAAATCATTAAACACATTTGATGTATGGTAATATTAAGACTGTTCAAGTTTGAAAATATCAGAGTAATTATTCTTGTGAGTAATGTGTTTGATTTTAAATGAGGGAATATGTGGCTCATAGAGGTACGCTGTTGCATTTGTGTTTATAATGTGGGTCAGATGCAATCATTATTTCTGAAGGACTGTAATAAACTTTAATGCATTCATTACACATCCAATAGAAGGCTGTGTCCTGAATAATAGCCGTGGATATATAGGACGTTGCTAAAGCATGTTTTAGGTGTCTTATAAGGTGTTCCTCTCCAGAGGGATTTTCTCCAGAGATGCTTTTTAGTTGAGGTTTGTGACTCTACCAGCTTTTCCCTAGGGATCTTAAGAGGAAACACATCGCTTTGATAAAATAGATTCTAGAACTTTCAATCATAAAGCACAAGAAAGAAAGAAAGAAAGAAAGAAAGAAAGAAAGAAAGAAAGAAAGAAAGAAAGAAAGAAAGAAAGAAAGAAAGAAAGAAAGACAGACATACTTTGACATTTTACCCTTCAAAGATTCTTCTCTCCACATATACATCTGTACACACTCGTCTTATTGACGGACTGTCAGGGAACACATGACCACTTTTACATATTCTGCTTTTAAAGTTGACTAGTGCATTTGGGAATTTGCATATTCAGACTCAATCTTCCAATCAGCATGTCCTTGCTCTCTCACAGAGGACATAGCAGGACTCCATATTCAGATGAGAGGACTCGTGTCATTTGCATAACCTGATCTAAATGTCACATGTCAGGGCCCGGGATTCACAAGGGAAGGATTTAATGGATTATAGTAAATGAATAAATATGGTGATTTAGACTCATGAAGTTTTTAAATGCATTAGATGTATCTGTTAGTGGCCTGGGCCTCTTGTTGGAAACACAGATGATTTGGGATCCTCCCTCAAATCTTAAAGGGGTCCTAATTATGCCTTTGCACTTTAGTTAGTAAGACCGTAAGACCTTTGTTCACATAGAGCCGGCGGTTCGGGCATCCAGGAAATGCACACTTTAGCACCATTTTGACCACTATCCAGCCATCGCCCCCTTTTTTTGTGTGTATGCCTTAGGCAGGCATCATTTAAAAGAGGAATATTGTGACAAGTACTTTTATGGAAGAAAACTCAAGACTAGAATGTGACGTGTTTTATGGAGTTTAGAAACAGTGCTTACTGATATAGAGAATATACACTCACCTAAAGGATTATTAGGAACACCTGTTCAATTTCTCATTAATGCAATTATCTAATCAACCAATCACATGGCAGTTGCTTCAATGCATTTAGGGGTTTGGTCCTGGTCAAGACAATCTCCTGAACTCCAAACTGAATGTCAGAATGGGAAAGAAAGGTGATTTAAGCAATTTTGAGCGTGGCATGG
The DNA here is from genome assembly GCA_023566225.1 of Romanogobio albipinnatus. NCBI lineage: Eukaryota > Metazoa > Chordata > Actinopteri > Cypriniformes > Gobionidae > Romanogobio > Romanogobio albipinnatus. The sequence goes on along the minus strand of CM042251.1, from coordinate 13,633,728 downwards.
TTGTTGGTGCCAGACGGGCCGGTCTGAGTATTTCACAATCTGCTCAGTTACTGGGATTTTCACTACAGAGGCTACAATTTGCACAAGCTCACCAAATTTCAACAGTTGAATACTGGAAAAATGTTGCCTGGTCTGATGAGTCTCGATTTCTGTTGAAACATTCAGATGGTAGAGTCAGAATTTGGCGTAAACAGAATGAGAACATGGATCCATCATGCCTTGTTACCACTGTGCAGGCTGGTGGTGGTGGTGTAATGGTGTGGGGGATGTTTTATTGGCACACTGTAGGGCATCATTTAAATGCCACGGCCTACCTGAGCATTGTTTCTAACCATCTCCATCCCTTTATGACCACCATGTACCCATCCTCTGATGGCTACTTCCAGCAGGATAATGCACCATGTCACAAAGCTCGAATCATTTCAAATTGGTTTCTTGAACATGACAATGAGTTCACTGTACTAAAATGGCCCCCAAAGTCACCAGATCTCAACCCAATAGAGCATCTTTGGGATGTGGTGGAACGGGAGCTTTGTGCCCTGGATGTGCATCCCACAAATCTCCATCAACTGCAAAATGCTATTCTATCAATATGGGCCAGCATTTCTAAAGAATGCTTTTAGCACCTTGTTGAATCAATGCCACGTAGAATTAAGGCAGTTCTGAAGGCAAAGGGGGGTCAAACACAGTATTAGTATGGTGTTCCTAATAATCCTTTAGGTGAGTGTATATATAGTGCTTTGTGACATTGCAGACCTTTTCATGCTCAAACACCAACATTGCACACTAAAGAAAGTTAGATATGTATAAAAGCATAAGAGGTATTCTATTGTGAGATCTTTATATTATCATGAGGTTGTGTTTACCTTTACTAATGCAAAATAACACATTTCATCTAACAGGATAATCCAGATTTTATTAGCATATGAGTATGGATATGGTTTATAAGAAGCTACTATTACTACTACATTTACCAATCAGTCAATCAATCAATCAGTCAATCAATCAATCAATCAATCAATCAATCAATCAATCAATCAATCAATCAATCAATCAATCAATCAATCAATCAATCAATCAATCAATCAATCAATCAATCAATCAATCAATCAATCAATCAATCAAGCAATCAATCAATCAATCAATCAATCAATCAATCAATCAATCAATCAATCAATCAATCAAATCAACATGCCATTAAATGACTGTTCAATTGGTTTTGTTTTCATCCTGAAAGCAGCATTTTATTTCAGGTTTTGGTCCCACTTTACATCAGGTGGCCTTAATTACTATATACTTACATCAAAAAATAAGTGCTCTGTATTTATTGTGTTCATATTGTATTGCAAAACACTTTTGCTGATATTGAGGTGGGATACGGGTAAGGTTAGGGACAGGTGTGGTGATAAGTTTAAAGGTAGGGTTAGGTGTAAGGGAAGTGTCAACAGTGTATTTATAATTGTAACTACATAAATTAATTACAGATGTAATTACATGCAGGTATTTTTTTAATGTAAGTACAATGTAAAAACATGTATGTACACAATAAGTCGATTGTATCAAATTATTAATTTAAATGTTAGTACATTTAAGCAGAAGTTAAGGCCACCTAATATAAAGTGGATATGAGGTTTTTGGGAGAGTGGGACAAAGAACGTATTGAGCTCATTTGCTACAGCATCCATGACACGCCAAATCGACAGATGGATTGTGATTACATTTTTATGCAACGAATAAATAACTAATATAGACATTTACCACATTATAATTGTTTCATAAGGTGTTCACACACTTCATGTTGAGTGTATTTTACATGCACACAGATTTTCTCGAATATTTAAACCTTAAAGTAGCACCCTGAGCTTCCCACTGAGCTCGCTTGAGCACATGGCCATTGTAAATAATAGCTATGGGCAACGCTAGGGGTGAGCTTCTGGGTCTTGAGCCTTGAATGTTTTTAATAAACTGGGTCTTTACCATTATGTATATAGTCTCAACATAAATTATTACATTACCACAATGCTGTTGCTGTGTGTGTGTGTGTGTGTGTGTGTGTGTGTGTGTGTGTGTGTGTGTGTGTGTGTGTGTGTGTGTGTGTGTGTGTGTGTGTGCGTGCGTGCGTGCGTGCGTGCGTGCGTGCGTGCGTGCGTGCGTGCGTGCGTGCGTGCGTGTGTGTGTGTTCAACAAATTTGTTTGGAAACAGTCCCAAGGACATGTGCAGTTTACACAAACAATGGCATTAATCTTGTAATAATCTTGTAATAAGTTTTTCAAGTACATCAACCATAGAGAATGTCCCATATTACAATATTTCTACTGAAGATTATCTATCTTTTTTTTTTTGGTAATAGCTGTTGGTCAACAAGCAACACGATAAGACTATGTATATTCAATTTTAAGAAATGTTATGGAAAGTTGATTGATTGATTGATTGATTGATTGATTGATTGATTGACTGTAGCAAGTTTTAAATGTAGTAGTATGTAACTTATTTAGGTAACACTTTATAGTAAGGTTTAATTTGTTTATATTACTTTACTATATTAGTTAACATGAATTAACAATGAAAAATATTTCTTAAGCATTTAATCATTTATTAATCTTAGTTAATGTTAATTTAAACATGTACTAATACATTCAATGTTGTAGGTGATCTGTTAATAGTATTTATACCATGGTCTGTCTGAATACTCGATTCTGATTGGCTGGAAGGTGTGCAATAAAACCGTTTAATGCTCAGGTAGCTTCAAGTCTGTTTAATCACCTTTCTATATTAATGCACTGTTTTCATTGAAGCACGCACACACACACACACACACACACACACACGTCACTCGCACACAGAGAGTGAAGATCGCGCTGCCAAACAGAAACATTCAGGAGCGCAGAAACTTGTTATCAACACTGTCCCACAACTCTGAAGGGGTTAAACTCACAGCTTCAATGTTAATCGAGGAGACTCTGAATAGACGCAGTTACGAAACTCTGTCTCTAAATGCTATAATTCATTCATTCAAATAAATGAAAAATAAGCTGTCAATACTGGCAAAGGGTCAGGGTATAAGCAAGATAATCCACGACTAGCTGTGCATTAAAATTTTTATTTGCACTTCGTGTCGGACGGTTCTTTGCCTCCATGTCGAGCATTAAAATTGTTTTAAGGGGTCATAACACACACTGTTGATCTTGAGTACCTATAGAGTGGCATTGCATCATTTATATCTTCGAAGAGTCTTTAGTTTTATGAGCCTAATAAAAGACAGATACGCTGTCCCGATTCTTTCCGAAAACAGTGAGCTCGTGGAGGCATGCAGTGGGCGGAGCTAAAGAGTCACGAGCAGAAACACACACACACACAATACCTCTTTGCATTATCCCTGGATAAGTTTTGATTCACTATACATTCGTGTTGTTTACATTATATGCACTTACTCGCAGATTGCCAACAAAACACAGACATTTGATGGCGTTTTACTATCTGCGGTTCCGACTCATGACCGGGATCTTTTACTTTTAACGCTGACTCTGGGACAGCTCCATCTTTCAGTTTCAAACTATCTGCAAATCCAGCGTCGAAAGGAGCCTTGTTTATAAAACATCCATCACCGAAATGCTGGGAACAAACAAACACAATGATGCACAACGGCACATTTCCGTTGCTGCTCCGGAAAAACAAACTGTGTACTGTTCCCTTAACACTAGGTTCTTTGGGAAGCTGAACAAGGTTATCTTTCCCTCACAACCAAAAACACACTTCTTTGGTCTAAAAACAAAATGATAGTGCTGCCGACGCCTTCTGTAACCCGAACGAAGCACATTGATGGGCACGCTCTCACTCTCACTCTGGTTGATGTGCGCATCCGCTCATCTGGGAGAAGTGCCCATACAAAGTGCCCTTACACAGGTCCATTCCTAAACTTATTCGAATCCTGAAGGAGCATATTTGGCACAGAAGTACTCCAATTCATTTTCTGACATTTTGGCCATGTTTAGCATGAGAATCCAACAATTTAACAGTTTAAATAATTCAGAATGCATGAAATAGCATTAATGCATGAATAATCCCTTACTTACTTACATGAACTAACAATGAACAGTTGTATTTTATGTACTAGCATTAACAATGAATAAATACTGTAACAAATGATTTGCTCATGGTTAGTTAATATTTTTTTAATGCATTAACTAAGGTTAATTAATGGAATCTTATTGTAAAGTGTAACCCTTATTTAATATGCCAACATAACCTAATACTGGGGAATGTTGTCACAAAAAGTTAATGTGTGTTCAATGATCTGCATGTTTGGTGCAATAATGGTTGAAATATTCTAATAATATCTTTTGGAATCAAGACTTTAAGTTTTATGACTATAAAGTAAATGACTAGCAAAAATAAACCTATCCTGAGAAATTCACTGGAGTTAAAGGTGCGACTGCAAGCACCGGTCTTCTTTATTTTTGTTCATGGAAGCACTCAATACCCTGCTGACTTCTAAACAAACCTAGTAACACTCAGTGAATTAATGACATAAATTTAAGTCATTCGTAATTTTTTTGTTCTACCTTACATACAAAAATAACAATACAAAGACTGGATCTTTGGGCATGTCTGATGCCTAAACTAAAGTTAGTAGACTTTTTTAGTTTTACAGTAACTCCAGTAATATTGAGAATTTTTTATATTGAGAGAATTACTGTTAAATTGAATATTGAGGAAAATTACATTACTGCAATATGTCTACATTTACTGTAAAGTGTATCATATTCCAATATTCAAACAAATGATTATCCCATTCACAGGTCTGGGTTTAAGTCGGGAATATCCCCCGGTGATTTAACATTAAAAATCTTCAAATGGTGATATGGCTGGCTGTTTTCGGGTAACAACATCAAGAATGAAGCACAAGGTCACTTGCTGATCCTGGTAAATTAGTCTTACATGTGTGACTCCTTCTGACTTGAAAATGAAACACTTATAAAACAAAATTACAGTAAGTGGTATTGAAGACATTGTATATGTATATACCAGAGTTTCCCTGTCTAGAGCTCAGAATATGGCAGAACAAAGCGAGGCAACCAAACAGACCAAAAATCATTTAAAGCTCAGCGAATTGCACCTATTTGTGGAAATGCTGTTTCCTGCAATCTATGGCAGCCCCCTGAGCAGGTCTAATTAACGGCCTGGGATATCGACCACCGCTCCAGCCCAAGACAAATAACCCTGCATTTATCTCAAACCTATTTTACCTAATTAAAGCAACACTTCCATTGACTTTTACTCCTTGAACACTTTGAGTTTGATTGGGAAACTGGATTTATGAAAACCAGAGAAAGTCTGAAAGAGAGATTATCAGTTAAAAAGAAAGACAAAACACCCAAAGAAAGTAGGTCTAACTTTAGATGTCATGTTTGCTTATCCAGCTTCTCTCAAAAGAGTGCTATACTGTAGAGAACAGATTAATCATTTTTATCATCTGTAAGCATCATCTGTAATTATCATTTTATTGGTCTGTTATGGGACAGTGTTTCTGTCTGACTGCTGCCATAACACAGCTGATTAACATACAATTGGATGTAGTATGCGTATTGTCCATGGTTGCTGTGCAGTGTAATTTGAAATCTTTAAAGTGTAAAGGTTCCGTTTTTCCTGGTTTTTTTTAAGCTTTGATTGTGTTTACAGTGTGCAATATAACATGTGTTCATGTTTCGCGTGTAAAAAAACACAGTATTTTTCACACAATTTACTTATCTGTATACCGCTGTTTTCACTGTCCTAAAAACGGGCTGATGACTTCCTTGTTCTATGAAGTCCCTCCTTCAGAAAACGTAACGAGTTCTGATTGTGCCAGCGGTTCCTGTGTTGTGATCATAGGTTGTGATTTGACAGCAGCTTAGCGCACGTTGCCCGGTAAGGTCACGCCTCTTACCAGAGATGCATGCGCTCCGTGTTCGAGTGACGTTATTAAAGAAGGAAGTAGAGAGATGTAGTCCTAATCGGCCGTTTGCTGTAGGCTTTGAAAGGGGACTTCTGTTAAATTAAATATCTCGCTTGGCATTGAACTTTGAGCTTTATAATTTTACAGGTATTATGTATGCTCTAACAGCAACATTACACACTAACTAAAGTTTTAAAAATGGGATCACGAAGAACAGGACCTTTAATTAAAGAGTGCATGTGCACTCATGTGCAGTATTTGTTCTATACCTATTTTCTCATGAAACGGAGACGGATATGTGAGGCAAATCCTAAAACATTAATTAAAACAATTTTACTCTGAACATGGTCATAAAAATGCATGACTAAATAATAACTCTTCCAGAACTACTAGTTATCTGGACCAGTATTTTAAAGTAGAAAAAAAAAATGTTTTTCACTTTGAATTAATGGTCCAGATCTCAAGTAGATACAAGTAGTTCTGTATTGATTACCTAATAAGGAACTGTCGCGGTCCTGGATTTTCTATTACTTCTCTTGTTTCCATATTAGTTAATAGTAGTAGCTGAAGCGTTAATGTAGCACTGCTCATTTGTCCTGTATTCCTTCCTTCAGGACCGTCCTTAGGGCAGGGCAACTTATGTGAACATGCTGGGCCCCGCGCTTTAGGGGCCCCCGTGTCAAATTGACGCAATCATTAATGCTAACTCCCACTGGGCCCCGCCCCATGCTTGGAATGGCCCTGACTTTCTGCATAGTTCAGACCATTCTTCTAAATTGTAACCAAGCTGTTTACAAATGAGACACATTTGAGATGCTGATATTGAGGTAACTGAGATAACACCAGGAGCCTATACCATGAAGCCGGTTTAGCTGGCTAACCAGATATTTTAAGCTTAGTTTGTGCCAATCCTGAGTTTTTGGTACCATTAAAGAGGTTTGGCTTTTAGCAGTGTTCATCTCCATAGTAACTTACGCTCCACGGCTAACCTGCTCCAGGGCAGGTTATGTTCTGGATAAGAGAGCTCAAACTGAAATCAGCTGTGAGCAAAGTGACACACCTCTGATGTAATAAAGTCACGCCCCCTTTTTCTACTCCAAATTAAAGGTCACTACATAGTAAATGTTTTTTAAAGACTTAAGCGTCTGGCTTTTAACAATGCTTATTTATAATAATAAAAATGTTGGTTTATTTATCATTTATGTAATTATTATACCCTTAATCAATTACACATGTATAATTTTAGTTAATCAATCATTAATAGGCACTTGGTTAAAATTAATATAAATAGCCTATATAAAGGTCATACAAATAAGCTTTAAAATCAATAAATAAAGCTATACAAATTACTACATGTGAGCTTAAATGTTCAATTCTCTCTATATATCAACTAAACTAACTTAATAACTTTTACTTGCATTGACGTAGTAAGATTTTTCTTTAAGTGGTCCTCTTTTATAGACAGCTCTTTTCTTCTTCCTGTGTAAATTAGTTTAAATTCTTAGTATTTTTCAATCATGTCATATTCTGCAGAAGAGAGAAATGAATCTCACTGCTTCTCTCGCGAGACGTGAATCTCAGTTTCCTTGATCCACAGCATGTGATTGGCTGTTCACTGCTGATGTCACAGCTAAACTCCTAAACTCAGTTGACAGAGAAAGCGGATGATCAGTATCATGAGACCAACAAAGCCTGAATAGATTGGTTTGGTTTTGTCAACTCGAAACTAATCCTGTAACCCTGAGTTTGTTAAACTACCATCATGGTACAGGCCTCTGGTGTGTTTTTTTAACCAGCTAAGTCTTTTCAAAAGACTGGCTTGACTGTAATTTAACATTTAAACTTTGAGTAGTTGGTAAGTTTCAAAGTAGCTTCCACAACTCTTGTGCTCTCTGTTGTGCTTTAGTTTGTATCTATGTAACAGATAAACAGGCAAACTCAAGCGTAAGTCCTTTCAGTTCCTGTTGCTAAGGTGACCTGCTCCTACTGAACCTCAGTGTCACGCGATCACGGTCAACTTCACGCCTCAGCACTAATTTATCAAGAGAATATTCTGACAGTCCACCAGTGTGCGTGACCAGCCCATGATGCAGAGGTAGCAGCACATGGCACAGTTATTACTAAATTTACATTTAACACTGAAGCATAGCAGGAAAAGGAAATGACTGCCTGTATCACCCCTAGGCATGCAGACAAGAAGAGGAACAGAGAGAGAGGCTCTTTTCCAAAACTTAGTAAGCTGCCTTCCTAGTCTCAACTTGTCAGTTTTTTTTTTTTCCTGACTTCCTTGTCTGAAGAGACTATCCTATCAGCATGTAATGTGACCAACCACAGTCCATTTTCCCATTTTTTATGTACTGTAATAAGTCAGAAAATACTGATAGTTGGCCAAGAAAATAAAGAAATAAATGTACTCACCCTCATGTCGGTCCAAACTTGTATCACTTCCTTTCTTCTCTCTGATGCTCTTTGTCAAACTCATTCATGACAGCCCAGTCTGAAGATGATGTGAGCCAATCATTTATGATTTTTTTGTTGTTGTTGACAATTAAAAATGGGCCCAGCAATGAGAAGAAGAAAAAAATTGTTTTGAAAGAATTTTGTTTCTAGCCCTTACGGTTCAAAAGTTATTAGCATAAATGTAAGTGCAAATTCAGAATGCTAGAACGAATGAGTTAGGGACTCCAAATTTGCTGTTTAATCTTCAAACTGAACTCTATCGGAGTGCCAAATGTTATAATTTTCCAGAGAGCAATTATATGGGTAGCCATAGACTACAGTAAAGAGCGGAAGAACAGGAAAAAGAAGTAGAAAGAAAAATAAGAAGAACACATCAATAATAGGTGTCTACCATAGACTGTAAAAAAAGATGGATGGCATGCCTACACTCTCTTCCGTTGAAGTAAGTGAAGCCTAAAAGTAAAAGTTAAAGCTCTTCCCGAAGTTCCCGAAAAATGTCCGTTGGTGCCTCTCTGACTACTTCTCAGTACATTCTCAGCTGTCAATCATAACATCACATCCCCATTTTTATAGCATCAAATAACTAACTAAAACCAAACTTATTTAAAGAATGAACACTTGAACTAACATCAGAGTGATAAAAACGACATAAAATGACAGAAATCACCCGTTCTCACTCACAGGGCGTCGAAAAACGAAGCATGGTCAAGTGCCTTCCGCGTCGCAACGAAGACGCTGAAGGCACCCATAGGCGTCACTATTTTGACGCGCTGGGTGCTCCATTCATTTCAGTTGTTTACCCAATGCGTCAGATCAAGACGCATTTTATTCTTTGCATTTGTAAAAGCATACATGATTTTATTCATATTTTATTCATATTTAAAGGTTACTTTTATATTTTGGAGCAGCTAACCCAACTCCTACCCTAAACCTAACCACTCCTAAACAATATAAAACACACAACAGGGAAATACAAGTACAGTCACAGGTATTTATTGCAAAAACTTACCAACAACAGTATAAAACTATTAACTCATGTTGCATTCCAAGTCTTCTGAAGTCACACGATGTCTTCATGTAAAGAACAGAGTTGATCTTAATGTTTTAATCGCTGAGATGATGATCCCGCCGCGCCGTTAACGCACTCATTCATATCTCATTCAAATAATACACACGCCTCTTTAGCATGACGCATTCGGTCACAAGACACACGAGAACCAATGAAATTTTACAATCAAAGCTGACGTAATGAAGCAATTAGTCACGAGACATACGAGAGCCAATGAAATTTCACTATGAAAACTGACGTAACGGGCGGCAATATTTGAAATTGTTTGTGTTCGTGATCTTCTGCGGATGGAGACGCTGATCGCTTTTGGGGATTTCCTTCACACAAATCAATCGCTTGGCCTCGGAATATTTGTATTTTTTTAATAAATTGTGCATGCAGTCGACTCTGCCTGTTATATCTGCATTTTATACCACACAAATGGGTAGGTTTAGGGTTGGAATGGGGTTGGGTTACATGTTAAAACGTGTCTAGATAGCGTAAATAAAATGATGCTGGCTGATTAAATTGAGAATTACAGTCCAACATGTCATAATGGCAAAATCATAACCCAATATATGATCAGCATGACGATAACGTTCCCATGCCCAACTGTGTCTGACGCCGAAGGTTTCTCATTGAAATGAATGGAGCACTCAGCGCGTCGATATAGTGACGCCTAGGGGTGCCTTTAGCGTCTTTATTGTGACGCGGAAAGCACTTGACCATGCTTCGTTTTTCGACGCTTTGGGAGTGAGAACGGGTTGCCCATTACATTTCATGTAGAGGGCGGGGTTTATGAGCTATACAGCATCCAGTCACCTGGGGACAATCGAGACGCTTTGGCTTCACTTTTCAGGACTCGTTCAGCACACTTGGTGTCTACGCACCGTAGGTTCTTGTCACCAAATTCATTCAATACTGAGAACGCTTTAGATTATAGCCCAGAAATTACTGCATAAGTAAAACAAATTTACAGCATAACTTTCTGTAATTAAAGTGTAACTATAAAATACGTACGTGTAGGTACAAGGGAACAATATGTAATATTTGGGGAAGAAAGGGGAAACTACCCTTTTAACAAATTAACAAATAATTTATTCTGTAAGTATTTTTTATTAATTATTAATTTTTTAAGTAATTATCCGTGTAGTTACAGGGTAAGTGTGAATCTGCAAGCTGTAAATTAAAGTGGTGTTTGTTATGTAGTTACAGGGTAAGTACAATAATAACATGTACACAATCTGATATCATGCGGAAACCTTTATTTGAAAAAAAAAAACCCTTTCTAAACAGATTTACAACACTTCTTATTTGTTTCTCTTGCTTGGCTTCGTCCTCCTCTTGTTCCTCTTCTTTTTCGTGCTTGACACAGATGAATCTTAAGAAGGAATACTATATCTCTAGCTTTTCTGTATTATGTATTAAAAGTTAAAATACAGTACTCACCATTTACTCATCTTTTACCCTCATGCCATCCGAGATGTATAGGACTTTCTTTCTTCAGATGAACACAGAAAAATAAATAATCTCTGCTAATGAAAACTAATTTGGGTTCCTAAAAGTTGAAGCATCAAACAGCACAGCAATAACTACAATAATCCATACGATCCCAATGGATGAATCAATGTCTTCTGAAGTGAAACAATAGAGAAGAAAAAAAAACATTATTTATTTTTTTTAAGCTGTAGACTATCGTTTCCGACCAACAGTCATCTGTGTGTGCATGAGTGTGTGAGGTCAGTTTTTTTTTTTTTTTTTTTTTTTATTAATGCTAACAACAGTATACAAACAATAACAAAATCTATGATAATAGCAATGAGAAATAAACAAGACAGGAAGACAGAGACGGCAGTTCTCCAGTTAACAGCTGGTCGGAAGCGAAAAGATCAATTATGAGAGCATTTCTGGGTGTACTTTTTCTTTTAATAAATATTACTACAGAACATTTAGTGTAAATAATGAAAAAGAGGAACAAGAGGAGGAGAAGCCTAGCAAGAGAACCAAAAACGGGACAAAACGTGCTTCTTTCTGTCAGGACGTAAGTATCTGAAATGAAAAGTTTATTTAAAAAATTAATAAATGAATAAGAAGTGTTGTAAATCTGTTTTGAACGTTTTTTTTCAAATAAATGTTTCCGAGTGATATCAGATTGTGTATGTGTTTGTTACCGTGTAACTACATGAAACAAGAGGGCAACAAGCACCACTTTAATTTACAGCCCGCAGATTCACACTTACCCTGTAACTACACGGATAAGTACCCCTTAATTAAAAAATACTTACAGTATAAATAATTTGTTAGTTTTCCTGGTAGTTCCCCCTTTATTCCCCAAACATTACATATTGTTCCCTTATACCTACACATACATACTTTATAGTTACACTATAATTACAGAAAGTTACGCTGTAAATGAGTTTTACTTTCCTGGCTGTAATCTAAAGTGTTACCGAAATTTCAAATAAAATAGTTCCATATAAATAGAACATTTATAGACCAGGATTTGTGTTTAATGTATATTAATGCATATCAGTGTAGGTCTATGGTGTTGTTAGGTTAGCTAAATGCTAAAGTCAAAACAGATTAATTGTGGGTTTAGTCTAAAAAAAAAGTTGCTTTGCTTTGAAGTTGCATCAGCCAAATGGATAAATGTTATCAGGGTTACATTCAGGACTTTTTGTGGTTTCACTCTTTTTTTGTTCAAAAAAATAGAAGAAAGGAACAGACAAAACCCACAGTAAATTATTTACTTCCGCAGTAAACATTTTTGGAATGCTCCACAGATGGTGAAGCTGTCTAACGTTTAAACAGCCTTAGATTCTGACAACGCAGCTTATTCCTGTTTGCAGTGTGTAATTAGCGGCATGTTTCGCGGCTTATCGTGGGCAGTAGTGAGTCACTCTGACAGAGGAGTGCCGAGAAATAGAAATCACTACTCGCTAAAAACAAGAGAGACCATGAGGAATGCACTCCAAGGGCTGCGAGGAGTGATGAAGTGCCTATGAGACTAAAAACACCAGCTGCAGCTGGCAGTTGCCCCCCCTGTGCCAAAGCAGAGATTCTCTGCCTGGCAGCACTTTGACTGACAGCTGGGTCAAGAACACCCACGGTCAAATCACTCGCTTCTCTCCCCCCAGATTTTACACATCACTACAAGATGTCAAGGTGATGTGTGTAATTTTTACTGGTAAAATACTTTCAGCTTTACATGATTCAAGCTTAATATGCGTACACCTCTCTGTGGTGCTATAAAATTATCCCTCACTTTATTTGGCTCAATCTATTCCATACGTTTTGTGTGGGACAATCTGTTTGTCTAATCTATGGTGAATAATGGAAGTGTTCTGGGAACATATAAATGGTCAATAAAGGGACTGTTCACCCTAATGTTGTTCCAAAACAGTATGACTTTCTTGGAAAAAAAAAATTATGTCTCAGTGTTTTTTGGTCCATACAATGGACGGCAATGGTCACCAAAACTGTTAGGTTACTAATATTCTTCAAAATGTCTTCTTTTGTGTTCCACAAAAGAAAGTCATACAAGTTTGGAACAACATGAGGGTGAGGAAAAACGTTTCGGGTGAACTATCCTTTTAACTTTGTGAATCATTGATTACACTTGACCTCAAAATGTTGTAGATAGCATTAAATGCTATCACAGAATTATGAAAGAAAATGTAAACAGTACAAATAATGAAAGCAAACTAAATTACTTTCTACAATAAATCGTTGTTCTCACTATGTCATGATGTACATTTGACTTTTTGTCGTACAACTTGATATATCATCCATATTTATAGAATTTTTATCTCAGCACAGACCATATAATGAAACATCATGCAAATTGTCGGGTAATCACTGGCTGTGCTTCAAAAGGTCAGTGGCAAATTGGGTCAAAGTTAAGATATTGGTGAACATTGTGAAAGGGCATTTCGGAGGACAAAAGGAGAGATTACATGTTTTCAAACAAGCTCATCTGCTCTGGTAATAACAAATAACCAGCTCAAATAAATTGATCTGAGACCCCAGACGGATGAAAAATGACGGGAAACAAAATAATTTGGAAGGCAGTAGTTAACAATGTTTGTTATAATCGTCTATTACAATATAATACACAACTTAGAATTATAGTTCGAATTAATATGCGAGTTCATTGTTTTGGGTTGCCAATTAATACAAGCACTAAATGCAGTTATAATCATCTTTATTTACATAGTGCAGAAACATTCACGTGACATAAAGCTATTGTCAGATCTAATCTGTAAGATTTGATTATTTAATTATCAATCGCTGTGTTTGAAGACAATATATGAGAGAAAACAGGAAACTCTCTCAAAGTGATCTAAGGGTCTCATAAACAAAGATGCATGTAGACCGTCACATTATCCATTGTTCTAAATACAAAACAACAGCATGAAGAGATTTCAATTATTTCTCTCATGTTTTACTTTGAAGGTTATTTTGGCCCCAGTGGTCTGATCGTTTTTCTTTAGCTTAATTATTCTGCAGGAAGAGTCTGTATACACTCTTTCATTTCCAAAACCACATATAAGGCAATGAAAATCATAGAAACCATGTGTATATGTACTTCTGGAGTGTTCTAGTTTTGTGTTTTTAACCCCCACCCCATTAACCTAAGACACACAAAAGAAATAACAATGTTATCTCTCTTAACAGAATGGAGAAGACAGCCGCCTTAATCATAGTATTCCACCAAGAAACCTGCAGGTGACTATTTCAATCTCTAATTTTCAGATCAGAGGGGAAGTAAACAATTCCCCTGTTGATTCATATTTAATGCTGCTCTTTCTGCATGTTTGTAAATTAACAATTAAAGTGGAATAAATCATGGAGAGAGATCAAAGAAACTAAGTTTTCAAGAATCCAGAAAGTGCTTATGTCCTCTGTGATTCACTGGAAAGTGTGCACAGTAGAAGAGAAAACATCCTGGCGAGAGATTAGACACCCTCAACTCTCTTCAAGCACACAAGCACCTTTATCGACAGGCAGAGGCATATCCGATGTGGCTTCATATGTGCTCATGTTGTAAAAACTTGCATCCCTATATCTATTGGCCGATATAGTTTTGATTGATATTCCCTGTATCTATTGGCTGATATAGTTTTGATTGATATTGGAATTTCTCTACACTAATCCCTCTGAATTGAAAATCACTGATGCCTGACAGCGTTAACGTGAATGGTTGATAACATTTTTACGAATCCTTACAAAGCAATATTGTGAGAAGAAGAATGTGAACAAACTTAAACGACGCTCGAGACAGTTGATGGGCCAGTGCTTCATCGTCATGAAAGTTTGAGTGTTTTCCAATTTAAATATTCAAGCACAAGATGATGTGAAAGGGAACTCAATTTGTTACTTGCGCTCAGTGTAGGAAGTTTCTGTGCGCAAACATCTGAAAGGTGCGGCCAGACAGCCGTGTATACTAAATTGAGCAGCACGTCTTTTTTCAGTTAAACTGACAAATTCACACAAAATGATGTATTAAAAAAATACCCGCCTCAGCAATTATCCTAGTAAACATAGTCGGTTATGGCTTAAGTGAACATAAACAGTTGAGAAAGACAACACGTGTGCAGTATCAGTATATTGGATTTGTCTTAAAATGACAGCAGCCTTATTTAATTTATATATTTAATGTATAGAGTTAGGACTGCAGTGTTATTTTACGTTTAATTACTTTTTTCAGTAGAAAACTACTGTTAGACCTACCTGAAAAAACCTGAAAAGCACTGCTCATTTCATTTGTATCTTTGTTCTTGTCAATAATCTAGACTGTGCTTTCCTGGTCTTGTGTGGACTTTTATGTTGTTTCTTGTTCTTCTTGTATTTCCTGTTCCTATTTTATAGTCATTTGTATTTTTTGTTGTTGATTAGTTCTCTGATTGTTCCCAGGGGTATGTTGTTTGCCAATTTCCCCTTGTATATTTAAACCCCAGTGTTTCTTGTGTTCCTTGTTGAGTCTTGTCCTACATGGATGTTATGTTTGGTGCACTCATTCTTTTCCTTGGTTGTATTTGTGTTGGATTTTATATTGTGTTTATTTTATTTTTAAACTGACTGCATTTGGATCCAGGTCTCCTTTGTTTTGAGTTCACCCTACATAACAGAATAATTGACCAAACATGGACCCAGCAGTGAGGATTATGCATCTGCGTTAAGGCAATCACTACCTTGAGGACTATGTGACGGACTCTATCCAACTGGTTAATTTGGCCAAAATGGGGGTGATCCTCCTGAGCCGCTCAGATCAATTATGCCATTGCATGGTCCTTGGACATTTTATTATTGGAGTTGCAGAGGAGGAACGCGGCACTCCCACAGTGGCCACCACGCCAGTGTCCATCATGGCTGCCGCTACAGTCCTTGGTACGACCACAGAGTTCATCCCTTAACTTTCTGTGCTGTTGCGGTCTTCTGCGCCACCGTTGGGATCTTCAGTCCCATCTGGTCTGGTCTTCAGCTCTGCTGAGATGGTCTTCAGTGTTGTCAGCTCTGCCCTTATCACTTACCCTGCCTACTCCGCCCTGGCCACCTGCTAATGGCTGCGCCCCGCCTCTCTGACCCTCCTCAGTCTTCAGTTCCACCACACTGGCCTCCCTCTTGGACTCATGTGTCTGTCTGTTGAGGAATGTCTGGAATCTGCTTCTTAAAGGAGGAGGGGTTGATTAGTTATCTGATTGTTGCCAGGTGTTTGTTGTTTGCCAATTACCCCTTGTGTATTTAAGCCCCAATGTTTTATGTGTTCCTTGTAGATTCTCGTTCTACATGAATTTGGTTGAATTTGTTATAATGTTTATTTTATCATTAAACTTTCTACATTTATATCCATCTCTTGTATGTTCCCCCTACATAACAGTTCTACTCTATTTATTTTTGCTATTGCTTGTAATTTGATTATTTGTTTTTATTTATTTTTTACTGACTGTTTACTTGTCTTTAATAATGTTTTAAATAAAAAAAAAAGTTAGGCTAGTAGTTTTAACTGTGGTATTAGAGAAATGTGAATTTGAGTTTTAGGCCCTGTATCTGAGTCACCCAGATCTGATTACCCAGAAATAAGGAAAAATACTGGTCCCAGCTCAGAGCCTTGTGGAACACCATAAGGGATGAACTCCCCGCCAAACACATAATTTTCCGTTATTTGTGAGAAAACGCTGCCCTGCCAAACAGAATTTTCGGTGTTTCCATGTTTTCACCGTTATATGCTATGGGGCGCAATTGTGCATCTTCTGAATGAGTACAGAATATCCTGATCAAAACGCATGTGAAGAAGACACAAAAAAACAAGCGATCATATGTAAGCAGATGCATATGAAAATAATATGATCATCAACATTAAACATCATATAAATCAAACCGTCTAATGTTACTGAATGACATTTCGACCCAGAAGGACCAAGGACTGTGAAGCTTTGGGGGTGTTATTGGACTCGATCTGTGTTCGATCATCATTCTGAATCTGATCTGGATGTAGACTTTGACAAAAAAAAAAAAGTGATAAAAAGTGATTTTCTCAGATTTTTGTTCAAAATGTTGTTTTTTTATGGAATGCATTTTCTTTCTTTTTTGTTAAAGCCGAGAGTCTGCTCTTTCTTTTGATATATTTCATGCTCAGATATTCATACACCACAATATTCTAGGCCATTTCATTTTTATTAAAATGATCAAAAACCCTGGCGGTGGCTGGCAACTTTTTTTCAAAAATGCTGACGGAGAAATAGTTAATGAACTGGATTGTATATGATCATTAGTCTGCATTTAGTTATTTATTCAAAAACACTGGTGCTTGATACTGTGGGGCAATGGTTCTATTTAAAGCATACATATTGCTGCTGGAATTATAAGACCTGATCCATTCCTGATCAATACACATTTAACACACACAGGCATACACACATTGATTCACTCACTCACAAATGCTCATATCTCCATATATTCACGCTCTACCCCTCTCACATCTCTCACACACAGGCCCCAGTGAGGGGCAGATGTATTATTAAGCTGCAATGTTTTGTAATGGAGGGTATAATGGCTGTCAGATGGCTCGGTGGTTAAATTGAGTTTGCTGATTGCTTCAGGCTGATATTAGACTGCTATCATAACACTGACAAACCCATCATCACAGCGCTACAATATATTCTCAATGTTTCATTACTAACCTGTGCATAAAGGCCATGTGTGTGTCTGAATGCGTTCTCATGCATGTGTCTGGGTTGTATGTGGTATAATTATTTTTCAACAGTTATCTATCCTTCACTCTCTCTTTTTCCAACTCATAAACACATGCTGTTATTAAAGTGGCAGTTTGAATTCTGCTCTGGTGTTTAGCTAGAGTGAGATTACAACACTTTATCTCCTTATCCAGCACAGATGAGCTTTATGAGTTCATTATCATTTATGCAGGGCCTCACAGCTGGAGTTCTCTCCGTTCCCCATCTCTCTCTGTCTGGTGTTTGTAGTTTCAGCTGTGTTTCCTCACTTCTGTCATTAGTTATTGCTGGTCTCTCAGTGGGCAGAAGAAAAACTTTATTCTTTTTTTGAGTGAAGCGTTTCCTGGGGTACAGGCTTTGTATGTGGGAAAGAGTTGGTCTACATGTGGGTCCACATGTGCAATGACAGTTTCCGGTACTGCATCAAATAGAAACCAAACTAAAATCTATATGTGTTAATGTATGCCACACATGTTCACAAGTGTTTTGCTGAGGTTTTACCAGCATTTTTCAAAGCTTTATATTTATATACTTGATTTGTCTAGTCACTGTCATTTTGCAAATATTTACACAACATAATAATTCTAAACAATTATCATTATAATTTAAATTTTGTTGTCTGTAGTACTCATATAGTGTTTCAGAATGTAAAAATGTGCACAAAATCATGTCCAGACCACATTTAACCTCAAAATCTAAATAAAAGCAATACAAGTAATATGCTTTTATGCAGTAATATCTGTTATATGCTTAACTGTCATGAAAGTACAATGCAGAACATCTTAATGGTCTTAAAATAGGCATTGTTTTCCTTAATCAAATTATAATATCTTATTTATTTCTTTTGGTTTTGGGGTAAAATATAACCTAAATATATTATTGATATTGTTCAAGAGATTCACCATAATGCAGAACTTGAAATGGGGACAGAGTGAGCTTTGTGTGTTCCTGTGAACCTAATGAAACTCTCTCTTACTGTGTATAAAATCATCTTACACACCACATGAATCCCATCCACATCCTCTCCCCCCCCCCCTGCCTCTGGGCCTCTGACGCCTCACTCCATCTCAGGACCACAGAGAACAAATACAACCTCTCACACTAGGATTTCTTTAAAACCAGGTCACAGGATCGTGGTAAGAACTCGGCACATTAGCATGCCAGTTACACACACACTCATATCTCTCCACATGTGCCTGACTACATGGAGAGTTTCTTCATAGGTCAGCGAGTATTTCAATCCTATAGTGCCCTGTGCCAATGGCAACAGACGGTTAATATAACATACACACAAACATCTGGAGTATTACAAACACGCAAGATTAAAAACAGACTAAAATGAAGAGAATGAAAAAATGGAGACTATTTCTAAATTAAGATTTAAAATTGATTTAAATAGGAAATGTAATAACAAACGAAACAAATCACAGTCGAATAAGTGGACATGTAACTCTTTTGACTCGTTTGCATTTTCTGGTCTTTTCTCACCAATTCAAGCCCTTTCTAACCTCCTGTCTCTGATGCAGTGACTGAATAATTGTGATTTTCTCTGCTCTATGAACGCAGCAGATCCACGAATGCTCAGAAATTGAACATTTCTTTGCATTCGATTTGGTAGGGTAAATATAAAACAAATGTATAAAGAAGAGCTACACATGACTTCTATAGCCTTCACTACTGAGCTGTGTTTTATTAGGTGAGATTAAATTATAAATGGTTTTAATCTGAAATTTTACCACGTTTAAATGGATATTACATAAATGGAAAATTGCTTTAGCAACTTTTATCCTACACTACAAAAGCTCTTCTCATTTAGAATGAAGGCAGCAAACAGAGTGCAGAATTGTCATTTTAATTCTAAATTAAATTATAACACCTATAAACACCATGGAGTAATTCCAAAAACAGATTATATTAATATACAATGCCTAAAATGCCACTTAACCCGTAAATGCATACCTCGGGTCTTTAGCGACCCGAGACATCATCCACTACCCTCCTCCTCATTCATTTTTTAAAGTTAGACATCAACCTTCTTAGTTTCACAACATTTCACTCATAGTCGAAACAATAATAATTATAATCGGCAAAACTTGAAATGGCTCAGCGATTTACTGCAGGGCAAATACTGAACACATTCAAATATTACTGTCACCTGATGATGGATCTGGTGAAGGCAGCTGTCAGTGATCAAAATATTTATTTTGAAGACATTGAAAATGAGTTTTGAGAATATGCGTGAGATCGCGAATATGAGCCAGAAGCTGAATGTACGAGGACAGTGATATATAAAACATCTGTCAAACTGAACCCTTCCAAACTCCAAAAGGTAACAAAATAAGTTTTATTTTATTTTTCTGTAATTGTTACTCTAAAATCAGGAGTTTTATATTTTATCGCGACAGGTAGAGATCTATCCATGTTAGATATGGATACGGGTCGCTAAAGACCCGAATATGTAAGAATGTTTGGCGAAACAGTCATGCATTTAAGGGTTAAAGAAAGTAATTGATATATCGCATTATATTTCATTCTAATAGACCATGATTGAAGAACGTCATTAGAAAAAAAAAATATTGACAATTAACTGACAAAATTAGTACAAATTAATTATTAATTATTTATATTTAGTTTTGCTCATGTTAGTCTAATAAAACACCTATGTTGTGACTGTTTTGGATTTCTTTGAATTGCAGTTTAGTAAATTAATCTTCCTGTCATTCAGCATCTAGTGGTGTGTGAAATATTCTAATTCACACTCATAAATTGGTAGTAAACCCATGTTTAAATTCACAGTGAGAGTGTTTAAATGATGACTTGGGTAAAGTGATGGAATAGATAAAATCGCTGGAGTGTTGTTTCCATATGACAGTATGCAGTTCTGAAGGGTCAGCAGACTTTCAAACAGTTTCAATCATGCTGTTCATTCATAATCTCCTTCGTAATCGGTGAGTTGCCCCAGCGTGACTATCAGTGATGATTAGCTATGAGCCGGAGAGAATGATGATGAACTCTGAGACCCACTTACCCATTTACTCCATTTACAATATAACATGCTACTTACTCTTATAGACCATGCAACATAACAGTGTAGTAAAGCACAGCCAACACCAGACAATGAACTGAGGGATATATATACCAGGTAATGAACTAAAAGGAAAGTAACTAATAAAACAAAGTGATGAGTGGGAAAAATAGGAACAAAGGAAACAGGAAACAAACTAAAAATCTTTGAAAACAAAACTAAAAAAAATTAGCGATGGTTGAAATCAGACATGAGAAGCAAGGAAAATAGGCAGATAAATCTAAAAAGGTGGTGCAATTTACCTGAATTATTCTAATGTTAGTATGTATGTTAGTATGCCGTTTCAACTGTAACTGTTTAAAGTACATTTTGCACACTGAGTATATACAATACATTATATAATATAGGCTACTTATTACACGCAATAGTACTAAAATGAGTAAATGGTGTATTATGTATTTCATGGGTGGCCAATCATGTTGGGACAACATCTGAGTTTAGCCCCTTCATTATTATGTGTATTGTATATATACTGTGCATGGTTAGTTAGCATTGTGTATTCTCTAAATATTGTATGTGTTCCTCTGTTACTTCATGACTGCTATGTTTTTTTTTTTTTAAGATTTTCACTCACCATTACTCTAGTGTAAATGGTATAATGAAAATAAGAAACATTTTCCTCCTTGGTTTTCCGTCTACACACAGTCAACCTCAAACACGCTCCAGTCACCCTGAGGACAGTCTGAGGCTAATAATATTTGTGCTAGACACCCACCAACTCAAATATATATTATAGAACACGATGCATGTCAGGCTCAGAGAAATGAATCACTATATTAAACCTCATCTAATTATTCAAGCACACCACATGGGCAAACTCTAATTCACTCTAATGGATTTACAAACCCCTTACACTAGAATATAGCCAGAACTCTAATAATTCAATATCATCCCACAGATTAATGAACCTTATTGACCAAGGACAGATTCTATCTATCTATCTATCTATCTATCTATCTATCTATCTATCTATCTATCTATCTATCTATCTATCTATCTATCTATCTATCTATCTATCTATCTATCTATCTATCTATCTATCTATCTATCTATCTATCTATCTATCTATCGAAAGTCAAGTCAACATCAAAGTTTGCCTCAATATAACTTTATTTTCAAGTGTTTTCATATATTATTGCCACACATTCAAGTCAGCACTGTTAGTCTACCTCAATTGTACATTTGCAGTGGCTTTTTACTAGGTGTCAGGCTGACCTCTAAACTCAAGGCCCCTGGCAGCCAGAGGCCCCAGGGCACTGGCCCCATTGGACCATAATCCATCCTTGTTACTGACACATCCCTGAAAGAGAGAGAGAAACACACACACAGAGAGGGAGCGCTGGAGAGGCTAATGGACTAATGGGGGCATTTTGAACTAACTAGATGAAGGACTGTGCAAATGCCCACTTATGACTGGAAGACAAGCTGGACAAAATGATTACTGAAGCAAAAGAAGGGGAGGAGAGCCAGAGAACTTGAGACCTTGACCTCATCAAGCTGTATGCTGTGGGTCTTTGGCGTAGGGATGCACCAGCAGCCGAAAACCCAAATGAGGTTTTTTAATCTGATGAGGTGGAGCGCTGTGGCCCCCCCTGACACACATTCTCACACACACCTCAAAAACACACACAGATAAACCACATCTGCTAATTTAGCAATGAGAATCTCACAGCAACCAAGGTGGGCCAAAGTCATTAAAACATAATAAGACTGATCTGGTCCTAATAAAGCCGAAACACAATCACAGGTTTCCGCTCTCTCACGCACACACAGATGCTATCATCTCATTAGATTTTCTCCTCTCAATCTTTTCTGCTCAGCAGTTTCATCATTACGGTCATTTGAGACTATATAATTTGTGCTAATCTAACATTGTTCATACAGGCTGAGAGACACTGCATTTGTAGATATGTCTGTTTTTGTAGATTAAATCTGCTATGTAGAACTACTTTTAAACAACTGCATATAAATAAAACCCCTCCATGTGTATGATTGTCTGGAAATACACCTCACAAACTACTAAAACACTCATGAATGCTCACACACACACACCCTACACTAAACCTACCCCTAAACCTACCCATCCCACAAAACCTTCTACATTTTTTATAAAAATTGTTTAGTATGTTTATTCTGCATTTTGATTACAAGGACATTGGCAAGTCCTCATAATGTAGGGGGCGGGGCCTGAAACCTGAATACACACCACAATATAAGGACGTCCTCATAATGTAGGTCAATCCAGTGCACACACACAGGGGTGGATTAATGCATATGATAACCTAGGCTGCAGCCTAGGGGCTTATACGTGATCAGGGGGCCTCTGTTCAGCGCTTTTTGTACAAATATTTTCTTATTAACCACTTAAGCTCTGGGACCATTTTTGTGGATTTCCGCCTGGATTTGGCCTACCCAATTTGAAAAGCTTATCATACCCACATACAGTGGTCTAAATACACAATTTTGGTGTAATTTTACAGGAAACCCTTTGAAGTTACATAAGCCACTGCTAAAAGTGATAAATACGTAAGTATATGTTGTCTGTAATACACCCCCCCCCCCCTCTAAAAAAGAGGCGCTTTTTGATTTTTTGGTTATAAATTCAGTTTTGAAAGTGTGTAACTCAGGCCCTGTGTGCTCTAGCACCCTGCAGACAGTTTGGGCTGTTTACACTAGATTCCAGAAAATACTGGAAAAAAGAATTTTGTCTGTATCATGTTGTATGCAACATTTATTCATATGGATCTGAAGGTAGCGCTAGTGTATAAGCATTTTGATGGCTATATTTAAATATATAAAAGCTATATTTATGGTTTATTTACGTTTTGAGGTTATAAACTCATAAAGTGACATATTATTCTGCGTATCTTTTAAAGTTATGAAAACTGAAGAAAAATTAGGGTACTGTACTTTCAGGCCTTTGCATCACCAATGGTTATTATTACTACAGCCTGTTTCATCATTCATGTTGAATGTAGGGTCATTACACTCGTTAGCAGCATATGGAGAAAACTGCAAGTGATTCACATCCCAGATAGCATGTACGTCTCCGAGATGTCTTTTAGGGCTCTTCATATGGAAAGCATCTGCTGTGTACAAAGATCTGATAAAGTGAATTTTACATACATTCTAAATCATAAACAATTTGAAAGACTTTTTTTAAATGTCTATTTTCATCTGTCAGGAAACGTTTAATAGATGGACTGCAGATGAGCAAACATACATCTTTCAGATGAAAAGATGCACATCAAAATAGATGTCTCTGGGATTGCATTTACGCTATAGCATACATTTTATCAGGTCATGCCTTCCCTGGGAATCAAACTCATGACCTTGGACTTGCTAGTGTCATCCTCTACTTTTTGAGCTACAAGAACTCGATATCAAATAAAGTGTAGGATTTACTATATCGTATGCATTATCCAATAGCATTGGCCAAATTCAATTTTCATTTTGGATGTCACTTTAATGAGCCATAAGTTACACCTTGAAAAGTAAATGCCAGTGCCAGGAAAAAAATGCCAGTGCCACATGCCATGCATAACTGAAGAACATGAGGAAAAATGCCTTCCCTTGTTCATTATACACATTAAAGAGTCTGGCTTTGAATCCTGCATTACCCATCACATTTTCCTAGAACTACATTTGGAAACACAGCTGATCTGAATAGAGACCAGAAATAAACACCAGGAGTCATGAACTGAGAAAGTTTATTAAAGGTCCAATGCATGGATTTTTTAATTATTTGATAATGTTTCCTGAGGTGTACTTATATTGTTAGTATGATTTTTACATCATAAAATGTCGTTTTTTTCTATCCTGATATTAGTCCTCTGGCTTGAATGCTCTGTTTGAAGGGGAGTGTCTGCTGTGACACTTCAGTGAAAACGGCCACTGTTGTGATTGCTGACATCAGTGGCGTAGGCAGAAAGTTTATGATGGGTGGACCTCCAATAGTGTGGGTGGGCCGGAATAATTCGCATTACCCCCTTAATTTGGAGGACAAATCAGACTGAAACATAGCTAAAAGTATTCTGCATATGCTGGACCTTTTATTGTTTATTGTCTTTTAATATAATCTACTTCTACATGTTGATGCCTTCTCAAGCCCCCGTACATATTTTGATGTTTGAGCGCAATGCACGGAAGGACCTTTTGCAAGGTTGCTAATTCCGCTAGTGCTACTAGTGTTGCAGAAACGAAATACTAATAAGCACTAAGCTCCGTGCGATCAATCAAAGTGTGTGCGGCTGCAACGTGAACATTTTCTTAAAACAAAAACAAAGCAGGAAAGAGATCTAAACCCGAGTCCTGATAACTATATCGCGAAGAGAAATCACAATGTCTTGTATCGACAACCTGCCATTAATAAACGTGCTCACAAATATTACATGCAAATATTTGATTGCCATGCCACGGCGGGCCAGACAAAAACCTACCCATAGCTTACCTTGTATGGCTGATGTCTGTTCTAAACAATTCGGAGTTGTTTGGGTTTTGAATTGAAGATGTTGATAATATCACTTATCAGTTAGTTCACTTTCAAACAACAAAAATGTTATGGTGTCCTGTCATCTTTGTCAAGACGTGTTTCTTTCTTAAACTGTCATAACTGACAGTTTAGCCATTTTTTTAATGAAAAAAAGGCGCTGCTAGTTGGATTCGAATCTGCCGCAAACTTAACATTACTACTGGTGTGACATAACTGAAGAGACGAATTAGCATATTTGTATTAATATTAGAATAGAGTTCTAATGCATGACAAAATAAATCACGTTTAAAATCTTTATTGAAGAATTGTTAAACGTTAGAAAATAGTATTTAAAAAAAAAAAGAATTCCCTGGATCTGACAGGATGCGCAAGCTGTCAATGGCCCACCCGTAGCTACGCTAGTGGCTGACATCTTTGCATTTGAAATGAGTATTAGATTTTGTTGCGGCGAGGGGCATGGTTTAGCAAGGTCTGCAAGCACTGCCAGAGAGAGAGACGGACTGGGCATTCGTGGACCAGAGAGATGGAGAGCTGGAGAAAGATTGATAAGAGTTACATTGTACTGAGTCGTTGAGAGCACTGTGAGCGCAGGTTTATTTTGTTTGAGAGTTCTGAATAAACATGAGTCCCAGTCACGCCGACCCTGTCTTCTTCCTCCTTATTCTACGAAATTTGTAACATGTGGAACCCCTCTCAAAAACTTTTACTATGTTTTTTTACCACTACAGCTGTTGAGATTACCGAATCGTTAAAGTGTTGATTATTCCATTATTTTTAGATCTTTTCCCATCACATGAAAGGCTGCAGTGAGTCTGTTGATCACGTGAATGCAGTGATCTCGTCATTGCAACACGTTTTCTCTCACAAAATGCTTTCACCACAACTAACAGCAAACACAATATCGACATGAATACAGTAAGAGCTTCGTTGTGCAGCATAACAGCGTCATTAACGGCAGTTTGAACCTCATAAAGTGAAATTTTCATGTCATGGGACCTTTAAAGATAGTGTTCTCCACACGTCCAAATGACAGACACTGAGTTCAAAGACCTAACTTTGAGCATAATTTGCAATACGGAAATACATTATTAATTTAAAAGCAAATGTAAAATCAGTCAATGTAATTTCTAATAATCTAATAGGTTACAGTAACCGATAATTTAGATTTCTGATATCCAGAGTTCTGTTCTGCTGTTATCTGAATGTTGTGGAGAAATAAACCTGATTATTTGAAATGCTCTGTTCAAATATAGATTTCAGATCAGTCAAAAATCCAGAAATCTTCTAATCTGAATAGTCCTGGAGTCTTCTAGCATAGATAGTCACACGCCTTTCATAATTCCAAAGAAAAAACATTCTTCCTCCTCCAAGGTTGGTTTTTATCAGGACCCACCTAAAACATTAGCTTCATTCAGGAACAAAAAAATAAGAGTCTATTACAATCACTTCACACAGTCATTCAGAGCGGATCAAACTGATATAAACTTTATAAAACAGTTGCAAATGCTAACAATGCATGTATTAGTGAGTACTTACCTTCAATATTCCCTATAGGTATAGTTGCTTAACATCCAGGGCCAATGATATAGATGCATACTGTATACTGTTTGCTACAGTCAGTCTCAGATGCAGTACAAACAAGATATCTCAGATAATACAATCAGCACAGTATAATCATTTAAGAAAAAAACTCAAATCATCAAATCTTTATACTTCATTTATCTTTAAAAACGAAGAACAAAAACGAAGATCCCAATTTATATTGGGGGGCCTTAATTACTATGTACTAATTATGTTCATATTGTATTGTTGAACACTTTTGCTGATATCGAGGTGGGATACGGGTAAAGTTGGGACAGGTGTGTATAGGTAAGTTTAAGGGTAGGGTTAGGTGTAGGGGATGTGTCAACAGTGTAATTACAAATGTAACTACAGAAATTAATTACAGATGTAATTACATGCAGGTATTTTTTTTAAATGTAAGTACAATGTAAAAACATGTAGGCTACACAATTAGTGTATTGTATCAAATTATTAATTTAAATGTTAGTACATAGTATTTAAGGCTACCTAATATAAAGTGGGTCCAAAACGAGCATTATTAAAAACAATATATCAAAAAATAGTAAATAAAAAAATAATACTTACAATTTAACTTAATTGTGCAGGAATAAATGTCCCATGTTAATGTGGGCGTGGTTTATGAGCGCGACAGGAGAGCATGGTAAACTTTCTTTAAACGGTGTCAAATATGCAGAAATAGCGTTTTCAAAGCGTTCTAATATTCTTATACATGTTTCTAAATAGCGAGACATTGTTTTTTTTTTTTATTCTGGCATGCAACGAATCTGTCGCCTTCTAACATCTGCTGGAAAATCAGGTATATTGATTTACATGCATGCGCATGTCCCCCGTTAACACGATCCCCAGTTGATCCATAACACCAGCCGCGCTGCTTTATCCTTCTTTTCAAAATTTGCTGATCCTCTTGCTGGGCCTGCACAATCGCCTGGAAGCGGTGCTCCTGGTCACTCCTCAGGTCAAGCACGACCTGGTGTTGTTCTTGGTGGAGGACCGCGAGGGATGAAATTATGTCGCAAACGGCGTTGATGGCGGCGGCTGCTTCTTCCTTCCCGGGTTTCAGCATCACTGTAGCAAAGTTCGGTATAGGGAAGGAAGGAAGAAGACAGGGTCGGCTTGACTGAGACTCGTGGTATTTATTATAAAAATCAACAACTCAAACAAAATATAAATAACAGCTCAGTAAGTTTCTTTTCCTCTCAAAGTGTCCTCCGGAGTTTCCTCAGTCCCTCTGTGCCACGAGTCTGCAGTCTCTCTCCCAAATGTCCTCTTCCAGGTGGCTTTTATCTGGTCTCTCCACGCCCATTACTGGAATAAGACACAGGTGTTCACCATTTGCACTTAACCCACTTATGCCAAGTTCATTTCCCAATTGGCTTTATGCACAGCTGCACTACTTCCTGAACTTCAGCCAGCTCCTTTGTTTCCTGTCTGCCATTATTGGACAAACTGATTAATACAGGTGTGTCTGATTATTGTTGTTGCGACTACAGAGGTCAGGCACACCTGGATTAATCAGTTTGTCCAATAATGGCAGACAGGAAACAAAGGAGCTGGCTGAAGTTCAGGAAGTAGTGCAGCTGTGCATAAAGCCAACTCTCTCTCCCGTCACAGACCTCACTAAACCACGCCCCCCCTCCCCCCCCTTGGCACAGCCACTAATATAGTTCACTTGAAGGAGTGACTGAAATCGAACAGCCATTGTTTGTACATAGGCTGTACACTTGTTATTGCAGTGCAATGTGGGATTGAATGAGTGCACTCAAAAACGTTCACTATGGTTTCGGACACCACTACAAATGGCTGTCCCCTCAAATAATGCCCTATTTGAGGGTACAGGGGGCAATTTCGGATTCAGTCATTGAGATTCAACCGATTTATTCAAAATGGCTGATTCATTCAGGAACAAATCATTTGACTATCTTAATGAGTGAGTAATTGAATCTTTCATTCAACCGATTCGTTTTAAGTGCAGATTCATTCAGTAAGGAAACACCCGCCATGTGTTGGCGAAACAGAACAAAAACAGGCAATATGGTGTCTAAAATGTAAGTAACTTAATATAAACTTCTTGTTTATTGAACTTCTATAAAATCAATATGACATTTGTTTTCATGCTGATGTCTGGAGAAAAATGGCACTTTTTGTGTGATATTGATCAACTATATTAAATTATATAAAATGCATACAGGGACAATAGACTAAAACATGCAGTACTAGTCTAACCTACTAGACTACATGTCGTGTATGCGTACACTCTCTGGGTGTGTGTGAGGGACATACTCGATAATGTCAGATTGCACATCGTTAAAACAAAAATTACAATATATATTGCACACCCCTAGCTCTCTCTTTCTCTCGCTTGTTTGATATCCGGGATATTGTATACAATTTGGGGGGGAAGTGCCTCTAGAAATCCCTGAGCCTAGGGGCCTGTGTAGACCTTAATCCGCCCCTGCACACACACACAGTGTTGGGTTTTTCATGTTTTAACTGGGACATTTTTTACATTTTTGCGTTTTTACATTTTCAAAAAACTTATTTTTGTATGATTTAATTTTAAATTAAAATATTTTGATATTTTGAAGAATATGGGCAACCAAACAGTTGATGGGCCACATTGACTTCCATAGTAAGGAAAGGAAAAGTACAATGGAAGTCAATGGGGGCCCATCAACTGTTTGGTTACTGACATTTTTCAAAATGTCTTCTTTTGAGTTCTGCAGAAGAAAGAAATTCATACAGGTTTGGAACAATTTGAGGGTGAGTAAATGATGACAGCATTTCTTTGGGTGAACTATCCCTTCAACTACACACATATTATGTGTCACAACTTGGTGTTAAAAGTCGTTGCATACAATATATTGAAATGTGTTGGCTACTCTGCTGTGTTACTATCATGCTACTGAAAAACAACAAAAACAATAAAAAACAGTTCAGTTAGTAGCATCACATGCAGTTATTTAGTCTCCAGCAGTGACACACAGATACAAATTGAAAAATGAATGCACACAAAAATACAGCTAAATGTTTTGTTCCGGTTTCATCAGCTGGTCTGTTTTTCTTATATGTCTGTTCTGATCTGATATAGTCAGTCTATAGAAGGGTAATAGGGTCACAGGGTGAGTGTGTCCAACTGAATTAAACATATGAGGACCTGTCATTCGTGTTATGTTATCCTTGAACTGTGCACAAGCTGTATTGACGTTCACCTTTGCACCTGACACATTTGATTTACACTGTCACAGCGACCTGTGACACGACACCTGTCTTAATATGTGCTGATACAGCCATGACAGAATTGATCTGACCCAGAATAACGTCTTCTCTCTAGTGCCTCTTCGAGTCGGTCACACGGAAGCGGCATGCACATAGCACATTTGCTGCAACATAAGCTTGGCAAAATGAATATCTGTGCTGACTGTATTTGTTATTGACCCCTGACTCTGTAATTTGGACACAGCAACTTACATTTTTTAGGACTTTATTTTAACACTGCAAGTGTTTCAGTTTAATTTGTAAATATTGGAATGCTTTACTGATATCAAGGGGAAAATATATTTCCCTGCTGTCTGTGGTTTATTATTTACTGATCCAATGAACACTTACCAATATGTATCTTCCGATTGCTGGCAGGTTTTTATTTTGTACTCATACATTTTAATTGCTCTTAACTTGAAATATGTGAGTAAACTAATTAATACTTTTAACTTAAAATGATCATGTAATCTCAACTTAAATATTGTTTGTAGTGGAAACTTGGCTAGCTTTAACAGTCTAATTCAGTGAATGTTAATCTGCTCATTGGTAACACAATGCTTTGAAACATTAGCATAGCATAGCAATCGCTGAATGAGTATGTCAATTTGTAACCCCCAAAAAAACAACATAACAAGCTCTTCTACATTAGCATAGAAAAACATTAAACACTGCTAAATATCCAATTTAACATTAATCTTGCACAGAAATAATTATAAAACTTAATTTAAGCAAATACTCTCCCTTTTGAGTGTCATGGCAAAGCATGCTGGGAAATAGAAATTCCAGCCCACTTTCAGTTAAATTTAAGTTTGTCTAAATTAAAAGAAACAAGTTCTTAAAACTCAAAACAATGAAATAATTTTGATGACTTAAAATTAATCAGTGAATCGCAAAAAACATTATAGTCCTTATTATATTTTAAAGCACACAATGTTTTTGAAGTTCACTTTTGAGGTACGAATGTATGTATTTTATGTTGTGGAACAAAACTGAATAGTCTTTTCAAGAAATGCTAACAACAGACCTTATTATTTAGAAATTGAAAAACAATATTCAAACCAGAGATGCTCACAAGTCTCTGAGCTAGAGTCCAAGTCAAGTCTCAAGTCTCTGGACTCGAGTCCAAGTCAAGTCTCAAGTCTCTGGGCTCGAGTCCAAGTCAAGTCTCAAGTCTCTGAGCTAGAGTCCAAGTCAAGTCTCAAGTCTCTTTATTATAATAAGTCTCTGGTTATAATAAGTGTTGCATCACATACGGTGACCCATCCAGTCTCTGAGCTAGAGTCCAAGTCAAGTCTCAAGTCTCTGGACTCGAGTCCAAGTCAAGTCTCAAGTCTCTGGGCTCGAGTCCAAGTCAAGTCTCAAGTCTCTGAGCTAGAGTCCAAGTCAAGTCTCAAGTCTCTTTATTATAATAAGTCTCTGGTTATAATAAGTGTTGCATCACATACGGTGACCCATCCAGGCTGTGTAGAACACTGCAAAGCTATATATAAGGAATTCAAAGCATGTAATAAGTTATTTTGACACCTTTCTCTATTAACATACCATATCAGCTCATTAAACCTGCAGTTGTCGATCAATGAATATGAAAAGACAACAAGTGAATATGAAAAGACAACAAGTAAGATGCTTATCTAATAGCTAACAATTTTATGTGCAACACAGCACATCTGAAACCACAAAGTTCTGGTACTCAGGGTATCACAAAAACATTGCAAAATGTATAAGCAATAACACACTTTTTTCCACTTAAAGAGAGCACACACTCAAGCAAACACACAGAAACACTCTCTCACAGTCACACACGCACTCAAGTGCACACACACTACCCACACGTGGTTTACGGGGACTCTCCATAGGTGTAATGGTTTTACTAATGTACAAATGGTATAATCTATCCACCTACACTAACCCTACCCCTAAACCTACCAATCACAGAAAACTTTTGGCCTTTTTTGAATAAAAAAAAAAAGCACCATTTAGTATGTTTTTTTAAGCAGTTTGGATTATCAACCATGATTAGGTTTTATTTGAATACCCATGTTGAAATATAATCTTAGTGACTGTCCTTTTCATGACAGATTTATCAAAACATAGCATTAAATAATCAAGACATCACTAACAGGTTAAGTAGAATTTATATATATATATATATATATATATATATATATATATATATATATATATATATATATATATATATATATATATATATATATATATATATATATATATATATATATATAGTGAAAGAGTTGATTTCTCCAGTGAATTAACAGCTGTGGACTGAATGACTTCTGACTCTGAGGTAAATGATGCGGCGTGACATATGTTTCTCAAGCTGTTTGACATCTTTGCGCGATTGGAACACTGATTGAGCGATTACACGACATATAATACGTTTCAGTAAGTGTTATTCTCAACATACCTTAAGATATTAATTTATGTTTATTCTTCTGGAAGAGATGATCGCGTTCACTCGCGCGCGCGCGCCGCGGCCGCTTGAATTGACGCGCCTATACATGATTGCTCGTTGTCCTCTCATGTGTGGCCGCGAGCAGCAGATACGTAGTACGTAGGCAGGTTATAGGTACCGGAGGGAGGGGAATAACATCGAGCTCATCAGACGTTTCCTAAAAATAAACATTGTTCACGAGTCCCGCAGCTCGAGTCCGAGTCGAGTCTGAAGTCTTTTGAGGAGGAGTCTGAAGTCGAGTCTGAAGTCACTGTGTGTGCGACTTAAGTC
Organism: Romanogobio albipinnatus; assembly: GCA_023566225.1. Lineage (NCBI taxonomy): Eukaryota > Metazoa > Chordata > Actinopteri > Cypriniformes > Gobionidae > Romanogobio > Romanogobio albipinnatus. The sequence continues at coordinate 13,600,888 of CM042251.1, read as the reverse complement.
GCACTCGAGTCCGAGTCTCAAACTCGAGTCCCCATCTCTGATTCAAACCTATTTGTACTAACATTAAAATTAATAATTTGATACTGTGCACTTATTGTGTACATATATGTTTTTACATTGTACTTTTTAATTTAAAACTACATTTACATTTAAGTATTTAGCAGACGCTTTTATCCAAAGCGACTTACAAAAAGGAACAAAGCATTCATCAAACAATCGTGCCAACAATCATTGTAGTACACAATGCCAGGTTTATTACACAACGAGTTGGAGATTTTTTCTTAATTTGTGTTTGTGTGTAAATGCATTGGTTTAAGAGTCTGGGATCGTTTAGCGCTTCAGCTGCTTCTTGAAATATATTGGCTGTGTTGAAATCGACCCCTATACCCTTAAATAGGGCACTATTTGAGGGAACAGCCATTTGTAGTGGTGTCCGAAACCATAGTGGATGTTATTGAGTGCACTCATTCAATCCCACAATGCACCGTAATGACAATTGTACAGCCGATGTAGTACGAGCAATGGCTGGAGAAGAGGCTTGTTCGATGCACCAGCGCTGCGCAGACCGATCGGCTCATAAGTACCGCGAGAGCATTTTGAGAGCAAACGACTCCTTATGCTTTTGAATCACTCTCACTTTCAACCATAGACGGTGCTCTCAACTCACTGTGACTCACCGATTCGCCCCGTGTACCCTCATTGCCCATTACTCCACTAATCCACTTAAAGGAGTGAATAAAAACGAGTGAGCTAATTCTGACACTGAAAGCGCCGGAGGGGATGACGTTTTGTTTGAGCTTTGCTTGTTTGTAAAAATAAAATAAAAAATGCTTACAGTGTATTGTATACCTGCACGAGTATTCCCGCAAGATTTTTTCTCAGAGAACAGCTGCTGCATCACCACGTCGTGCTTTTATGAAATATTATTTTCCATTGTTCTTCAAATTATAGAACTGAGAGAACAACAAAATGAAGAACTATTCACACAACAAGACATCCTATTCTCTTACGCAATGGTCAACAGCTTGTAAGTCAACAAGCTTAAAGTTAACCCTATAGTGCTCTCTTCTAGTGTGGCACTGAACTTACTGGGAAGTAATATAAAAAATATTAGAAAAGTGGAAATAAAGCGTTTAACGTGTTTAATAATACGCGTTTATCGGTTAGACGATAAAAGTGAGTGGGTCCAATAGCATTGGTCCTGTCCCACCCACATAAAATGGTTCCGACACCTATGCCTATAGGATTCCGCTGTGGATGCCATCTCCTGACGAGACGCGGGAATTCATTTGACGTGCGGCGCGACTCTCGCAGTGTTTTATGGGTATTCTCTAGCCGTCATCGGTTGTAAACTCGTTATAGCGGTGCATTGTGGGATTGAATGAGTGCACTCAATAATGTCCACTATGGTTCAACTACAATGGCTGTTCCCTAAATTAGTGCCTTATTCAAGGGTATAGGGGAAATTTCTGCCAGGAGATGGCCTCCACAGCTGAATCAATCATCCATCCATCTTCCAAACTGCACTGGCCCAGCGCAATATTATGCATACAGGTATAAATTCCTTTTTAATTGATTATTAAATTGTTTGATTAAGGTTTATACATGGGAGTTTCCACGGCAGAGTTCAAGATAAATATTTCCGGCCCCACTTTATATTAGGTGGCCTTAACTACTATGTACTTACATCAAAAAATAAGTACAATGTAATTACTTTGTTCAAATTGTATTGCAAAACACCTTTGCTAATATTGAGGTGGGATACGGGTAGGGTTAGGGACAATTGTGGTGGTATGCGTAAGTTTAAGGGTAGGGTTAGGTGTAAGGGAAGTGTCAACTGTGTAATTACAAATGTAACTACAGAAATTAATTACAGATGTAATTACATGCAGGTATTTTTTTAAATGTAAGTACAATGTAAAAACATGTATGTACACAATAAGTGCATTGTATCAAATGATTGATTAAAATGTTAGTACATAGTAGTTAAGGCCACCTAATATAAAGTGGGTCCATATTTTCATTATTACTGGAGCTGCTGGTTTGCTACGTTTCAAATAAACAGCAAGCAGAAACTGCAAATGCGGCAGCCTTTCCGGCTCACTCAGTGTCCGAATTCATTCACTAGTTTTCATTCACTCTCTCAAGTGGACTATATAAATGGACCAATGTAGGGAATAGTGAATTAGTGTATAGGGGGCATTTTCGAACACAGCCATTGTGATGTTCTCAGCAGTTCAGGTTGTGGTTGGCAGCTCATTCCACCAGAGAGAAATTCAGGGGGTAAAAGTTTTGGAGAGTGACTTTTTGCCTCGTTGTGAGGGAAAGACAAGGCGTCGCTCATTCAGTGAGAGAGGGAACACACATTTGTAGTAGTCGGTTACCTGCGTGTGATTACTGCTGTAATTCATTTACGTAATTGCATTACACTGTTGATCCTTCCCTAACCCCTTAACCCAGTGGTTCTCAAACCTGTCCTGGGGACCCCCCCAGCAGTGCACGGGTGTGTCTCAATCACCTCCCTAGTTCAGTAGTCAGGACACTGATCAGGGAGTCAGCCCATTGACTTACGTCCTTATCAGTGCCCTGACTACTGAACTAGGGCGCTGACGCACGCCACACCACACGCCACATTTTGCATGTCTCCCTCATCTAACACCCCTGATTCATCTTATCAGCTCATTAGTAGAGACTGCAAGACTTGCGACTGCAAGAGGTGAGTTCCATTGGACAGCGTCCCCACGCAGTGTTCACTGCTCACTAAACTCCCTGAGCACGGTTTATCAGTTGAAGTGGACTTCGAGGACAAAAATTGCTCATTTGGAACGCCCCGCAGCGTCATCAAAAAAAGGCAATGCCGGCAGATTATTCGGGGATGCATGGTCAGGCAGATTATGATATATAGCATACATTAATATTGTAATTTACTTTACTTTCAAATTTAAAACCATATAATAGGCAAATACATTTACAAAACACAGTATGTATCTAAAAAATATAAATCAAAACATTGTATTAGTCTATTAGTTTTATTAGTTTACATATACTTGTATGTTTAATTGACAATTAACAGATTTGAAGCTACCTGTCATTCAATATGAAAATGCATTTTGATTTGTTTACCTATGTAATAATGTGTTCTTAATCAATGGTCTTAATAATTGTAGCTTTCTGATCTTGTGTGCTTTCTTTCCCACTCGCAGCTGCATAGTAAACATAAAGGTAAATAAAGTAAAAATGATTGTTTACATATTCATACAACAGAATATGTGAATATAACAATCATTGCCATAACTATTCATAAATACTCTAGTTTGTATAATAATAACTATGAATATTTAAATGCATACGTGCTGAGCCATTTCAAAACTTTTCCAACGGCTCTGCTCCATCGTTAGTTCTGACTGGTGATGAGACGTGCAATGGCAGTTGGGTGATTTTCGCTCTCCACTTCCTGTGAAGTGATATATCGTGTATCGATGTTCCCTTATTCCCTAAGCTATTCGCAGTGCCCTTCGAACTGAACATGTTCGCTCCCTTCGGATTTGGTACCCTGCACCCCAATAACAGAGAATGTATTTTGTAATACAACATAATGTTTTTAATCCTTGGATACTAGCATTTTAATTTAACTTAATTTAATTATATACATCTACTAATTGCTTAATTTAAATTATGCGTCCTGTTTTCTTCCTAAATTCATATTCCAAAATTGAAGTAAAGTTTAAAGGTAGGTTAGGTAATTTTGGAGAGGCTAGCAATAGCATGCTAGCTTTGAGGCATGATATCCCACCCTTCCTTCAGAGCACTCTCCAAAGCCACGCCTCCTTCAAAACACATAAACACACACAACAGAGTCTGAAAAGCGCCTCAAGACAAGAGACGGCATTAACTCGTGTTTCAAAGCACTTCAAATCTGCGAACGCAAGGCAAGTGGACTTTGACCTCAATACTAAAACTACATCTAGGAAATAATAACGTGAAGCTTGAGCCAAAGACAAGCGAACAATTTCAGACAAGACTACGGTGACATTTAAGGGATAAAAATGTATATACACTCACCTAAAGGATTATTAGGAACACCATACTAATACTGTGTTCGACCCCCTTTCGCCTTCAGAACTGCCTTAATTCTACGTGGCATTGATTCAACAAGGTGCTGAAAGCATTCTTTAGAAATGTTGGCCCATATTGATAGGATAGCATCTTGCAGTTGATGGAGATTTGTGGGATGCACATCCAGGGCACGAAGCTCCCGTTCCACCACATCCCAAAGATGCTCTATTGGGTTGAGATCTGGTGACTGTGGGGGCCATTTTAGTACAGTGAACTCATTGTCATGTTCAAGAAACCAATTTGAAATGATGCAAGCTTTGTGACATGGTGCATTATCCTGTTGGAAGTAGCCATCAGAGGATGGGTGCATGGTGGTCATAAAGGGATGGACATGGTCAGAAACAATGCTCAGGTAGGCCGTGGCATTTAAACGATGCCCAATTGGCACTAAGGGGCCTAAAGTGTGCCAAGAAAACATCCCCCACACCATTACACCACCACCAACAGCCTGCACAGTGGTAACAAGGCATGATGGATCCATGTTCTCATTCTGTTTACGCCAAATTCTGACTCTACCATCTGAATGTCTCAACAGAAATCGAGACTCATCAAACCAGGCAACATTTTTCCAGTCTTCAACTGTCCAATTTTGGTGAGCTCGTGCAAATTGTACCCTCTTTTTCCTATTTGTAGTGGAGATGAGTGGTACCCGGTGGGGTCTTCTGCTGTTGTAACCCATCCGCCTCAAGGTTGTGCATGTTGGGGCTTCACAAATGCTTTGCTGCATACCTCGGTTGTAACGAGTGGTTATTTCAGTCAAAGTTGCTCTTCTATCAGCTTGAATCAGTCGGCCCATTCTCCTCTGACCTCTAGCATCAACAAGGCATTTTCGCCCACAGGACTGCCGCATACTGGATGTTTTTCCCTTTTCACACCCTTCTTTGTAAACCCTAGAAATGGTTGTGCGTAAAAATCCCAGTAACTGAGCAAATTGTGAAATACTCAAACCAGCCCGTCTGGCACCAACAACCATGCCACGCTCAAAATTGCTTAAATCACCTTTCTTTTCCATTCTGACATTCAGTTTGGAGTTCAGGAGATTGTCTTAACCAGGACCACACCCCTAAATGCATTGAAGCAACTGCCATGTGATTGGTATATTAGATAATTGCATTAATGAGAAATTGAACAGCTGTTCCTAATAATCAATTAGGTGAGTGTATGTGACCAGTCATGGAAAGTAGGGACACAAGTCGGTTCTGGGGCATTTTGAATTGTTCACAGATTCTGAAAGTGTAGTCTCCAAGCTTTCCAACGATGTGTAACACATGGAAATCTGATCATATTTGGAGAAGTTGTGGCCATTTGAAAGTAGGCACTCAAAAAAGCTTAATAGGGAGAAAACGACCTAAACATTGTGCAGTTCTCACCTGCTGGGAGTGACAATAGGGCTCATTTACATCTCATTTAGATAAGCCATACCCCCTGTAAAGCTCCCCCTGTAAAGCTGCATGGTTGCATAGCAACGACAGACCCAACGGGATGCATTGTGTAGCATTAGGACTTTTTGAACTGGATTCTGTGATAACCGTGATCACTTTGCTAACACTACCATCTAAAAGCCCATTATAGTAATGGGGGTTTTTGGCAAGTGATACGATGCTAACGATTACAATTAAAAGTGTAATCATTAAACAGTCATTATGGTATGGGAAGGTCTATACAAGGACTAAACATGAGATAACGTGTACGTGTTCTTAGAATGAACACAAAACGACAAACTTTGATGTTTATGGAAACTCACCCCATAAGAAACAGAAAAGTATTCTTGCAGATCTCGTCGCCTCCAATGAAATAATGAGTTCGGGCACACTTTCTCTTTGTCGGGGTCTTCTTTGTGGATGTAACCATCTCTGAAGTTTGCATTGTGTGTCTGTTTGCCTCTAAATGTCCAATAATTTGCATGTCCTGCCACTCTTTTTCCGTCGCTAAAGAATCCAGCTGCATGTTGTACATAATGTCTGGAGAAAGCTTCTGGCTACAGGACTGTATTTACATTTACAGTCAAAGTTACAGTCAAAGTTACGGATTTTCCCCATTTCTCTGTCTTTATCCGGTTCAGCTCGTCTGCGATAATCTTTGCGGTGTCCATCTCCATTGAATTTTGATATCAGATAGAGCCGGCCAGAGCTGCATAATAAGTAGCCACGCTTCCCGGGGAGGGTGGGGGCAATAAGAAACAAAAGCCGGCTTTTCCACACACAGACAATGACACGCCCCTGCTGCATGCTACAATCTCTGAAAAACAAGCCTATTTCAACCTCAAAATGTATGCTTTTAAATATACCAATACTGCTATCTCAATCACGGAGAGGTTTCTTCGTGATCTCAACTAACAGATTCTGCAAAAAATCACCAATTTGGAAAAAAAACGCTTCTTTCTCATTTTGCTCGAAAGTTGTGCTGCCGACTTGTGTCCCTATTTTCCGTGACTGGTCACATATTCATTGTGCACTTATTACACAGATTTTCTTTACCACATAAATAATTACGTGTTTTAAATCTTACCCGTTTATAAATCCATTTTGTACAGTGTACAAAACAATCGTCCAGACAAGATGATCACAAGAAGTTATAGTAATAATTATAGTAGTATTAAAAGTAAAGTCCTCTGATTTCATTTACAATACAATCAAAAACAGAGACGCAAGTTGCATTAAAGAAACGAGAGAGCACGTCCGTTGTGATGCGAATGTGAATGTTTTCAGTGTGTGCATCTGTTCTTTTTTAACACTTTCATCTCATTTGAACAAAACCGTGATAATATTGATAATCGTGATAATTTGGGTCACTATAATCGTGATATGAAATTTGCATACCGTTCCATCCCTAGTGTTGACATAAATCCAAGTCTGAGGACATGAACAGCTCTGGGTAGAGAATCACGGGTTGCCATCTTGTAATATTGCTATTTTGTCTGAATGCAATGATTGAACGAAAAAAAATTTTGGTCCTGAGACTTCCACAGAAGATATATGTACATGTTTTAATATTGAGACCACTTCTATTACTGATTGCTATCAGGATGTGAAAAGAGTTTCAACCAGTATAACAAAGTATTTTTTTGTTTTTTTTAAATGCCTACCATACCTTTAAAACACATTCTTAATTCAGTTTGATCTCAATAAAGGGCGAGGAAGTGGAAGGGTAATAAAAAGACTGAATGCCATATTTTAAAACCTGTGACTCTGTGTGTCCAGTGGGAAATGAAGATGTCCTGTATATATGTGTGCATTAGTAAGTGTATGCCAATGTGTGAAAAGACAGCTGAAGCATGACCTTACCCTGACCTCTGTTTTATGGGAGAGATGGGAAGGACACAAGTAAACTCAGGCCAGTCTTGCCTTTAAATGAACTGCTTTATTGTTTATCAATAAATCAACCTTCCCTACAACAGATGAACATCAATCAATACAAATACTGTTGACTTCGTTATGATGGCCTTCAAAAACCTAATTATGCTGCACGATCTCCCTGATCTGTATTTATTATTAAAACACTAATCAGACCCAACATAATCAAACATTATTGGTTCTGTCAGAGGACATTTATCTTTATCTGATTCTACCCTCAAGCCCCTTCATTGATCACCTGGGCCTTTATAAGAATGAGACACAAATGCATATACAATAGGGCTGCACGATTTGAGGAAATTATCTAATTGCGATTTAAAATGCAAAATACAAAAAACTGCAGGGTTACCTGTTAACATGCCTATGACTAAAAGTCACTAGAAATGTCTTAAGGATTTATTATAAAATATATTATTATTATTATTATTATTATTATTATTATAATAAAAATCTGTGATATCAATTTCTTAATTTTTGTCAGGAGGTCTATGTCTTTAATATGAAATATGAGCCTCTTATGCATCCACTGTGGGGAGAAAAACATATGGATTGTCATATAGATTTATTTAGAGAAGTATTATTTTTCCTATTTTTTACCCAAAATAGGATGGCATGAGCACTGCTGGGCACTAAACACACTTATGTTTCATTCATACTGGAAGCAAGAGGGCGCCCTCACGCAGAAATGCCACATTTGCCTCAGAGAGAAGTAATATAATGACGTTGGGTGCGTCTGAAAACCTAGGCAGCTGACTCGTTGCCTTGCTGCCTTATCCGACAATGGCTTGTAAGGTAGCGTTTGTGCATGAAGGCACCTCACAAAATTAATTTCGGACAGACTTCTTAAGCAATGCAACAATTTAATGATCTACAGCAAAAAAGAGAGAGCTTTGGTGAGAACTAAACAAATATTTAATTACTACATTAGTAATTTCTCGCTAGAAATGACATCAGAAGTAGAACAATTTGGTAAAAAATTAAATTTACTCACAAACTGACCAGCAAATGCAACTTTCAGACACCATCTTTTTTTCCCAGCTCAACTGTCACAGAATGGAAAGCACAGGATTGTGGGATATCAAAGGCAGCGTAGGATACAAATATGCTGCCTTTAAAAATCGGTCAGATGAAGGTCTCTCAGGAGACAGGAAGTGAAGCTAACATTAGTTCCCTTTCATTCAGTCACTACGACGTAATGTTAGTGACTAGCTAATGGGGGTTTTGCTTAGAAGCCAATCATCTTCGAGATTTTAGAAAACGGCCAATGGTGTGCCAATGCCATGGGCATGCGGAATTTGCATACGTAACTCCGGCTCACTGTGTGAGTAGAAAAGGAAGTACGTGGCAATATCGCATTATGTTTCTGCATCGGAGCCAAGAGCATCTCTTCACTCCTGCAAGCCTGAATTCTGAAGTCCTCTCTTCAGTCTTCGAGACGAGCGGTTCTCCAGAGTGTTGGTGTGACGGCGCGTTCCAGCGATCTCACATTGCCTGCCTGCTGATCTGTGCAGTGATCTGCAACAGCTGTGTGTGTTTTCCCTGGGCGCTTCGGCACTCTGCAGAGCTTTCCTCTCACAAAAAGAGCTTGCGCGTGGCACGTCTTTTTCAAGACGGTTCGCCCGCGCACTTCCGGGTGCGATCGATCTCCGTTGCTGTCTATGGGCACATTCACTGCTCAACGTGTTTGGGTTTCAGCACGTTCAGGCAGTGATTGTGGATGTGTCATGTTCCCACTGCGGGAACGTGACCATCGCGATGTCGCGGTCAAGACTCAGTGATCTCCATGAGGAGAGAGAGTCCCCTTTGCCACACCCCAATCTACCGTCTCTGAGAGAGGTGGTACTTTGGCTGGTGGCCAGGGTGACCTGCGGGCGGTGCTGTGGTATTAAGAACCCCGACGATATGTTCCTCGGGCCACGCCCCCCTTTCGCAAATCGCTTCCCGCGAGTGCTGGACTGAAACAGCGGCCCGTCTCTGACGCCTCGTTCGTTACGTTCACACTCCAGATAGCACTGAGATGTCGATCGCTGCATCCCAAGGTGGGCTAGAGTCCTTTGGGGATGACGATTAGGTTGTGCTCCGCCTTCGGGTGTGCCAGAGCTGCCTGATCCGACCTAGAGTTGACAGCCATGTTATCTCAGGCAGCCGCGAGCCTCGCGCTGGTGTGGAACTCCGCCCTGTCGCGAGTGCTCGTGGTTGCGCGATCGGTTTCTGTCCTAAGCACCCTCCCTAAGCCCGTGGGCTCGTCTACTTCGGTGGCGTGGTCCTGCAGAGCTACGGGGCAGGCCGCCGCCCCCTTTGCACATGCACAAGGGTGGAGCTGACCCAGGGCTCTTCTATGAGCTGCGTGCTGCCACTGATCCCGCCCTCTGGGTGGTGAAGGTGGCCACATGCTCCTTCGGTGGGGCGATGTCCACAACTGTGGTCCGGGAGAAACACCTGGCCTTACCTGGTGATGTGGGGGGGTTGAGTGAGCCCGCCTCCTCAACTCGCCCATATCCCAGGCTGGCCTCTTCGGCGGCGCAGCTGAGAACTGCGCCCAACGGTTCTCACCGCCGAGAGCGCCCTCCCTCCTCCTACCCGGCCCCAGCAGCAGCCTTCACCCGGGCAGTGCCGTGGAGGTGGTTGCAGGATGACGCCAAGTCCGCTCCCCAGCCTGGTTAAATGCCAGGCTGGAGGCGGACAACCCAGAGATGGGTCCCAGTTCTTTCCAGGGGATGGTAGCCGGGCCTCTCCTTCCCCCTGGCCCCCGGACTGGCGGCACTTGGAAAGAACTGGTGTCCCCATCTCTGAGGTCCCACAGACCGGTGATGGCAGTGTGTGCCGCTCTCATCCCTCTCTGTCGCCAGCCTCCTCTCAGACCAGACCCCAGTGGAACGTGCGTCCTTCCCTGGTCTCCTCTGTCAGGACGCAGCTGCTGACTGTGCCCCCACACCGGGACGCTACGCCTCCCACGTCCGGGCCAGTCACGCTGCCTCGCTGCCCCACCCGGGGTACGTCTGTGGTTTGAGCGAGTTCCTGGAGACTGGCTACAGCTTCAGGGGCTGTCCGCTGGGTTGCGAAGGCCATCAGGCTCGGCTACGCGATTCAGTTCGTGCAGGCTCCTCCCCACTTCCGGGGAGTCCGCGCTCCATGCTGGGGCCCAATAGAAGGCCCCAGTTATGCGTGCGGAGGTTGCCACCCTACTGGCGAAGGGTGCGATCAAGCCTGTCCCTCCAGCCGAAATGAAGTCCGGCTTCCTCAGCCCTTATTTCACTGTACCCTAGGAAACCGGTGGGTTACGGCCAATCCTGGACCTGCCGTCCTGAACTGATCCCTTCACAGGGGTCCGTTCAGGATGTCGGTAGCGAACGCCTCCTCGGACACGTTCGTCCGGTAGATTGGTTGCAGCGATCGACCTGAAGGACGCTTACTTCCATGTCTCCTTCCTTGACGTGGACCGTTCCTTCGGTTTGCTTCGAGAGGCGGACATTCAGTACGCAGTCCTCCCATTCGGGCAGCTCTGTCCCCTCGTGACTCATCGTAGTCTATCGAGGCAGCCCTTGCGCCACTCAGGCAGCACGGGGTTCGCATCCTGAACTACTTTGATGACTGGCTTATACTGGGTCACTCTCGTGAGCAGGTGTGCAGACACAGAGTCCAAGTGCTCCGGCACTTAGCCCGTCTGGGCCTTTGGGTCAACTGGGAGAAGAGCGACTCTGCCCCGTGCAGAGGATCTCTTTTCTCAGTATGGTTTCCGACTCGGTCGCCATGTGCGTGCTGCTTACCAGCGAGCGCACGCAGTCACTGCTGACTTGCCTTCATTAATTAGAGAGCAAGAGTGCGGTCCCACTGAAGTTTTTTCAGAGGCTCTTGGGGCATATGGCATCTACAGCCGCGTTAACGCCGCTCAGATTGCTTCATATGAGACCGCTTCAGCTTTGGCTTCGCGATCGAGTACTGAGATGGGAATGGCATTCGGGCACGCTCTGGGTCGCAGTGACTCGGGCCTGCCTGCGGACCCTCTCCCCGTGGCCGAACCTAATTTCTACGGGCCGGTGGCCCTTAGGACGAGTTTCCAGGCATATTGTTGTGTCAACAGATGCCTCCTCCACGGGCTGGGATGCCATGTGCAATGGACGTGCTGCTGCGGGCTCCTGGATTGGACCCCTGCGCCTCCTGCATGTCAATTGCCTCAAGTTGCGTTACGTCTCCATTCCCTCCTCAGGGAACGAGGGTTACATCCGTAACCGAGACGATTCGGACGTGCCTTGGTGCCTTCCTGCCTTGAAATGTGTCCTCCCAAGACAGCATTTTCCAGGTTTCGGACGCAGCATACAGTATATCAGGAAATCCCTAAAGTGAAGCTAGAGCTGTGCTGAATAAAAGAAGATAGAAACGCTTTGATTAAACATGAAGGCAATAAACACACAATATATGGTTTATTTGAGTTCTTCAAGTCGTCTCGTGTATTTTCATAATAAAGTATATTATAATGCAGTGCTAATCGACATAGACTTAATCACTGTATAGAATACTGTACAATAATTAATCGTCTGCCTCACCCTGTGATAAGAAACCACGTCAGCTCACAAAAAGGAAATTCAAACACTTAAAACATGTTATTAAACATTGTCTTTTTTTGTTTTCTCAAACGCACATTATAAGCGACTCAAACTCGCAGTGCTTTCAGACAGAGCAGAGTTTACTACTGATCACAGAGCTGTTCTTCACGCTAGGCATATATTTGTTTAATTAAAATTGCAGCCTTTACGCTTTAATAATCGCATAAGCCAAATTGCGATAGCGGTTCAATTTCGATTAATCGTGTAGCCCTAATATACAATCACCACGGACCCAAAACAGTAATATTAACTTCAGAATGAATGAAGGGGAATGGCTGAATCCAAACGGCATTATTTCTTCATGCAACAGTACACTAGAGACACGCCCTTCCCTGCCTCTGACAGATGAGCTTATAAAATGAGACACATACACAGAGGAATATCAATCAATCACAGCTACTGCTGACATGACTTTCTGGAAGGAGATATTATGTGTGTTACTAGTGAGCCTAGTAAGCATCCTAAATAGGCAACATTTTTTTGCATCGTAGATGTGCTCCCAATGCAAAGCCTGTTGCCAGGCACCTTCAAAGATACTTTGGAATCTGGCCAGATTCCAAAGCAGCATTACATATTAGCATTTTCTGCAAACTCAGTGGCTGACAAACCAGAATAAACGTCAATTAAACAGTAAATACAATGCATTTAATAGTGAAAAATAATTGGTTAGAGTAGAATATTTTACATATTTTAACATGATCTGGATGAATGCTCGATCCTGATTAGCTGTAATAAAACTAATGCACAGGTAGTAATTAAACTCACGCTGTTATTCCTTTACAGCTCTTATAAAATACATGTTGACGTTTAAACCTGAATTTACCATCCTAAAGCAGATATTTCAACTAAATGAATGTTTTTGCGCTGATTATTAATTGTCTCCCTCTCGACTGCGTTCTGTCTTTTTGACGTGCATGTGTGCGCCCGCCGCACCTACGCTCCTTCAGTGAAGTTTAACACAGACTGTCAGGACACTCTTTCAAGCAAAATGGAAATACTCGCGTGAATTAGTAACATTTACAGATGAGGATATAACTACTGTTTCCACTCCACTATTTCTAAATGCATTTTGTCCATAGAAATGTGTTATTCAGTAATTTGACACGACTGGTGGAAGCTTACCGTGCACAGAGGGCAGACCCGACTAAGCGATAATGAGAATCATTGCACATCACGTGGAGGGCCTGCTCATGCTTGGATGTTGCCAGCCAGCACTCCAATCCGTAAAGGGCCACTGGGAGTACCACGGTCTTATACATTTTGGCCTTCATTTCGAATGGGCATTCTTCGATCGCACAGGATGCAGGTGACTTGGCCATTACATCCAGGCAGCATTGACTCGGTCTCAGGGCGTCCGGGAGGGTATTGCAGTCGCTGCTGATAACAGATCCGAGGTACTTAAAATTGGTCGCTGCCTTCAGATCTTCGCCATCAATGCTGATGACTCTTTTTGTCTGAGGCCCGCATTCCATATACTCGGTCTTCTTGATGTTAAGCCTAGTCATCTCTCAAGATAGGCTAACTCATTCAAATAAATGTTCTAATTCAATTAAATAAATGTAACCTTACTGCACTACTTTATCTCTGTGTCTGATTTAAAATGGACAGAATGCTAGATCTCAAGAATATTAGCTGATGAAAAGACCAATGACAACTTTAACTAATGACCTTGGTATAAGCACAAAATATAGCACTCACACTTAAGGGATAATCCATGGCTAGCTGTGCATTAAAAGGCTTGAATGCACTCCGTGGAGGCAAACACCCTCCACCTCAGTTCTTTGGCCCCACGTCGTGCAATAAAATAGAGGGTATGCATTGACGTCACTTTACCGCCAGAACACGCCCCCTCAGTTGGACTGAGTGGCAAAAGAGCTGCTGCACTACTGGATTTAATTGGAGAAAATGCAAGTAAAACAAACAGTTATCAGTTTAAACTAAAGCATATAGTGTTCCTTACAATTCACAAAAGATCCAGTGATCTGTGGATATTGACATGCAACCAGGAATCGTGTTTCCTGACATTTATATGAGCCAGATTTCGATGGCGTCAAAATACCCAAAGCAAATTTGCCTGTGACTGCTTTATATAAATACAATATAAATAGGTCTAAATATACATCGGATTTATTGTTAATCTATTTGTACAGTCATTATCAAAGCTCTTTCCTTTTTAGCTGTGTTTTGTGTGTTTTTCGTGGCATTCAGACTGAAAACCAATGCTGCCTCTGTCTTTTTTGCCACTCAGTGGCCGTAACTGCAGTCACTCAGGACGACTGTGACATCGCACGTGCATACACTCTATTGTTTAATGCACAGCTAGTTGTGGATGTATTATCCCTTACATATAAATGTGTGCTCTATGTTGTGGTTATTAGAAGACTGTGTTATTAGCTTAGTAACATGCTAATATCAAACTCTAATGAACTGAACTGTCAGTCGAGTCTCATGTAGGGTGTCCGCCTTTTCCGGGAACATTCTTAATTTTGGTGTTTTGTCCCTGACTGAAGCTGTTCCTGGAAATGTCTCCATTTTACAGCATGTTCGAAACACTCCAAAAATACACCTGAAAAAAAAAGTCAAATAGCCTGCTGGTTACCACAGCAATCATCCAGTTATTTTTTTCCACCAACAGAAGGGGCTGCAAAATACACTGATTAATTTTATAAATTTAACTTAACCTGTACGACACCGTTACCATTCAAGTTAGTCATATACTAACTATTAATTTTATGTTAAATTATATTAAACTATACAACAGGGCCTTAACGGGATTGTTTCACACACAATTTTAAATGTTCCTAAAAGTTCTGTCCCCCCAAACCCCACACATCTTAACTACACCACATAGGTAAAAGTACAACTGGGAATACATTTTTGTTTTTTAAATCAACAAAATAAGAAACATAACTTGTGCTCAAAATGAGCCTAAATGCAAAATAATAAGCCTAATTAGGTATAGTTCCAGTTTTATTTATACAGTATATTCACAGTTTGTGAAATTGAATTAGTCACCTGTGCATTGCAGAAAAGAATGAACTCGTTAAATATGGAACCCACAACAATTAAAAAAAAAGAAAACATACAGAAATGTAAAATAATACCAAGATTAATATTTGACCACTGAACTAGGAAATGTCAGCAGTTTTCCATTTTAGACCTTAGTCTCCATTGCTCTTCATAATAATATAACTATTTGTATGACACGGAAAGTTGCTTTCTTTGTAGAACACTCAAGATGGCAGCTGACTATGTAGGCACTAGACAGCAAGTAAGCTCACCGGGGTTTGGTACAGTGCCATTGGGTGTTAGCTCTAAGACCATGAAGATTTTAGTGTGTGTGCGCATACTGATAAAGACAATGTGATTATGCATGCATTTGAAATGTCATAGAATCTATTGTTTTCAGATTTATTCAGCGCTCGTCTTTTACCGACAGCCAAAAAAACACAGAACCATGGCCAAAGCGCCAAAATGGATTAATCACATATGCTAAACACTGTCTCTGTCATGAGAGAACAATCATTTATTTAACACACACACTCACACCTTTGATGGCTGTATTAGTAGGAAGAGCACCTCCCAGTGTGGTGTAGGGTACCTAAAAGGGGGAGGAGATTCATTGATGTCTACTTGACCTGGCTAATTTGCATATTCATGAAGACATCTGAATAAAGCTGAACATTCTGACAAACAAACACACACACACACATACACACGGAAGCTCAGTATGGGGTCTAGCTAGATGATAGACAGCAAAGCCTCTTGTTTCTCTGCTACACTGGGAAATATTTTCCTACTTTATTGTTTTGTTGTTTCACTGGCGGTAGAAGGAAAACAAGCAAATGGTTTACTTTTATGGGCCATCAACAGCAGCAAAGCAGCGAATTTGCCGTTCAGAGGATAAAACTTCATCAGTGAATATAAAGCCTGCAGAAATAGATTATTTATAAGCATCTGTATATATTCGCTGCCATATGAAAATACAAATTCATGAGCTTATAAGCGTAAAGATAATTCCAAACTGCCAAATAATCTGATGACTGAAAAACTGAAAACTACACAAAACTGAAATTCTCTCCTATCCTAATTACATACAATAGTATGACAGATTGTGTGTTTTTGTAATAATATTCAGACAACCCCTTGCACAATGAAAGAGGAGGGGTTTATGACAGTCCTTTGATGTGAATGCATGTGATTATGAGACAAAGAGGCTCGGTAGTATCAAAGTGCAGTTTTGCAATATGGTAGCATGTTTCTATATTTCTATACAAGCTTACTACTCAGACGTAGTAGATTTTACAATCAGTATAGTATATAGTCTTAGTGCGTAGTAAAAGTGTGAAAATTAGAGATCAACTGACTTTTCAATACAGATGCAATAATAATAAAACAAATAATAATAATTTTCATTAGTGCTGGGCGGTATACCGGTTCATGCCGAATACCGGTGTTTATTTTTATTATGATGTGAATTTTTATTATACCGCAATACCGGTATATGTCGCTTAAACAATGTTCGGAACGCTGCGCAGCGTGACATTGTTTGAGAGAGGTCCCGTTTCACTGTTGCACTGTAGTGAGGACACAGCTGAGATTGCATTACAGCCTATGGCTAAACCCTAAACCCTCATTCACTATTCCCTACCTTATCCACTGATATAGTTCACTTGAAGGAGTGAATGAAAACGAGTGAGTGAATTCAGACAGCCATTGTGTGTACATCGGCGGTACACTTGTTATTGCGGTGCAATGTGGGATTGAATAAGTCTACTCAATAACGTTCACTATGGTTTCGGACACCACTACAAATGGCTGTCCCATCAAATAATGCCCTATTTGAGGGTATAGGGGGCGATATCGGATTCAGCCCTTGATTATAGCGGAGAATTCAAACAATACGCGGCGCACGCAAGAGAGTGGTTTCTGCGCGGAGCGCCGTGATGTGATTAACAACGCCCACCACATGGATCATATAGCACAGATATAGACCGGAGAGAGCGTGTTTAAGTTTATATGGACATATTTCATATACAGGTGCTGGTCATATAATTAGAATATCATCAAAAAGTTTATTTATTCCACTAATTCCATTCAAAAAGTGAAACTTGTATATTATATTCATTCATTACACACAGACTGATTTATTTCAAACATTTATTTATTTTAATTTTGATGATTATAACAGACAACTAAGGAAAATCCCAAATTCAGTATCTCAGAAAATTTGAATATTGTGAAAAGGTTCAATATTGAAGACACCTGGGGTCCATTCTTCGTACCTCGCTTAATACATCTGAGATGATTTGACAGATCCCAGATCTTTTAATCGTGATAACTGATGTCTGGCTAATTTGGTTCTTCAAACGAATTTGCGGATTGGATTTAAATATCTGAATTAAATGATCTAAGATCACTGCGCGTTCTTGTTTTCCCTGAAGAGGGCAGATGCATCGATACTCGAAACCATGATCAGCAATGCAGCGATTGGCTGGCGTCAAGAGAGCAACGTAATGACATCATATAATTAAAAAAGCCACCTGGCAAAAAACTTGGCAAATTACACAAAAAAAACCCACAAATATCTGGACCTTTATAAGGAAACAGCTAAACGACCAAACCAACATAAAAGTTATAATAGATCAATGATAAATGTTTTTTTTTTTACATGATTACCAATTATTTATATTCACGATTTTATACAGTATTTGTACACCCTTTACATTTTTATTTAAATGTTGTAATTAAATTTTTTATTCAATTTGAAGCAGATTTGTAACGTGACAGTATTAAAGTTTCTTAAGGGTCAAGATCAAATTCTCTGCATCTCCTGCGCTGCATCAAGCCATCCCATAATATCCGCCATCACTTAAATTAATGCACGGCTCAGATTAGCTGTACAACATGTGTGCAAACTTCCAATAAAATTATAAAGTAATTATTCCATCACAAATAAATCGCTCAATCAAGTGGATGTGTCTATAGTATTATACACAACATTATAATATTATATACATTCTCATATACATATACAATTTAAAATTTGTATATTATTATTATTTAAAATGATTATTATTGCCCCTGGTTCAGTAATGAACTCTTGTAATAAAGTAGCAGTGGCTGGGACAGATTTTAAGTATCACCTCAAGATGCAATCTAATGTTTACATGAAATAAGCCGCTCGCGTCAGGTTTAAGCTTACGGACCTGTTGCTATGACAGCAAGTCCAGGATGAGCGTCGAAGAACCAAACAATCCAAGATCATGCCAAATCGTCAACAATCAAATCCGGCTAACTGAGTTAGCGAGGTACGAAGAACGGGCCCCTGGTGCCACACTCTAATTAGCTAATTAGCTAATTAACTCAAAACACCTGCAAAGGCCTTTAAATGGTCTCTCAGTCTAGTTCTGGAGGCTATACAATCATGGGGAAGACTGCTGACTTGACAGTTGTCCAAAAGACGACAATTGACACCTTGCACAAGGAGGGCAAGACACAAAAGGTAATTGCAAAAAAGGCTGGCTGTTGACAGAGCTCTGTGTCCAAGCACATTAATAGAGAGGCGAAGGGAATGAAAAGATGTGGTAGAAAAAAGTGTACAAGCAATAGGGATAACCGCACCCTGGAGAGGATTGTGAAACAAAACCCATTCAAAAATGTGAATTTTCACAAAGATTCACAAAGAGTGGACTGGAGCTGCAGTCAGTGCTTCAAGAACTACTACGCACAGACGTATGCAAGACATGGGTTTCAGCTGTCACATTCCTTGTGTCAAGCATATATACTTTCATTTATTTATTTTTAATTTTTATTTTAGCTTAGATCACCCATTCCTTGCATTTTTAATGAACTGTCTAGATCTTTAACCATTATGTCATTTCACCCAGTGCCCTCATTTACACACTTTTAAACATACTGCATGAACAGTGCCTGGGAGCAACCATTAATTAAACCATTCTCAAGTTCTTAAAGTTTGATGAGCATGTATTAAATAATATAAATGTGTAGAGTGTGAGGCTATTGAAAGTCTCAGTGTGTGATATGTGCTCAATTCTCATGGATGATTAAACATCCCAGCGGTAGATGCTAGATGCTACCCATCTCCTAAACACTGATGAATGGTGTTTTTCGAAAATCCTGGAAACTTTCTGCACCCTCTTTATTTGAACACATTTTGTAAACATCATTTCATCAAAATAATGAGCTGTTAGTTCAGTTTGCATAAAATCTGCATCACTCAAACATGGCCAAAATCTTAACTTAAGACCTAATTTTCTTTATTCTTATATATAATGTAAATAAATAAAATGTATATCAAATTTTTGTGTAATTAGAGCCACAAAAACAGTGACGGTATTCAAACAAGTTCCCAAAATCTTCCTATCTGCCATAGAGTGGTGCAGGTATGACATCACTTTGTAGGCCAAAACACGGAAACAAGTTAGCATTTTAGCATTTCTCGTTCCATCGTCCCGAATTTAATGTTTTTTTTTTATTTTTATTTTTTTTTACTGGATTTCGGTTAAATGGCTGAAATAGGGTTTGTGTAAACACAAGCTCAAGACCCTTTCAGGTTTTATTCTATGACATAAAATACATAAGTTTTACCCCACTCGTGATTTTTTTTAAGCTGTTACGTGTCTTAAAAAAGGTGTTTGCTAACAAGTGGCTAAATGGGACCACATAGGCAGTCTGAGAGATTAAATGTCATTACAACGCACAGGTAAACTCAGTCCACTTCTACAGCCATGTTATGTTTATAATAAACTATTCTAACTCAAACTTTCTGGGAAAATGTTTTTAAATAAAAACTGAACAACTAAAACTTTTGGAAGTGGACTACATTTAGGCTTTAAAATGCATAAAAGTTGTTCACCTGTGAAAATGGTCTTTATGGACAAAACGTGTATAATTAAAGGACTAGTTCACTTCAAAATGAAAATTTCCTGATATTTTACTCACCCCCATCTCTTCCAAGATATTCATGTCTTTCTTTCTTCAGTCAAAAAGAATTCCAGGATTTTTCTCTCCACTATTGACTTCCATTGCAACCAAAATGTTGAAAGTCCAAATCAATGCAGTTTCAAAGCACTTCAAAAGGGCTTCAGAGGCTCTGCGCAATCACAGACGAGGAATAGGGTCTTATAGCAAAACGATCGTCTTTAAAAAAAAAAAAATGTTTTCCACACAACTTTTCTTTCGACTGAAGAAAGAAAGACATGAACATCTTGAATGAGACGAGGGTGAGTAAAATATCAGGAAATTTTCATTTTGAAGTGAACTAATCCTTTAACTTGATCACAGAGCTTGTTTTTTGCAATAATGCAAAAGCCTATGAAAAAATCCTATAGATTTTTTTCAGAGGGAACCAGTGTGAT
Source organism: Romanogobio albipinnatus (assembly GCA_023566225.1). Taxonomy (NCBI): domain Eukaryota; kingdom Metazoa; phylum Chordata; class Actinopteri; order Cypriniformes; family Gobionidae; genus Romanogobio; species Romanogobio albipinnatus. The sequence continues at coordinate 13,580,434 of CM042251.1, read as the reverse complement.
GCTAACTACCAATATGTCTACAAAATGACATCATACCAGGACCACTCTATTGGTCGCACGCATAGATAACCCCGCCCAAACTCACAGCAATGGTTGAGCCAATATCACTATGAACACAGAATGTTCACGTGTGTACGTGCAGGAATTTGTTCTTAACCTCGTTCTAATGTTAATGAATTTGGAGTTTTCTAAATGAGTGACTGTTTACCCGAAGTTGGTTATTTGCGTAAAACGCATGTACACGGCCAAACCATTTTCATAAAAGGGATTTCTGTACAACCTTGGAAATCAATACTCCCAGAAAACATATCGAAAGACGCAGTCTCAAAACGCAATAACTCCTTTTATACAGACCCAGATATCAACATTGTTATGCAGAGAAATCTCTCAGCTCAAGCTATGATGGAGCTTTTCTTACTCTTTCGCTATACGCTGTACATGATGAAATATATTTAAAATGAAATATCTATGTAACAATTTTATCGTAACACCAGTGTGGTGCGTGGTTTCAGATGTTCCTATATTTTCTTTGTTGTAAATTTAGAATACCTTTTTAGTATGAGCTTTAGTATTTAGTGGTGAACATCCTAGTGGTGAGCTTTAGTATTTAGTGGTGAATATCCTAGTGGTGAGCTTTAGTATTTAGTGGTGAACATCCTAGTGGTGAGCTTTTAGTATTTCGTGGTGAACCATGATTTGTATGTCCATTAAGTGAATGAAACATAATGTTTTGATAACAAAACAATCTCTGATGATCATTCCTACAGTTGTGTTTTACCATTTTTGCTGTGTAAAGTGTTGTTTTGAGGAAAACTGGCCTTCAATAATTTCACGTCAACTATCATGTATACTGTATGTAACGTCAGTGAAACAACTGTTGATCAGATTCTGTAGATTTGCAAAGATCAACTGTTACAGCTCATAATCCACAACACACTCATCTGTCAACACACACTCACATGTAACCTGCAGCGTGCGTCCTATCAGTTTTTTCAGGTCATGTGTGACAGGAAGCTAGAGCCTGGCATTACTGATCTCTTACAGGTAGTGTGTGTGCGTGTGTGTGCGTGTGTGTCTGTGTGTGTGTGCAGAGAGCATTTGACCTGGATTGCTGCATCCAATGGGAATATGTTTGTGGTTCAGTACAGTGATGCGGTTAGCTGAGCCATTCAATTCACACACGCAAACTTACAATGCAGCCATGTAAAGTAAAAAGTGCTAGTGCTAGTGTTAGTGTGTGTGTGTGTGTGTGTGTGTGTGTGTGTGTGTGAGAGAGAGAGAGAGAGAGAGAGAGAGAGAGAGAGAGAGAGAGAGAGAGACTTTGAGAGAGAGACTTTGAGAGGAGAATGCTCTCTACTGCTTGTGAGAGTCAAAGAAGGCATCTTAATCCCACTGGCTGCTGTTTGAGAGGGCATCATTTTCCATGTAGGTCTCCAATTGAGGTTTAATGTAGTCGAGTCCTGTGTCAAGACAGATTTAATTACTTTATTCAATAATTTAAACTTGCATATTCCTATATTTTTAACTTCATAAAAAGTGTGTTGGATTTACATGATTTAATATTGTACATCGGTTCCACATAAATCATTTAAGTTAAACAAACATAATTTGTTCACATAATTTCAAAATCATTGAATGAAGTATTTTTTAAGTATCCCAATTAAGTAGTCTATAAGTTATTATAAGTTAGAGTATTTATTTTTTGTGCACATTTATTCACATGACTAAATTATGAGACTGTACTAGATAGCTTCCAAACTATTAAATATAGCTCATATTAGCATGTTAAATGCTAAGATTGAAATGCTCTGCAAAGCAGTAATAACGTGCTGTATCAGTCCACAGCAAACTCTCCAATCTTCTCCACAATGGTACCCAGTGTAATCTAAAATAAATTGGACAATGTGTTTTTTTTTTTCTTTCAGATTTTAAAACATATTCAACTGTAACTCACTACTAATAAAACACAAATATATAGGAAAACTTTATCCCAAGGTAAAAAAAAATACTTTTGAATGAACCCACATAGAAGTATTACCAGCTGTCAAGATGCTCTTCTCTGTTGTCCAGGAGGTTCTGAAATTTGGAAGCAGTCTAGCTTCAGCAATCAGCTCTGATTCCTCCATGACCTCTCCAAAACATTTCAGGATCCCTTCTTTTAGGGCCTTAAGGATGGGCTTACAGTCATCACACGTTGACTCCAGCCTTTTCAGTTTGTCCAGTAATTGGTAAAGAGTTAGCAGCAGGAAACCCATATGGACAGATGATTCCCCTTGGAGTATGTTGAGGGCCATTGCAACAGGTTTCATTACAGCAGTGTACTCAGTGTACCCATTTCAGTTAACTTTCACCAAAAAAACAGAAATAGTGAATAATAATGACAATAAAAATAATAATATTCTAGTTTAGCTGTGTGATAATAGGGTACACACACACACACACACACACACACACACACACACACACACACACACACACACACACACACACACACATTTACATTTAGTCATTTAGCAGACGCTTTTATCCAAAGCGACTTACAAATGAGAGCAATAGAAGCAACTAGAACAGTCAAAGGCTACAGTATGCAAGTGCTGTAACAAGTCTCAGTTAATCGAACACAGAACACACAGGACAATTTTTTTTTTATATTTTTTTTTAATAAATTAGACAGACAACAAATGAATAGAATGTTAAGTGCTACACACACACACACACACACACACACACACACACACACACACACACCATACACATTTGTATATCTGTTAAACAGTGTTGGGCACGTTACTTTGAAAAAGTAATTAGTTATAGTTACTAGTTACTTCTTACAAATAGTAACTGAGTTACATCATTATAAAAGTAACTAATTACCAGGAAAAGTAACTACTGTGTTACTATTTTTTTTCCCCAAATGTTCAAATATGTTAAATAACTTAGATGCCACCCAATATTAAATATGTTAAATGAAAGAATTGGACACTAAATGGAATACATTATTATTATAGAACATTGTGCATTAATGTACACTATTGTAATGTTGCTGTGGGACAATGTGACCTACTATAGTGTAAATAGTATCGGTATTATACTACTCCTTTGGTAGTGGAGCTCACGTTATCGCCTGGGTTTTTAGCCACTAATTTTGTGGAGGCATATGATGATGTGAGGCGCTTCATTAGATAAAAATTGAATTGCCACCGACGAGGAGAGACTCTTTCTTCCTGGGGATAAGTTGCACGTTACATAAACATTATTGCCTTTCACCTCAATGAGGGAAAAGTAGCACTTACACTCACCTAAAGGATTATTAGGAACACCTGTTCAATTTCTCATTAATGCAATTATCTAATCACCCAATCACATGGCAGTTGCTTCTATGCATTTAGGGGTGTGGTCCTGGTCAAGACAATCTCCTGAACTCCAAACTGAATGTCAGAATGGGAAAGAAAGGTGATTTAAGCAATTTTGAGCGTGGCATGGTTGTTGGTGCCAGACGGGCCGGTCTGAGTATTTCACAATCTGCTCAGTTACTGGGATTTTCACGCACAAACATTTCTAGGGTTTACAAAGAAGGGTGTGAAAAGGGAAAAACATCCAGTATGCGGCAGTCCTGTGGGCGAAAATGCCTTGTTGATGCTAGAGGTCAGAGGAGAATGGGCCGACTGATTCAAGCTGATAGAAGAGCAACTTTGACTGAAATAACCACTCGTTACAACCGAGGTATGCAGCAAAGCATTTGTGAAGCCACAACATGCACAACCTTGAGGCGGATGGGCTACAACAGCAGAAGACCACACCGGGTACAACTCATCTCCACTACAAATAGGAAAAAGAGGCTACAATTTGCACGAGCTCACCAAAATTGGACAGTTGAAGACTGGAAAAATGTTACCTGGTCTGATGAGTTTCGATTTCTGTTGAGACATTCAGATGGTAGAGTCAGAATTTCGCATAAACAGAATGAGAACATGGATCCATCATGCCTTGTTACCACTTTGCAGGCTGGTGGTGGTGGTGTAATGGTGTGGGGGATGTTTTCCTGGCACACTTTAGGCCCCTTAGTGCCAATTGGACATTGTTTAAATGCCACGGCCTACCTGAGCATTGTTTCTGACCATGTCCATCCCTTTATGACCACCATGTACCCATCCTCTGATGGCTACTTCCAGCAGGATAATGCACCATGTCACAAAGCTCGAATCATTTCAAATTGGTTTCTTGAACATGACAATGAGTTCACTGTACTAAAATGGCCCCCACAGTCACCAGATCTCAACCCAAAAGAGCATCTTTGGGATGTGGTGGAAAGGGAGCTTCGTGCCCTGGATGTGCATCCCACAAATCTCCATCAACTGCAAGATGCTATCCTATCAATATGAGCCAACATTTCTAAAGAATGCTTTCAGCACCTGTGCATACATTTCAGATTGCTTGTTCTCCTTGTTCCTTCTGGTTGCACACCACCCTTTCTACAGCAAGGAACAGTGAGTTCCAGCAGGTCTGATTGGGTCACAGGAACTGCAATTTACTCTCACGTTCCATAGTTTCAATAGCCAAGGCTGACCTGCTTGTTTTATTCCAAAGTGCACTGCATTTTGCAAATGCTGACTGTGACTTGTGTCTTGTTTGTATCATTCCCAGCGTCGACTGCTGTGGCATCAGCAGTGCTAATAAGATTGAGAAGATGGCATGCACACTTCTGATGCTTGTGAACACATCTTGGTACTCCACCTCCAAGTCACTTTCATCTTCATCTTCAAGGATGGAGTATTCTTCCTCCTGTGCATCCTGTGCGTCATCTTCTTTCTCCTCCCCATATACTCGAAAGGCACTATCTGTAGTCGTCATCGTAATCTTTCCTCTGATTTCATACTCTGAGTGTATTTTCTTGTGGCACATAACCGGAGGGAGTCCCAGGGCGCTGTGTATGAATGCAAGATTTCATATATGCTGCTCAATTTGCATGATTTAGATCATTTAAATGAATATAAAATGTGCTGAGGTATGGAATTAAGATTAAATGTGTGTTGTTTTTAGAGTTGACATTATCATCGCTGGCACTAGAGCATATATCAGACGGAAAAAAACCGTGAGCACTCGATCACATATAAAAATAGACGAAATACCTAATGTTATGTATTTTATATATTAGATTTTATATTAAGATAAAGTCAAAGTGCCCATAGCAACAAAATTATCCTGTAATAGGCATCATTGTGACACTTACCATGGCATGCTTTCTTAAGTTGGAGCTGGAATTCTTGAACACAAAGATAACAACCTGTTTTGGTGCACACTGGCACACATGCAGCGTAGCCTGTATGTATTTAGCCTACATAATAAAAACAAATAAAACTATACATTCATTATTATTTAATGGTAAGGGGAGGAATGTCACAAAATGTAGCAAAGTAAACGTACATTTCTTTAATGAAAAATGAACGTGAATATAAGTACGGCAAGTTAAACCTACTCATAAAAGTACTTTTTTTTTTTTTTTACGTTACTCAAGTTAAATGTAACAAAATAAATGTTGTGTGTTACTACCCACATCTGCATATGGTATAACTCTAATAACATCTTTCATAGATATATAGCTAATAAACATGGCAGTTGAACTCACATGAAATAACTTTCTCAGCAAGATTCCTGCCATGACAGTATTGACCTGAAAGAGAAGACACTCTCTCTCCTTAATTCATTCGAATCCATAAAAAATATGTAATTTTACAGCGCTGTTTTATTCCACTTCAGAATTCTAGATCTAATGAGCTGTAGATAAAATTACAAACGAAAATGTACGTTATTTTCCAGATTTCGAAATGCGAAACATTCATGACAGCTGTTACCTTGTCCATGCTGGCAAATAATCATGACCACCTGACATGAATTATATAAATCATTTTAATAGCACAGCCATTCAAAACAAGAGGGTCTACCATGTGCATAGTAAAGCGATCACCGACAATCATTTGGGGTGGGAATTAATGTAAACACCGATATCGGATACCAGTCGTGTCTAAAGTGAATGTAAACAGCGGATCGGATATGGTCAACAGATCATATCTGTGCATCAAGACTTGCAGTGTAAATGCAGCCTTTGGTCCTGGAGGGCCACTGTCCTGCTGTGTTTACTTCCATCCCAAATCATACACACCTTCCTGTGATTTACATGTAATCCTGAAGACTTAGGTGAGATTTTTCAGGTCTATTTGATTATGGATGGATCTAAACTCTGCAGGACAGTGGCAGTTGCCCCCAGTTGCCCCTCCCTGCATTAGATGTTTAAGTAGCATCATCTCATATGAACAGGAACAGGAACAATATTGGACACCCCAGGCTTAACATCTCCAAATGACCCATGCCGTACTGCACAAATGATTTCTGCCACATGCTGACCTTTAGTGACCTTTCAGGACACTTATCTTACTGTGCAGAGGAGTGCGCATGTGCTCTCAAAAACCAGCAGGGGAAAAAGGGGGATGGTCACAGCGCCTGTGCGAGAGTGTGTGCGCATTTAGCCGAGACAGCACCCTCAGGGCCGTCTGCGATCTCGGTCTGGTCGCCTGCCTGTGCCGCAAGTATTGACTGAGTGTCTGATTGTCTTCAAACTGTCAGCGTGGGCTTATTGTGTTTCACAGCTCAAGAACAGCCTGAAGACAATGAGAAAAACTCCGGAACTGTGCTTTCATTCTCTCAGATCTCTCCACGTGGCAAAGTCTGAATGCTAATTTCACACCTGGGCTCATTACGGTCCTGTGAAAAATCTCTGATTATTAAAAGTGCCAAATTCAGAACAGCGCAACAACGCCAATTATGCCACCACAAACTCCTTTCAGAAACGTTCATCACACCTTATTGTGCTTTGCCACTGGACCCAAATAAAAGAACTTGCTATAATGTGGTGCTCAGGGGAAAGGAGAAAAGAAATCAAATTCTCTATGTTGGCTAATCTTTTCGATATATCGCCACACTGTATTGATTCATATCCTGCCACGCGCGGCTGTTATTCTGAGGAACAAATAAAGCGCAGAGGGAGCAAGTGATCAATTAGCCTCACATTATTCCTTTTGTCTGCCACAGCTGAGTGGTCTTATCAACCACAACCACACAACTTCCCCTCTGGCTGTCATCCCGAACCTGCTTCCAGAACCTGGCTTTATCAGAACCACTGCTGCAGTCTGGCTTTGCAGGGTGCATGTGTGAGTGTGTGCTCTGAGCTCAACTCCCAAGAGTTTAACAGACAAGGGTGTGTGTGTGTGTGTGTGTGTGTGTGTGTGTGTGTGTGTGTGGCATTGACTCTCTCTGCGCTCGCAGCTCGCTCACACACAGTCTGCCTCGCAGCTGCGTGTATGACAGAGAGAGCAGCGTGCATGTGGACCACTGTCTCTCAGTCTAAGCCTGTGACAGTCCAGCTTGTGGAGGAGCTCACGCTCTCCATCTCTTCTTGCGCGTGTGTCCTGCAGAAACCCGACAGAACGTAAGTCCCTGGTGTCTTTCGATGCTTTTGTTTCAGCTGTGCATGTGTGTGAGACACTTCAGATGTCCCCGTTCCCTTGCAGTTCTTCCTTCTGCTGTTTGAAAGTCTGTCTAGATGTGTGTTTGGTGTATAATAGCAGATGTTTAAGATGATTGGGTCAGGTTTTGATTTGGGGGGGCTGATATTAATGGGAAACTATGGGGGGTGACAGTTATCCACGACTCTCTGCATGTCACATCCAGAGAAACTACAAGATCGGCTAAAGGTTTGTATTCATGGGCGCTTTGTTCTGGTGTGATGTAAGCACGTGTTTACAAGACTGGCTGATCGCACACCTGATAATTTAATGAATTTGCAAATATTGTATGAGTCACAATCTGCTTGCTTACAGACCACACTGCATTAAATCCTTTCTTAATTAATCTTTTTTTAATCTTAATATGTTTACTTGATGAGCAAAATTATATGACATCTTTTTTTCAGAGAATATATCTTAAATAAGTTTTATTTTTCTTACCCCATTGGCAACTTTACTTGTTTAAAGCGTAAACTTCATTAAACAAGGAACAAATAACAGTGGGGGAAAATGGGACAAGAAGTAATTAGCTTGTAACTTGTGGGTGCATATAGCTATATTTGTATGAGGTTTAGCCCCTTCATGGTAATATCTGTGTAATATTCAATGCTGAATAATGCTAAATGCTGAATAATTAATAAGACTCATAAAGCCCCAGCGTGTGTTTGAGACTCTAGCTGCAGGGATGCACTTTAGCACTCCAAACTGGACACAGCACGCCAACCATGCCCTCATCTCAGCAGCAATTACTGAATTAAAGGTGAAATGTAGTGGGAAATATTCCACTGTCAAATAATTTCTGCTCATTAATAAATCTATGTGGGGAGGCTGATGTATCTTCCATCTCTCTTAATGTAATTGAATGTGCTTAATTGGATTGACCAAATTATGTTTTGTGTTGGCAAACAAATAACGTAGCAAGAACAAGAGAATGACCTATGATGGAAAAAGTAGAACAAGGCTGTTGTTCTGTGAGCTGTAAGTGTTTTGTGGAGAACAAATGGATGATCGTATTGATTTTTGTTGATTGTTTAAATGCCAGCATGCTTTTTTTATTTTGAAATCTACTGAAGTCATACAATAACTTTGTGATGAGAACTTTTGATTCAGTGTTCAAACATTGGTGGGCCATTTTTTTTTATAATCTTTTGAATACAAATGAGATTTGAGAGTGACATTTTCACATTTTCAGTGATTAAAGCCCTACTGAAGTGCCTTTAAACACGCAGCATTATTCAATGTGTTGATGTCATTTCCATTGAAACAGGAAGACAGGGCAGGACATATTGATAAGCTCCTCCCCTTTAAAAAAATAGCCAACAGCGTTTTGTTTATTTCACATCTCGATCAGAGGTGTTGAGCTCAGTAAAGCCACAATTTCCTAACTGTTTCTCCCCCATATCTCTTAAAAATACATCATTCTGTACAAAATTCAAATGGATCTGATATGATTTCTGGTATTCACAGAATTACGCATATGATCCGCTCTGTGTTATCGTGTCTCTGGACCGGAGCAGAGCTGTGTGTGTGCAGCGGCAATTCGCACGACACTAACGTGAAACCAGATTTCATTCATCCCAATAGAAACCATTTTTACACCGTCTGAATTGTTCCCTATCCCCTATATAGTGCACTATGTGCCATTCACCATGTAGAAAATAGTAAACATGTGACCAATTTTAGCTTCAGCATCTTATAATGTGGTGGTGGTGGTGGTGGGTTGGGGTGCTTTAGATTCTAGAGAGACTTTGATTGGACATAAAATCTGATGAGAAGCTGAAGTGCAGAGTGAGAAACTAAGTTTTGAATGCTTATGTCTTCTAAATACGAATTTTGTCATTGTTGTGGAGCACCCTAGCTCATAGATAACAGTAAGACTAATAGATATAAGAAATCTATCTATCTATCTATCTATCTATCTATCTATCTATCTATCTATCTATCTATCTATCTATCTATCTATCTATCTATCTATCTATCTATCTATCTATCTATCTATCTATCTATCTATCTATCTATCTATCTATCTATCTATCTATCTATCTATCTATCTATCTATCTATCTAAGCTGTTAGTATTAGCAAGTCTCCCAACTCTTTCACAGGTGCTCCGTCTCTATTGTTGTTCTGTTCCTTGGCTTGTTGAGTTCTTTTCTCGTTTCCTTCATTCAGTGCCACATGAGATCCTTTCTGTGTGTGTGTATGTGCGTGTTGTGTGTGTGTGTCTTTGTTTTGTTGCCAGGGCTTGGCTGAAGCAGACAGCATCCATATTGCCCATGAGCAGAGACCCCACCCAACCACATGTGATGAATAAAACATGACATTGAGATTGTGCCTGGGCTGAGTGCAACCGGGCAGTTCTGTTGACCCGTCTCAGAGAGCCACCGACAGGTTCGGACTAATTTTGGGTCACTTTAAGCCCATATAAAAAAGGCACGTCAGTATCTACAGAGGCTGAGTGAATCAGCAAGTCCAGAATGATCCAGCTTGGGTCCCTAGACTCCACCAGCTGAGGGAAATATAAAGCAGGAACACGTTCAAAGGAAGTCAATGTTTATTCCCTCGGTATCTCTCTCTTTTTCTCACTCGCTCTATTTCTTTACCTCCCTTCCATTGTTGAGAGCATGTGCGGATTTGTGGAACATATACATCTTTTCCTGTTCTTCCCTGTGTGACTTTTAAGCCGCAAACTGAGGAACAAAATAGTCATATTTGTGCTCTCTCGAAGGAGTTTTATTTATGCAGAAATCACAATTTATTTACAATGCAAATGCAGAGCTAAGATAAAAAGATGACTGTTTACTTGTGTGTGAAAGGTAAAGATCCTGACCCACTCAAAGTTTGGCTCTTATCGGTTCTGAGCGATTAGCATACACGAGCGCTCGCGGCCGTGTATGTGTGTTTCTGTAGGTTTGAATGCCTACTCGCTTTCTCTGAACAGAAAGGAAGCTTCCTGCCTTTTTCACCCTGCCGTATCCTCTTCATCTCTCTCTTTCACAGCTTGTTTTGTTTGTCTGCGGGGACTTGCATGTATGTCTTCCAGATTCACACTTTCTAATGTTTCGTTTGCCCCCTTATGTATGATTTCTCTTAGTAGAGGTGGGTTGATTCACCTCTCCACCCTAGGCAAGTGCCCTTTCTCTTTTTGAATGCCAAACATCTCCTCACCCACCCCCAAACTGAGCCTATACCAACCCCTCACTTCCTCCTAAAACCCTCCCTGAGGTATGAGGCTGTTTTAATAAATAAGGAAAAAAGAGACCATTGCATCATACCATCTTACGGAACCAGAGTTTTGAAAATCGGCATAAATCTGTCCCACTTTGCAGTTTAGACTATAATACCTGAAGAAAGGAATCCTTTAGCATTCCTGTTCATCTCAATGGCAGTTGCTTGACTGGAAGTATGTAATTTGAAATCTGCCATCTTTGCTTATGGGAATCATAGAAAATGTTGAGCCGATCAGCTGAACCATAAATGTCATGAGATTAATCCAGAAGTCTTCAACTATGCTCCTGGAGGACCCACTACCCTCCAAAGTTTACTTCCAGACTGTGTCAACACACCTGTTTGTGATTTTCAGATGACGATGACGAACTTGATTAGCTGGTTCAAGAGTATTTAATTTGGGCTGGAGATAAAATCTACATGACAGTGGTCTCCAGACCCTTACAACGTATCCTGCAAGTTCATTTTATTAACTGTACTTAAAGGGATAGTTCACCCAAAAATGCAAATTAGCCCATGATTTACTCACGCCCAAGTCATCCGAGGTGACATTCTTCCTTCAAATGAATAAAATCTGAGTTATATTAAAAATGTTCTGGCTAATCCAAGCATTATAATAGCAGTAATAGTTGCTCTGTTTTCGAAGTCCATAAAAAATGCATCTGTCCGTCAAATAATGTGCTCCATGCGGTTCCAGGGTGTTAATAAAGGCCTTCTGAAGTGAATAGATGGGTTTGTGTAAGAAAAACATCCATATTTAAAAATCCCCACGCCATCACCTTCCGCGAATAAGGTCAAAATACATGCAAAATACTGGTGCGATCATAGATATATACATAGACTCCTCATTAGTGCCTGTGCGGATTGGTCGAATGAGGCATCTATGTATATATCTCTTTGATCTCGCCAGTATTTTGACCTTATTCGCCGGAAGTTATGGCGCTGGGAATACTAGATGACATTCGTCTGATAAGAGGTAAAAAAAATAACATAAATACTGTTCTGTTTCTCGCAGAAACTGATCGTTTCGTTTCTTAAGACATCAATGTGTCGCCACGAGCTGCATGGTTTAATAAGGATTCGTATGTCTATGTGTTTTTACTCTCATTGCTCTCATACTTTAAAATATCCCCATTGACATGCATTATACGACTATCACACTGTAGCGGTTGGAGTTAAAAATCTTAATTTGTGTTCTACTGAAGAAACAAAGAAGTTTTCTGCGGAATTCTGCATGTGCAGATGTGGGTATAATTAATAATCAATGCATTTGCATAAGAAAAATATCCATATTTAAAACATTTATAAAGTAAATAATCTACCGGCCGATCGCCTTACGTATTAAATTTAGGGAAAAAGTGTAGCACCCGAGCCTCTCGCAGTTCAAAATTCTTATGCTACGTCTGACGCCATGAGTGTGGAGCAGTTATGATGGATATTGATGCATTTTTATGGACTTCAAAAACAGAGCAACATTCACTGCCATTAAAAAGCTTGGAAGAGCCAGGACATTTTTTTATTATAACTCCAATTGTGTTCATCTGAAAGAAGAAAGTCATATAGTACACCTAGGATGACTTGAGTAAATCATGGGCTAATTTTCATTTTTGGGTGAACTATCCCTTTAAATTAACATAACATCATACTCATTATTATAAATATTATTTTGTACCTTTTATTTAGGTATATTTGTTTTTTATACTTGAAATATACCTTTAACTATACTTTTAACTCTTTCCATTTAAAAAAATATATATATTCTAGCATCATGCATTCTTTTTTTGTCAACGCTTGAATGTGGGTGTTTCATAAAAAAAAGCAACATTTGTAACAAAAAGCTAAGAAAATTGCATTTGTCAAAGATCGAAAAACAAAGTGGAGTAGATTGAGTCCATCAACACCGCCAAAGTTTCACAGTCATTAACCCTTCCTGTGTCAACATTTTATTTGCTAACGTTAGGCTGTTTTTAATATGCTGTTTAATGTTTGATGATTGCGTTATTTTACATTTGCGCAAGCAATCTTCCATCACATTTCTGCTTCTTCTTTCCCTGTGTTTTGATCTAGAGATTCTGTACTATTTCAGAAGATGTGTAACATTGCCTCCAACCGTATGACAGTGAAAACTTGGATAACCGGAAAATTCAGTTATGACTCCATGCCTCATTTTATTTCATCCACCATTTTTAGTCAGTTGCGGTGTGTGCAGTAAGAGTTGTTTGCTATTTAAATCAACAATAGAGTTTAAAAAATATGACAGATGGACCGACGACAATGTTCAGGCTTTATTAAGTTGATATGCGGAGGATGAAATCATGTGGGAACCGGACAATCACGCACAGTCCTAGGTCACCAGACTAATATGCACGGCATACAGACAGCAACAGGTCTGGGGGGAAAAAAGTTCCTGTAACAAATAGTTGTGGGTGATTTCGGTGGAAATGCAGCCTATGTGTAATAGGATACTCAATCAAGAGTAAACAACTAAAAACCAAGTATACTTAGAATACGTAATTATACTTTTAAGTAGCCTATATCTCGATCAAAAGATTGAGTACAAGTACAGGCCAAATAAACTTAGACTTTTCTGCCAGTATAAGTCAAGTATACTTAAGTGTAATTTTAAGTACATTTCTGAGAAGTACATAAAGTATACTTCTGAGAAGTATATAAAAAGTAGATTGAAAGTACACTTATTTTTAAGTTTACACTCCAATAAACTTTTTCGTAAGGGGAAGCAGGGTTGAGGACCTCTTCCCGAATCACGGAAAGAACCTTTGCTGTTCTGAGGTGCGACAGCAGAAATGTCTGAAGTCTAAACCCGGGCTCTGGGAAAGCTACAATAATATTAAACAATATTTGTGATATGTTGAAGAAGGATGGCTTTTGGAACCAGAAGGTGTAGTTATTGCATCTCCCAGAGACAAACAGACCTGTGCTAATCAGCCATACCCTGGCCCATTGACTCTGGCTTAAAATCACCTAGTTAGACAGGAAAGTTAGATATAACCAACAAAATATATATTTGTGTTTATTTGTGCTGTTTAGGGGTGTGTAAATTTAAAATATCTAAAAAAAATAATAGCTTGTCTACATCTCAAGCACACCATGATTCATTCTGCTTTTTACTGCAGAACTATTAGCACATGCAGGGGGTCTTTATTAGTATAAAGTCTAGTCCACTTTGCATATTTTAGGCCAATAACCATCCAGTCGGACAGGAAGAGACAATCTGACTGACCATGTAAAGAGACTGACCACAACTGTATTATATTCTTATGTACCATATAGTGTTGTGTAAATTTGAAATGGATAAAATAGATGGTAGTCCTCATGCTATACCCAAACATGATTTATTTAGCTTTTTACTGAAAAGCTATTAGTACACGTGAATTGCCTCTGATTAACCAACCTCTTAATCACACTGTTTACCTAAGCACCTATTTTTAGGGGCAGCTTTATGTCTCTCTCTCTTTCTGTTTCTCTCTCAATCCATCTCTGCCACTAACCCAATCTCATTAATGATCGATCGATCTAGGTCTGCTATGTTCTATGGCTGGAGTCTGAAGTGGTTATAAGCCATGGTTCTCTGGATGGGGCTGATGCAGAGAACCGTCTCTCGTGGAGGCTGCAGTAATTAGCTACTCAATGTTATGGCACTACATCAATCAGAACCTCTTTTCATCCTGCCAGTACCATGATTGGACCGTTTGTTCTGCCTCTCATGGGCCAGTGTTCAGACACTGCGGCTGTTTTCTCTGTACCTCTAGAGCAGAGCTGATAACAGGTCCTGCATGTGACTGAAGCTTTCAGTGGATGCAACTGATTTACGTGGTTTTAGCAAGAGACATACAAGAACGTTTCAATAATAAGGTAAAAGGAACATTGCACCAAACCTGACATGATGTTTGTTGGATCCATACAGTGCCAAAATCTGACTGTGTGTCAAGGTTAATAGATATCTTAAAGGGGTTCTATAATGCCCCTTTTACAAGATGTAAAATAAGTATCTGAAGTCCCTAGAGTGTGCGTGTGATGTTTTAACTCAAAATACCAAAATACAATTTTTTATAGCATTTTAAAACTGTCACTTTGTGTCCCTTTAAATGCAAATGAGCTGCCGCTGCCATCGCCTTTCTATAAGAGGGCGGGGCTTCAAGAGCTTGTGTTAGCAGCTCCAATTGACCGTTCGCAAAGACCCGCCCCCTTTAGTTAGTGTTGCTATGTCCGACAAGCCATGCTCTCACACAACACATCATGTTCTCATGCAGTGAAAAACACATCACAGAGCAAAGAGGATACTGACAACACACTCACAGACAGGATAGAGCATGTTACTTTTAATATGAAAGTCTCAGCTCTAAAATTGTCATTTTTTAAAAGAAATGTAAACAATAAATACCGTTTTGTGGCTCTTTAATGTGTGGTGACAGGTCGCTGTGTCGCCTCAGTTAAAGCTGCTCGTGAAAAGATAATCTCTTCCTTCTAGTTAATAATCAAATAATGAAAACATGAATGAACTTCAGAAGGAATGTTGTTTCAACTGCAGAAAGAATTCAGTACACCGTTTTTCAAGTTCAAGTCCACCGACCTTAATCTATGAACTCTCTTGAGAAAATGGCGGATGGCGGATTATGATTGGCCAGATCGCCTGTCAATCAAACTCCCAGCAAAGGGTGAATTACCTCACACAGACACGCACTGAAAATGTCAGAATCTGTTCAGCCTTTTATGCTCAAACGGAGTCGGACAATGATGAAGAGACTCACTAAGAAGTGACAACATGTAGAATGCAACAGGACATTTCTGAATGGTTAGTTGATGAATTTATGTAGCTGATGTGGACTTTACTATCTTCAAGTCATTGATTGGCATATTCTGTCATGATAATCTATAAATCGCTTGCGTGGGAACTGTTGTTAGATGCCTTCAGAGTCAGCGAATATATGCTAATGCATGGAGATAGAACAGGTATAGTTTAGCTTAATCACAGTTATTCTCATCTTGATTTTTTTGACATGCTATTGCACTTGTGCACTATACGTACTGTATTGCAATGAATAATCGTGTGTGTTTATACTGTGGCCTACCGTCATAGCGGTATATTGTTACAACCTTAGTCTCTACAAGGCGTTTGTTGTAGTCCTTAAAAAGTGATTTCTTTAAAAGAAAATATATCCCTTTGCTTTGAATTTTGAGAGTTGTAACTTTGCAGATGTTGTTTATGCTCAAACAGCAACATTACACATTAACTAACAATAAAAATCATTATCAACCACCCCTTTAAAATATCAGATAATTTGACTTTATGGCTAGACAATGTTAGTTCAAATGTCATGTTATGTCTCAAAAACGTAATTATATTTATAAATGATTAATTTGTGATGTGTAAAAATACACTTTTTATGTGTAAAAAATGACTGTTTTATTACGTTTCAACAAAAAATTCTCATTAATGTTCTTTCTCAATGTGCTCCCATGCTTTCCCAGTGTGGCATTAACTAGTTCAGATAAATCTATCCACAAAAAAATCTGGTCCCTTTACATGTCAGTCTCGTCTAAGTGGCCAGTTCTTATTCAGAATACAGTAAATGGTAAGTGGATCAGACCAACAGCCAAAATTCTAGATCTGTGAAACTACTTCATCTAACCTGGCAGGATATGTCAGTTAAATAGGTACATTCACTCACATCAGAGGTCTTGTTCTCATAGAATAATTACAAAAGGCAAGATGTTTTAATCAGTACACGATTATAATAATAATACATTTTACTTTTGCTCACTGTTTGCATCTGGTTGCATTAGTGGGTGTGATTAGATGAGATTAGCTTTGTTAGTGCAGGTGTATAACACGCTTTAGGCAGAGATGGGAATAAAACAGACAAATGCATTTTGACACCAAAATATTTTAAATAATTCAGTCATGATGTAGAGTTTACAGAAAAACCACAGATACAGAGTTTTCCTCTGTTTCTGTCAGTTCTGATTCTTGCTCAGCTGATACGAGTTCATCATCCTTGATGTTCAATAAAACATGAAAGAGAAACAAATACATCTGCTGTTCTGTTGTGTTTCTATGAGGTCTAAATGCTAGGATGTTCCATCAGATTTGTAGCTTCAGAAATGACTTTGAGACTGCTCAAATGTGCTGGATCATAATGGACCACACATAGTTCACAGGCCATGAAAACCTGATGGTGTGGAACAGAGTAGGCAGGATGGTCATTTCAACAGCTAGATGAACGGCCAGTCTAAGAGGTAACTTTACCATTATACTCCTCAGGGCCAAAATAAAATTCACCTTATTTACGACCACAAAGTGGGTCTGAGCGCTTGTGTGCGTGTGTGAATTCTCAGCCTCAACTGCATTTGTGAGACAAACAAATGTTGACAGCAAAACAGAATTAGCCTACAATGCTTTTCAACAGCATTAGCCCACAGCTCATCGGAATTACCTCAAAACACAAGAGAATTAACCCACAACACAATGGAATTAACCCACAATAAAACAGAATATTTTTAGCTAAATAAAATTAAGTTCACTGAAAAATGGTGTATCACCTCACCTCATGATAAAAGGAAAGATTTGTCAATTGTGTCAGATAATTATTCAGGGCATGAAATGTATAGTTTACTTTACAACAGAAACTTTTTTCCAACTCGTATTTTAATATGCTGTATTTTGACAGATAAAATCACATTGTAGAAGCATAAACCCCCTCCATAAAAGATATGCAGCAAAAGAGATAGAGCCAAAGTCACTTTTAATCAACTCAGCTCACTCTGCGGCCATCTTGGAAACACCCCGGGCAGCATTTTTTTCTAGTCATGCAAGTACAGCATATCTACTTAAATTAGGGCACAGAAAAAATCTTTTTTTCTTATGCCAAACTTATGTTTTAATAACATTTCACCAACACCAAGGGTAATATCAATTTCTTTAGCTTAAATGAAAGGTTCAAAACATATTTTTCTTGGTCAAGATAACACATTTACATCCTATAGACAACAGCAAAAGACCAAATTATGTCTTTGACTGTCTCTTGTCATTTTTTATTAAAACATAAATAAATGACCTGGGACTTCATTATGTGTTATGGTGTGACTCATCCTAATAATGTGCATGTGGTATATATTATCATTATGAAATGAAGAAAATCACTGAAAAGCATTTTAACACAAAAAAAGGTGTATCTACATGTCAAGGTGAAGTGTTTAGTTTCTGCAGTCATTGCTCAACAAACAGGCAGTCTGACACAGTCATGCCATTTGTTGAGCCAAATGTAGGAGTGACATACAGTGAGGAAAATAAGTATTTGAACACCCTGCTATTTTGCAAATTCTCCCACTTGGAAATCATGGAGGGGTCTGAAATTGTCATCGTAGGTGCATGTCCACTGTGAGAGACATAATCTAAAAAACTCAATCCAGAAATCACAATATATGATTTTTTAACTATTTATTTGTATGATACAGCTGCAAATAAGTATTTGAACACCTGTCTATCAGCTAGAATTCTGACCCTCAAACACCTGTTAGTCTGCCTTTAAAATGTCCACCTCCACTCCATTTATTATCCTAAATTAGATGCACCTGTTTGAGGTCATTAGCTGCATAAAGACACCTGTCCACCCCATACAATCAGTAAGAATCCAACTACTAACATGGCCAAGACCAAAGAGCTGTCCAAAGACACTACAGACAAAATTGTACACCTCCACAAGGCTGGAAAGGGCTACGGGGAAATTTCCAAGCAGCTTGGTGAAAAAAGGTCCACTGTTGGAGTAATCATTAGAAAATGGAAGAAGCTAAACATGACTGTCAATCTCCCTCGGACTGGGGCTCCATGCAAGATCTCACCTCGTGGGGTCTCAATGATCCTAAGAAAGGTGAGAAATCAGCCCAGAACTACACGGGAGGAGCTGGTCAATGACCTGAAAAGAGCTGGGACCACCGTTTCCAAGGTTACTGTTGGTAATACACTAAGACGTCATGGTTTGAAATCATGCATGGCACGGAAGATTCCCCTGCTTAAACCAGCACATGTCAAGGCCCGTCTTAAGTTTGCCAATGACCATTTGGATGATCCAGAGGAGTCATGGGAGAAAGTCATGTGGTCAGATGAGACCAAAATAGAACTTTTTGGTCATAATTCCACTAAACGTGTTTGGAGGAAGAAGAATGATGAGTACCATCCCAAGAACACCATCCCTACTGTGGAGCATGGGGGTGGTAGCATCATGCTTTGGGGGTGTTTTTCTGCACATGGGACAGGGCGACTGCACTGTATTAAGGAGAGGATGACCGGGGCCATGTATTGCGAGATTTTGGGGAACAACCTCCTTCCCTCAGTTAGAGCATTGAAGATGGGTTGAGGCTGGGTCTTCCAACATGACAATGACCCGAAGCACACAGCCAGGATAACCAAGGAGTGGCTCTGTAAGAAGCATATCAAGGTTCTGGCGTGGCCTAGCCAGTCTCCAGACCTAAACCCAATAGAGAATCTTTGGAGGGAGCTCAAACTCCATGTTTCTCAGCAACAGGCCAGAAACCTGACTGATCTAGAGAAGATCTGTGTGGAGGAGTGGGCCAAAATCCCTCCTGCAGTGTGTGTAAACCTGGTGAAAAACTACAGAAAACGTTTGACCTCTGTAATTGCAAACAAAGGCTACTGTACCAAATATTAACATTGATTTTCTCAAGTGTTCAAATACGTATTTGCTGCTGTATCATACAAATAAATAATTAAAAAATCATACATTGTGATTTTTTTTTTATAGATTATGTCTCTCACAGTGGACATGCACCTACGATGACAATTTCAGACCCCTCCATGATGTCTAAGTGGGAGAACTTGCAAAATAGCAGGGTGTTCAAATACTTATTTTCCTCACTGTAGGAACTGGCATAGGGCAGGCTTTATCTCTTTGTCAAACAAAATAACATTATAGCTGTATACTATTCAACAAGCAATGGTTTGTAGCTGCAGGACAAAGCATTTATTAAATCATTTCAACATGCGCTGTGCAGTTTTTCATTTATGTCACTGAACATTGCTCTTGCATGATATTTTATTAGCTGTAAACAAAAATATTGGATATGGGCAAATGCTTCCAGGAAAGGGAAAAAAAAAAATCTTCAAAAGAAACTCAGTGGGGGATTTGATTTACTGAGCCACATAGTACCATCTGGAGACGGGCAAGCTTTCCCCAATATGGAGTAGTTACATTACCCCACCCAATGACAAACATGCACATACAATTTACCATGGCCGGTTTAGACAGTATAACATGTAACAATGTAACTTAATATACTGCATGTATAACCATATACAGGCATACACTACAGTCAGAATTTTACGTAAATTTCAAGGAAAAATGAGAGCGCGAGAGAAATGGCTCTCACCCGTAGCAAAAACAGCATGACAAACCATTTTACAGAACATAAAGAACAAAGCAGGTTTCAACAACACAAAAAGCAAAGCTTTAATTAAGCATAATGTTAATTAGTGTCGGTGTGGTGGAACACTTGTTCTGTCTGATTATCAGCTAATTAATCTCCAGAGAAAACACACTGAGCTCAGAGAGACAGATTAAATTCCAGAGACCAGCCTGACCAGCGGCCTGAAAAAGAGAGAGATTTTGAATAAATAAAAGGTAAAAAATTATCTGTAAATGTGTAATCTTAAAAGACCTGTGCGGCAATACTAAGCAAATTGCTAACAACCCAGGCAATTAGATTCCAACTCCTATATTCAGCCAATCCCATTCGGTTTCTCCCTGTGATTCCCAAATGGGGTGGAGTCCAAACCTGTCTAAGATGGAGCCTGTTTACCCTGCTAACAAGATCTGAACCCTTAGGGGCATCGACCGCAGTCTGCAAGAGGCAAGTGTGTGTGTCTTCAGTATTCTCTAGCTTTCTGCTTTACAAACATCTTCTTTAAGGGGTGAAGCATCTAAAACCAGAATGCTTTGGCTTCCCAAAATACCCTGTACTCTTCTGTTAGATATACAGTAAGTGCTATTACACAACCCATTTTTTTGTAGTATAAATGTGTCCTTTTCGGAAGCGGATTCCATTTCAGACGTCACAAGCGTAAAGCCTTAGGACAGAAACATCTTTTATGCAAGTACACATACGAATGGACAAGCAGTGCACTGCAAGTGTGCATTCTTAGGGCATACTTCCTTTGCATTTTTCGTGTACAGATGACAACGTTGTTAAAACAATCCCTGTTCACAATGATCCACGATTAAAAACGCTGTATTATGCAATGCATGGCAGGCCAGTAGTTGGCGAAGTCACTTTGTAAAAAAAACGACACGCCTATAGACTGAACACGTAATACGCATATGCATGACGTCACTGTTTTCACAAAATCAATTTTTTTGTAGTTAAATTTATGTCTGCTGTCTACAGATCAGGATAGATAATGGTGAAGGTTTTGGGACTGTGCATGCCCTTGTTTGAGCCATTAGCCAATCAGCTTTATCATGACATAATTTTCCTGCATCTCCAAAGTGATTAGTCACATGGCAGATTTCAAATCATGTACTTCCATTGCTAACAGATTGGTATTTTAGACCTCCTCGCAGCAATGCTGAAAATACACAGATCAGGCATAACATTATGACAGGTGACAGGTGAAGTGAATAACACTGATTATCTCGTCATCACGGCACATGTTAGTGGATGGGATATATTAGGCAGCAAGAGAACATTTTGTCCTGTGTTGTCCTGTGTCCAAGTTGATGTGTTAGAAGCAGGAAAAATGGGTAAGCGTAAGGATTTGAGCGAGTTTGACAAGGGCCACATTGTGATGGCTAGACGACTGGGATCTCCAAAACTGCAGCTCTTGTGGGGTGTTACCGGTCTGCAGTGGTCCAAACAAAGGAATAGTAGTGAACCGGCGACAGGGTCATTAGAGATGTTCTGATATACTTTTTCCCTTCCCGATACTGATTCCGATACCTGGGCTCAGGGTATTGGCTGATACCGAGTACTGATTCGATACCTGGGGGTGTATCTGTATATACAGCTGTATATACTACTAGCCCTGTATGAATTGCTAGAATTATTTTATGGTGTGCTTCAGACTTATCCCTTAATAAAACATGAACAAATACATATAGTGAACTACTGTATTTATCACAGTATTTGTATTATCTGACATGCATTTGACAGTAATATTATTTATTTTTCTTAAGCGAAAAAGAACTTCAAATGGAGCCACAAATCTAACACTGCAAACTGAAAAAGGTATTATAGTTTTACAATATAACTGATAAAAAAGTGCAACAAATAAATGTAGGAATATAAAAAATTATAATAATCTCTTCACAACCTTCTAGGCATGATTATTATTATTATTATTATTAGTAGAGCCGTATTATTATTACATGCGACGTTGCTAAATCTAGTGTAGGCTACAACAGTAGCTTAATATATTCAGAAAATTTCTTCACGTTAAACCGGGTTGCCGTGAACACGTTTGAGTGTTTGTATTCATTATATGACACAGTAAATTCTCATGAAGTGAGGGATTATGCGTTTGTGTCCTCATATAGTGACCATAGACTGTAAAAACGCACGTAGAGGTAGAAGTAGAGAAACTGGGGGAGGACAAAGACAGCGAGCGAGTGTCACGCGCGTGTATGTGCGCGCAGGCGCCTGCCATCCACACAGAGATGAAATCCTGCTAAACAGCGGACATACTGCTAACGCTTTTTCATTTCTTCTTCGCTGTTCTAAACAGTGGTTGCTTGTGGCAACACAGCACAACTTCCTGTGTTTGCAATGCATTCTGAGCAGCGAAGAAGAACCGCGCAGTGGTTAGGCAAAGTTTGCGGTCACAAACTAGGTCTTGTTTATGAAAATGGTATCGGATCGGTACATGGGTTCAAGTACTCGCCGATACCGATGCCAGAATTTGTTGTGGTATCGGTGATATTTCAGATACTAGTATTGGAATCGGAACAACTCTAAGGGTCATCGGCGTCCAAGGCTCATTGATGCACGTGGGGAGCAAAGGCTGGACAGTGTGGTCCGATCAAACAGTGGGCATGTGAGCATCAGAACTGGACCATGGAGCACTTGAAGAAGGTGGCCTGGTCTGATGAATTACGTTTTCTTTGACATCACGTGGATGGTCGGGTGCGTGTGTTGTTACAGACCATGTACACCCTTTCATGCAAATGGTAGCTGTGGCCTCTTTCAGCAGGAGAATGCGCCCTGCCACAAAGCAAAAATGGTTCAGGAATTGGTTTGAGGACCACAACGAGTTTGAGGTGTTGACTTGGCCTCCAAATTCCCCAGATCTCAATCCAATCAGGCACCTGTGGGATGTGCTGAACAAACAAGTTCGATCCATGGAGGCCCCACCTCGCAACTTACAGGACTTAAAGGATCTGCTGCTAACATCTTGGTACCAGATACCACAGCACATCTTCAGGGGTCTAGTGGAGTCCATGCCTCGACGGGTCAGGGCTGTTTTGGCAGCAAAAGTGGGACCAACACAATATATGTTATGCCATTATTGGTGTACATTTACATTGCATTTATGCATTTGGCAGACGCTTTTATCCAAAGCGACTTACATTGCATTTCAAGGTACACATTTTTTTACATTTTGTCAGTTCTTGCTTTCCCTGGTAATCGAACCCATGACCTTGGCGTTGTTAGTGCCATTTCTCTATTGTTTGAGCTACAGGAAAGTGTATAACGTGTATTTGGGTTGTGTTATGAATTGCATAATTGCAAATTGTCATATTTCAAAAAGCGGCAATGCGTGAAATTGAGCTTGAATAGCTAGATGCTCCTGTGTTCACGTACTTCTGTAGAGTATGTTTTCGAGCCGTGTGTGTGTGTGTGTGTGTGTGTGAGTGTGTGACGTAAGTAGACATACAGTATACATATGCACAAACAGACGAGCTACGGTAGCTCAAATTGCTCAAGAAGTTAATGCTTGTTCTGATAGAAAGGTGTGAGAACACACAGTGCATTGCAGTTTGTTGCGTATGGGACTGCATAGCCGCAGACCAGTCAGGGTGCCCATGCTGACCCCGGTCCACTGCCAAAAGCGCCAACAGTGGGCATGTGAGCATCAGAACTGGACCATGGAGCACTTGAAGAAGGTGGCCTGGTCTGATGAATTACGTTTTCTTTGACATCACGTGGATGGCCAGGTGTGTGTGCGTCGCTTACCTGGGGAACACATGCACCAGGATGCACAATGGGAAGAAGGCAAGCCGGCGGAGGCACAGAGGTGGAAAGAGTAACAAAATATTCTACTCAAGTAAAAGTATTATTACTTTAATTATTTAAGTAAAATTGCTGGTCTAAAATGTACTCAAGTAAAAGTAAAAAGTAGTTCATTTAAAATGTATTCATTTAAAAAGTTACTTTTTTAACAGCCGGTTTGGAGGATTCTCCTGTGTAGGGTTTTGCAAATTTGATATCCCTCAGGACAACACCACGCAATTATTTTCTATATCCAAAGTATTTCCATACTAGCCAGGGGTTCACGACAGCGTTTCACTTTCAGCTGGGTCTGCATCACTGTTTTGTCCGTCTCCATCTTTTTTGTTTTGTTCTCCCACCCTTCAATTCAATGCAGTAGTTTCCGGAGCGCAATTTACTTCAAACAAATACTTACAATACTTCAAACAAAACATACTTAAGTAAAAGTAAAATTACAGATTTTTAAAACTATTTAAAAAAGACAGAAAAACGAATCAATTACAGTAACGCAAGTAAATGTAATTTGCTACTTTCCACCTCTGCGGAGGCAATGTTCTGCTGGGAAACCTTGGGTCCCGCCACACATGTGGATGTTACTTTGACATGTACCACTACATAAGCATTGTTGCAGACCATGTACACCCTTTCATGCAAATGGTGGCTGTGGCCTCTTTCAGCAGGAGAATGCGCCCTGCCACAAAGCAAAAATGGTTCGGGAATTGGTTTGAGGATCACAACGAGTTTGAGGTGTTGACTTGGCCTCCAAATTCCCCAGATCTCAATCCAATCAGGCACCTGTGGGATGTGCTGAACAAACAAGTTCGATCCATGGAGGCCCCACCGCGCAACTTACAGGACTTAAAGGATCTGCTGCTAACATCTTGGTACCAGATACCACAACACATCTTCAGGGGTCTAGTGTCCATGCCTCGACGGGTCAGGGCTGTTTTGGCAGCAAAAGTGGGACCAACACAATATATGTTATGCCATTATTGGTGTACATTTACATTGCATTTATGCATTTGGCAGACGCTTTTATCCAAAGTGACTTACATTGCTTTCAAGGTACACATTTTTTTTACATTTTGTCAGTTCTTGCTTTCCCTGGTAATCGAACCCATGACCTTGGCGTTGTTAGTGCCATTTCTCTATTGTTTGAGCTACAGGAAAGTGTATAACGTGTTTTTGGGTTGTGTTATGAATTGCATAATTGCAAATTGTCATATTTCAAAAAGCGGCAATGCGTGAAATTGAGCTTGAATAGCTAGATGCTCCGGTGTTCACGTACTTCTGTAGAGTATGTTTTCGAGCCGCGAGTGTGTGGCGTAAGTAGACATACAGTATAAATATGCACATCTTAACAAGAGAGCAGTGAGAAAAATTATGGGAAAAGTAGTAAAAAAACAGGATTATGTGGGGTTAGTAATTGTGTTGACCTTCAGTTGGTATTTTTTGTCCAACCTTGTTTTTTAAGTAGCTCCATCAGAGAGTAACAGTAAACTGCCCACTGGCGCAGTGCAGCACCCATCTGGCCCCTTTAATTCAACACATTTCTAATGCAAGTTTGTACTTTCTTTGACATGATGTCAGTGTAGACATCCTTTTTCCATTAGAGGTTCAACACCTCCATCTCCAATTTACGTAAACAGTTTTTGTCCTTACAACTCCTCCTCTGCCATCCACACTCTGTGCTTAAGTACTTCATTGGACCATTCTGAAAACAAAGTGACCATCAATTTCAACTCCAACACCTGGACAGTGTCCATCACCTAGTCCCATCTCCCACGGTTCTGCTAACTAGGTTCTTGTCGCCCGCTCTTCTGCCAGACTTGAGCAAATGAGCAGATGAGTAAATACTCTAGTTTCTCATCAAAAATTGTACAACCACTAGTCTTGAAGGGGACCTATTATGTCCCTTTTTATAAGATGTAATATAAGTCAGGTGTCTCCAGAATGTGTCTTTGAAGTTTCAGCTCAAAATACCAGACAGATCAATTATTATACTATGCCTTAAATGCCTCTTTTTGGGTGGAAGCAAAACCACACTGTTTTCTTGTAGGCCTATGTATTTTTAAATGCAAATGAGCTGCTACTCCCTGCCCCTGCATTTTTAGAAAGCCGTTTCCTGCTTGAGATGCTCTAAAGACACGAAACGGTTTGAGCACATCGGTCAAAACAAGTCTAACGCATTTACATAGAAAACATTGGAAAAGTAGGGCAGTGGAATGGAAAAACGTGTTCTGTGCTCATTGATAAAGCCAACAATAGACAAGAATGCTACATGATAAACAATCTAAATGGTGTTTCCATTGGCTGCTGTAGTGTTGAGATAAACATGGCAGACTGTGTAGCTCACTTAGGTGAGAATCTAAGTTAATAGGGCAGATTCTGTCACCAGTATTGGACAAGACCTGTTACATTGTGACATCACAATGTATAGAAAACTTATTTTGAGACACTGATTTATGGGGAATATAAAAAGAGCGGGTGAATTTTCATCATTATAGGGTGAATGTGTGCACATACTGGTGACACACATTTATGTTCAAACTAGGGATGCTTCGATCAGGATCAGATTTGCAGCAGATACAACTACTGATATTTTTGTAATCATGATCAGCTGATACTGATCACGATCATTCAAGCTTTATATAATATGTAAGCTCTCTGTTGACTGTCACTGCAATCAAAATATTCCAAAATTATGGCATTTGGAACCATGGTAGCCTTTTTATCAAAAGTGCAGAAAACCTCTCCAAACAAGTGATTTAAGTGTTTTACTGAACATAAGAATCAAGACCTGTCAATCTGAGCGATCAATCCAATCCAAGCGTGCTCCAGCCATAAAACAGTGTCAGATTGGTCTTCACACATTGTCCCTAACCACCATACCTGAAATCCAGTTTCCATTGGTTGAACTTTCAAATGAAGTTAGAAAACACTGCGTCATGATCGCGACACAATCAGATCCCGGAAGTCCTATATTTTAGCCATGCAGCACATCATTTCACTCATTGAGGATTTTCTCACAATCTACACATCATGTTATGTTGTGTGTGGGCTTGTTTGAAATGAGACACCCTGCTCTTAACCCTCTAGGCACGACGGTCGAGTTTACACAACAAGATGTGGCACTGAATAAAACGGCCGATTTTGTCAAATAGGGTGTCAAATTTCGTTCGACCTCCCCTCCACTAGATGTCATACTTCATCCCAGACTCAAAAAACGTCATGCTTCTATACAAAATCTTCGAGCAAGAGCACATTGAATCAGTGCGAACAAAAGCGGAGCTAGTGTGCGAGTGAGCCATTTTATCAGAGCAATGTTGTCAATGTCAGCAAGTATTTGCATTAGATTATTATTGTTATTATTATTATTATTATTATTATTATTTTCTAATGGCATCAATAAAGCTTACCCACAATGAAGTGTTGGGTCTTCTATTCGCGCACCCTGATTCTGAAGGGGAATATCTGCCTTCAGAAGATGACGTGATTCTGAAAGTGAAAGTATAGCCTTACACCAAGCACAAACGGTGAATCCTTTGCCCAATGTAGATGGGCCTTTGCCCAATGTCAGTGGTGGGAACACAGTGGTGTTTCACGGGGTCGGAGTGTTCATCGCGAAGTTAGCAGGCATGTTAGTGTTGTGGGGAACGAGGCGGGAGATTTTTACCGGTCTAGCCATGAAGCTTTGTCTTTGACCGTGTGCCTCTCCTCAATCACGGCGGCAGTATTGTGGTGGAGACTTTGTCTAATGCCACTGGGTATGTTAGACAAGGTCGAAGTATTCATAGGACAGTTAAGGGGCAACGTGGAGGCAGGGTGGGGAGTCGCAATGATAATGACAGTAGTCCGAACTGTGCACACTCTGCGGGCGGGCACGCGTCTCTCTCTCGTCTTGTCTCGTCATCTCACTCATGATCTCTGCCTTGCCGTGGCGAGTGATCTTTTGAACTAAACAGGTCTTGTCTACTTGTGTTTGTGTGTCATATGAATAATATATATGTGCCCCATACATGGAATCAGAGTGCCTATTGTATGTAGTAAATGGAAAGTCTCTACAGCAAAAGGCCAACCACTACATGCATTTGGTTTGTTTCTAACATTTATTAGTAACGATTTACACAGTGTGTTTACTATTTACCTGAGTTATTCAGTATTGTGCAATATAGCATACAGAAGGTGAGGGACATTTTGGGGGGAAAGAAGTGCTGCATTTTATCATTTAAACGTGACTTTTCATGAAAATTCTATAATCCAAGATGACCACCACCATATGACATCATAATATGCAAATTAGATGGGAAAATGTACTCCCTATATAAACTTTGTATCATCCTTAATATTTCTGTAATTTACAGAAAGTCTCTGTCTTTTATCACTTTTAAGATATTGCCTTTTGAAATTAAGATGTCAAAATCGAACGTTTTTAGGAAAAAACCTCTGGCGCCTAAAGGGTTAATAAAGATGTAGGATTTTTTTTTTCCTAATGTTTCACAAAGTTATAAAACAGAACGTGGTGCAAAAGTCTCATCTGTATACTTTTTACATGCAAGTCGGCAGCAACTTTTTATGGTTTTGTGTCACTAAATTGTGATCGTTTCGTGATACAGGCCAAATTGAATGATTACCGATCAAGTTATACATTGTAATTATCGTCCGATACCGATCTGCGACCGATCGATCAGAGCATCCCTAATTTAAACACCATGTAAAAGTAAATGGTGCGTAATCCCTTTAAGGTCAGACCAGATACCCGAAGACCATCTTAAGACGATTCTAAAGGACATCAATAGGAGACCTAGCAGAAACTCAGACTTTTTTCCCATATTTTGTGATTTAAATGGTCACTTTGGTCAAGTAAATTACAATGAAGACTTGATGATAAGATATTTCATAATAGCCAAACCTGCTCACAGATGGCTGCCTTTCTGCTGTTCCATCTTTGCTCCAACTTACCTGCCCAAGTAAACCTGAAGCTAAATTCTGCAGGATGGTAGCCCTCCATGAGCAAGGTTGGCTGCCACTGATGCAATATGTGGGTTCCCCCCTGAAGTGGTTTATCCCAAAACCTACTACTTCACACTCGCCACACACATTTCTTGTTGACAAGAAATTGTCAGGGGAGGCAAGTTATTCATTTCATGTCTCAGAATGGGAATTTCTTGTTTGTAATTTCACAATTGAACAATGAAAATGAATACCATGTTTACTCAAAATATAACAAAGAGGAAGCATATAAATAATGAAAAGTAGGGGGCCCAAAACAGAACCCTGGGGAACACCAGTGGTGACTGTAGATGTTCTTGATCTAAAAGTTTTTAATTGAATACGCTGAGTGCGTCCAGATAGATACGACCTAAACCAAGACAGAGCAGTGTCAGTAATCCCAATAGAAGCGACCTGTCAAGAAGTATCTTATGTGAGACAGTATCAAAGGCAGCGCTCAAGTCAAGAAGGAAAGGTATGGTTAAAAGCCCAGCAGCAGATCATTGGTTATTCTGACAAGAGCAGTCTCAGTGTTATGGTGGGGACGAAAACCAGATTTAAATTGTTCATACAAATTATTATTAGAAAGATGTTCATGAATTTGAATTGAAATACAATTGAAAAAAAATTATAAAAAAAATTAATGGATCGGCCCCTGGTTTCTTAAGTATGGGAGTAATAATAGCAGATTTAAGAGATGGAGATACAGAACCAGAAACAAGTGAAGCGTGGACAATTTTGGTAATCAACGGTGACAGGGCTAGTAAACAAAATTTCACTAAAGGAGTTGGTAGAGGGTCTAACTGACAAGTTGAAGATTTAGATATATTTCTCAGACCTGCTATCTCTGAAGTAGTTGGTAGTGTAAAGGTAGAGAAAATAGAGTGGGGAGGTGCATGAAAGATAGACTGACAGGAGTCATGGTGGAAAGTACCAGTAAGAAATTCTGATGTACATTTTTAACCTTAGACTCAAAAAAGTCATAAAGCGATCACATAAGTCAGTGGAATGCATATCAGATGGCAAAGAATCAGGAGGGCGCAGAATAATGAAAAGATACCTGGAGTTCCCATTGCTGACTGCAATTATGTTGGAATAGTAATCAGATTTAGCTTTGGACAGTGCATTTTTGTAATTTTGAATATGTTCAGCATACATTTCTTTATGAGCAGTAAGGCCAGACCTAACTTACAACTGTTCCAACCCACAGCCTTTAGTTTTAACTTCACGCAGTTCAGGTGTAAAGGAGCTGAATGTACAAATGAACAATTATAAGGTGTTATACCAGAACAGCAGATCAAGAGTATGCCCCTTAGTATGAGTGGGCAGTGTGTTAAATTACTGCATACCAATGCAATCCAAACACAATAAAAATTAACTTGTAAATGCATTACTGACATTATCTATGTGAATGTTAAAACCACCCAGCATATTAATATTTTGAGGCATGGAACATAGATAAATCAAGAGTTCTGAAAGTTCAGTTAAAAAGGCATTATTGCTTTAGGGAGGACGGTAAATAGTTGTGAGGATGGTAGGAATCGTCCCATTAATTTTTAAGGCAACTGATTCAAAAGATTAATATGTAGGCACAGTTAACTGATATACTTTCAATTTCTCTTTATGAAGTATTGCTAGCACCCCTCCACATCCCGTATCACAGGATTTACAAACATAACCATATCCTGGGGGAACAGACTGGTTTAGTTGAAAAAAGTAATCTGGTCTCATTTAAAGAGATAAAGTCAAACTTACAGTCAGACAGCAGATCGTACACCAGAGGTCCTTGATATAAAGTGATTGTATATTAAGTAATCCAAAGGAGAGATTGTTTTTTACCAGAATCGTTGCCAACCGATCTTTCCAGGTTGGCTAATACACTGTGATCTGTGTGAGTCTGTGTGAGTCCTCCTCTGCGAGCGTGGTTTAGATGACCAAAAGGACTATATTTGACATAAGCCATCAATGTTAAAACTCCGCCGAGACCCGCAATGTTTTAAAAAAAAAAAATCAGGTCTCCAATTGAAAATCGATCACAACGATCACATCAACATTCAAACCCCGTGGAGAAACATAGATATCGGTGAAACCATGATGAAGCACGCAAATTCCCATTTGCCAACAAAAATAACAGCAAAAGACAGCGCAAAGCAGTTTCTCGGTGTGTTGACCGATTTCAAAACACAGCATCATGAAGCTTCAAAGCGTTATGAATCAGTGAGTCGATTCAGCGGTTCGGATCGCCAAAGTCACGTATTTCAGCAGTTTGACACGCGATCCGAATCATGAATCGACTCACTGATTCATAACGCTTCGAAGCTTCATGATGCTGTTTGTTTTGAAATCGGTCATCACTATATAAGTCGTTATTTAGGTTTTAGCACAAAAAATATTCTCATCGCTTCATAAAGTTATTGTAGAACCACTGTAGTGAAATGGACTTTGTATCGACGTCTTTAGTGCTTTTATGGGTCTTGAGAGTGTACAGTGCATTGTGCCAATGGAGGCCTTTTTGAGCCATCGGATTTCCACTAAAATATCTTCATTTGTGTTCCGAAGATGAACGGAGGTCTTAAGGGTGTCCAACGACATGAAGGAAAGTCATTAATGACAGAATTTACATTTCTGGGTGAACTAACCCTTTAAGAGATTGCACTTTGTGCATTGGAAGCACTCAAATGTCTGTAAAACAGGAAGTTATTTATTAATTTTTTCAGAAGTTGTAGCATATTCCTTTTGTAAAGCTACAGAACTTGTTTGACTCAATGTTTTGTAAATTTGAGCCGTGTGTTTATTAAGGTCTTCAATAAAACAAGATGAGAACTTAAATGTTCCCAGCACTTTCTGTCATGTAGTTCTTTTTTTCTCTTTTTCATCAAACCGCAGTTTTTGCAAGTTCCCGCAATTTTATCGCATACAATTGCATAAATATCCCGCATTTTCCATCGGATTTTTTTAGAAAACGTGCCGATTAATCAAGGATTTTTGCCCGCAACAATGACAAAAAATAGCCGCATTTTTCTGGAAGGACTGAACAGAGTGTGTTCAACAAGCTCCATGTAACAGGCCTCTGATGTCATACTTTTTTCAGGTCAAGATATCTGAACTACCAAAGCTGCCAAAACACCAACATTAAAATTAAGCCTTACTTTAATATTCACCTACTCTAGATTACTCACCTCACACAGGAATCATTGTCTTTTTATAGCCATATTTCAATCAGAAAAATTATTTGACCCATTTACAATGACCCAATAACCATGTTAGTATATTTAAGATTTTGAGAAAATGAATGAATGTTTTCAGCTCTGGTCTATTTATAGACTGGCGGGCGTAAGTGTTTTGGGGCGTGTCCGGAAGGAGGGTGCCGGGTCGGGATGTGGTTGCGTGGCACAGCCAGTTTTGCATCTCGAAGCCAAAGACAAAAATAGGCACACAAATCCACACCCAAGAGGACTAACCTGAACAAACAGCTAGTTATTCACTTTAGCACTCTCATCAGAGAGGCAGATTTGAAAAAGCAAATAAATAAATTCAGAGAGTATTTACCCACATTTCTTCAGGGGACACAAGCAGCTTGCTTAAGCAAAGGTTACACCATTCTTCTGCAGGAACATTCTGCCACTGAGGATATATTTGGAAAGTGAAATATTGAACTAATATGAAGTTTTGTTTTTTTTCTATGTCTCATGAGTTTGAGTCATGCTTTACAAGTGTCATTTTGGTTCCTAAGATGAGCCGGTCAGAAAACTGAGAGAGGCCAGATCAGGTCAAATCATATCAACATGATGAAGCATATCCTCAGGGTCAGACTTTACACACAATAATCTACTAAATCTACAGCTGATATATAAATGTTTAATTACTTATTCTCATTCAGAATTAAATAATAATGCAAAATATTATATTATTGTGGCAAGCAGGGCGAGGCCGAAATCCATGAGAATGGTTCTCACGGCTCTCGCCCCGTCATGCTTGCCACAATTAATATATAATGATAAATTATATATAAATAAACAGTTGCATTTATTTAATTGTTGTTTCATTCATAATTATATACCTCCTTTCATATTAGCAGACCTGTACATTTGGAATAGTACAGTACCTTTTCAGTCATAGTTGATTTTCATTGACAGATAGAACCTTAAACATCTTGAAAATATGACACAGTGATACAGCGATAGCCTCTGTGTCAGTTTTTCAAGGGATGAGGGACAGATGTCAGCACTCACATATTAGGTCTGTCAGGTGTGTTACAAATGTGTGTGACTCTAGACTTTAATTCTAGGTAATTACCATGTTTACTGCAAATCCTCCTGACCTGGACTAACACTGATGCTCAACTGACCCACACACACTCCCACACACGGGCTGCAGTGTGCTCTGTTATCCAGAGGAGATGACAGCGGCTATAATTACATTAGAGCAGTAAGTACATCTAATCGCCTCCATAGTACTCAAGCTGCCTGGAGGATGCAGCGGCCAGGCTGGGTATGTGTGAGCCTCACTCTCACAGTTATGTTCTCCCTAACTGCCTGTCACAAACCATTAAGGCTGACTGACCACATACTTGACTGCAGGACCATATGTACAGGTAAACTCACATAAATACAGACACCCACACAGATGGTTAAAACCTCCCAGAAAAGTCATTAACCATTTCAGACCAACACTGAGTATATATCTCAATATTCAGACAGAATATTTAAAGGTTTAATCATCATTTACTTACCCTCATGACGTTCCACTGCATAAAAGCACAAAAAAGTATCATGAATTTAAAACAATCAAACACAATACAATAGCTTTATGTTAAAAAACAACAGACATTTAAATGTAAGGGCTGATGGGAAACAGAGTCAGGTTTGACGTCAATGATGCCAAATTGAAGTTCAAACATCCAGGCTGTTAATCTCCCCATCTGCCACTGGTCTGTCAAACAGATAGTTTCACCCCAAACTCATTCCACTTTTTCGAGTTGATGTGTTAAGCTATTTATACATAGCCACAGTATTTATAATCTTGAGGATATCATCCTACAAATGGGTTAGTTATAGGGAACTTTAACACTAGGCACATTTGCTGCAGTCGAGTCTGAACATGATTGTTTCCAGCGCCCCTCACAGCGTTGGTCTGGTTTGTCTCAACTTGATTCTATTGAACCATGACAATACTATATTCCTGCAATACCGATGCCTGTAGTTTCAGGACCGCAGTTCTAGGACACTAGTTTATTGCGATAGTGCCACTTTGCCAAATGTACTCCAACAGAGGAGACCTGAATTAAACCTAAAACAG
This sequence comes from Romanogobio albipinnatus, assembly GCA_023566225.1. NCBI lineage: Eukaryota > Metazoa > Chordata > Actinopteri > Cypriniformes > Gobionidae > Romanogobio > Romanogobio albipinnatus. The sequence continues at coordinate 13,546,119 of CM042251.1, read as the reverse complement.
ATGCAAAGACTAGACCGACGGAAATTATTATTAACTTTTTTTATTATCTTTCCACCTTATTTTTACCATTAGAGCAGACGCTGCTATTTTAAGGCTTTCAATTTCAGGCATCTCCAGTTATTTTATCTGTGCAAAAATGCATGGGCAGATTACTTTACTTCCTAAACAACTGAGCGCCCGAGTGTCTGAGTTGCTTTCAAATTCACGCGAATCGGACCACAGTTCCAGTGCAGCCGAACTCAGACCACCTCCTACAGGTATGCTGCATCCCAATCTGCCTACTTAGGGGAGAGCGGGGCACAACCTAACACGGGGCTAGTTGTAACACACATGGTTTAAAACTTTCCACACATGCCAGGACAACGAAACTTAGTGTATTTACTAGTTGCCATATCAACATTATTTAGAGAAAAAAATTGCGCCAAAATTAAAAAATATTTGGAAGATATCACTGAACATTTATTTAACCATAGCAAAAGGAAATTTCTTAGATAAGTTAATTTTTCATCTCTGTTTTTTGAGTTTATTTAAAATTAAACAAATCTGATATTATTTTAATCTTATATCTGTTATTTAACAGTTTATATAGTTATTTAATGCTGATCTAACCAGCAGAAGACACGAGCCAGGTTTAAATGTGGTGGTGTGGTGTGTTAACTGCGTTACAATGAGCCCCTATTAAAACTACGCTATTATATTCAATACTTTTATGAATTCTTTTGAGAAACCATGAGAAAAAGGTGAATAATGACTGAAAGTCAGTGTTGAGAAATTATTAATTATTATTATGTTTTGAACTATGCTGTATAGCTGTGTTTTGAAGTGTGTTTGTAAATTTGTATATTTTTAATGATTAAAAAATGCCATTATTTTATTTTAAAAAGTTAATAATTGTTTTTTATTACAAAATATTTTAGTTTGTCTTGGATATTTTTTGTCTTTATTATTTTATTATTTCAGATAACATTTTAAGCTGTCTTTTGGTCATGTTAACAATGTGCCCCTCACATGTTACAATGAACCCCACCTATGGGGCATGTTGTCACATTTCACTTCCATTCTTTCGGGGGTAAATCAAGAAAACAGTATACACTGTATCAATGAAACAAAACCACATAATTGTACTAGACATGTGAAATTAATCTGGGAAAAAATAAATACTCTGAACCCCAAGTGGATTTACACAAACTGAGAAAGTCAAAAAGCGTTAGGTTGGGCCCCACTCTCCCCTATACTATGCCCTAAAAGTATGCACTGTTTTTGTGAAGAAAAATACATCGTTTTGAGTGTGTAGCAGAATAGTAGGCAAGCTTTGGGACACATACTTCGTCATGATTGCATTTTTAACGGACTGCTCTGTCACTTAGTTTTGTGCATTCTGTCACTGTTTAAACTGCCCTGCCAGTCATCTTGTCACCGTTAAAGTCCTCCACATTCAATTTAATTGAACTTCCTTCCAGAGAAATGTAGCAGAGCGTTGATCTGCCAATCGTGGGTCTTTCATGCAGAGAACTCTCATGTGTTTGCATGATACATTTAACGGTTAATGACCAAACTTATTTTTATAAAAGTTCACAATGCTGTTGCAGATTAAATATAATATGGATAACTTTTGAAGAAATCTATTTTTGTCAGGTTACTGCTTATTAACCTCTCAAACCCCTTTATCTAAACTGTTTCGAACTAAACAGCCAGTGTGAAAGCATAGAAAAGCACCCACAGTTGCCTCTGCACATTAAACCACAATAGAAGAAAGTGTTTTAAAAAAAGTGTTCACAAAAAATTACACTTCAACTTTAAATAAACTATTCTGACTCATGGCTTGTCATTGTCCTGTTGGTTTACATGAAAAATTATATTTCTTCAAACTGAGTTTACCCTGGACTCATCTAACCTTCTGCAAAAAAAAAAGGGAAAATGCTGGCACTGAGAATACAAATAAGACATTTTTTGAAGACTTAAAGGGTATTAATGAAACATTTGTGAAGATTTTCTTATGAAGAAACTTCTGTGCAGGTACTGCACTGCCAAAATTAACAGATGATTAACGTAATCTGTTAGAAGACCTTTTAGAAATACAAGAAACTATTTATTCCCTTCTCACCATGATTCCCCAGGGTCATATGACTGCACAGCTAAACATTTAATATCACTGCAGACTGAAATACCAAATATTACTGGAAACTTGACATTTTGAATATGTGACTTCTTTTAGAGGTCTTAACCCTAACCCTTAATATTGTTGAAATTACAGATCAATTAGTCTTATGCATCAAGACAAAATGCAAAAATTATGCAAAAGCACAATGTTACTATGGGTCTTTACAAATCATGTTACCTAAGCTTGAAAATGTTTGAATTTGTCTATGTTCTTTGGATTGCTAGGACAGTTGGCTTCATGCGTTGTATCTAATGCAATACAATGAAAGGTACAATTGTATGTGTGACTTAAGGTACGTTTACACTGCATGACTGATTTCCAAGGTCTGCAACAAAACCCCCTGATTGGGCCAAATTGGTACTCATTGTGGTCGCTGATTTTCGCTAAGTATGTGCAGTACAGCAACATGATTTGAGCCGGTCGAGCAGTCACAGACACTGCGTAATTTTCAAACCTGTTGGATTATATTGCCATGTAAACTTGTAGTGTGTGCAATGCAACAACAAGGTGGAACTACAGGGAGTGCAGAATTATTAGGCAAATGAGTATTTTGACCACATCATCCTCGTTATGCATGTTGTCTTACTCCAAGCTGTATAGGCTGGAAAGCCTACTACCAATTAAGCATATTAGGTGATGTGCATCTCTGTAATGAGAAGGGGTGTGGTCTAATGACATCAACACCCTATATCAGGTGTGCATAATTATTAGGCAACTTCCTTTCCTTTGGCAAAATGGGTCAAAAGAAGGACTTGACAGGCTCAGAAAAGTCAAAAATAGTGAGATATATTGCAGAGGGATGCAGCAGTCTTAAAATAGCCAAGCTTCTGAAGCGTGATCATCGAACAATCAAGCGTTTCATTCAAAATAGTCAACAGGGTCGCAAGAAGCGTGTGGAAAAACCAAGGCGCAAAATAACTGCCCGTGAACTGAGAAAAGTCAAGCTTGCAGCTGCCAAGATGCCACTTGCCACCAGTTTGGCCATATTTCAGAGCTGCAACATCACTGGAGTGCCCAAAAGCACAAGGTGTGCAATACTCAGAGACATGGCCAAGGTAAGAAAGGCAGAAAGTCGACCACCACTGAACAAGACACACAAGCTGAAACGTCAAGACTGGGCCAAGAAATATCTCAAGACTGATTTTTCTAAGGTTTTATGGACTGATGAAATGAGAGTGAGTCTTGATGGGCCAGATGGATGGGCCCGTGGCTGGATTGGTAAAGGGCAGAGAGCTCCAGTCCGACTCAGACGCCAGCAAGGTGGAGGTGGAGTACTGGTTTGGGCTGGTATCATCAAAGATGAGCTTGTGGGGCCTTTTCGGGTTGAGGATGGAGTCAAGCTCAACTCCCAGTCCTACTGCCAGTTTCTGGAAGACACCTTCTTCAAGCAGTGGTACAGGAAGAAGTCTGCATCCTTCAAGAAAAACATGATTTTCATGCAGGACAATGCTCCATCACACGCGTCCAAGTACTCCACAGCGTGGCTGGCAAGAAAGGGTATAAAAGAAGAAAATCTAATGATATGGCCTCCTTGTTCACCTGATCTGAACCCCATTGAGAACCTGTGGTCCATCATCAAATGTGCGATTTACAAGGAGGGAAAACAGTACACCTCTCTGAACAGTGTCTGGGAGGCTGTGGTTGCTGCTGCACGCAATGTTGATGGTGAACAGATCAAAACACTGACAGAATCCATGGATGGCAGGCTTTTGAGTGTCCTTGCAAAGAAAGGTGGCTATATTGGTCACTGATTTGTTTTTGTTTGGTTTTTGAATGTCAGAAATGTATATTTGTGAATGTTGAGATGTTATATTGGTTTCACTGGTAAAAATAAATAATTGAAATGGGTATAAATTTGTTTTTTGTTAAGTTGCCTAATAATTATGCACAGTAATAGTCACCTGCACACACAGATATCCCCCTAAAATAGCTAAAACTAAAAACTACTTCCAAAAATATTCAGCTTTGATATTAATGAGTTTTTTGTGTTCATTGACAACATGGTTGTTGTTTAATTATTAATGTTGTAAAATTAATCCTCAAAAATACAACTTGCCTAATAATTCTGCACTCCCTGTAATCCAACCAATCACAGTGCAGATGGTATAAAACAGAAAAATCTTGGAAACTCTTGCGTGAATTTTTCATGTGATTTTATGTATAAAAATGTTTTTGCTGTTGGTCAGGACTGCCTCTTGACCAAATGTCTTGTTTGTGCACCTTGTCAGCATTGTGTTGTGTAGTATGCACGCTGACAGACGATGACAACATATGACAAGAAACCTTGAGTAGTGTGAGCACCACCGCAATTCAGGTAGTCTTAGGGTGTTTCCACACCTATATATAATTTGTTTTGTTCCAGGGACTTAGTTTGTTACAATGTTGCATTTTCTTCTTGGTTTGGTTCGCTTTCACAAGTCAACCTTTCACAGCATATCAAAATGTGTTCATGCAAGTCACATGCAAGTACAACTGTCCTTTTATTGGTCAGTGATTCCTCTGCGTCATCCATCAAGATGATTGATAAGTTCGCTCCATGAGCTTATTGTGGCTGTATTTGTAACTGTCGAGACACACGCGAACACTATATGAATGTAGCTGTCATTCCCCCTGTTAAATTATATACTAAATTCATATTAATACTGCAGAAAATTCAAACACGTTCTTTCTGGATCTCCCAGCGCTGTCTAGAGGTTAACTTTGTCAAGACAAACGCAAAAATACGAATATTATAATACATCTAGAGCAGGAATCAAGGCTTCATCTGGACAGCATTCTTGCACAGAGAAGCGCAATTACACAACATTTTAAGATAAAGAGGTGCTCTTTTGGTTTTCAACTGTGATACTAATGTGCTCACTCACAGAATCAGACACTATTGCTTTTTATATAGCACATAAAAACCCGTTATGAATATTACACCATTTGGTTCATCGGTCCGTTGGGTCAGATTGCTTTCACACCTCAAGCGAGCCGCCCCAGATTTATTTTTGTAATTGGGCCATAATTAATTCTTTCCATCTTAAAAACATTTTATTGTAGCTTCCTGCATACTTTTTTATCAACACTTGAATGTGGGTAAGTTTCATAACAAAAGCAACATTTTAAACAAAAGGCTAAGAAAATCGCATTTGAGTCAAAGACTTCGTCCGGATTGAATTCAGAACGATGATCAAAACATAGACGGGAGTATATCGAGTCCATCAGCACCTCCAAAGCTTGACAGTCGTTGCCTCTTCATGGGTTTTATTCAACATTTCTTTCAGTAACATTAGGCTGTTTTTAACTTCTGTATGCTGTTTAATGTTTGATGAACACGTTATTTTACATTTGCATTAGCAATTTTCTATCATTTGTTTTTGCTTCTTCTTCACCTGTGTTTTGATCCGGAGATTATGTACTAGAAGAACCGTAATAGCATCATACCGTATAACAGTGAAAGCATGAATAGCCAGAAAATGCAGTCAGTGGCAGGGAAATAGTAAAGTAGATTTGAAGTAAATTCCTATGTACACTACCAGTGGATTAGCCAACAAAAAAATTCAGATACGCAGAATTAGGAACAACTAATTAGGATCAATATTTTCAAGCAATGTAAGTTTATAAGACTGTAAAACTATGTAAGATATATATATATTGTCCAAATGTATTCAAGTAGTTGAAGCCATATAGCCCCATTACGGATAATATGATGACTTGTGTGCTGGACGCACACATCTGGCATCGTATTTGTGATGAGAGCGGATGTGTAAAGTTGATATTCATCATGTGGCTTCAATTTGTACCTCAGATTCATTGACCTTCAGCAGTGCAATGGTGCTTCTCATCAGATTCACAAAGGAATCTAAACTGATCAATAGAGCACACTGAGCAGCCTTTTAATCTTCTGTGAAATCCATGTTTAATGAATCTCTGATTTTGATGGATTGCTATGATAGAGACGGAGATTAAGTTACCTGATTCTGGATTACCATCTAACGGAACAGAACCAATGAAATATTCAATAAACAAACAGAGGAAATCACACTAATTTTCTCCAACAAGATTTGCATTGATCAAGAGGGCTTGTGGTGACTCTCTGTCTCTCTGCGACAGCGGATATTATGATAAACAACGCTTCATACGCTGCTGGCTTTCTTCTTTTTGACATGATACAAAGCCCAAATATGGAGGTTAATATAAACATCAATTATTAATATCTCTATAAAATCATCCTGGAGGAGCAACAAGAGAGTGATGAGATTGATCAAGACTCTAATATCAACAAGGACTGCAGCACAGTGAGGAATCTCTTTTTTTCTTCTTTCTTTCTTTTTCGGAGCCTGTAATATGCTTTTATTAAACAGAAAGGCCCTTCTCCTCTGGGCTGTCTCTGTTCCTGGAGGCTAACTTATCCAATTCAGTCTTTCTGAAGCACCTTCAACAGGTCAATATTAAAGTCTTTTTCAAAGTTACACTCTAACACTGAAGAAAACCATTTAGATAGGCTATATCAAAACTGTCAAAAAAGGTCCCCTTCATAGGTTCACTTGACGCTGTGGCAGTAGCTGGTGCAATGGGAACATCATCCAAGTGTGACACCATCCAGGTGAACACCCTTTCTGATGCACTATATCAATAGCAGAGCTGCCAACTCTCACGCTTTCGCCGTGTGACACACGGTTTTGCCGGTTTTCACACGCACTCACGCCACACATCCAATTTCTCACGCAAAAAAAAAACCCTGACGGTATGCCGCTGATGAGCACCGCTGAACCCTATGTGCTGCTGTCCATAGATGTATAAGTACATGCCTCATCCGCGACTATGGGCCGTTACACGTTTTCGAACTGTCAATGCCGGTCGTGAACATGCTTTGTGAACATTCAAATGTTACCTGTGTGTCTGCATCCGTAGTTATACGCATGCATGTATGAATATCTATATCTGCACTAGACTGAAGCAGAGGATTTTATAGGATTTAGACTAAAGTTCAAAAACGTATGATGAACTATATAATTTAGTTTATCATTAATGGTAGATAATTGTGCATATACTAAAACAAATGGTTAAAGATCTTCACATTATCTTAACATCATTCATATTATTGATCATCAGAGAACCCTACAGATACATTGCTCAGCTTTTAATGAAAGCAACTCGTTATAAACAAGTTAATTGGAAATAAATCATAAATCATAAACCAATCAGCCATCAAAATAAATAAATGATAAAATTAATAATACATTAGCTTATGTGTTTAATAAACATCAATATAGCCTATTTATGCAAACAAAGTTTTAAGTAGGCATAATCATTATAGGTATTATTTGAAGGCTTAAATTCTCAAAAATCATCCTGTTTAGCAATCGTTTTATAAAAATAAAATAAAATGATCAACATCACATAACTGAATTTAAACATGATAAATTAGGAGTCAAAATGATAAATTATACATTTATTTAAAATATGATTATATATAATATTCTAGTTGTATACTGTTTAAGCACTTTATTTGTTTCTGATGGGCCATGCGGTGGGAGGCTTTGCATGAAGAATAATGTCCTTCCCTAACTATATTGTGGTCATTTAGGCACAGCAATAGTTTTCTGGTTGAATGTTTAGCTCAAGTCTAGAAGGCTCTACAAGTCATGATGCCGAACATGATTCAGAATAAGTTCAGGTATTGCACATCTTTAGCAGACCACCCCAAAATCCACCAGAATGCAGGGTAGACAGGGGTACAACACCACATTAATTCCAATTCTCTGATCTCTGAGACACCAACTTGTGTGGATCATTTTGATCTCCCCAGACAAAATCTCACTCCAAGGTTTTTTGATAAGTTGGCAGGTATGCAATAGTGCCTTAAAAAGGACGTGCCTGCAACACCGATAAGTGTGTTAAGAGCTTGGGCTTTCTGCATGCACAAGTGGTGTTTAAAGGGTTATCGATCTGCTCACACTGTGATCATTTCAAGATTAGAGTTCTTCACTCAAGCATCGCCTACTTTTTGCAAAAAGGAAACACCTTTTTATATGGACTAGGGTGCTTGCTTGACTCCTGTGGCAGTCAAGGAGTTTGACAAGCAACTGATTTGGCACTGATTTTTTTTTCCACCAAACATGTGATTGGCTGCTCTATGCCTTGGTCGTTGGCAATGGAGAGACAACTGTGGATAAACCTCACAGATATTAGGGAAATAGATAGCCTTGAGGTGTATGTGGCGGCGATAGTCTTAGAAGGTTCCACAGGGCCTTCATTCGAACTGCTTGAGTCAGCTTTGATTAGAATTCGGATGTTTAAGATGTCTTGTTGTTGGGCTTGACATCCCTTGAAAGGGTTTACAGGGATTGTTGGTGACATTCGATGTGGATTTTGTTCCAATTCTGGTGATGGTTTTCTAGCGTTCAACACTAGGTTACCTACTTAAGGTCGCTGCTACTTCATTTCTCTCTCAGGTTGTGATGTTACAGTTGTTTTATTCTCTGCTCTTTGAGTCACAAGAGTTTGAGAGACTGCATATGGTGTTAGAGGTTTATGTTGACCACACAAACCAGTGGTATAAATCTGATCAGCTGTTTGCTTGTTTTGGTGGCCACAACAGCTACTGCTAAGAAACAAAAGATGGCGTTATCTATTATTGTGTATTTGGACATTTATGTGGCAGCAGTTTGGGCTTCTCTGCACACTCTTGTCAGATTGTATTATCTGGATGTGAACTTGACTGAACTTTTTTTTTTTTTTTAACTGATGTCTTCTATCAGTCTATGCTTATGTTCAAGTTTTGAAAAACTTGCATCCAAGCCAAAACTAGCATGGTGCTTATGTGGGAAACAGGTTTGAATCCAGTCAGCGTGAATGATTGCAGGTGTGTTTTTTAAACACTTAAAGGGACAGTTCACCCAAAAAATTACTCACGGTCATGTAGCTCCAAACCTGTATGGGTTGGGTTCGGGTTCATCAACTTCATCAAACTCAGCAGGACAGTGGCCCTCCAGGACTGAAGTTGCCCATTCCTGATGTAGGGTATCATTACACCAAAGTTTAATATCTAAAGGGATAGTTCACCCAAAAGTCAGTATTTTGATATTGAATATCTCTGTTCCACTTTTCAGTTGATGGGTCTTACGTGAATGAATTAGGGCATTCAGAAGAGGACTGTCATCGTGACTGACAAGTGGAATACAACAGAGATTTTAACCTCAGAGAAGAGAGTACAGGCATACTTTTTTGACGATTATAGGTGTCATGTTTCATGTGTTTTTAATGATTTTGATTTATGACAAAGGCGTACATGTGTGTTTTTAGGCAAATCGCAAAGTGTATTTAGTGGCAACTTCCTGTCAAATCCTAATAAAATGTAGTCTTAAGGCTTGTTCACATCATCACATATATTTGTCATGAAAATTCAGTGCAGTGTTTGCATTCAATTTGTCTATTCAGACCAGTGTGAGAAAATTACAGACAGGGTTGAGTGAAAATGCAAATTCACTCTATGACAGTAGTTGGTGCTTATAGAAAAGCAGAAATACATGGGTTACTCTCTTAAACTAAGCAGCACTGCACAGCTTTCCCTTTCTGACAAAGATAACAAAGGAAGTCTTGTACACGCTTTCAAGCAGCCATTCAGATTTTTATATTCACTGTGATGTTTATCAAATACCACCAAAGATCATGTTTATCGCACCAAACATTTGTCTCTGTGCAAATAGGTCTTTATATGCATAAGTATGCTAACATGGACAGTTTACACTGACTTTAATCATCTTCATCGTCATTGTTATTCCGTAGGCATGCCCAAATAAACAAAAACACAGCTGGTCATTTTCCTCCTTCCTCCTATGAACTGATTTTACACTGATTAGCCTGTTAGCTGCTAATCTTCCTTACAGATTAGTGATCAGATTCAGCTAATGAGAGCAATGTTATCTGCTATCAGCATGCACACAAGCACAAGACCATCAGCAACACACACCTAAAAGGATGACATACCCATATTCAACCTCACCAGAACTTAAGACCAGAGGTCTTCAACCCTGGACCCACTGTCCTGTAGAGTTTAGCTCCAACCCTAATCAAACACAACTGAACCAGCTAATTAAGCTCTTTGGGATTGCTTGAAAATCACAGACAGGCATGCTGAAGCAGGTCGGAAATAATCTTTGAAGCTTGTCTCCAGGAACAGGGTTGAAGACCTCTGCTTAAGATGATATTCCTGCACCTGATATCAATCATAAATTCACAATTGTAAAGCAGTTTTTGTACTGTACATGTGAACACTGTACATATACACACATCTAATGAAGTTAAGCTGCCTAAAAGCAAGTGTATGAATGAGTCATTATTGTCTATTTCTGGAAATCCAGAGTGGAGATCAAAGCCGGCTAGCAGGGTGGATCCGGGCTGCATTAATCCACATGTATAATGCATGTCACAGTGTCTGGATGTGCTGGTAGCATATGGCCATAATGAGACGGTGGATCCCCAGAACAGTGGGAGACATTAACGATAAATTCCTCTCAGGAACAATGAAAGCACAGCTCACAGCAATACCAACTACAGATGTGCAAAGCTCTCCCACAAGCGTCCTAATCGAGAGCCGAGCTTACAAATGCAAAACATCCATCACTGAAAGAATCATACAAGAGCAAACCTAATCATGCAAGACCAAACCAAAGACACCAGAAAATAGAGCTCAAAAGTGACTTCAAACCTTTTCAGTGACCTTGGTTCTGACTGATTTGTTTTCTCCATTGGGTTTTCGTATAATTCTTCAATATAGAGCAATCAGATTAATCACAACTATATGAAGTTTGATACTAAGAAAAATATTTTAAAATATAAAACGACAAATGTACAAGATTGAGTCTTAAAGGAATTGTTCAACCAAAAATTTAAATTCTGTGATTGTTTTCTCACTACACATTAGGGCTGTCAAAATTGCTCAAAAATGACGTTTGAATATTCCCTCTAAAAAAACCACGAATATTCGAACTATTCGAACATCTGGTTGCGCATTTTGTCAATAACAGGACAAATGAATACAAAGAGACATAACTACTTGTATAGGTAGTCTATTTAAGTTTAAACATATTTGACAACGTATTACCTACACAAAAACAAGTAAATCAACTAATGGCCAAGACCGCAGACCTCACACTCTCTCGCCCTCACCCTCACGCTCTCTGCGCATAATGGTTTAAATGAACAAACACATTTTGAGTGCTGATCAAGAGTTTTGTGCAAGCAATTTAAGGTCGCGACTCTTGTCCCAAATATAGCAGGCTTTATTCAGTGATTGAAACAAATATTAATTGAAGTTTTACAGCATATTGAACGCTCCGAGCGAGCTGTGCGGTGGTAAACATGGAACTTTTCCTTGTCATGAAACGGTAAATAATCAAACCAGTGGAAGCAGTGCATTTATCCTTTATTCATGCAATATCTCTTCAGTCAGTACAGTAGCCTACACTTTAGTAATGTTAGGGTTATGGTACCTCGGCTCCACTGCTCGACAGAACTCCCTGAAGCCTGCCCCATCCACCACACTGATCGCTCTCATGTCCTTACAAATGAACGAAATTAATTTCTCCGTTACGGCCTCTTGTCGTGTTGCAGACAGAGCTTGTGGCGGGCGATGCAAAGTAAGGGTGGTCCAGTTTGCACATACAAATTAGTTGCTTATATTTACAAAATGAGCCTACAAAAGCATAAACAAGCTCGTTTAATAAAGAAAAGCTCACGAAACAAAGTGAAAACTCACAAAAGTGTTTAGTGAAATTAGGAAACATTTAAGAGATCATAAATTTAGTTGTACAAGTTAACATTACATTTCTACATACATTTTGTTCTCATGTCACAAGTAATATCAAGGTTTACTTTGATCTGTTTTACATGATTCTTTTGTAGTGTGGTTTTCGGTGAAGTGTACTAAAATAAATATCGTCACCTGTGTACATTAGCCCACTTCTTCTCTACGCTTTTTCCTGATGGTTTATAGAACAATTACTCCGAGTCGCCCTCTGTCGCTTCAAAGAATAGCACAATGGTCAAGTATAAACTAAACGCCTCGTCCGTTTGGGGAGGAGCGCGCACAGTCAGCGGGGGCTCGCGCCATAGACAGTAAAGGCTCGCGCTGCGGAGCCAGGCGAAAGTATAAAACAAGGCTTCAGGCCGCTAGCGCGCCCACTCGCAAAGCAGACAGCCACGCCTCTACTATCGCGGGCGTTTTTTTTCTTCACTTTTTTTAAAAATTCGAATATTAATTTTCCCCTTCGAAATTCGTTTTTTAAAAACTATTCGAATATATATTCGAATTTAGAATATTCGTTGACAGCCCTACTACACATGCAAAAACCCATCATTAAATGTTTCATTGAAGTGAATAACACTGATTATCTCTTCATCACGGCACCTGTTATTGGGTGGGATATATATTAGGCACCAAGTGAGCATTTTGTCCTCATTTTGGGATTTCAGTGAGTTTGACAAGGGCCAAATTGTGATGGCTAGACGACTGGGTCAGAGCATCTCCCAAACTGCAGCTCTTGTGGGGTGTTCTCGGTCAGCAGTGGTCAGTGTCTATCATGTCATGGGTGGCCAAGGCTCATTGATGCACTTGGGGAGCGAAGATGATCAAACAGACGAGCTACTGTAGCTCAAATTGCTCAAGAAATTAACGCTGGTTCTTATAGAAATGTGTAAGAATACACAATGCATCGCAGTTTGTTGTGTATGGGGCTGTAGACCAGTCAGGGTGCCCATATTGACCCCTGTCCACCTCCGAAAACGCCAACAGTGGGCATGTGAGCATCAAATCTGGACCACGGAGCAATGGAAGAAGGTGGCCTGGTCTGATGGATCAGGTTTTCTTTTACATCACGTGGATGGTCGGGTGTGTGTGCGTCGCTTACCTGTGGGACACATGGCACCAGGATGCACTATGGGAAGAAGGCAAGCCGGCAGAGGCAGTGTAATGCTTTGGGCAATGTTCTGCTGGGAAACCTTGGGTCCTGCCATCCATGTAGCTGTTACTTTGACACAAACCACCTACCTAAGCATTGTTGCAGACCATGTAACCCTTTAATGGAAACGGTATTCCCTGGTGGCTGTGGCCTCTTTCAGCAGGATAATGCGCCCTGCCACAGGGGAAAAAATGGTTCAGTAATGGTTTGAGCTGCACGAGTTTGAGGTGTTGACTTGGCCTCCAAATTCCCCAGATCTCAATCCAATCGAGCATCTGTGAGATGTGCTTAACAAACAAGTCCAATCCATGGAGGCACCACCTCGCAACTTACAGGACTTAAAGGTCCCATGGCATGGCATTTTTCTATTATTTTATAATGTTTCCTGAGGTGTACTTATATTGTTAGTATGACTTTTACATCATAAAATGTCATAATTTAGAAATAAAAGGCATTTTTTCAATACTGCTGTTTGCCCTGTGGCTGAATGCCCTGCTTCAAGAGGCGTGTCTGCTGTGAGACTTCAGTAAAAACGCCCACTGTTGTGATTGGCTGACATCTAGAACGATTCAGTCCGATTTGGTGAACTGATTCGGTTCACTAAAAAGAACCGGTTCAAAAGAAAGATCGTTCGCGAACCGGACATCACTAACGTACCAGAGACGGAGCTCAGCGATCGCTAACAAAGTTATTTATAGTACCTACTGAGTTATGAGAGCGCTGTCAGTCAGCCCGAGTTTATTGTGTTTGTATCTGAGAGTTATGAATAAACACGAGTCCCAGTCACACCGAGTCCGTCTTCATCATTATTACCAACTTTGTAACACATGCAAAGTACCATTACAGCTGTCGAGATGAACGAGTTAAAAGTAAGTGTTGATAATAGCATTATTTTTAAAATAAAATAAAACCGTCAGTGACGCGCGTTGAGTACACAGCGCAAACAAAGACACAACAGCAGTAATCGAATGTAATCCAGTTTATTGTGGGGCTAGGCTGGCTAGCCCGAATATGCTCACGCTTAACTTACCCCCCTTCTGCTTAATCTCACGCCGCGTTTGGTGCCTCCGCTGTGGGCCAGATGCAGTACTGGGGGTCGGGGATGTTGAAGGCCAACGGCCAGTGCAGCCCGAGCTTCGGCGTGTGTGAGGCCGATTTTGAGCAGAAACTCACGACTGTATGCACATTTTAGAACCGGTAGACGCGACTAGGACGTACAAAAACACTGACTCACAAGATAGAAAACACCGTTCTGTCTGGAGAGAGAGAAGCCGCATTGTGTGCACGAATAATAAATAATTAGCTACACATCAGAAATTACTGATCACAGATCAGAAGGAACTGAAAAAAGACTTGAGAAACTGCCAGCATTCACACTTTCACAAGGAATGATCTCTCGAGCGTTTGCATGGGCGTGCCAGATTCTCTGGGCGGAGGAAAGGGAGGTAACCGTTCCTGCTTGGACGTCAAAACAGGAGGCTTCAGGATTGGCTCGTCTGGCCTGTCATTTTCTCAAAGGCAGAGAGAGACAGACAGAACTCGGGTTTACACCGATCAACATTTCTATCCACTTGGGGACAATATTCAGGTTAGGGGAACTCATATTAATGTTGAAAAACCTCATAAAATGAAAATTTCATGCCATGGGACCTTTAATGGATTTACTGCTAACATCTTGGTGCCAGATACCACAGCACACCTTCAGGGGTCTAGCTGAGTCCATGCCTCAACGGGTCAAGACTGTTTTGGCAGGAAAAGGGGACCAACATAATATTAGGAAGGTAGTCACGTTTTCAGCATGCCTCCACCACCCCAACTCCTCACACCTGGCTTGTTCCTACCACAACCAAGAATACAAGGGGAGTACTGGGTTCGGGCCAAATACAGAGCTCGGAGCCCTCTCCTCGGACAGCATACCAAATACGCATATCATTTATTTTATCTGACGTATTTGAAAGTGTGAACTTGTGAAATGAACCTTATAAGATACAACAACCACTAACCTACTGGTAAACACACATACTAGAATCTCTTGTGCTCTATGGTATGACAAACCCAAATCTGGCTAGTCATTTGATGAAGAAGCATGTATTCTATGTTCTGTCCTTTTTCCCCCATTTTTCCATTCAAGTTACAGAGGACTTTCCTCAGTTCAGCTCATCTACTGAAGCATCATTCCTAGGTTCTGCGTCAATCTTCGCGTCAGATTTCGATGTATTTTTGTGTCAGCTTCTGCTAAGTAACCCTGGACATGTTTTTTTTTTTTTTTTGGCTAATGTTTTCTGACTGCAGTGCTTTGCATCTGGCTTCTAAAACACTCTGAAGCATTTAGTATGTTTGCATATTTCATCATTCAAATCAAAGAAACATCCAAATGCAGACTGTCCCCAACTAGCATGACATCCTTTCTTAGCCTATACTGAGAATCAAGAGTTGTACCATGATGAAACGATCTGAAACTGCAGGTTTGCAAAGAAGAAATATCAAAATAATGACATTTTAATTGCTAAATAAATGAACTCAGGCACATTTATTTGATATATTTAATCTCTGAGACAAAATGTCTGTGAGGTTCAGTAAGATGTGGGTATGTGTGCGTGTGAGGACATCAGTGAAGTGCAGCTTTTATTTCAAACAACATTTCAGAAATGATTTGCACAAACTGGAAATAAACAGCCCGAGGCGATCTCTACATCCAGTTAAGGCCAACAAAATGTTGACATTATTTTTAAATGGCATCAAATGATGTAGAAATTTGCGACCTATGAAAGGACTTTTTATGTTATTAGAACAAACCTTTAAATCAATATTAAATAACAGAATGTGCTTTAAATCTTCAAAAATAAGAAAAAACTATACTTCCGGTATACGTTTAGACTGCAGAAATGTCTCATGCAGCTTGGACACATTTGTATTTCTCTGCTGGCTTATTAGCCAGCTGGTAAATTTTGGTTTGTACTGGTTTGGAAGGAGGAGTCCTGCATGGGACCTGCGAATATTGCTGAAACGGGTGAAAAACATCCTACTATGTCGGATACGGGTGCGGGTCGGGTCGGACAAGGGAGAAACACGGGTCTAAACATGGGTTTTAAACAGTCACATGCAAACGAATATAGGCCTATATATAAAAATATACTGTATGCATGTATATTGTAGATGTGTTCCTAAAAATATGCATATACAAAAATATGCCTTGCCTGTATTTCAAGTTGATAAAATAATTTCAAATCCATATCAGTTTAGTAGTGGACGAGCGACGCGGATTAATTCCGGTGTTGATAGAGTTGACAGAAACTTCTCGAGTCTGAGGACGTGAAAGGCTCCGGGTAGAACATCACTTGCCATCTTGTAATTACGGTTATGTCATGGCGTGAACACAGCATAACCTCGTTGTCTTGGTTCTGGAGGAACTGTAAAATGTGGCTGTTGTTTGTTTGTGTGTCCAAAATCGCATACTCTCTTGAGTAGGTACTTATTTTGAATAAGTAATTACTTCACGACCGCTAAAAAGTATGTTCCATGTAGTATTAATGCATGTAGTGTGTAATCCGGACGTAGATTTGCCATGTTGACATTATCATGTGACCTACCAGTGTCAGTTGCGTTGCTTCAATGCCATTCACAAATTCTCTCCCGTGGCCTCATGGGATAGTAAAGTGTCCATCGTATGCACACTTCAGAATCTCACCGGAAGAAGAAGGCTGTCTGGGGTACTTTTTGCCTACTCTTTTATGAGTACTGTGAATTCAGACATACTACTTTTGTCACATACTGTTTTTTGCCAATTATATAGTAGGGAAGAATGCGTTAACCACGGAAGCCTTACAGAATGCGCTGATAACGTGTGATGTCTGCGCGAGCAGGGTGTGCGGAGGTATGGAAATGCATATGACAGGCAGCTAGGACATCCTATCATTGCATTCGGACCGTATGCAATGATTGGACGAACATTTTTTGGTCCTGAGACTTCAACAGAAGATATATGTACATGTTTTATATTAAGACCACTTCTATTATTGATTGCTATCAGGATGCGAAGAGAGTTTCAACCAGTTAAACAAAAAGTGTTTATAAAACAAATTGCCTACCCTACCTTCAATGTTTGTTCTTTGTGAGTTTATGAGTGGAAATAAATAGAATAATTTATTTGTTTCTCCAAACAATTTATGCTTTATTATCACATTATTCATAAACCTTTCCACATTTGTGCATTTTATTTACTCGAAAGTGAATGTTTATTGGTAATTGTGTACATCTACCTAGGTGCCACCAAGTTCATACGACGGCAATGGCATTTTGATTCGAGTTGATTCCAAGTTTCCACATTGAAAATTCGACAAATAGTGTTCAATTGCAGTTTTCCGGGTAGAAATGTGGATATTCCAAAATTATGAGTAATGAGTTTAACTTATGCTTATGTACGTTTGTAATGGGACCAGGTTCTGCTCTTTCGGTGGGCAGTGTGAGAACCTCAAGGGACATGCCTGAATAATCACTTTCTTGGCACATAGTACCTCAGTGCAGCTAAATTTCCAATTACAGTCAACAACTTCAATCCATTCCCCAAGAGCTCATTGCACCTTACACACTAACAGCCTGACTTTAAATAATGCATTCATTAGCTGATGTTTGGGAATTTTGTGTGGTGCTATAAAAAGATTAAGATTTACACAGTATATATTTTCATAAATCCTATTTTTCACCAAAGACTTGTTGACATATCTGTGTCTGTATCTATTTGTGTTTCAAGATGATGTATATAATTTTAAAATGTAATGTTCCATTTTCCCAGTTTCTCATGCTTGAGTGTCAATTTCTTGCTCAACCAATGGCAGGACTATTTGATTGTCTGAACAGTGCGGGAGGGATAAAATAAGTGCAGCTTTAATAGTAATTCGCTTTTCTATTATAACAATCTAAAACTGTTTAAGTAAAAAAAAAAAGTAAACATTGATACGTAGATTGAAAAGAGTTCAACTGCTTCTCATTGGGCTGCTGATCACCCTGGCAAGGTTTATTTTGCGATAATGACCAGCTGACTGGGACAAAAGTCAATTACACAGTTAAGCACTCTTTATACAAAATATTTGAGTGCACTCTGCCGTGATTGACCAATCAGAATCAAGTATTCCAGAGAGTAGTGGACTAAGCAAGAGTCACAATAGTGAATTGTATGTGTTTGAGGGTTGAGTCCATGTTAGTTGTTGTTTGTTACGTGTGTTGAGTGTGTGTGGAGCGCCGGTTAATGAGGCCGTATGGTGGATAATAGAGTCGGTTTGCTGTTGTTCTAC
Source organism: Romanogobio albipinnatus (assembly GCA_023566225.1). NCBI lineage: Eukaryota > Metazoa > Chordata > Actinopteri > Cypriniformes > Gobionidae > Romanogobio > Romanogobio albipinnatus. The sequence continues at coordinate 13,527,721 of CM042251.1, read as the reverse complement.
AGTTGTAAGAGCCCAGTCCGACCCGTCCCGCCTTACATCTCCTCTCCTTTCATCAACAGGAATGCCTCCGTTTGCTAAACGAGAGTCTGATTAGTTCCTACAGACTGAGAGCGTTTCTTCATCGCTCTGTTCTCCTCCCTCTCTGAGCCGCTCCATTCTGTCTGTCACTGCTTTTGTTCACTTGTGGGAAACAGAGTTCTCTAAGCCTTTATTCAGAACAGAGCTGGAACCCAATCAAACACAGAGAGTGAATAGAGAGAAAGAGAGAGAATCGCTGGTCTGATGACTGGCATGTGAAACAGTAAAGTGTGGAGTCTCCAGGCACATTAGAACTAAGAGGAAAAACCAATCACCTCTTTAATATCTCTTTTTTTTCCCTCCTAGATCTAATCTAAGAGCAAATTGAGAGTTTTCCTTAAGTTTCCTGATACCTTTTCCTGAGATTAAGAGCCAAGCAATCCTTCTGGAGATTCAGAAGAGATCAATTTCATCTACCTGAGCTCCAAGGCCAAAACTCTGCTATCCACATGCATTCAATGTGCTATCCACATTCATTTTCTAGCCACATTCTGTACTCTAACATAAATAATTTCATAAAAAAGTAATTTTAGGTGGAACTTCTGAGAAAAGTAGATACTTGATTGAAACAAACCTCAGAAAATGTATGATTTGAAGTGTGATATGAAACGGCAACCTATCAGAAAATGTGTTTGTATTATACTATTATATCATTATATTAGGCTACGTAACACATTTTACAATCTTATTCATTTAGCCAATTAGGATCCTTGCCAACTTTAGACCTTTCATTGTAAGGCAAGCCATTGAAAGTCAAAAATTATGTTTTATCAACAAAATTATCTATCCAATCAGCATGAGAGGAGGACTATATATGCGTAGCCCACTCACCTGTGTTCCTCGACAGTTTTCAGCATCCCATCCCATCTCCTCACACTCGCCTGGTTATGCCAAGTTCAGACTGATGGATCAGCGACAGGAGGTTTCACACTGCAAGAGGAAGAATCGCTGACAACTCAGTCCGGTGCACAAACTACGTTTCACAAGCAAACACACGCGAGAAGTGACAAGGAAACAACGCGAGATCACACAGGGGTCAGACTGGAGTTCTCGCGTGAGACGGGAATTGTTATTAAAAATGATAGACTGCAGAAAGTTTGCGATCCAAATTGTCTATGTGCTGATTTGCAGCAAAAAGAAGAAAAAGAAAAAAAGATTATGGCCAAGGAAATGGATGGGGAGACACAGGGAGCAAGGATTGTGTTCTGCAAAGAGAGTTGGAGGTAAAATCATTTGGCAGTGTTCTGCTGTTGCGGCTGGTCAAGCACATGTCTGTGCTTTGTTTCTGTTTGATACACTTGTAAATATATATATTAAAACTGATATTCTGGTCTATAACTCCTCCCCAAACATCCCGCTGCCCTGTATCTTGCTCTCTCATTGGCTGTAGGTCATCGCCGATGTCATTTTCAGTCAAAACACATTTCACACAGTAGAATTTTGAATCGCCGACAGGTCTAGATATTTAGCATGCCAAGTATCTCACGGGCGTTGGCGACTTATCGATTTGCCTATGATTTCGGGCATGTCTCTGCGATTTCGCAAAACCTGTCGGCGAGTCAAAATCGGGGCTAAAATCGGGCAGTGTGAACTCAGCATTACTATCCTAACCAGAGATATGGGAGAAGTACTCTGGGTTCGGGCCAAAATACAGAACTCCAAAATACCGAAATCTAGTTTACTCTGATTATTTATTATCTGATTATTTGTAAGCGTGAACTTGTGAATCACTTTAAAAAATAACCCCCTAATACAATGATTCCCTTGTGAGGGACTCCATCATAAAGCCCAAAGTATACTTCGCCGTCTGTGTTCGTGCACCGTCCGCGTGGCATAATTTTCATCATCAGGAAGCTTTGTGAGCGTTCGCACACCCCGTCTGCGTGCAGACCAGTTTTTTTCGCATACAACAGAGCATGTGCCAGAAAGTCAGAAGAGTCACAACAATTGTACTGTGCATCTTTCGAACTCAGCCATTTACGCTCATCCGTGGTTGAGTATACTTTGAAATCGTGAGACGCGTCTGGACACGGAAATTGAAGTATTCCCGGGGCGTTACTCCATCATAAAATATGAAGGAAGATTTGTGTAATTCAGAAGTTTGTAATAAGGCTTAACACATATTATGATAAAACCAGGGCAAATACATTCACCTTTATGTAAGTGCAAAAAAATGAAAAAAGTTGTGTGATGGATAAAATGACTGATGTGTAATATGCCTATGACATGAATGCATGATCTCTCAACACTCATACTCTCATTCTTTTGTCCTTTACTTTCAAAATATCATGCCCACAGCTCAGAAATGATGCCAGGGTCCAGGAGAGGGTCACAGCTGTGTCCTTTTATCAGATTACCCTCTAAACAAGAGAAAAGACTCCTCCGTTGGGAGCCAACCAGCGATCAACAGTTCAGAGGAGTGTGTGTTCTGTGTTTGGTTAAACTCGATCTTGTCTTTCATAAACCATGCTTTTATCAAGTTCATTTTGAGCTTGTATGTGTTTGTAAAAAGTTTGGAGTCCAGCATCCTGCACACAACAGAGCTCTTAGGGCTGTTTGCGGCTGGTACTCGCTTTAGCTGGCACAGAGGGTGAAACAGCCTGGCACGGCTGCCCTCTTCTTTCTCTCGCAGGCCATACCCGGCAGGACGCCAGCCTGTGCTAGTGAGGCCACTTGTCTTTTAACAGAAAAGAAGGTTCTCTATCTTCTCCATCATCTGGCAGGGTCAGGCCTCATAGAAGGAACAATGACCGCATACATTCAACCACAGAAAGCAAACATAGACCGTGCCGGGCAGCGGACACACTTACAAACCATCCCTCATCCAGTTCTTTGTGTGTGCGAGTCCAGCCCGGTGCGGTTGTTGGGATGCCAAAAGGTTTGGATTTTCCCAGGATTGCTGTGCGGTTCGGTGTGAGAGTTTGTGGGCAGGAAGGAATCTGCCCTTTTTCAGTGGCACTCAAAAGAAAAACTGTGAAATCGGCTCTGAACTGCAGCGGAGGACAAACAGAAGAGCAGAGGAGACAAACCCAACCCGACTTGACCCAACTTGCTGGAGGCTTTTCAGAACTCGTTGCAGTGGAGAATGACATCACTGTCCCAAACAGCCAACACAAAGACGCAGAAAAAAATGCTCACAACATCAAGCCCTGAATGAACATGCTGAATTTAGACCAGGCCTCCCTAATCCGCTGGTTTCCTCTAGTCCTCATCCTGCTCCAAATAAGTTTCAAAGTTATTTTGCATATCCTCATGATCAGCCTGAAGAACTCCACTGAAGAATGAATTCCCTGTTTTGGTTGCCATGCAACAGTATTTACAGTAGGTGCCATTAGCGAGGACAAATATGGATTTTCCATCAATTACTGCCATATTCATGCACAATGGTTTTTACATGGTAACCCAAGGTACTTCAAATAATAACATGTCCATGGTACTTTTTGTTTGTCAATTTTGTTTGAAAATGTCTTCCTTCAGAGGTACAACAACTTGTCACTGGGGCAGTTCTCTTAAAGAGACCATTTGTACCATTTACCCTTAAATGGTTCATAGAAGTGCATAAGAGATCTTATACCCTCACGAAAATAAACCATGGTTTTACTACAAATAAAACCAAAACAACATGTTTATTATAGTTAAACCATGGTAACCACAAATTAACCATGACTTTGCTACTCTTACCATAGTTTAACCGTATGGATAAACTCAACTGTTGGGTTTAAAATTTCAATTAAAAAAATGTAAACCAACGGTTGGGTTTGTCCATACTTGACACAAACGTGGGCTGGAACAACCCAGCATTTTTTAGAGTGTAAGTTTAGAGGATTTTTTCCTCTGTTTTATGGTCAGTCAGGCGAGAATTTAAGTAATAGCATCTCTCCTCTACAAGCTGCAAATGTTCAGGTATCATTCATTTCTGTAGCACAAATGGTGCAAAACCAGTTATGTGTCAAAAGTTCTAACAATTGAGGTTTGTTCAAATTCATAATCCTCACAACAGTAAAAGCGATACTTGCTAGCAAGCACCACTACAAATTGTGGAAAGGATAGAATATTAAGTTACAGGCTGTCAGAATTAACAATAAGTTTGACATAATGTAGCCGACAGTCAAAGATGACACATTCAGAAATATAAAAGCAGCAAACAGCAGCAGTTCAGTAACAGATACCAAAAGGCTTCAGGCAAACAGATTATCTAGCCAACAGTTTCCTTAAAAGAGCCCCAACTCAACACTCCACTGAAGTAAACTAAACTGATGCTTTCTCCATGTGCTGCACCACACATACACAATCTAATGTCATACACACGGAGCGGTAATCAATCCTGCTGCCAGTGTGAGAGCAGACGTCTTTCTCAGATCAGCTCTTCTGCTACGCTGCTAACTCTAAATTATGGCTTTGACTTCACAGCCCAGCACGAAGCCTTCTCTCTAAAACTCACTCTCATGCTGTCTGATGAGATAAACACCACAATAATAACCGCGATCAATTCAAACCAGCCATTGTACTTCATTTCAAGTCAACATGAAATCAAAATGGAGCCTTTTTACATTCCTTGTGTTTTTGTTCATGGTTCATCTGTGGACCTTAAGCCAAAAACATACTTCTGGAAAAACGTTTCTTTTCAGCGGACATCAAAATTATTTCTTAATTTTACATTTTTATTGATTACTCTTATTTTGTATAACCCCCTACCCTACAACCACCTGGCTCTTTTATTTTATGTAACTTCCACTTTTTATGATCCAATCAATACATTTTAAGCCTATTATTTTCCTGTTTCACCCATCAAATATTTAAATGGCTGTTTTTTAAATGAATTAGTTAATCAATACATAAATTAAAGTGCATAACTGTGTATAACTGAACTTAAGCTCTGTCCAGAGTCTTCCTAAAGCTCAGTGTTTGTACACACTGTTAAGACAGTAATGATGATGTTGATTTTACCATATCAATCCGAGCGCGAGGCCGATGATGAAACATTGGAAGAACTAGTTATTCAACCCAAACTTCCACGGCTAAAGCAGGATGTTTCTCAGTAATACTCTACTCATTTTGAGGTACATTATGAGATGTTGCAACTGCAATTCCTCATCTCCATCAGCATTAACAAGTATATATCCATCCACAAAGCGATGTGTATATTTCTAATTTATTGCAGTGTACATGTGGGAATTGTATCAATAATGGTGCATACATTAGCCCAGCACTAACATGAATGATATAACATAAACATTTGTAAAAACTACATTAAGACACAGTTTTAGGTAATAGTGGCCCACAGCTGCTTGCTTAGTTTTTCAGTAAGACAGTAATAACATGAGTTAGCCTGTTAGCCGTAAACTTACACAATATAAAACGCAAAACTATTAAGACACAAAACTGTGTCTTAATGTAGATCTCGCAAGACTAAACTGTGACAAGATTTCTTGTCGAGGTGAAAAGTTGTCTCGTGTCATATTAGGTGTGTTCGACATCGGCTGCGGCTGGATGCAACTGATCGGCGAGAGTAGCCGCGTGCAGGCGGGGAGGAGCTGTAAACGGAGGGGTGAAGTTGGACACTTTCTGCTTCCCGCAGTAACGCTCGTGCTGTGTTTGCATACTTTATCACAGCTGAAGTGAAATAAATGCAATATTTGGCAATACACGGATGTTTCAGAGACATTATTGTCATGTAATACTTTACTCAGCGTATGTTTGTACAAGAATAAAGTTCAACATATAAACCTACACTATCAATGAAGACGTTTTTTATCAGTTTTATTTTGATAAACATGATATATAATATAACATCGCGACTACATGAAAGGAGGTTTTAGTGTTATAAAAAAACAGATTTGTGCATATTAGTGGAACTGAAGGTTTTAGAATAAACACGAAACACACGTGATCGCTGTCATGCGGTGAATCTGGCCAATCGTGGATCAGCTGTGTCGTCATCAGAGTCTGTGCAGCCTCATGCAGCCTCTCTTGAGAAACTGCACCGGCTGTATTAGCCGGCTGCTCTCGAATCGCTCTCACGGCACTTTGATGTCATACGTCACTGTCACGTGGCGTCTGCGCTGCATCAAGTCGGACAAAATTTCTAACCGGCATGCACTGCTTCAAGTCAGCCGCCGATCGATCTGCGAATCGCTGTATGAAGTCGAACAAGCTTAACGTCTTGACCTGGTCATGACGAAGTGTGAGGGTGAAGTTAGGATAGCATATGCCAACGCTACGTTTAGCCTACATTATGCCTCCGCTGTAATTTTGCTTTTTACAGAAATAAAAACAATTTACTTCAAGTGGATAACAGTCGCTTCAATTCCATCAGCTCATCCTACACAAGTTTACCTAGTGCGCAACACTGCCACTGATCACATGACGAGAAAACATTGAACGTGTGTTATGAGTGTGTGTTACGTGTTAGTGAAGTGCTCCGTGCTCGCATTGAGCGCGTGTAGTGTGTGTTACATGTTAGTGGACTGGACCGTGGCGGAGGACTCTTTTCGCAACAGAAGCGTCAGATATTTTAAAATGTGCGTTCAGCACCACCGCTCTCTATTCAGAGTATGCACGGTCGCGAAAGTGAAAGTGAAAAATAAACGAGAGTGCGCATTCAAACACGATTTCAATACATTGCAGCTGTTTGAAAGTGGCTCCCTGACGCGCGTGAATATCTCCAAATATAAAAATGAAATGACATTCATTAGGCCTACAACATGATGTGTTAAAACATTTCAAATGCACCTGCAAACAATTTTTCCAGCCATGTATTTCATCATTGAGGATTTCTTAATCTCGTTCTCGTGAACCCAATCTCGTGTCTCGTCTCGTCTCGTCTCATGAGATAAGTGTCTCGTCACACCCCTACACATGACTCGTATGGGTGGTTCAGAGTCGATTCTTTCTTTTGGGAGATCGTAACATTATTTATCGCGCGCTCTTTTGACTTTATAACTTTGCAGAATGTTTACATTCACAAACAGCTATATTACACACTCCATGAAAGGGAATATCCGAAAAACCATAATAGAGATACTTTAAAATTTGAGGTTGTGACCACCAATTTTTACACAATAAGGCAGAAAAAAAATATAGAAATATTTGAGATTGCAGAGGCAAATTTTTCTTGTTTTGACTTTTAAAGGCTTATATTTTGAACGTTTTTATTTTGTGATGTGTGCAAACCCGTATCTGATCATTATGGGGGTTTTTTCTGTTATTTTGACAGAAAGAGCGAGAGTGAGAGAGAGAGTTATGAGACTAAACTGTTCTTATTTAGGAACACATACACTGTGGTCAAAACTTATTTTTAGTGTGAATGTGGGCAGCGTTCAAGGTTCAGAGAATGTTAGCTACATTTCTGAATGCCAGCGTGTGTGTTTGTGTGGTACAGTTTAAACTCATCAATCCACTCTTTCCCTTCCACTGAAATGTCTTTGAACTGATCAGAGGAACGGAACACTTAAAGTTAGTTCATCTCGTGTTTTTTCTCTCTGCGGGTCTTATCTGCTGGGCTGTTCTTGAGCTAAAGGCATTAAGAAGCTTTATGCTCCACACAGTCTGACCGCAAAAGGTCAGTTTTGCAAATTGGGTTCATTAATCTTTAATAGTACAGAAACTCTACAGAACCTCTTCATCTATAGCAGATTAAAATGAATCACATGCTCGAAAAGATTAGTCTGTTGAGAATTTTCTTGGATAGGATGAAGACTGTCCTGAGAGTCTGAAACCTTTGGGCTTACTTGAAAAAAAGAAAGAAAAAAAAACCTGACTGACACACTTTTCTGTTATCTGTTAGGCTGAGGTAGAGGATGCTGCCATTTCTCTGCTGTGAAATCACAATTATTACCACAGTATCTACTGTAGTTATAGCCCTGTTTTTCTTCAGATGGACTGTTTGACAGCTCTTGTCTCTTTTCTGGACAGGACTGTGAAAAACTGACAATCAACAGCCATGTCCTCCTTCAAGCCTCACTGAATGAGATGAAATCGCATCTGTTGCTGTTCCTAAAGGTAAGACAGCAGTAAATTCTCTCAAACGTGGAAAGCAGACACAATAATGAAACATTCTCCAGAACAAATACACCCAGAGGAAAATGTTATCGCTCAGAAGTTGGTCTGTCATAGCCCATGAGACTAAATAGAGTTCTCATTTATGACACTGAGGTATTAAATGAGACTTTGTATCAGATATTTACCCTACAATTCCAAAGCACAAGTAAGAACAGACGCAAATAAGACAAATTGTTGGCATGAAGTTACACTGTCACCAGGACAAGCGACAAAAACATTTTGATGGTCTCTTGCTTTCGCTCGCCTATAATTTTCTTTTCTGCTTTCATATGTAGAACAGCAAAGTCTGATTCAGTTTTTCAATTTCAGATCAAAAGAAAAGTTTCATTGATTTGTTTCCCTGTGAAGATCTCTATGCTGCATTTAGGAACATACTACTGTTCATTGCCATATCTGATTTGGTTATTTTTCTCTAAATGTATTAGTTATATTTAGTGTAAATATACATTTTCATATTTTTAATCACTGTTACCTTGTCACCCCCCTCCCCTCCTCATACTGCTCTGATTTCAGAAATAATAAAAAAAATTTAATACGATTTTCATTTTCAGTGTAGTTAGTTACTGAAATTTCAAGCACTCAAAAGGCTAGTTGAAAGATTTTACATTATAGGATTTTAACTTGAAAAAGCTACTGATTCAAAGTTGCGTCACCAGTACCAGTATGAGCTAAATCATTCTTATGCCCACAACATTATCTCCTCTGGGTCAGAGCCTCATGGATTCATCTTGCAATTTTCTGTATTTTTAATGAGGAGCAGTTCTACACCAGATGGGTCACCTGTTCTTTCAACCATAATGATAGACTTATTAAAGATGTATGATTCATCAAAATCTCATCAACCCCCCTGTGTCTGTCTGTCTATCTCCCTTAAAAGTTGTCCAGGGAATGGTCAATCAAGCATCTAGTCCAATAATTACTACTGTATACATATGCAAAGTAAAACTACAGGTGAACCTATCCCAAATCCCAAATTGAAACAGTAATAAATATATAGTGTGTATGCCTATATATGTACAGTGTATATCCGTTCTGGCAAAATGACTCACAATCAGCAAATTTTCAAAAATGAGTTATTGTTATTTGTGTCTGTGTGTGCTTCTGCAGAGAAATAAGCTAACGTCTTTAAATCTATAATGTACAGTTTGGCATTTAAAAAAACAAAAAAACATATATATATTGGTCTTCATTTTGGTTCTATTGCTTTGTTCCTCGCCCTGCACTCGAAGGTCTTTTTTACATTTCTATGGAGACAAGCATTGCAAACATCAGTGGTGTAAAGTATTTCAGTAAATGTAATTAGTTACAGTACTTAAGAATCTTTTTGGCTACTTTGTAGTTGTACTGAGTATCAAATATATTGATGCTTTTTCTCTCTTTTACTCTCTACTTGACTACATTTTGAACAAGTAAATGTACTTTTTACTCCAATACATTTGTGATGAGCAATGCATTTACACATTACATCTTACATGCCACCTAACTTTGTCTGCAGCAGTTTGTTTCTGCTATAGCTAAAGAAGCGAAATCGCCATCTAAGGGCATTGAAGGTAGCCTACTATTTCTTGTGTGTTTTGCCTTTACTCACGCAAACTTGTCAAGGCTACTTTTCATGAATGTGAGTGCATTAGCATTTAGTTGATGAATCGCAGGTGTTTAATTTATGAGATGAGGTCATGACTGCAGCTGGTGATGAGGCCAAAACCAGCACATCCAGTGCAAGTAGACTTTGACTATTTAATTTTACTTAAAACTATTTTATTTATCCTCTATATTGAAGAGACCTTTTAGAAGGATACTGGTTTGTTTATGCCCTTTTTGTGCACTTGAGCTTAACTGAGACTTGTGAGTTTGTAGATGTTTAAGAGGCTGTTGTGTTGTGTTGTGTTGTGTTGTGTTGTGTTACTGATTTTTTTGAGGTGTTAAGTTTTATTTTGATTTTAGAGATAAACATGATTTCTTATCTTACAAATCAACTGTTTCTTATTTTCACTGGATGTCTCTTAGGTGTTGAGAACTAGTGCATCTTTGAGCCAACAGTTAGCACGAGTAAAATACTTAAGTACTGTTAAAATTAGATACTTTAAGTCCTATTGGAATTGGTGACTTTTAACTTGTAATAGAGTCCTTTTCACTGCAAGTTATCTGTACTTTTACTCAAGTATGATTTGTAGGTAGCTTGGATGCCAGCCGAACTTAGCCCGCAACATTTGAGGTCGGGAAGTTCGGTCTGGACTTGATCCGTTGTGGAGTAACAAGAGCTGTTCGGACCAATCAAATTGTCAAGGGCGGGCTTTACACGATGATGGAAGAGATGCTCAACAGTAACATAATTATGCACGTCACCAAAGAGCGCTTTGGTTGAATTTGTTCTAATCCTAAGCGGAGAGCTTGTTCGTATATGCATTCACCTTTACTATTTCTCTCAAAAAATGAAAACCGTGTTGGTAAGTACTCAGTGTATCCTTAAATTATTTTTTACAACACTGGCAAAGATCATTTACACTCATCTTCTTCCTCTACTTCTTCCAGCGTGCGTGCAGTTGAGTTCCGTTGACAACAATGCGTTGCTCCATTGCTCTGAGGTCTATCCAATTGAGTGCAGAGGCTTGCCTGGTTTTTCTTTCCTGGTTCGGTTGAAATACGCCCCCATAATCACAGCCAAGTGGAGCAGTATCAGACTCATATTCTAACTAGAATTGAGTATGACGACGTCAGGCTAGTTTTTAGGTACTTTTTACACCTCTGGCAAACATTGAATATTGGGAACTGTTCCAGAGTACACATGAACCATATTCTAGCAGACTTACTAACAGACATATTCTGTTGTGGTTCTTTGGCCCATACCTGAGTTACAAACAAAACAAACTAATGTCAAAAAACCAAAAGCAGTAGTGTGAAAAGTTCTGTAAGTATAGGCACCTTTGACATTTTGGTCTACATTGAAATGAGTTGTTTTAGGAATCTAAGTTTACATGACAACTTTTTCAACTAAAAACTGAAAACTTTGATAACACTTTATTTTGATGATGCCTTTTGAACATTCTGTTAACTATAAATAACTTTACAACTACTTGTCAATAACTCTCATTAGCGTATTAATAAACTGTCTGCTTAATATCTGCAAACTCTTTATTGTGATGGTCCCCCGACAGACATTCTAGGGACTATAGGTAACTTTGCAAGTATACGTCAACTTAGTCTAACCCTAACCCTACCAGTCTACTAATACTCTACTAACACTCTAATGAGAGTTAGTAGACATTTAGGTGCAATGTTACTCATAGTAAACAAATGTGTTAAAGGGACCATTAAAATAAAGTGAACCCAAAACTTTTTCATTCATTTCCATTCATTTTCTTGGGGCCAGAAAACGCAAACTTTTAAAACAGTTTTCAAAGTGCAAGTTTTTGAGGACGATACCGTTATTGTCTCTGTATAAACTACAAAAACGAGAATTTGTGAAAACAGTGATGTCATGCGCATGTGTATTACGTGTTCAGTCTATAGGTGTGCTTCCTTAAAAAGTGACCTCGCCAACTACTGACCTGGCACTCATAATACAGCATTTTCGCTGATGCATGTCTACAGGGATCGTTTTGGCAACGTTGTGGTCTGTATGCAAAAAACATGTTGTACATTTTTAGTACATCATTGTCATGTAAACGTACCCTCAAATAGTAGTACAGCAGTGAGAGCGGTCAACTGCCAAAAGTCAACTGTGTGCAAACCCTGATCAGAACTGTCAAATGCAGATCAGCGGCGAGCGGTCAGACAGCTGCAGCTTCGCATTTAATAACATGTATGCTACAGAATGCACGTCGCAATCACAGACACATTTGAGACACTTCACAGGGTGTTGATACTCATCAAGAATGAGCAATTATGGAAACATTTATTGGCTATCGGCAAACCTCTTGTGCAGCCTCTGTAATCTGCTGAGTTTGAAAGTGAGAGTGCTGGACTGACGCTTGGATGGGTTTTATATTCAGTCGGCCCTGCTGAATACAGCTGTCCACTTCCCACCCACCAGAATAAATTTTAGATTTGATATTCCATTTCTAGCTGCATTAATGATGCCATCATTACAGCTAGTAACAGTGGAGCATTAACCCAAATGTGACAAATTATCGTTTTTCTGAGCAGAACCAAATAGAGTTAGCACAAACCTGCCATAAACCTACTCGGCAGTGAAACCGGACAGCACTTGAAGGTCCTGAAGTTCACTGAAGCAGTGCAGATGGTGACCAGAAAAGCTCATTTAAACCTTTACTGCCTCTGCAGCCACAAAGGACTGGGCTGTATGCCCTCTTTTGGCTCAAAGTCTCTGATGATGACATTTTGTTGGCTGTGAATTCATCTGATATGCTGCCTTCAAGTCCCCAGAAGTTAAAAATGTAAAATGATTTTGGTTCAATAATAATAATAATAATAATAATAATAATAATAATAATAATAATAATAATAATAATAATAATAATAATAATAAATATAGCTGCAAGCAGCCATTAACGGGGTCAAGCGCAACAGAAGCAAATGAGAAAGATAGCCACAGACCAACTGAAAAAATGAGTGAAGACATTTGAAGCAAAAACGTTAAAACACCACATTAAAACATTGAGTTGTATAGAGCCAATGTCATGTTTTGTTCTATTATAGCGCCACCAAGTGGCACAATCCTAACATTTTTTTTATGTGTCCTCGGAGTGAGCCCATACATGTTTGTGTAAATTTTGGTGAAAATATCTTGTTTCATTTTGGAGTTATAGACATTTATATGAAAAAACACATGAAAAGGGACTGACACCTGACTTTGATTGGATTTTACACCCCCTTACTATCAATATTTTTTACATTTGGGCATATAGCTATCGACCTATGTTTTTGAACTCGATCGGACTAGCGGTTTTGAAGATATCAGTTAATGTTTTTAAAGTGCTAAATTACAACGCTGCACAAACCATATGCTGAAATCTAGCACGTCTGGTATCATTGGACTCTGCGAGGATTCAGGAGACAAAAAAAAGTTACTCCCATGAAAATAAGTCAAGTTCACCCAAAGTTATAAGCATTTGAAAAAAAAAAATCTCCACTAGGTGGCGCAGTTTCAAAACTTCTTGGGCTTATTCAGGGCATCGTGTTGATGACCCAAACCAAGTTTCGTAACAATCCGTAAAATACAGCATTTTAGCAGATAATTCAAAACGGCCGACAGCCAAAATGGCTGATATGGTGAAATTGGATATCAGACGACTCGGTATGCCGTCCCGAATCTAACGAGATCTTTTTGATTTTTTTTTTTACTTTTATGATTTCTGGACAAACGGTTCAGAAGTTATAAGCAAAAATAGCCATTTTTTGTGTCTCCGGACCAGTAGGTGGCGCTGCGCCGAAACGCTGCATGTTGCCTCAGGTCATGCTTGTGATGACTTGTACCAAGTTTGGTTTGAATACGATAAAGCGTTGCGGAGATATAGCCTTAAGTGTATTTTTGAAACCGCTATCAAAAACAATTTAACAAATCAACTTGAATTCCATGTTTTTTTTGTCAGCAAGGTTTGAAGATGATCATGTTCAATTTTCATGCAAATCGGATGAAATGTCTAGGACGAGTTCGCAAAAGTAGGTTTTTCGGAAAATTCAAAATGGCGGGAAAATTTTCATGATGGAAAATGACGTCATATGGTGCAATCAAATCGGCCAAGGAATTAGAGGAAAAAAGAATTTCATTTCTAGCCCTTATGGTTCAAAAGTTATTAGCATAAACATGAGTCAAACTTTGGACAGGTGGTGGCGATAGAGGGATTGAGTTAGAGATTCCAAATTTGCTATGTTGACACTTCAGACTGTCCTCTATGAGTGTACCAAATTTCATAACTTTCCCGCAAACGGTTCTATGGGCTGCCATAGACTCAAGAGTGGAAGAAGAAGAAGAAGAAGAAGAAGAAGAAGAAGAAGAAGAAGATTAGGAACGGGAACGGTTTCAATAGGTACCTTCGCACCTTCGGTGCTTGGCCCATAATAATAATAATAAAGGATGTGGATATTCATTTATTCAACTTATCTATTCAGTGCTTTTAATTTATTAAAAACAAAAAAAAACTTTAAAAATGCAATCCATACATAAAATGGCTTGAATATACCGCTATATAAATATATTAAAATATTTTTTTATATTTTATCAGTCAAAAGAAATTAAAACCTTGAGCATAATCTTGTATTTTTATTTATTTATTTATTTATTTATTTATTATATATATATATATATATATATATATATATATATATATATATATATATATATATATATATATATATATATATATATATATATAATCTGTTCTTAGTTCAGTTCTTAGATCATAGTTCAGAAACCTTGTAAATATTCCCAATTAAACTTAATTATAAGCTTCCACCATCATACGTTAGTTGACACGTAACCAACTCCGAAAGCTAGGGCTTAGTGTTTTTTTCTCTCTCTTTGAAACTGGAAATTATGACTCTGTATGTGTGCTCATCTCGCAAATATGATCATTCCAATATGACTTGAAGGCAGCAATACTTCCATCAGTTCCGCGAGGTCTAATCAAAAATGGCAGTCCAGAGCAGATTACAGGGTTCAAAACGGAACAGTGGTTATGAACTGCAATGATACTTGGTTTCTAAGCGGTTGGCTTTAGCTTGACATTTGGATGGGTCTTAACGGGTGGGTGGCTTTCCCTCTTGGCACATTCTCCATTTGGTTGAGTACCATGTAAAATTCTTAGAGCATGAGTAGGAAGCCATGCGTCGTGAGGGTCACCAGGGTCAAGGGCTATTTGGTGTGGTGAACCTCAAAGAACTCTCATATGGCTGATCAATTCAAAGAACTGTGGGTTAAAAGATTAGATGAAGAATCTGACAGTAGCCAGTAATTTTGACCATGTTTATGTTTTTTGTCCTTTTTGGAGCTTGATAGTCCTTTTTTATGAATAAACTATGACATAATACATAAACTACTTTCTAACTGCCTAAATTTGATGGTGTTAATAAACAATAGTGTGGCAAATATTTGATTTGTGGAAACGGTGGTGGAGATAAAGCTTTGTTTTACAGAGATTTTGTATCCAGAGACAGTCAGAGATTAGAATCAGCTCCACCTCAGACCCAGATTTACAGTTCTGCTCTTTGGGAAGCGCTCAAACCAGACAGCCATATTAAACTTGAAGACAAAAGGACAATAACCTTACACATCCAATTTATGTTTAAACAAAAAACAGTAAACCAGGAAGAGATGTTATCATTTACCTACTCTGTACTCAATTAAACTCCATATACTGAGTCCAAGGTTGTCTAGGACACATTTGTAAACTTTTATGACCCTATATTCCGCCCCACTGTCTAAGGCCTTTAGTGAACTCACGTAATGCCACTTACCCATTAAAATTAATTTAGTTTAGCGTGACCGCAACCCCACAGAGAGCCCTGTCGGTGTGTGAACAATGAGTGTGTTGGGGTGATCAGGGTCAGGGGAAATTTCCTGGCTGTGACTGCAGACGGGCCCTCACTGCTGTTCCGAGCACCAAACAACCCTTTAGAATGATGTTTAGGGTTAGTCACTGGCGTCATTTCAGCAGCAGGAGATCTATTAGAACCCTCAGTGGAGGGTAGTTATATATATATATATATATATAGTTTTGGGACGCCTGCCTTTACATGCACATGAACTTTAATGACATCCTATTCTTAATCTGTATGGTTTAATATGGAGTTGGCCCACCCTTTGCCGCTATAGCAGCTTCAACTCTTATGGGAAGGCTTTCCACAAGGTTTAGGAGTGTGTTTATGGGAATTTTTGACCATTCTTCTAGAAGTGCATGTGTGAGGTCAGGCACTGGTGTTGGACGAGAAGGCCTGGCTCACAGTCTCCCCTCTAATTCATCCCAAAGGTGTTTCATCGTGTTGAGGTCAGGACTCTGTGCAGGCCAAGTTCCTCCACAGCAAACTCGCTTATCCATGTCTTTATGGACCTTGCTTTGTGCACTGGTGCGCAGTCATGTTGGAACAGGAAGAGGCCATCCCCAAACTGTTCCCACAAAGTTGGGAGATAAAATGTATTAGTATGCTGAAGCTTTCCAGAGTTCCTTTCACTGGAACTAAGGGGCCAAACCCAACCACTGAAAAACAACCCCACATCATAATCCCCCCTCCACCAAACTTTACTCTTCGCACAATGCAGTCAGGCAAGTACCGTTGGTACCGTTGGCAACTGCCAATCCCTCATTCATCGGATTGCCAGACAGAGAAGCGTGATTCATCATTCCAGAGAACACGTCTCCACTGCTCTAGAGTCCAATGGCGGTGTGCTTTACACCCCTGCATCCAACACTTTGCATTGCACTTGGTGATGTAAGGCTTGGATGCAGCTGCTCGGCCATGGAAACCCATTCCATGAAGCTCTCTACGCACTGCTCTTGAGGTAATCTGTAGGCTATACAAAGTTGGCGATTTCTGACCCCGCTTTGTGAATTTACGTGGCCTAACATATGTGCCACTTGATCTCTTTCTGATTCTGATTCTGATTCTGATCTCCATCACTCTATATTTATATCTTTACACTGTTGGAAAATCATGTGTTTTTGTGGAAGAACACCTCACCTACCAACAGCACTATGTGCCGTGTGAAGTTAATTCAATGATTGTGCTAAAAATGTGAGCGGCAATAGAGTGTAAAATAGAAGACAAAGTGACTCTTTGAATTGATGAGGAGAGCTTGGCTCATGAATATTAATTATATGAGGTGACATTCACCCAGTAATCCTAACTGATTTGCTCAAAGACATTGGGAACAAGGCGTTAGCCATGGTAGGATTACTGCGTGTCTGTTTGTCCAGGCCTTCATTTGCACAATTGCTTTGTTTAGAAGTCATTAATTTATACAATTATTCACGAGTGGAGAAACAAACTTGGACATTTTTACATAAATATGACCTCCAAGCTAACATGCCTGCACAAAGGGATCCAATTTAATTGTCTAGGGTTCTTTAAATAAAAGAATGCAAAACTTTATTTTCTTATATCGTTTCTTTATAGCAATTTCTACTTGACCTGCCAACATTTTTATTAGCTCGAACAAAAATATGATGGATAATTTTAAATAATGGATTTATGTTATTAATAGTAACAAATAATAATAAAAAGAAAAAGAATACTTTTACATACAACTAATTTATATTTTTCATTAAACACAAAAAAGCTATAATTTAATTAATTGACATGTATAGAATACAATGCTTTATGATCATAGATCAAAAAACGATGTCTCCAAAACAAAAATGCCCCAGAAAAGGCAGTTGACATCTTGTTTCGACGAAGTCATGTGGAACCGAGTCTGTGCAGTTGTGTTCGTGAGGTGGAGCCGTGGTATCAAGGTCCCTCCCATATTCCCGAAGACATACAGTGAGGAAAATAAGTATTTGAACACCTTGCTATTTTACAAGTTCTCCCACTTAGAAATCATGGAGGGGTCTGAAATTGTCATCGTAGGTGCATGTCCACTGTGAGAGACATAACCTAAAAAAAAATCCAGAAATCACAATGTATGATTTTGTAACTATTTATTTGTATGATACAGCTGCAAATAAGTATTTGAACACCTGAGAAAATTAATGTTAATATTTGGTACAGTAGCCTTTGTTTGCAATTACAGAGGTCAAACGTTTCCTGTAGTTTTTCACCAGGTTTGCACACACTGCAGGAGGGATTTTGGCCCACTCCTCCACACATATCTTCTCTAGATCAGTCAGGTTTCTGGCCTGTCGCTGAGAAACACGGAGTTTGAGCTCCCTCCAAAGATTCTCTATTGGGTTTAGGTCTGGAGACTGGCTAGGCCACGCCAGAACCTTGATATGCTTCTTACAGAGCCACTCCTTGGTTATCCTGACTGTGTGCTTCGGGTAATTGTCATGTTGGAAAACCCAACCTCGACCCATCTTCAATGCTCTAACTGAGGGAAGGAGGTTGTTCCCCAAAATCTCGCAATACATGGCCCCGGTCATCCTCTCCTTAATATAGTGCAGTCGCCCTGTCCCATGCGCAGAAAAACACCCCAAAGCATGATGTTACCACCCCCATGCTTCACAGTAGGGATGGTACTCATCATTCTTCTTCCTCCAAACACGTTTAGTGGAATTATGACCAAAAAGTTATATTTTGGTCTCATCTGACCACATGACTTTCTGGATCATCCAAATGGTCATTGGCAAACTTAAGACGGGCCTTGACATGTGCTGGTTTAAGCAGGGGAACCTTCCGTGCCATGCATGATTTCAAACAATGACATCTTAGTGTATTACCAACAGGAACCTTGGAAACGGTGGTCCAAGCTCTTTTCAGGTCATTGACCAGCTCCTCCCGTGTAGTTCTGGGCTGATTTCTCACCTTTCTTAGGATCATTGAGACCCCACGAGGTGAGATCTTGCATGGAGCCCCAGTCCGAGGGAGATTGACAGTCATGTTTAGCTTCTTCCATTTTCTAATGATTGCTCCAACAGTGGACCTTTTTTCACCAAGCTGCTTGGCAATTTCCCCGTAGCCCTTTCCAGCCTTGTGGAGGTGTACAATTTTGTCTCTAGTGTCTTTGGACAGCTCTTTGGTCTTGGCCATGTTAGTAGTTGGATTCTTACTGATTGTATGGGGTGGACAGGTATCTTTATACAGCTAACGACCTCAAACAGGTGCATCTAATTTAGGATAATAAATGGAGTGGAGGTGGACATTTTAAAGGCAGACTAACAGGTCTTTGAGGGTCAGAATTCCTCACTGTAGCTGTCAATCATGACATTACACCCCGTTTTTATAGCATCAAATAACTCAAACCAAACTTATTAGAAAAAAAAACAAATAACACTTCAACATACCTCAGTGTGATACGAACTACCTAAAATGACTTGAAAATATTGAAGTGTAACTGGTTTTTTTTTTCTTAGTTTGGCTCACGTCCCATTCAATTACACGGAGAAGGCGGGGTTTATGACCTAAACTGCATCCAGCCACCAGGGGTCGTTTGCAATATTTTGGCTTCAGTTTTCAGGATGTGTGCGGCACACTTGCTTATAATGCATTTTTAACTCTATGTAGCTTAGTGACATTAAAATCATTAAAATCATTTTGTTACCACAATGTTCAACATTGCAGAACTCAAATTGTTAAGTTGACAAGACTTAAAATATTTGTACATGATCAACAGCTTTAAGATACTGTATATTGGACCAGTGACCGTTCCACCAACAGGCCTGAAACTCTCTCACACTGTCCTAATGAATCTGATGCGTTGTAGTCAAGTTTTATTTTAACAATGCCTCCTGGTGTAATGGTATATTGGAAATTAACTGCTATAAAAGTGTAATGGATGGCTCAGTGTGGTCAGGTTTGTTTCATAGGGCAGAGAGCAGAGTCTCTTAACTGTACCAGCACAGTACGTACCATGTGGTGTATGTGCGTGCAAGGAATGAGTCATCTGCCGACGTGAATAATCTAAAGTGGTACCTTACTCTGCTGACGCCATGTGTGTTTGTGCTGAGGTCGAGTTATGTCATACCTTCATTTGAATTATGAAATGAAGGGCATGACAAAGGACACAAGTGGACTGACACGCCTTCTGTTGTTTGACATATGTTGAGATGTTTTTAAAGCGATTTAAACGTCCACGTGGAGAGGTGTGTCTAAACTGATCAAACATGGGTGAATGGATAGTGACACAAACACTGATCCTGTGCGTCTTTGATCAGATCACACTGACAGCACAGATAAATGAGATGAACTTCAGCCTTTGAACTAAACCTCACACATACCTCACCACTAATCACTGTACCACACACAAACATACACCTCACACACACACACACACACACACACACACACCACACACATTTAGTTCTTGCAGTGTTTTTGCACTACAGCATTTGTGCAAAGTCAAGTCTATCTATCTACACTCTAAAAAAAAAAGGTTCTATATGGCACCAAAAATGGTTCTTGGCTCGTAATCATAGGGGAACCTTTTTTAGGTGCTATATAGCACCAATTTTGGTGCTTCAGTGGTTCTTCAGAGGTTCTTCACCGGTTCTTTGACTAAGGTACTATATAGCAGCTCTGAAGAACCACTGAAGAACCACTGAAGCACCAAAATTGGTGCTAAATAGCCTAAAAAAGGTTCCCCTATGATTACGAGCCAAGAACCATTTTTGGTGCCATATAGAACCTTTTTTTTAGAGTGTATCTATTAGGGGTGGCACGGTACATGAAAAAAAAACGAACCGTTCGGTTCGCTTGTCTCGGTTCGGAGCGTGTGCATCGCACGGTTTCGACACATGCGCAATGTATCCTCGTGCCCGTATGTTACCTCAGACAGCGGGTGTCCTTTTCGCGCAAAATAAGAGGTGTGTGTGTGTGGACATACAGTAAAATAAAGTAAAAGTGGAGTGCTGCAGGTCACGTCACGTGTAGAAATGCAAGTGGGAGAGATAAGGAAGGCTGCCCGGAGTTGGAGGATGCGCCAGCGACGTATAGCAGGCAGGGCAGATGCAGTCGGTATGGAGAGTGGGAGCCGCATGCGCCCATTGTGCATTCACACACTGGCAGGGTTTGTCTCACGTAGCTGAACCGCGGCTCGTGTATTGCAAATACAGACAAATATTGTCCATTCTGTCACATTTTCCGGTGTTCTCCTTCGACCCCTGTCTGTCTCATGCTTTGATTTATGATGGGCAGCATATATCTGCTGCAAATGCGACCGTGTTCCCCTCTGTCTCATACACACATGCATATAACATGTTGTATATTAGTAGTTCACATGATAAATGTAACATTTAAAAGTTAAGATGCTTCTAGTTTAAATAATTTAAACATGCCTTTGAAGTTTGGGCAAAACTTTTTGGGGGGGGGAGGGTTTCGTGTATTTTTTCTTTTCTTTTCACAGCGCTGGATGTCATATGGTGATTGTGAAACACACGGAACACTTCATGGTGAAATTTGTTAATCAGGTCAGCTGAATTAAAGCCACAGTGCACACTCGGTAGACAGCCAGTTAGGAAAAAACTTCTACATTATATAAAAAATTTTTTATACTGTATCCTGAATTGTGGATGATTAAGCTATATATCATATGCTGAAGTACATTTCTGGAGTGTTAACGATTAAAAAAAACAACAACAAGAACCGTACAGAACCAAAAACCGTGACAGTAAAACCGTGATACGAACCGAACCGTGGGTTTTGTGAACCGTGCCACCCCTATCTATCTATCTATCTATCTATCTATCTATCTATCTATCTATCTATCTATCTATCTATCTATCTATCTATCTATCTATCTATCTATCTATCTATCTATCTATCTATCTATCTATCTATCTATCTATCTATCTATCTATCTATCTATCTATCTATCTATCTATCTATCTATCTATCTATCTATCTATCTATCTATCTATCTATCTATCTATCTATCGTTTGTTCTATCTTTCTATCTATCTATCTATCGTTTGTTCTATCTTTCTATCTATCTATCGTTTGTTCTATCGATCTATTGTTTGTTTGTTCTATTGTTTGTTTCGTTCTATCAATCTTTATATCATCTATTGATCTATCTATCTGTCTATCCATCTATCTATTTTTCATTCCATAATTCATTCTATCTATCGTTCATTCTATCTGTCGATCTATATATCATTCATTCTATCTAGCGATCTCTCTATTGTCCGTTCATTATTTCATTATTTCCATCATTCGTTCATTTGTTCGTTCGTTCATTCATTCTGTCTGTCCTTAATGTCTGTAAACGTTCAACCTTTAGGGCTTTTGTCAAGCCAGCATTCAAAGTTTGACTTCACAAACTGCTTTTCTAGTGAAACAAATAATTTTGTTCTGGTGAATTTCTCTAAATTTGGATTCCTTTAATGATCTGCAACACTGTAGGTGTTTTTCAAAACTGTCTTAACATACTCTAAACTGTAAGCTTCATTGTCACAACTGTTTGCTGGAAGATCAGAACTGTATAGCATATCTGCAAAATGTAGGTCCTCACCCACAAAATTGAATTCATGCTTCAAAACCTAGTTATTGTGTCAGTAAATTTTGTCATGATGTGAGCCATGCTGGTCAAAATGTTTAGATGTTTTTTTTTTTTCACAAATATAGTAGTTTCTTTTTTTTTTAAAGAAACTTAAAATTGTTTATTCATTTTTACACACTTTATTATGTCTTTCTCTAACACATACATACTGTATCTTCTTACACATCTTCCTATTGCCATGAAAATAATTTTCAGTTTACATGTTACACATTTCTACAAAAATAAATGTACTATATAAATATAGATGCGTAAGTACAAATATGAACAAATCAAGTATAGCGTCAGTTCTGGCAGGTCACGTTAGTCAAGTTCGCATCAGCTGACTGTCAGCTGATCACGTCTTCCTATATGGATACGATGTCTACTACAGCATACATGTATAGGCTTCTTCAGTACTATCAGCAGCTATCACGTTTCTCCAGAGCTCATTTACCCTCCTCCATCCACAGCTCCTCCTCTCGTCCAGTCAGGATTTGGTATTCTGATTTCCCTTGAATCAGTCTAAATTCCTGATTATTTTGTACATTAAATATGGACATTAATGATATCTGAAATATATTATATTGGTTATATTGGTTATATTGGTCCTGATATAAATAAGTACTGATGCTGTTCAAGGTTGTGATGTTCCTTCACGTTCAAAAATGGTGGTGATTGTGCTGTCAGCAAACTTCATTGCAACACCGATCAGGCATAACATTATGACCACCTTCCTAATATTGTGTTGGTCCCCCTTTTGCTGCCAAAACAGCCCTGAACCGTTGAGGTACGGGCTCGTCAATAGACCCCAGAAGGTGTGCTGTGGTATCTGTCACCAAGACGTTAGCAGCAGATCATCTTGGTGCATCCTGGTGCCACATGTTCCACAGGCAAGTGATGCACACTGTAACGCTTTGCAGAGAGACCGGATAGCTGGACCGAATGGTTGCAGTGCAAGCAAAACTCACGTAGGCAGCTCACAGCTCGTGCTCCATCTATGGACTGCCCACTCAGCGAGTGAGTAAAAAAAGTGCGTTCCACCTTAAAGGAGCAGTACCGAATTGTACATGTTACAACATGCACCCGGCCATCCACGTGATGTAAAAGAAAACATGATTTATCTCTTCATCACGGCACTTGTTACAGTAGTGGGTGGATATATTAACAAGTGAACATTTTGTCCTCAAAGTTGATGTTTTGGAAGCAGAAAAATGAGCAAGCGTAAGGATTTGAGCGAGTTAAACAGGGGGCAAATTGTGATGGCTAGATGACTGGGTCAGAGCATCTCCAAAACTGCGGCTCTTGTGGGGTGTTCCCGGTCTGCAATGGTCAGTATCTATCAAAAGTGGTCCAAGGAAGGAACAGTGGTGAACCAGTGACAGAGTCATGGGTGGTCCAAGGCTAATTAATGCACGTGGGGAGCGAAGGCTGGCCCGTGTGGTCCAATCAAACAGACGAGCTACTGTAGCTCAAATTGCTCAAGAAGTTAATGCTGGTTCTGATAGAAAGGTGTCAGAATAAACAGTGCATCTCAGTTTGTTGTGTATGGGGCTACATAGCCGCAGACCAGTCAGGCTGCCCATGCCCTGTCCAACACCGAAAGTGTGTGTTACAATTTAAAAAATATTTATAGAATATAACATGTCTCACTGAATGAATCATTTTGCACGTGATGGCTCACACAATGAAAGAATGTTTATAAGTTATGAAGAGTTTACATTTAGATTTATGCATTTGGCAGACGCTTTTATCCAAAGCGACTTACAGGGTCACTGTACTTGCGACATATTACAGGGACAATCCCCCTGGAGCAACATGGAGTAAAGCCTTGCTCAAGAACACACTGGTGGTGACCACTGGGATCAAACCAGCAACCTTCTGCGTATCAGTTCCATGGTTTAACCCACTGATCTCACAGTTTGTTTGACAGTTTCACTGAGAATCAACAAGCTATGTGCATTTAGTCATTGTGCAAATTGTAGACAATTGTACTGTAACTGTAACTCTTTTGCTCACATATGCCAAAACAAATGCAATTTGCTTAAATCAATAAAAAAATTACCCTTGTACCCTGATGTGAACAAGAAACTAATTGTTCAGAGATCTGAACTTATTGTTTTGAGAAAAAAAAAAGTTTCATTCGAGAATTGAGCCAAAGCAATTGAGAAAAACTTTAATAGCTCACTATGACTGGGTGGGCTGTGTTTCTGAACACCGAATAGGGTTTGTTGATGCGTAATTTTGGCTAGTCATGTGTGCATGCGTTCAAATGTAATGATCTTTCTGCCGTCAGTGCAATTTCTTTTGTTTCAATGTATGGTCTTTTTCTTCAACTTTTCGCTAGTTATACTTTGTCTCAGGGGCGTAGCACCAAATTTTGGGCCCTGGGTACAAACCATCTTGCTGGGCCCCCGTACCAAATACCATATACCAATGGGGTATTGCATTTTTATCATAAAAACACTTAAAATGTAAACAAAATAAGCTACACTTTGATTAATATATTTTTGTTTTATTGTCAAAAGTACTATTACTTACTGAGATGACAAAAGGTCTAGCAGGTCCAAACCTGGACTAAATCAAATATCTTTGAATTACGTTTTAAAATAAGTCATTTTCAATCATTAAGATGTGCATTAAACTGAGAACAATCCTGTACTTAATATAAGAGCGTGCGCGAGCTAATTTGCATAACAATGCGGTAACGATCTGTGTTTTCGCATGTGTTAAATTTTGACAATGGAGGGAAATATACAGTGTTTTCATGTAAACTTCTGACTCTGGGGAGAACTGCAGCAGAAGAGGAGACAAGCTGCGCAGCTGCCTGGAGTGGCAGTGTGTTGAGCTCCCAGCTCCGCCTCCGCCTGCTTCTCACTCCCTGAATTATTTACCCAGAAATATTGTTTGCTCGCTATGTAGGGTGTGATACTATAAAGTATTGGTATATTATTCAAATAGAGTACGAACATAAATGTATGCTATTCTATCTGGAGTAGATATTTATGTTAAAACAATGTCAATGCTTGATGATGCATTTGGAGCTCACCTTTCTTTTAAAAAAAACTGAGTGAGCAACTGCTTGCCCTCCTTTGCCTTTCTCTCTTTAATCTTCTTTTCGTTTTTGAGCCCCTTATTTTCCTTTCTTAAGGAAAGACATAACTCTTCCCCTATCTTCCTAGTTCATATCACGGCTAACTCCAGCTCCTGTTGTTCGACTTCACCCAGCGATGCGCAGACCGATCAGCGGCTGACTTGAAGCAGTGCATGCCGGTTAGAAATTTTGTCCGACTTGAGGCAGCGCCGACGCCACGTGACAGTGACGTACCGCGAGAGCGTAATACAGCCGGGGCAGTTTCTCCAGAGCAGCTGCAAGAGGCTACACGGACTCTGATGACGACACAGCTGTTCCACGATTGGCCAGATTCACCGCATGACAGCGATCACGTGTTTCGTGTTTATTCTAAAAACTTCAGCTCCACTAATGCGTACAAATCTGTTTTTTATAACAGTAAAACCACCTTTCATGTAGTCGCGATGTTATGTTGTCATGTTTATCAAAATAAAACTGATAAAAAATGTAGACCCCACTTCATTGATAGTGTAGGATTATATGTTGAACTCTATTCTTGTACAAACACGCTGTATTAAGCAGTACATAAAGTATTACATGACAATAATGTCCCTGAAACATCTGTGTATTGCCAAATATTGCATTTATTTCACTTCAGCTGATAAAGTATGCAAACACAGCGCGAGCGTCACTGCGGGAAACAGAAAGTGTCCGACTTGACATCTCCGTTTGCCGCTCCTCTCCACCTGCACGCGGCTACTCTCGCCGATCAGTTGCATGCAGCCGCAGCCGATGTCGAACACACCTATTAACTGATTCACCGCAGGTCCGCAGCAGAAGCACCTGACCTGCGGGTCGTACCATTTACATTGATTCGAGAGGGGTGGTGGGGCCCTGCACAGCATGAAAATGACTTTTTTAAAACCAAACCAGTGCCTAACTACAAGTTTAGTTTTGCACAGGAACTTTTTTATTCGTACATAAATGCTATACAAATGTTAGTGCATGTATATGTATGTATAGAAAACTGACTTCTAAGGGCCCCCCCCCCCCCCCCCCCCCCCTGCCTCGGGCCCTGGGTATCTGTACCTCTGTACCCTTTACCCCCCCAGTCCGACGCCCCTGCTTTGTCTACCAGGTACAATGAGCTCTTTTATTTCAAAACATCAAGGAAAATCTCTCTCACTTCCCAATCCCCCCCCCCCCAAGGACATCAACCTCTGCAACACCTGCCCAAACCCACCATCTGTAATTACAAACATCCTGTATCATGTGTCATTGAGGGGCATTATGGCAAGGCTAATTGTATCAGTGTTTCTGTTAGAGCAGGACACAGAGCAGAGCGTGTTTTGGCTACGATGACGGATGCTGAGCCCCTTTCCATGAGCCCCAGTGAGACACAAGCAGAAACAAACGCTCATCCCTCCCTCCTGCCCTCCATCACACTCTCTCTCTCTCTACTCTCATCTATCAGTGCTGTGACCTCCCGCTATAAACAACAAAACGCTTTTATCCAATGCTGAATCATCTCAGGCTGTTTAATTACAGAGCAGTTCATTGCTTTTATGAGTGCTGTGGTCGGAAAATGGAGAGAGAGTTTCCCCTACATGAATGTTTCTGGCTTCTATTTGAGTTTGAGTGTCAGTGTTTGTAGCTGTGGTGGACGGCAGAGGCTTGTATAGTTGATCAGACACAGATAAACATAAGCAGAGCTCACATGAATCAGTCTGTCAGGAAACATTACACAGCCCACTGGAGGACAGCGATATCAGCATCCCTACACTAACATTAACACATCAATCAGTATTCAATTGCACAATCTCTCTCTCCATTTCCTTGTTCCCTTCCTCATTCTCTTTCCATAAAAACTTTTTACAGGACCACAAACAAGTCATAAATGTGGGCACTCATCAATGAAATTACTAATTTGTTCATTAATGAAGGCTTTTTTCTTTTATTTAGTTTAATAATAACAGAGACGAAGAGGAAAACTGTTTTAATTTTAATTAAAATATACTGTTGATGAAAATATGACAAAAATAAGAAAAATATAAAATCATTTTTCGGTTAAATAGTGATTCATGTTTAAATTAACATTAAAATTCTTGCATATTTGGTTTCATTTTACTATTTTCTTTTTAACGAAAATTTATTTTTGTTAGCTAAAATTAGATGCTATTTTGGTCAGAGTAAAAAAAGAGTGGCATGACAAAATATTGACTAAATTCAAAAGAGATTTTTTTGTCAAAAGACAAGATTCTTTTTTTTTTATTAAACTGTAAAAAATAAGTACTTTGAGGCATTTACTCAAACTCTTTGAATATATTCAACTTGCTTTGGTGTAAAGTCTACCCTACACTTTTTCAAGAGTTTAAAACCCAAAGCAAAGGACAGAAAAAGAGAGAGTCCAAGCAGAGGGGGTTGGCTAGGGTATTAAATTTCTCCTTTAAGATGCTTTGGACGGTGCAGATTGGTGAGAGAGCTCGGCTAAACTCTTGGCTCCTGCTGGGCTTATGAGACTGCAGTCACAGAGTTTTACAGATCTGTTTCAGACTCTGACCTACAACTTACAAAGGTGAAAAGTGGCCAGAAAGACTAAAAACAAACTCTAGAAGGATTTGGAGATGGATGCCAGAAGAAACACGAGTGGACCAAAGCACAATATGAACCTCAAACAATAAAAGTGTCCTGTGAGAGTGAGCTCAGGAATGGAGAGAAAGTGTTTTTGTTCAGTTTTTTCTTTCACACTTTGTCTGATTGTTTGGTCTGAACCAAGGATGTCCATTATGTCCAATCTCATCTCAGTGGCAGCTGTCATGTGTCTAATTAATCAGGAGCTGCAGGATAATGATGTCTAATAGTGACTATCCTGTGGAGAAGGAAAAATGGCATACTTTTACATTCCCATTTACACCTGGGGTTTTATCCATCTCTTTTGTCCACTTTCAACCACTTGTGTCCTGATTTCTTCAAGAGGAGGGTCTATGGGTGGGTATATATATAATGAGCTCACATAATTTACAAATGAATGCAAACAGAGACAACAGAAAAACATACAGAGAGCAGCAGCTTTTGTTAGCTGTAAGACAACGCCAAGTGCTCTAAGTGCATGTTAGAAATCAGGAATGGTGAGAGAACATTGTGCTTGGTAAGTTTTTGTCTTCAAACCAAACTTGGGTCTTCAGCCGATAAAGTTTAAATTCCATCTGGCTAACGTGCTTCCCATAATGTTTTAGGTCAGTAGGCGGTCTTTTGTGACTGACCTTTGGAATATAACATGTCTGAATGACCTTTGGAAGTGGTTGAAGGTGGAGAGGCTCAAAGCATTTTAGACCCTGTTTACAAAAGTATTTAGCATCCTCTACTTGTGATTTTGATGTGATTTGACCAAAACCATCTTAATACCAGGCATAAACAGGGCCTTAAACTTCTTAGATTCTTAAGGTGTTCACACTTGGCAGGTTTGATTAAATTAAAATAAACTCAATTTAAACAATATTGTTCTCTTAGTGCAGTTAATTTGACTGATTGCGAATGCTGCCCTCTGAACCCCGGTGTGCAACAAACAAGCGGACTGAGACCGCTAAAAAGGTGGTAAAAAAGTCTTAAAAATGGCAATGAGAACCAAGAGAACAAAGCTAAGAGAACCCAGACTAAATGTACCATTTTCTTTTTTTGTCCAGACCAAAAGAACCAAGAGAACCAAATTACAAGTGTGAACACACCCTTAATCTACGTAACTTACTCCTAAGCCACATTTTCAGGTCATGTCACCTTTATAGCACGTTATAGCCTACAATACAGATTGTTTCAAAGCAGCTTCACAGTAATAAATAGGAAACATTATGCAAACAATAAAATATGAGACAAATTCAAATTCTGTGTAAAAGAGGTCTAATAAGAACGTCTCGGTTACGTATGTAACCCTCGTTCCCTGAGAGAGGGAACGGAGACGTAAGGTCAGTGACTAACGAATGGGGGTTTCGCTTAGTAGCCAATCGCCTTTGAGCTCTAACAAAACGAGCCAATGGCATGAAAATGCCATGGGTCTGCGGAATTTGCATAATGCAAGCGCATGGTCACCTTCGTCGCTCGTAGAGCGAGGTCGGTGGCCGCACACAGCTCTTGCATTAAAGCAGGGTCAGTACCACCCTTGTGCATGTCACGGAGTACCTTGGCCTGGTAGACCTGCAGCACAGCCATGGCATGCAAGGCGGACGCGGCTTCGCCCACCGCTCTGTAGGTCTTCGCCACCAAAGTAGACGTAAACCTACAGGCTTTGGACGGGTGCTTAGGGTCACCACGCCATGTCGAAGCGCTCTGCGGACACAGTTGCATTGCAACAGACCGTTCGACAGGGGGCACCCCAGTGTACCCTTTCACCGCGCCACCATCAAGGGCAGTAAAGGCAGAGGTCAATGACGAGCGATCGCGATTTTGTCACCTCCTCATTCACTTCCGGGAAGAAAGGTATCGGAGGTTTGAGGGCGCCTTCGGCGCGGGCCGCCCCCAGATACCAATCGTCCAGCCTTGAGCGCTTGGGAAATGGCGGAGGGTTCCACGCAAGCCAAAGGCTCTCAGCTGCCCGGGAGAGCATGGCTGTCAGCTCCAGATCCGACTCGGGCAATGCTGGCACTCCTGAGGGAGGCAACACAGCCGAATCCTCATCTTTGGAGGTATCAAGCTTGCCCTGTGATGGCGATCGACATGGCATCATCCACCGGTGCGCCGAATGACACGCTGGGCCCAGCACGGGAAACACCAGCGCCATCGTCCGCCAGCACCACGGGCTAGAAGGGGGTGTGCGACCGTAATTGTAATTGCGTTACTTGATTTAAAAAAATATTTAGTTACTTGCACTTTACCGCAAAAAAAAAGTACTGTAATTACAGTAACGTTACTTTGTAGCGCGTTACTCCCAACACTGGCTATGATCGCTTAAACCAACGGTTCTGTGTATCACTGCACAACACCCTTAGCAACCAATCTTAGCAATGTAAATATATGTTTGTTCTCAATTTATATTGTTTATTGAAGTTTACTGCATTATTGTGAGAGAGAGATTGAGTGACCAATTGCATTACCTGCATTCAGATTTAGCATATTCCTTCAGGTCAGTCCTGTAAAGGGTTTTTCCCCGTGTCCTGACACTGACGCTAGTCAAAGCATTTGTCAGTTGCGTCTTTCCTGTGTTCATACAACAAGTTTCAGTCCTTTGAATATAAAAGTTTTCGTTATTGAGTGACTCACTCATAAAGACAGTCCATCTAATGGCGTAAAAGAGTAACTTTTGTTGTTGTCACTGATCTACATTTATATACAGTAGATCACTGGTTTGTGTTCATGATCAGGGACTATTTTTTATGGCGGAAGGATGGCTTTTAGTGATTTTGATAAGCATATGCATTGATACATATATTTTGTCTTTAATATTTGTATTGTGTGGTAACCGTTTTATAAAAGCAACAAGGTACTTATTGTTGCTTACTTAAATTCCAACTAGGCAAGCCAAAGGTGACAGTGGCAAGAAACCCAAACTCCATCCATCAGGTGACAGAAATGGAGAAAAAAACGTTGGAAGAAACCAGGCTCAGGAGGACTTGTTTGGAAAACCGCTATTACACAAACTGAACTCTAATGTCAAACATACTCAAGTCCACACCAAGAGCTCCAGTGTGAAAGCACCCTCAGTTACCTGTCAGCCCACACTGCATGGTCTATTTAGATAGAGTCACGCACGCCTGGAGCGACAAACACTATTTTCAGCCATCATCATTATCTGCTCTGTGATAAATCTGGAGATTATAGACATACTTCCTGCGAGACAGTACGAGTCTTACCCCTGCAACCTCACGCCATGACCAACAATTGCCCTCTACACCAGCTAATGCCTATCTATTTATCTAGCAGCTAATAAAGGTCTGTGTGTGTGTGCGTTTCATAATTTTATCCAAACAATCAGCTTAATGGAAGCCATATAAGC
The DNA here is from genome assembly GCA_023566225.1 of Romanogobio albipinnatus. Classification (NCBI taxonomy): domain Eukaryota; kingdom Metazoa; phylum Chordata; class Actinopteri; order Cypriniformes; family Gobionidae; genus Romanogobio; species Romanogobio albipinnatus. Next base: position 13,496,440 of record CM042251.1, on the reverse strand, counting down.
AGATGACTTTATTGCCGTGCGTCTCTCAGATATTACCATAAACACTAACGGCTGGCAGAGTAATCAGAATTAAAGAGCGGTCTCATTTCATATACACATACACGCACGCACGGATGCAGATGCGGGCAACAGTAATGACAGCTTTATTTGTTATAGAGAAGTTAACGTACTCCGGCCTGAACTGGTGTCATTTTCACAGCAGATTCATTTAGAGACGTGGGTCTGAATAAATCTGCTGAATTAAAGATTCATGTTTTTCTCTATTGCTGAATTGAAATCTGTGCAATTATATCAACTTAACAAATCAGATCTGTGTTTATTAACAACTTCTCAGTCTATTCATACACTCCCACAGTTAAATGACTCATATCCGCCTAGGAACATCGCGTTTAAATGCCTTGTTAGAATTCTGATTCTAAAAAAAGGTGTTTATTAATTTCGGATGAGTGACCCTGATTGCTAAAATGTGTGACAAGTACAATTTTTCAATTACGCCGATGTCTGGAGCCAGATCTGGAGAGTATGAAACAGACAATGACGCTGATTTAATTAATGTTTCACAAGCCTGATCACAGATAGAGACAGGTATGTAAGGATTTCCAAGACTATCATGGAAAAAACACCTGTTCTGAAGGATGAAATTAATTTTGTCTTGAGCTCCAGTCACCTCTAGACAGAAACATCAATAGTTAGCAATTAAGTCAAGTCTATCAGAATCTGTTCCAACAAGCGTCAATTTTGTAATTATTTTGTAAAGATAACTTTGGAGCTTGTTTTTCTGTTCATTCAGAAGTGAGACACACAGTTACGCATTGTTCGTGCCAAACATACACTCTTTGTCCATCTGTGGACACACACACATGATCACAGAGGCCGTTATCCTGTCGTTCTGCTTGTCAAATGAAACACACTACACTCTCAGAAAAAAAGGTACAGTGCTGTCATTGGAGCGGTACCCTAAGGTACAAAAGTGAAAAGGTACATCTTTGTACCCTAAATGGTACATATTAGTACCTTAAAATGTACATATCAGTACTTTAAGAGTGCATATTAGTACCTTAGAGGTACATATTAGTACCCTAAAGGTATATTTTGGTACCTTTTCGGTTTTGTACCTTGGGGTACCGCCCCAGTGACAGCAATGTACCTTTTTTTCTGACAGTGTATTATGCACATAAGGAGAGTTAAATAGACTTAAAGCAGGTGGACTTTAACTAATAGTTCTAAGACTTTGTCCACACTAACACAATTTTGTTTGAAAATGCATCTTTTTCTCTCCGTTTTGGCCTTCCGTCCACATTGAGATGGCATTTTTCTCAACAAAGATGGAGCTTTATGAAAATGCTCTCCCAAGTGAATGAATTTGAAAAGTGCCTGCTTTATACAGTGCCCTCCACTAATATTGGCACCCTTGGTAAATATGAGCAAAGGTGGCTGGGGGGGAAACACATTATGAAGTCATTATGTTTTTCTGCAATGCATGTTGGCCACAAATGTTGGCACCTCTAGAAATTCTTATGAGTAAAATATCTCTGAAGTATATTCCCATAAAAAAAATTTTTAATCTCCATTTCCACCATTAGGGCAATAATTAAGAAGTTCCAATCAACTAAAGATGTTACAAATCTGCCTGGAAGAGGACATTGGTTTATGTCATCCTAATGCACAGTGAGGACAGTTCGAGGGGCCAAAGACTCCAAGGATCAAAGCTGGAGAATTGCAGAGATTAGTTAGTCTTGAGCTCAGAAAGCCTAAAGAATTAATCAAACAGCACCTAGGAGGGTTTTAAGAAAAATCATCCTCGCTCATCCAAAAACAAACTCCAGCATCTTCAGTTGTCAGACATGACTGGACCATCAAAAGGGAGCTGGTTCTGTAGTCATTTGAAACTAAATTAGATTAAACTTTTTGGCAGCAAATACACTGCTGGATCTTTAATGTTGTGGGCCTATTTTTTTGCTGGAGGTCCTGGACATCCTAGAAATCTTATAATGGCCTGTGGTTGGATCTTTCATCAGGACAATTATCCAAAAACAAACATTAAAATCAACACTAAAATGTGTCACTGAGCACAGAATGAAGCTTCTGCCATGGCGTCCCTGTTCCCTGATCTGAACCCTATAGAAAATGAGTGGGGTGAACTGAAGAGTAGACGCACCAACTTGGAGTTGGAAATCTGAAAGATCTGGAAAGGATTCTGTATGAAGGAATGGTCTCTGATTCTCCAAACTCATCAGGCATTATAGAATAAGACTGTTATCTTTGGAAAAGGATGTTGCAATAATTGGGTACCAATAATTGTGGCCAATGTGAACTAGAGAAAAACATTTCATAATGAGATTTTCCCCCCACTTTCAATTATACCATAGGATTTAGAGTGCAACCTGGACACAATTGGTGGGATATTTAGCTAATAAAATGATAGTGCCAGAAGAATAGCGTGGTAACTTTATTATGTCTGCTCTCTCAGTGTCATCTTGTGAACTTTTAGTATGTTTTACGCATGTGCAGTATGGTTTGTTTTAAGCAGATGTTTTATGAGCAACTTTTGGAAAAAGCTTGAAAATGCTAATGTGGACAGGGAGCATTTTGAAATGAAAATGCCCCCTTTTCAAATGTATCCGGATTAATGTAGACGTAGCCCAAGATCTGTTCCAAAACCTAGTGTGCTACCTACCTAGAAAGACCTGTAAGGCATCATTATATCCGCTCCTGATACAACGGTTGTTTCAAATGTTAGGCAGCCATATTATGTTGCCTTCAATGATACCTCATCTGGCAATTCGATGGGCCAAATCGCAGTATTAATTATAATGAGCTCAGTGAACAAATTCATCCAAGATGGTGGACAAATCTACTCAAGAGTTATAACTAAATTTTCTTTCTAGCAGAATGCTAATGTTTTGTACTGTTAATGCTCAAAATTAACAGACCAGCAACAAAATGTTATATGGTCTGTAAAATACTGAAAAATATTGATCAATTTGGCTATTTCACCATGTATTTTTTGTGCTTAGAGAACTGTATTGTTAGCTTAGCAACATGCTAACATAAAACTTATTTGTGATTCAAATCTCCTGTGCAACTTCAGGTGAGAAGTGCTATTTGTGTGGTATTTGGAGTTGTAGATCTATATAAATCTGTCTAGGGCTTTCATTTCAGTTAGCACACTGTCTTAAGCCCAAAGTACATGTCATTTTTACACATATACCAGATATACTAGCCTACTGTCCCTCAAAAAAAATGGAAGAGATGGATGAAGACTTGGAAAAAATATCAGAGACCAGAACATCAAGACGTCCACATTTATAAGTGCTTGAATGGGCAGCTTTAGTTTAAAAGAGTTAGTATATTCAAGCCGAAAAATCGCACTTACGAGTTGAACATGTAAGAGTGGACTCCTGCAGATGGTTCAATCTGCAGGGTTGCCAGAAGACTAAAGAAACGTTATCAGAAAGATGGAAGAAAACTGTACAGTTCTCGTCTATTTCCACCAACTGCAACTTATACCAACGACAGAGATAAGTGCAGTTCCAATAGCAAAATATGTGGGAGAGCGTTGTTATAATGTGACTATATTGTATTGAAATAGGGAGCACTTCAAAGTCAATTCCAAATCAAAACTAGTGAGCACAGTATTCGTAATAGAAAGGATTTAATGACAAAATCTGGTTATGGTTACACTTAAAATAGTTTCAAATGTATGAGATGATAAACTTATACCATTAATCGTACACAACATACAATGTTACCTGAGAGAGAGAGAGAGAGAGAGAGAGAGAGAGAGAGAGAGAGAGAGAGAGAGATAGAGCAAGAGGGGGGGGGGAGAGAGAAGAAGAGAACAAAGAAGAGAAGCCCCAATAACCTCAAGAGCCAGAAAAAAAGAGAAAGAGCAATAGTTCCAACCTTCTTTTATCCCTTTCTCTGACCATGTGACTGAAACCAAATGTGAGATATTTAAACTGACCAATCAGACCAAACTCAAACATAACATTCAAACCAAACAGATGGACGACCTTGTGATAAGCAAATTGGAAGTGACAACAGTAAAGCAAATCTCTTTGTTGGATTTCAAATATCACATATCTTTGATTATTTTCAATTCCTTCAAACACGCATGAATGTCACCACAACTAGGTTGACCAAATGTCCTAGTTACCCAGGACATGTCCTGTTTTCAAGTCCTGTCCTGGCCCTAACATAACAATTTTCTATTCATACAGAGGGGGCATACTTTAAATGTATTGAAATTAATAAGAAATCTTTGAGTAAACTTCGTCCTGGTTTTCGGTAATCAAAATATGGTCGCCCTAACCACAACGTAATAACTTTTATTTATATTAGTGTGCATGAGTCAACCTCCTGTGTTTATGCTTTAAAAGGCAACCTGTTTGGTTATATGCATACACTAACATACAAAAAAAAGAGTATATTTTGGGCTTTGGAAGGCAGTCGACAGTCACTGTTGACAGAGCTACAACTTCACCAGGACAAACCATTGTGTTAACAGTCCACTGATTCAGCCACACTCACACAATAACATCATTGTGATTGGAGCCCCATTTCACAGGGTCACTGAGTCAGGTCAAGGTCAGAGGTCAATGAGTCAGGTGAAATCTGTTGCACCTGCAACTCAGCACAACACAACTAATAATAGAGAGCTGAGATCAACAAAACACACTCAAATAGACAAAAAACACACTAGCAAATGAGGAGCATGCAACCTGTTTTAGTCAAATGTTCATGTGTTACTCAAAAAGAACTGAAAGAAATGTTCAAACAGCAGTCAATTCTACCTTATCTAGAAAAACAAGACTCCCAGTTATCAAACAGTAACACACACACACACGCACCATATTGACAAAAGTATTGAGACACCCCTCCAAATCATTGAATTCAGGTGTTCCAATCACTTCCATGGCCACAGGTGTATAAAATCAAGCACCTAGGCATGCAGACTGCTTCTACAAACATTCGTGAAAGAATGGGTCACTCTCATGAGCTCAGTGAAGCATGGTACCATGAGGTTGCCACCTGTGCAATAAGTCCATTTGTGAAATTTCCTCACAACTAAATATTCCACGGTCAATTGTTAGTGGTATTCTAACTAAGTGGAAGCAATTGAGAACAACAGCAACTCAACCACGAAGTGGTAGGCCACATAAAATCACAGAGCGGGTCAGCAAATGCTGAGGCGCACAGTACTCAGAAATTGGCAACTTTCTGAGTCAATAGCAATATACTAGGAATGTGGCGGTGAGGAAATGTTCTGGTGCAATGTGATGGTGGGGGCTTTTCAAATTGCTAATTTTAAACCGAAAGTAAAATGAGCACGGCCGCTCGGGCATTCATAACGGAGCGATGCGAAGCAAAACAAATGTTGTCAATGAATTCCTATGAAAGTTAAGCTTCCATGGGCATGAACTGTAAATGCGCAAGAATGGACACGCAACGTGAATGACAGTGCAGCCGTGAATGAATGACAGTGCAGCCGTGAGTGAATGACAGTGCGGCCGTGGTAATTTAGAATTAGAATTAGAGCAGGCTGCTTGGATTGTGGGTTCAGTAGCCTATTATTAATGGAAAACACAACAACAAAACAGTACAATATCAAACTTACTTAAAAAGGCGCTTTTACATTTCACTTTGAAACCAAATCTTCCATGAACAGTGATAATCTTGTCATTCAGCTCCACACTCTCGTGATGAATGAAATCTAACTCTTGCTGCATTTGTGCTGCGACTCTTGTTCGGCTCACACTGTATTAAACAGACATTACAGCTTTTAATTGTAGTGTCTGTTTTCTAACTGAACTAAATGAGTATTACTATAAAAATCTAAATGACAGTGGGGGCAGTGCCACGGTGGGCAAGTGATGTAACCGGTGTTTCGTCTGAACACCGGCAACACTATCGCAGGGGTGAGGGGTCCCCAGGACAGGTTTGAGAACCACTGGTGTAAAGCACGCCGTCACTGGACACTAGAGCAGTGGAGACGTGTTCTCTGGAGTGACGAATCATGCTTTTCTGTATGGCAATCCGATGGGCGAGTCTGGGTTTGGCGATTGCCAGGAGAATGGTACTTGCCTGACTGCATTTGATGGAAGGGGGATTATGGTCCAGTGAAAGGAACACTTAATGCTTCAGCATACCAAGACATTTTGGACAATTTCATGCTCCCAACTTTGTGGGAACAGTTTGGGGATGGCCCCTTCCTGTTCCAACATGACTGTGCACTAGTGCACAAAGCAAGGTCCATAAAAACATGTACGAGTGAGTTTGGTGTGGAGGAACTTGACTGGCCTGCACAGAGTCCTGACCTCAACCCGATAGAACACCTTTGGGATGAATTAGAGCGGAGACTTTCACCTTCTTGTCCAACATCTGTGCCTGACCTCACACATGCGCTTCTAGAAGAATGGTCAAAAATTCCCATAAACATACTCCTAAACCTTGTGGAAAGCCTTACCATTAGATTGGAAGCTGTTATAGCTGCAAAGGGTGGGCCAACTCCATATTAAACCATACAGAGTAAGAATGGGATGTCATTAAAGTTCATGCATGTAAAGACAGATGTCCCAAAACTTTTGGCAATATAGTGTATGAGCCCCACAACATGACACACTTGTTGTACCTGTGTGCTGAGTGTGAAGAGGATTGTGGGTTAACAGCCATATGGCCTTCCTGCTGGAGTGCAACCTGCCTAAAAGTGTCTTTATACAGACATACTGCTTCACACCTGAGTCTGTCAATGACCTCTGGTGGATTAAAAGCTGGCCAATCTGCTCTGAACTGATTGGAGATAATCAGAACATGTTTGAGAGGAATGCAGGTTTACGATTAACCTACTGCGGAAAATGACTACTGCTCCATAAAAGTAGAATAAAAACATTCATGTAAAGTAGGACAATATGTGATCAAACTGAGAATGGAATATGATTTTAAAAAACACAATTATGTTCATAAATTTTTTTTTTCACTCAGGGGGGGGGGGGGGGGGGTGTGAGAGTAGGCAAAAGTAAAAAAAAAAATAGTTTATCCATTATTACGATGAGCCGTGCCTGGAAAATTAACCAGTCCTTTTTTCGTCTTTTTTTAAAGAAACGGTCAAACCAATAATCAGATATGGTCAACTTGCAATTCGTAATTGAATGTGTAGAAATAAGAAACATGAAGAGAACCCTTTTCAGCATATTAGGCATAAGAAGAATGAATGTGTGCATGTTTTAAAATAATTTAATGAACAGGGTTACCTAACTTGCCTTGAAGCCTTTCAGAAAAAGAAAAATATTATTTGCATATAGTTCAAATGCATTATTTACAATGAAGTGTTGTTCTTTTAAAATTATTATTTATTTTTTTATACCCTTTAAATACATTAATTGCTTTAAATAAGGAGGACATTTACATAAACAAATACAATTTTGAAGATGCTATAATTTCTTCATGACAGTCACTTGCAAAATGTTTTACAAGGATTTTCAAAAATGAAACTCATTAAAACATACCTGTGGTCAGGAGTGCCGCTATGGTTCCTGGGCCCCCTGGACCATTTATTGGCCTGGGGCCCCTATCGCGATCACATCCTTTTGGGCCCCCTCTCCGTTCAAGTCATCTCTGTCCCCAAGCCTTTCGAGTGAATGAATGGGGGTTTGTGAGGTGTAAGCTTATTTACATGATAAAAAGTTATGCATGTCGCAGTCCCCAAATTATTCAATTGCCAAACTATAGTTTTCTTTTGCAATATGTTCACAGTTACGGAGGGATACAGGCAAGTGGACCAATTACAGCTTTGGAGCCTATGCTCTATTGCTATGGATCGTCAACATTCTTCCGTGCTCTCATTGGTTGTTTGGCATATGGGGCATTTAATGTGCTAGAAAAGCACAAGAACATTGCACTGTCGCTAAATATGGATTACTGAAAATCACCTATATGTATATGATGCCAAACTAACTCAACTAATTTAAATGAACATACTGTAACGTAAACCATCACTGTATATTTTCATGTTTTTCTCAGACAAAATATTTTATAAGACATATTTCCACAAAGTAAATATTGTCTGGCAACATGCATCTAAAACATTACCCTGTCTTATTTTTAGTCTCTGATATTGGTTTGTAATACAAACTCAAATATTTGGAGTTTGTCTGAAGCTTTGTACCACTTACAGGCTGCATTTGGTTAAATAGAAAAGATAGGGCAATGGGGAAAAAACTCACTGCACTGTTGCACTTCAATGACTTAACGCTTGAGTGGTCTGGCCATCATCAGCATCAACTCATCAGCAAAAAAACTGGCTGAGGAGTTTGCTTATGACAACAATGTCAAGTATAATACATATTATTATTACTACTATAACAACTATTATTCTTTCTTTTATTATTTACTGTGTACAGACCAACAGCCTGGGTGTCAGGGTAAAGATATCTCACCTCATCCCTTAATGACAGCCTCTTTTGAATGAACTAGAATGACAATGAAATCCTGGATCATCAGTCTCAGACGAACCCACAGATCCAATCCTCCAGATCAGATTAGATTAGATGTCTGCTTCCTAATGTGACAAAACTGTCCACTTTTGGACCAGTATTTCAAGAAAAATTGTTGGCATTTATAATAATAGTTTCTCTTTTCTTTCATTTACAATTTAAACATGAGCCAGGATTAGAATTAGCGAGAATAATATGTATTTAAAGGAATATATAATTTTGTAATAACAATAACATATAATTTAGTTTTTTATTTGACTGGTTTTGACACCAGTAAAACTCGAGTCACAGCCCGAAAAATGTGTGTGTCTAGGTCTAACTCTAACTAAATAAATAAATATGTCAGAAACAATTTCAGTCCATTTTCAATCCATTTCCACCTTGCAGCAAAGTTTGTATTGATTCTGGAACTTTCTCACTTGCACCCACGCATCGAAAAGGAATGCTCTGTCCCTTGTCTAGCTATTGTGGAGAGAAAATAACCAAATAGTAATAGATTTCAATTTGGATTTTGCAATCATAATTAATTAATTAAATTGTATCTTTTGATATACAGGCATAATATTATGACCACCTTCCTAATATTGTGTTGGTCCCCCCTGACCCATCGAGGCATGGACTCCACTAGACCCCTGAAGGTGTGCTGTGGTATCTGGCACCAAGATGTTAGCAGCAGATCCTTTAAGTCCTGTAAGTTGCAAGGTGGGGCCTCCATGGATCGGACTTGTTTGTTCAGCACATCCCACAGATGCTCGATTAGATTGAGATCTGGGGAATTTAGAGGACATGTCAACACCACCTCAAACTCGTTGTTGTGCTCCTCAAATCCTTCTTAACCATTTTTGCTCTGTGGCAGGACGCATTCTCCTGCTGAAAGAGGCCACAACCACCAGGTAATACAGTTTCCATGAAAGGGTGTGCATGGTCTGCAACAATGCTTAGGTAGGTGGTACGTGTCAAAGTAACATCCACATGGATGGCAGGATCCAAGGTTTCCTAGCAGAACGTTGCCCAAAGCATCACACTGCCTCCGCCAGCTTGCCTTCTTCCCATAGTATGTAAGTGATACACACGCACCTGGCCGTCCACTTGATGTAAAAGAAAACGTGATTCATCAGACCAGTCCACCTTCTTCCATTGCTCCGTGATCCAGTTCTGATGCTCATGTGCCCACTGTATGCAGTCCCATACGCAACAAATGGCAATGCACTGTGTATTCCGACATCTTTCTATCAGAACCAGCATTAAATTATTGCGCAATTTGAGCTACCATAGCTCGTCTGTTCACTCGTACCACATGGGCCAGCCTTCGCTCCCCTGTAGTTTTGAAGATGCTCTGATCCAGTCGTCTAGACATCACAATTTGTCCCTTGTCAAACTCACTCAGATCCTTACACTTGCCCATTTTTCCTGCTTCTAACACATCAACTTTGAGGACAAAATGTTCACTCGCTGCCTAATATTTCCCACCTACTAACAGGTGCCGTGATGAAAAGATAATCAGTGTTATTCACTTCACCGGTCATAATGTTATGCCTGATCGGTGTATATGAGATTGATGTACAACGAAAACGTAACTTTTAGATCTTAAAACCTACTTTCCTGTCCTAAAAGAGTCTATAACGAAACTAAACTGCTAAAACAAAACAAACACACACACAAACTTACAATTTCACATCACAGCTTAGTTTGGGACAGTTTGGACTTTAAGTTAGGGTGCTGTTTAACACCTGTAAAGACCTCTTGATCTGGTGGATTCATAACAAAATGACAGCTGCTTGGCCTTTGTGTGCATATTAGGTCTCCTTTCCTTTTTTCCATTTTGTATTCATAATTTAAAGTTAATTCATATCATGAAAATTCACAAGTTACACTTATGCTGGCAGGAATGCTGTTAATTGTTCATGAATGATGTGCATTTGAGGTCATCACAGGAAGAGTATTTTGTGGTGTTTTGCGTGTTTATCTGTGTGTGTAACAGAATGGTGTATTTCCTGTGTGAACATATGGCATGTAAGTGCCTGTTCAAAACTCCTACTGAGTCATACAACAGATCTCTCTCACTCTCTCTCTCTCACCTCACACTACAAGTCTCTAGTGGACCAGCACATAGTAAAGGCTCCACCTACACTCACAACTCAAATGAGATTCACTCAGGGATGAGATTCACCCTTGTAAAACGCTGAGCCAGCGAGAGGCCATCCGCGGGAAATACCACAATGCTCTGCTGCAGATGAGCGGTGGTCCCAAACATCACCAAATGCTTCATCGGAGCAAGAGAGCATGGCTTGAAATAATAGTCTGAAAAATCTATTTTTCAAAAATGGAATATGGAAACTATATAAAAAATATGGTGGACTATTCCTTTTACATAATCATCATGCAAATACACAAGAAATAGCACTATGCCTCTCTTCTGAAAGCCACCATCTGAGACCCTCACTTCACTCACAGTGAGTCAGAGTGGCGATTGTAGTGCTTCCTGTGGATTAGGCTGTATATACAGCGCCTGTGTAATCTGATGGCTGTCTATGAGAGCCACCACAGCCGTGTTAAATTAAGAGTGCATCAGTAGAGCTGTGGGATTTGTCTGAATGAATAGAGCATCGTGTGTTTCTCCAGCGGAGCTCTGGAAGAAAACAATAGCGTGATTCTGTGTTGAACTGCATTAAGCATGACATGATGAGTCACATACACACTCTCACGTCACACACATTTACAGACATGCACATGCACTCACACACATGCAAACTCTTAAACGCATCCAGAAACACAGGCAGATGCACAGAAATGTGAAAGCAGAAGGTACAAACTTTTGTTTGTATCTTTACATCCTAAATGTCTTCAAAGACTAGACAAAACCTGGAAACACAGATACCTAGCTATAAGAACATTTTGCTTATGTTCCCGATAAATTATACAGATCTCTGACTGTTCACTTTCAAAACATGCAGTTTTTCTAAATAAAATTAAACTTTTTTTTATCCTTGCTTATATGTTCACGTTAAGAGAACATTCCATTTTAACATTTTGCAAACTTAATGGGAATGTTACATTTGAATGTTCTCGGAACAGTAGTAAAATAAAAAATAAAAATAAACTTTTGAGAACATGATTGATAACTTTGAATTAATGTTTTACTATTGTTACTGGAAGAACATCACACAGAGTGTATAGTGCTATATAATTGATGTGATATCTAGTGTTGTATCGACATTTCAGTAGTCGGTACCAATATCCCCAAAAAAAATCACGGTTCTCTATACGGTACTATAGAAAAAACTAACAAAATTATTTAACTATTTGAAGTGAATCCCCTAGTTGGGGATGTATATTATTGAAATCATGGGCGTCGGAAGCAAAAAAAAATGTGGGTGGGTCCTCAGAATTACATTAAGTACAAATATGCTGCTTTTCTTAGCCTGGATGCCAGACGAACTTAGCCCCGCCCACAAAAAAATTTGCACGGGCAGACTAGAATTGCATATAGACATATAAACATATAGTTTGGAAAGACAAAGGTACGGAAATCGCCATATCTGTGAAGAGCGTCAGTAGTGTAGGGGTAAGATGCACAGCACCTAGTTTTGGCACAAATCGACCCGCGGTTCGAGTCCGCCCTTCGCCGAACTCAATCCTCTCCCTTTTCCCATCACATATCAGATCGGAAAGGCATTTATTTTCAATAAAAATTAAGAAAATATTAGAAAAGTGGAAATAAAGCGTCTAACATGTGTTTAATAATAAGTGTTTATCGATTAGGGGTAGGTAAACAGACATGTGCTGAATGTTAGAGACGATAAAAGTGAGTGGGTCCAATATCATTGATCGTAAAAAGTGGGTGGGTCTTGTCCCACCCACATACAATGGTTCAGACGCCCATGATTGAAATCCATTCTAGATGTAGCCAAATAATTTATATATATATATATATATATATATATATATATATATATATATATATATATATATATATATATATATATATATATATATATATATATATATATATATATATATATATATATATATATACTGTACACTGTCAGAAAAAAAGGTACATTGCTGTCACTGGGGTGGTACCCTAAGGTACAAATCTGAAAAGGTACTAATATGTACCTTTTAAAGAATGAATTTGCACTCTTAAAGTACTGATATGTACCTTTTAAGGTACTATTATGTACCATTTAGGGGTGAGTAAAGTACAAAGATGTACCTTTCACTTTTGTACCTTAGGGTACCGCCCCAGTGACAGCACTGTACCTTTTTTCCTGAGAGTGTATATATAAAAAGGCAGCTGTTAGATTTTTTTTAATCTCTTTGGGAAAAGAGAATTACATGTGTTACTGCAAACATCAACAAGCAACATTTATTTATGTATTACATTTTCATAACTTGAGAAGCCCAAAGCTAATCTTGCCAATTAATCTTACCTAATTAAACTGCAAAAAAAAAAAAAATATTATTGCAATGTCACTTTTCTGATTAATCGGATCTCTTCTGTTAAAAAGTAGAAGTTAATAATTAAACAACTCTTTTGTATCCTTTTCTGTGTGCTCTGAGCATATGATTGAAGAGCAGAGCAGAACACGTCACCCTGCCTCATCACAGTGAAATGAAGTGCTTGTGCTTGTGCCGTTTATCTCTTTCATCCAGAGCGCTGGCAGCTGCAAAACACAAACATTTGGATCAACATTAGTGCCAGGATACTGAAATACTCCCTCCCAATGTCTGAAAACAGCATGAAACGACATGCACAACCTGTTTAACTTCTGTAATCTCATGTGTTTCTGAGTGAAATAGAATATTCAGTGATTCCAGTCATGTAGGATGGAACAAAAACAGAATTTGATTGGATCAGGTATGTTAGGTTGTGATATTATAGGTTAATATTATTTTGTTTTTCCCTTACCTTCTTGTGCTACATGCAGGTCCACCTGAAAAGATCCTACTTACGAATTTGGAATCATAACTGTCGTAATGTGCATTTGTGTAGTTTTAGTAGGGAAAAAAACTGGCCTAGTGGGCAATTTCACATGTATTTGTTTGTCACTTAATGGCAAACACAGGAAGCTTTTTTTAGCAATGGTGCAAGAAAATGAAGTGCAAACAATGTGTTTTAGATGTTACGCTGTATGCTTTATGTTTAGTCACACAAGCCTGTTGCCTCATAAACCTTATTTAATGGCAGGCTTATCAATGCTACACAAAATGCATAGGCTTTACAAACAACATTCACAATTAAAACTTATAATGTCCAGTGCCAATTTGCTTCTTGCCTTGACCTCGGAAAGACAGCGCTCAAAGAAAATCCCATGGTAATTATGTCATTGTGGTGGCGTTCATGTCTCAGAAATGTGATTATTCCGATATAACTCGAAGACAGCACTGCTGACATCAACACAAAAGAAAAGTCATTTCAGAGGCAGAGAAAGTTACTATGTTTCACTGGAAGATTATGAAAAAGGTTTTCTTGGGAATTATACACACTGATGAATCGTGCACAATAAGCAGGGACATTTATTAGGAAAGTAAAAAGGTCAGTTTGGAGTCCAGATTGATTTTAATATGTGTGGCTACATACAGACCCCTGATCTATTAAACAGCTGATAAAAGCTATTGCAAGCATTAATAAGCACAGTGAGAAAACTCTCACACACACATGCCATCAATGAGATTACAACATTCAGCAGACGATGAGAGTAAATGTTTACAGCCACTGTATGCAGCCTGAAGTCATTAGCGTGGAATGCACCAATACGACCCTAATTAGCACACAGGTGTCAGGGGGACAGAGCGGCAACACAGAGTCAGAAATCATCCCCATCCACACCTACACACACACACAGTTCCACACAAGAAAACAAATAGTCTACAGGAGGACAGAAGGGCACAGATAGAGTTGCATTGCAAGTCTTCTAAGTTTTGGTTCATATGCAGCTAAATCATTAAAGAAAAAATTGCTATGGTCACTAATGTTACTTTAGTAAAAAATAGCTAACACCAAACAGGCTAAACTCTTAGCATTCATGTTTCTTGTTTACAACAAAACATTTATGGTGATCACTATAGGGGCTTTCACACCGAGCAGTTATATTACCTTAGTTATAGGAACTAAACACCAGGGTGGTTCCCCGAGAACTAAGAGTTCCCCTAGGGCAATTTTCCTGGTTGCGTTCACACCGCGAGGAACTAATGCTGTTGTGACTTTTATTTTGACTATGCGTTGGACCTTTATTTTGACAGCGCTGAGATTGCCAGAGCCTGAGCGCACAGCGCTCACATTCTCCGTCTTCATTCGTTTATGATCTGTTTTACAGTCCTGTCTAATACGTTATTAGATAGAACTGTTATACAAACAAAGTAGACTGTATATGAAAAAGTATTAGCATTCGCCGTGTGGTTGATGTCCAATGTTGCTAGCTGAGCAGAAATACATAATCATGTTTCACTTGTCCCCCTCAAAATTGGATTTTCTCTTTAGGGTAAAGGTTGAGCGGTCCATCTATCACTGTTTTTTCATGTTCGTAGAGTTAGTTTCTGGAGAAAATATATAGACCAGTGGTCTAAAAGTGGCCTGCCAGCAATAATATCTCGCCTGCACCCGCAGCCAGGTTATTTTGATAGCGGCTGGTACTGAAATACACTCACCTAAAGGATTATTAGGAACACCTGTTCAATTTCTCATTAATGCAATTATCTAATCAACCAATCACATGGCAGTTGCTTCAATGCATTTAGGGGTGAGGTCAGAGGAGAATGGGCCGACTGATTCAAGCTGATAGAAGAGCAACTTTGACTGAAATAACCACTCGTTACAACGAGGTATGCAGAAAAGCATTTGTGAAGCCACAACACGCACAACCTTGAGGCGGATGGGCTACAACAGCAGAAGACCCCACCAGGTACCACTCATCTCCACTACAAATAGGAAAAAGAGGCTACAATTTGCACGAGGTCACCAAAATTGGACAGTTGAAGACTGGAAAAATGTTACCTGGTCTGATGAGTCTCGATTTCTGTTGAGACATTCAGATGGTAGAGTCAGAATTTGGTGTAAACAGAATGAGAACATGGATCCATCATGCCTTGTTACCACTGTGCAGGCTGGTGGTGGTGGTGTAATGGTGTGGGGGATGTTTTCTTGGCACACTTTAGGCCCCTTATACCCCTTTTCCACCAAGGCAGTGTTAGAGCTAGATCGGAGCCAGAGCTAGTCCCAGTTCATAGTTGGTTCAACTGAGGAGCCTGCTAAGAACCGTTTGCGTTTCCACAGGCTAGTAGAGCCACAACAGAGCCAGGTCTTACGTCACTGTATACGTCTCATCTTTCTCAGCAACGCTAGCGGGAAACACACACACAACCAGGCTTGTTTGAGATGCATCGGCGCTGCGCAGACCGATCCACGTATAATATTTTAAAAAAACGCATGAGTGAATCAAAAGCATAAGGAGTCGTGTGCTCTCGCTGGACTCGTTATCATACGGCGATCGGTCTCTGCACAGCACCGCAGCGAACAAGCCTTCCATCAACAATGCAAACGTTGCGTTACTATTGATTCACATGGCTTTACGATCCTACATCGGCATCAAAACACAACGAAAACACAGCGAATCCAACGCATTCGTGCAGTTCGCCGTAATTTGTATAGACGGAGATTACAATTGAGCAGCAGCTGTTAGCTCCATTAGCTGCTATTTCAACAATGGCGGATCTCAAGTCTGTGTTCGTCTTGTTGACCCCGCCCCCAGTGCCTGACGTAATCGGTTCTTACTTCTAGCCCTGTTCTAGCCCAGCAATGTTTTGGTGCTACTTAAGAACCACTTTTCCTGGCTCGGAGCTGGAGCTTTGGGTGTGGAAACACAAAGAACCGATTTGGAACTAGGCTCTGGCTCCAATCTAGCTCTGGCTCTGCTTTGGTGGAAAAGGGGTATTAGTGCCAATTGGGCATCGTTTAAATGCCACGGCCTACCTGAGCATTGTTTCTGACCATGTCCATCCCTTTATGACCACCATATACCCATCCTCTGATGGCTACTTCCAGCAGGATAATGCACCATGTCACAAAGCTCAAATCATTTCAAATTGGTTTCTTGAACATGACAATGAGTTCACTGTACTAAAATGGTCCCCACAGTCACCAGATCTCAACCCAATAGAGCATCTTTGGGATGTGGTGGAACAGGAGCTTCGTGCCCTGGATGTGCATCCCACAAATCTCCATCAACTGCAAGATGCTATCCTATCAATATGGGCCAACGTTTCCAAAGAATGCTTTCAGCACCTTGTTGAATCAATGCCACGTAGAATTAAGGCAGTTCTGAAGGCTAAAATAGCGAATGGAAACGTTTGCTTATAACGTGGGGACCAACACTTAAACAATAACAAATCAAATTCAGCTTCCTTTTTATCAAAAATATTGACAAGACAACCAGCAAAAAAAAAGGTGCCATGCTTCGTCTCGTAGTGCCGTCTGATATTATATTCTTTACAAACAGCGACAACTTCGTTGCAGATAAGACCGGCTTTGCATTCACAAAACCAGGTAGGATGAACGCAGTTGTCTCGACTTTCCTCTTTAGACTCTTTGATAATGCCATTTTCTCTCACTGGCTTAAATTTTAACATCACTGCACGTGACGTAATTGCGTACCTCCAGCAGACAAGCAATAAAAAAATGCAGTTTACTACGTGAGGATGACGAGGAATAATTCTGTGTAAAAGTAGGCTACGTCAAATAGTTATTACAATAAGTTAGGCTTCATTGTGTAACAAGCAAATTAAAATACACATTTATTATTCACAATATGGAAAGAGGAAATAAAACATAGTTCGTTAAGAGCATGACTTAAACATTCCATTTATTTAATTTTTTGTTATTTTTATCCATTCCGCATCTCCCACATACAGTATGTGTGTTTTAGCAAGGCGTCTGTGTTGCAAGTTGCAAGTTGCAATTTTTTTACAGAGTAAGATCTCACTACCAGTTACAATAGACACTGTAACAGTACGTCAACAGGCAATTCTAGTTGCATTTTTCATCAATTAATTTCTTAAATTATCCCTTGACTATGTTCTGGGCTGCCATCTAGTGGCACAAATTTTTTTTTTGGCCTGATGCCAAATTTACTTGCAGACCCCTGATATCGACTATCTGTGTGTGTAGACGTTTTTTATTTTTATTTTATTTTTTTTATTGCGGGTGCTGCTGTTTCGCATGTGTTTCAGCCAATCAGCGTACACTTACGTCACTGGTAGTTCCTATTGTGCTGGGTTAGACCCTATGCTGAAGTAGGAGCTAAATTAGTTCCCCCAAAAAAGAGTTCCTAGAAATGAGAGCTCTATCGTAGTTCTACCTGGAAGACTCCAATGTCACATCTAGCTAGCCAATCATTACTCGTCTTCTGTAGTATATAAGTTATGTTCCCACCCATTACTACGTTCACAGATATTGACGCCATACTCTGGGTTTGGGCCAAAATTCCGAGTCGGAGCCTTCCCCCGGACAGCATGCCAAATACGCATAATCTTTACTCTATTTAATTTGATGTAAGTGTGAACTCGTAAATAACAAGAAAAATGGTTCCTTACCATAAAAATGTGGTGTTACGTGACAGAATCAATCACAAAACAGCCAATAAACTTTTATTCCAAAGTTAATTATAACGCAATTAACGTCGCACACACAAAACATGAGCAAAGCACACACTTTTAGATTTGTGCCGAATGAGAGAGGTACGATCCCAAGTTGGTTTGTATAGCACATTTCCCACACAGGGGATCATTTCAGTTATAGTGTTTGTAATGTTAACGTATTATATGTATGTAAACATATAATATTTATAAATGTAATATTTTTTTCCCCGTATACATAGAAGCAATATATACAGTATATGTGGGAGGTTTTCTATCAACAATGCAATTTTGACCTGGTGTGACTTATTTTCCGGAAAATATGGCAATGTAGTGTTCATTAAAAGATTAAATCTCACAACCTCAAACCTCAAATCCCACATGAAAAAATACTATAGTATATTATAGTAAAATTACTCTAATAAATACTATAGTGTTTTTGAACCGTACTATAGTAAATATACTACAGTAAATTAACAAAGTGCAGTAAATACTATAATGTACTACAATTTACTGTAGTATCTTTACTATAGTATGGTTCAAAAACACTATAGTATTTACTAGAGTAATTTTACTGTAATTTTACTATAATATACTATAGTATTTTTTCATGTGGGAGCGTTCATTGCAACAGTCTGGGAACTGGTGCAAACATGTACCCCGATGCCCGGGAATTGATTGGAGCTGGCGAATTTAACCATTTTTGTATGCAATGCGTATCTGACATTCTGTGAACGGTCCGAGATTATTGTTCAACAACTGCATTGCCGTAAGACCCATTACTGAGCGGTTAATACAGATCACACACACAGAGCCCCTCGTGATGAGATGCTGAAATTAAGCTGATTAGTGTTTGCACTGGCCCTACAGCACCGGCCCTCATTGGCCCTCGGGAACCCCGGCCACATCTCTCTCCTGCTTCTGCCTGCGGTTCGATAAGACGGGCGAAAATGAGCTTATCAAAAATAATGGATTGTCTCAAACAAAGTCAACATGGAGAGTGATAGGACAGGATGTTCAGAGGGAGAGAAAGAGGGCACAGGGTACCATACAGCTAGCGAATATCGGTTTTCCTCACCCTAGCAAGGAGAAACTGATGAGATGCAAGAGGACAGACACACACGCACGCAATCAATGCAGCGAGCGCGCTACGACCTGTGTGAGAGGAATATTAGCAGAGCAGGTTCAGCCCGCAGGCGCCCGTATGCACGCGCTACAGCCATTAGAGTCCAAGCAGAAGGAAATATGGGAGTGACACGCCAGGACACACACTAAACAGAGTGTTAAAAAAATCAAACATCCCCTCACATGCTGCTGCGCTGAACCTCGGCAGATGGTTGCAAACATTCAGTGGGATCGAACAAGCGTTCTCTGCGCAATGGCAGCCATCCACGTCTGGACCGAAACACAGCACGATGGCGTTCTCAGGGCAGGGCTGTGTAATGAATAATTAAAAAGCAGAGTTTGGCACCTTGCAGGAGAGAGAGGGAAGGTTGGGTCGTCCTTTATATGGCCGTGTGTGTACCAGAGGCAGTGGATGCCAGTAGGTCAACCCTCATATTATACAGTACACCAGCCAGACACAGATGGACAAGAGAGACAGACACAGAGTGAGAGTGAGGTAAATGAGCGTACTGTAGTGACAGATGGTTTGTACACACTTTCTATCCAAAAACTTTTTTTACTTTGAATAATTTGCCAAACCCTTAACTGTACAGAGGAATTACAGACCTTTAATATAATTAAGCACAATAACAATTGTTTTAGTCACCTGAATTGGAGCCAGGATACATTAAGCAAAGACCTAGAACAAGACTAATGTCCAAAATCGAATTGTTCCCTACTTTATAGTATGTGAAAAACAGTATGACAATAGTATTGTCAGTATGAACACATAGTATTCGAAAAACAGTACGCGAAAAGTATTCGGATGAAGTCATACTTCTGCTGAGATTGCACTAGTAATTTACAGAGACAATAAGGCTGCGTTCACACTGCAGGCTGAAACGACCCAATTCCGATTTTTTTGCCCTTATGCGACCTGTATCTGATCTTTTCATGACAGTCTGAACGACACAGATCCGATCTTTTCAAATGCGACCCAGGCCACTTGGGTATGTGGTCCAAATCCGATACATATCCGATCTTTTGAAATGCGTCTTCAGTCTGAACTGCCAGGTCACATGTATCCGACCCGCACGTCGTTGATACGCGACAAACGTCATCATTGTACGTTGAAGTAGGCGGGAAATTAAAAAAAATAAACAACTATGGCGGACGATGCTGAGACCAGTCAGTGGAAGGGAAGCGAGATTTCTGAATTAATTCATATTTGGGGGGACAGCTCTATTCAGGCCAAACTCGAGGGCTCTTATCGGAACCGGGCGGTCTTTGAAAACATTTCCAGTGAACAACAAGTGACGTCGTTGACCGTTGAGTACTCTTCTGCGCATGCGGGTCACTTCTGGGTCATTTCACGTTCACACAGGAGATCACAAAAGGTTGCATTTAATTGGAAATGTGAACGGCCTTGCAAAAAAAAAAATAGCATTTTTTCAAAAAATCGGAATTGAGCATTAAGCCCTGCAGTGTGAACGCAGCCTAACAGTATCATTTTCAAAAACTTGCACTTTGAAACCCATTTTCAGACCCCCCAAAAGCATAAAAAGTTTTCTGGTTTTAGTTGAAAACAGTGGCATGTAAATATCACCTAAAAAATGTATAAGAAAAATTATAATTAAACATGGTAAACATTTCATATGACACACCAAAGGACATCCTGTAAGAAATAAAAATCGCAGGTGAGATCTCGTTCAAGTCAAAATGCAATGCTTGATATTCAGTATGAAAAATATATAGGAATTCCTAATGTCAGCCAAGAAGGAATGTAGTGTCAGTGTAGAAGGTTTTTTTGTTTTCTGCATCCAAGATTGAATCATAGAATCATCAACATGCATTCAAATAATAAACAGTAAATATGGTCCATTTTGATTTGATGTTGACTTTAGTCTCCCAGTTTTTCTTCTAGAAAGCAGAGCGTAAACTTGAGTACGTGAATAATTATTTATTACCAATTATTCAGATTTTTAGAATGCCTTTTAAGAATACTTATGAGCTAGCTGCTAATGATGGAATGATTGTACATTATCTGAACGGCATTAATATCTCTGAGCAAACATGCTCTTCAGGGGATTTTAAGTGCAAGCTTTGGCGCAGAAACAACAGAACGGCTGTGAGGTGGCAACGTTCATTGAACATATTCTGATGTGTTATTATGGAAATATGATCCCCAGAACTCCACCACCCTCAGAATGTGCTGTAATTCCCGATAATTCACCCTCAGGTGACTGTATGTACCGACAGAGCACTGGACGTGTTGTGATCGGGCAGCAGTTTTCATTAAACGGTGAATATAGCTTATACTCCTGTAAAATGATATTGTATGTTTCAATAAATGGTGCACGTGACAAATTGAACCAGAGTAGCTCTTTTGTATTTAACCAGAATCAGAAAGAATCAAAAGGAGCTTATACCATTTTGGCACACACAAGGAATTTGTTTTGGTGACAGAAGTTTCCAGTACACAGAGACAACCACAGTACACAATAAAGAATAAAGATAAATGAATGAGATACACATATGCATAATAAACAAAATTAGACAAATTTGTATGTACAGGTGTGCTATGGAACAGAATACAATAGAATTAACAGGGAATGGAGTAAGAGGTTCTTGTCAAATAAATATTGCACATATTTATCATTGGAGGCATTTAACATGTCTTACTCTATATCTAGCCTATTTAAAATCTTGCATTACAGCATTATTTGATGCGTTATTAATGAAATATGATCCCAGAACAGCACCACTCTCAGGTGACTGTATGTAGTGACAGATCATACTGGACATGTCATTACTGGACACACTCGTTCTCTAAGGACATCGTGAATTACAGCACATTCTGAGGGTGGTGGAGTTCTGGGGATCATATTTCCATAATAACACATCAGAATATGTTCAATGAACGTTGCCACCTCACATCAGTTCTGTTGTTTCTGCGCCAAAGCTTGCACTTAAAATCCCCTGAAGAGCATGTTTGCTCAGAGATATTAATTCCGTTCAGATTATGTACAATCATTCCATCATTAGCAACTAAAACTACAGTTAAAATGCTCATTGTGTTCACAACTCATGTGTCGGGTCGCGGCAGATCAATGACTTTATAACTCGCAATTGCGACTTTTTATCTCAGAATTCTGACTTTATAACTCGCAATTGCGACTTTTTATCTCAGAATTCTGACTTTATAACTCGCAATTGTGACTTTATTTCTCAGAATTCTGACTTTATATCACGCAATTGCGACTTTATATCTCAGAATTCTGACTATATATCACGCAATTGCGACTTTATATCTCAGAATTCTGACTTTATAACTCGCAATTTTGACTTTATTTCTCAGAATTCTGACTTTATATCATGCAATTGCGACTTTATATCTCAGAATTCTGACTATATATCACGCAATTGCGACTTTATATCTCAGAATTCTGACTTTATAACTCGCAATTGTGACTTTATTTCTCAGAATTCTGACTATATATCACGCAATTGTGACTTTATATCTCAGAATTCTGACTTTATATCATGCAATTGTGACTTTATTTCTCAGAATTCTCACTTTATATCACGCAATTGTGACTTTATCTCAGAATTCTGACTTTATAACTCGCAATTGTGACGTTATTTCTCAGAATTCTGACTTTATATCACGCAATTGCGACTTTATATCTCAGAATTCTGACTTTATATCACGCAATTGCGACTTTATATCTCAGAATTCTGACTTTATATCACACAATTGTGACTTTATTTCTCAGAATTCTGACTTTATATCACGCAATTGTGACTTTATCTCAGAATTCTGACTTTATAACTCGCAATTGCGACTTTATATCTCAGAATTCTGACTTTATATCACTCAATTGCGACTTTATATCTCAGAATTCTGACTTTATAACTCGCAATTGCGACTTTATATCTCAGAATTCTGACTATATATCACGCAATTGTGACTTTATCTCAGAATTCTGACTTTATAACTCGCAATTGTGACGTTATTTCTCAGAATTCTGACTTTATATCACGCAATTGCGACTTTATATCTCAGAATTCTGACTTTATATCATGCAATTGTGACTTTATTTCTCAGAATTCTCACTTTATATCACGCAATTGTGACTTTATCTCAGAATTCTGACTTTATAACTCGCAATTGTGACTTTATTTCTCAGAATTCTGACTATATATCACGCAATTGTGACTTTATATCTCAGAATTCTGACTTTATATCATGCAATTGTGACTTTATTTCTCAGAATTCTCACTTTATATCACGCAATTGTGACTTTATCTCAGAATTCTGACTTTATAACTCGCAATTGTGACGTTATTTCTCAGAATTCTGACTTTATATCACGCAATTGCGACTTTATATCTCAGAATTCTGACTATATATCACGCAATTGCGACTTTATATCTCAGAATTCTGACTTTATATCACACAATTGTGACTTTATTTCTCAGAATTCTGACTTTATATCACGCAATTGTGACTTTATCTCAGAATTCTGACTTTATATCACGCAATTGCGACTTTATTTCTCAGAATTCTGACTTTATATCACGCAATTGTGACTTTATTTCTCAGAATTCTGACTTTATAACTCGCAATTGTGACTTTATATCTCAGAATTCTGACTTTATATCACGCAATTGTGACTTTATTTCTCAGAATTCTGACTTTATATCACGCAATTGTGACTTTATCTCAGAATTCTGACTTTATAACTCGCAATTGTGACTTTATTTCTCAGAATTCTGACTTTATATCTCAGAATTCTGACAATATATCACGCAATTGTGACTTTATCTCAGAATTCTGACTTTATAACTCGCAATTGTGACTTTATTTCTCAGAATTCTGACTTTATATCTCAGAATTCTGACAATATATCACGCAATTGTGACTTTATCTCAGAATTCTGACTTTATAACTCACAATTGTGACTTTATTTCTCAGAATTCTGACTTTATATCTCAGAATTCTGACAATATATCACGCAATTGCGACTTTATATCTCAGAATTCTGACAATATATCACGCAATTGTGACTTTATCTCAGAATTCTGACTTTATAACTCACAATTGTGACTTTATTTCTCAGAATTCTGACTTTATATCTCAGAATTCTGACAATATATCACGCAATTGCGACTTTATATCTCAGAATTCTGACTTTATATCACACAATTGTGACTTTATTTCTCAGAATTCAGACTTTATATCACACAATTGTGACTTTATTTCTCAGGATTCTGAATTTATATCACGCAATTGTGACTTTATTTCTCAGAATTCTGACTTTATATCATGCAATTGCGAGTTTATATCTCAGAATTCTGACTTTATATCACACAATTGTGACTTTATATCTCAGAATTCTGACTTTATATCACGCAATTGTGACTTTATTTCTCAGAATTCAGACTTTATATCACACAATTGTGACTTTATTTCAAATCAAAATCAAAATCAAATCAAATCACTTTATTTGTCACACAGCCATATACACAAGTGCAACAGCAGGTGAAATTCTTAGGTGCAGTTCCGAGCAACATAGTAGTCACGACATGACATGTACATGTATTTCTCAGGATTCTGACTTTATATCACTCAATTGTGACTTTATTTCTCAGAATTCTGACTTTATATCATGCAATTGCGAGTTTATATCTCAGAATTCTGACTTTATAACTCACAATTCTGACTTTATAACTCACAATTGTGAGAAAAAAAGTCCGAATTCTGAGATAAAAAGTCGCAATTACTGTCTTAATTTTTTTTACTTAGTGGCGGAAACGGGCTTCCATAATATTCTATGTTTTTTTTTTCATCTGAGACATGATACTTAAAGGGGTAGTCCACCCAAAAAGTTCACTAACTCTCATGTCGTTCCAAACCTTTATGATCTTCTTTCTTCTGGGGCAGTCGTGTCTAATGGTTAGAGAGTCGGACTTGTAACTGGAAGGTTCGAGTCTCACGTCCGGCAGGAAATGTCGGTGGGGGGAGTGAATAACCAGCGCCCTCCTCCACCCTCAATACCACGACTGAGGTGAGACCCTTGAGCAAGGCACCGAACCCCCAAATGCTCCCCGGGCACCGCAGCAATATGGCTGCCCACTGCTCCGGGTGTGTGTTCACTACTGTGTGTGTGCACCTGGATGGGTTAAATGCAGAGCACAAATTCCAAGTATGGGTCACCATACTTGGCCACACGTCACTTCACTTTCACTTTGTAGAACATAAAAGAAAATATTTTGAGGAATATTGGTAACCAAACAGTTTTGGTGACCATTGACTTGCATTATATGGACAAATGTTTAGCTAAAGAAAATAATACAGGTTTGGAACAACATGAGGGTGAGGACATTATTTTTGGGTGGACAATCCTTTCCGGCAGCATGTACCTTTAAAAGCATAACTGAGCACTCAATTAAATTTCTGTAGCTATGAAAGGGTCTCTGAGCAATACAATTTCCCTCTGGGAATGACAATTTACAAACCTTTTCCTTTACTGTTAAGTTATAGCTCTGAGGAATTACAAGCTTTTATTGTAGCAAAGACGTCTGATAAAGTCAAAATATATTTGTATTTCTTTTCATTTACTGTTCTCAAAGAGGTCCAAGCATGTCTTTGATGGTGTATAGTTATTACTAGATCCATATTACATTTGTAGCATTTGAAAATTAAAAGCAAACAAGACAAAAAAGGTTAAAGATAATGCTTGTGGATTTATTTGGCTTGAGATTGTTTTGGCAAGTTAGCGAGTCAAGTCTTTCTGGTTAAGTTAAATGAAAGTATCAAAGCTGATGCTCCTAACCAGAGAATTATATTCAGGTCAAAGATAAGCAAATGCTGGGTCGGTTTCCCGCCCACTCTCTTGTTGTTTACGAACCAGGGCCTCCCCATTGTGTTTGAGCAGTATTTGATGCGTATTAACATATACAACTCAAAATCATGGGAAGGGGTTATTGGTGCGGTCAGAGAAACTTTCGGAAGTTGTAAAGCTCCTTCAGAATCTTCACAAAACAACGTTTTTCCCCTCTAAATTCGGCATCCAGGGCTTGTCTTTCTGCCTGTGACCCCATAGCTGATCCCAGAGCAGGGCTGAAAGAAGGCATTGAGTGGGTGAGGGGCCCTGAGCGGCCATCTCAGGATCAGCCTGACAGGGTCAGGAGCAGAACTGCCCCCTCTCCTCGCCACGCTAGACGTAGTGCTAAACAAGTTACACAAAAGCTGGGACAGACAATACCGAACCACTCCTACGGACTTCCTACATCTTGGTTGTGATTAAGATAGAAAGGCACATTGCGAAAGCTGTTGCCTTGAAAAAGCCAACATTGAATTTAAACTCGAAATTATTATTATTCTTCTAAGATAACATTTTTGAGTCTAACTACTCATAGAGCGTCAACGCTACCTGGATCAGACCTTCAGGCTGTTATATTTTCTTAAAGGTTCTCCTAAAACAGAACCTAAAAATTGGCTCATCTGGATTTGGTTTTCCCAAAATGAGCAAAAACTGTTCAAACTGTAATAAATGTAAATCTAAACACAAACAACCTCCCTCTCTCTCATCCTAGCAACCTCATAGCAACCACTTAGAACACCCTAGCAACTGCCTAGCAACCTGTTTGTCTGATGGACTGAATGGCCTTTAAAACTTAAATCTTTCAAAACTACTTCATACATTCGTGGCAGGCTTTTTCGTTTGCCTTGACAAACTTTTATTCTCTTTTTAGATTTGACTTTTAAAGACCAAAGGAAATAAAAATTTATGTTTTGTGGCATTCCATCTGTGCTAGTCTATAGTCTGATGGTTGCTTGCATTTAAAACTTTAAAAGTTATTTTCTTCATGGAAAATCGGACAAAAATATTGCTGATTCATCTTGTCTGCTGGAGAATATAATTTTTCACCAATATAATAGTGGAAACATCCATTCCCCATAAATTATAAATATCACCTGCTTCTGACATCACGGCTATGAAGTAAGCTGAATACTGATTCATGGTCTTTAAAAGTGTCTTGTCATTTACGGTACATACATAAAGTCTCTAGGTTACTTTCAAATGGAATATTCTTAGGCAGAAACTTGCAGCCTAAACTGTACAAATGCTAATGGCAAAACTTGTGCTACACTGAGACTGACGTTTGTTCATTCATTTACAGGTACTCTGAGAGCGTTTTTCCTGCAGTTTCGGTAAGTACTGATCCATAGATCTTTTTTCTGTGCCGTTTCATAAGTGCCACAATATGCCTCTAACGTCTCATCAAACGCGCTAAGCGTTCCAATCGCTTCAAAACCCGACAGAAGCCCACACAGTTTCTCCCTGTAGTTCTGGCCTGCTTTCAGAGCCAAACCATCCTCATTCAAGTCCGCTCCCACTTCCTCTCTCTCTCCGAACAGCAGAAATCCCTTTTTGTCTTTCGCTCAAAGTGGACTCTAATCCGTTTATTAGCCTGAAAGCTATTGGGACGTGAAGACAAACCACATGATTCCTCTGCCCTGCTCCTCTCTCCGTCCCCCCCCCCCTCGGGAGGAGAGCCTCGCCTCATACTAACAGCTAGCATGATTTATACTTCTGTCGGCTCCTGCTATCTCCCCTAACACCTCGTAATGTGTCCCTCTTGCTGTGCCGCCCTGGCCAGGCTAAACGACTGACAGTGAAACAGCACTGCTGGGTCAGACAAGGCAAAACCTGTCATGTCCTCTACTCTAATTAACAACCATTGCTCTCAATTACCAACACACACATACACACTCATTGTACTGTCAATGGCTCAAACACACATTCTTTCATATTATCTGCAGCAGGGGCATAGCAACAATGACTTTTAAGACCTCATGAATTAGTTTTCTGTGTGGATTTTCTATTGAAACAGGAAGTTTTGGGCATATTACACATCACAGCCACAGGCACATTTTGCTACTTTCTATCTGGACATTTTCATAAAAGAATGCAGAGATTTGTCTGGACGAGACGCTAGCTGTTGGAAGTCAGAACAATCTGCCAGATTTCACAGAAAATTGTATATTATATGATGGGCACAGAATGTTTAGCTTCGGACTATGATTCCATTCAGTCTGAGGATATAAAACATGCTTGATATTATGAGCCGATTTCAAAACACATTTTGTTTTCACTTGGGTCTGGAACATGCACACGCATTCAAGAGATGGCATTTTTCTAAGCATGATGCAAAATCTATGATACAATTGTTGTCATATTTTGTTAAAATATGTTAATTTAAAAATATTTTATTGATGTAGAGCTCTACAGAGATACATTAGGATTTTTCCCATTGGTTTTTGGAATGTGACCAGCAAAAGTGTATGATTCTAACACAATTTTTTCACTATGAACATATTCACAAATGAGCAATTCTTTTGTGAATTTTGAATACAATCAATTAGAATTTGAATTAGAAAAATTTGCAAGAGCATGATTATAAACAGTAGATGAGGTTGGTGTTCGGTGTACCTCTGTAGTCCCTTTTAGCCACTTATTAGCAAACACATTTTTAAAAACAAGTAAAAAAAAAAAAAAAATCATTGAGAATCATAAAGGTGATTTGACTGATTTATTTTATGTTGTAGAATAAAATGTGAAAATATCATGCTGGTGTTAACTACAATCCTTATTTCAGACATTTACCCAATAATCCCATTCAAAAAACCCAGAAGTGCTAAAATGCTAACTCATATCTGGGTTTTGGCCTAAAAAAATATGTCATCCCTGCAGCATTCTATAGCTGACCAGGTACATTTCCAAGATGGCGACCAAATTGACTGATTGGCTTTAATGCGACTTTGACTGAACAAGCACACTTGCGGCCATAGCCTTTCTGCAAAACAGTTGGCGAAGAATGTTAACACTGGAAAATGTTACGTCACTTAAAAAAGCCAAGCATTTTTTCAGATCGTTCCTGCACACCCAAATAAGTTGGCAAAACTCAAAATATTTGAGGTAATCAGTTACATCAAAAATGTTGAGTTCTGTCATAACTTTTGGAGTGTTTGCCATGGTAATGGGTATGACAATGTTGATATGTTTGGTCTTGGCGGAATAGCTGCTGCTGTAGGTTATTGCTGCTGCAGGGCAAGTACGGGACTTGCTATGACCAATACATACATGACACGCTGATGTGAGCAAGTAAGAAATGCTCCTGCAGGACAATAGGGTGTACATAAATTACCTGTAGCATTTTATACAGGTGGAGCTGGGGAAGGTGGAGGGTTTCTGAAAGTGCTCTGCACTGCTAAGGCAAATGCTACCCTAGTATTTGAAGGTTGAGCACGCAAGCTCATTGGCTACTGATACAGCAGGAACCAATCAGCTTTGCCCTAAAGATGACTATGTGATTATGAACAAGTAGTTAAAGGACCTATTAGTCTGCACCATTTAGAGTTTTATGGCAGAACTTTATGCTTAAGAAATTCAATGTTTTAGTAAGCAGAACTAGCAGATTTTTTTTTTAATTGCTCTTAACTTGAAATAATTGAGTAAGCTAATTAACACATTTAATTTAAAATCATCATGTAATCTAAATTTAAATATTTTTAGTAGTGGAAACTTGTCTTTAGCTTTAAGTACCTAACTCAGTAAATGCTAACTTGCTAATTGGTAACACAATGCTTTGATAGCCATATCATAGCATAGCAATTGCTGAAAGAGTATGACAGAATAGAACATTTAACATATATATTTTCTCAAACTACGCTCATGCTCCACTTGTCACCATGATGGTAAGTTTGTCTAAATTAAAAGAAACAAGTTCATAAAACTCAAAACAATTAACCAATTCAGATTACTTAAAATGTGTCAGTTTTGTGAACTCAAAAGAGAAATAAAGTTAAGTACTCATAAATTAATTAGATTGAACTAATTTGCTTAATTTAAGTTTACCCTACTCAAACCAATTAATTTTGATTTATTTATTTTGAGCATTGGGTTTTACAGTGCAGCCAAGATCTGCAGCCTCGCTCTCTCTCTCTCTCTCTCTCTCTCTCTCTCTCTCTCTCTCTCTCTCTGAACGCTCCAGGGTGAACATTCTGAGATATGTGAGACAAAATAATACAGCACTCACTGTAAATATTTGCTATTATATATTAGACAGTCTGGCCAGTGCCCCCCAGCCCAACATTAATCATCATTCATCTATCAAATTGAGTTACGACTGAATGATCAATACTGACACAGGTGCCAGATCTTATTTACCACAGAAAAAGAGAGAGAGAGAGAGAGAGAGAGAGAGAGAGAGACAGTTTTTTGCCATACAACATGAACACAATTACATTGTACCTAATATTCATTCATTCATTAACTAATTTAGATGTTAAATATAGTAGTTAACCCTTAAAGGGATAGTTCACCAAAAAATTTTAATTAGCCCATGATTTACTCATCATATGTGAACATGTGTTAATCTTTTTTAAGTTGAATACAATCAAAATATTTAAAAAAAAATGTCCTGGTTCTTCCAGTCTTTATAATGGCAGTGAATGGCTGTTTCTGTTTTGAAGTCCAAAATATTCTCACAGGAGCGTCCTATCATACACTGGAACGGCAG
This sequence comes from Romanogobio albipinnatus, assembly GCA_023566225.1. Classification (NCBI taxonomy): domain Eukaryota; kingdom Metazoa; phylum Chordata; class Actinopteri; order Cypriniformes; family Gobionidae; genus Romanogobio; species Romanogobio albipinnatus. The sequence continues at coordinate 13,465,616 of CM042251.1, read as the reverse complement.
TCTCTCATGAACGCGCGTCTGACAGTTAGCGGAAGTTAGAGGTTACAGTTTGTAAAGTTTTAAATATGGATATTTTTCTTACACAAACGCATGACTTCGCTTCTGAAGGCCTTTATTAACCTCTCAGAGCTGTGTGGACCACTTTTATGATGGAGATGCACTTCAGTCAGGTCCACTTAAGTCAAAAACACCATAGACAAACTTTTTTATTGGCATATTTTGCTAAATTTACATTTGGCGATATGGCTCTGTACTAAATTCCCCATCCTTTTCATGAGCTCCAGCAGATTCTGGGGACAACATCCCATTTTTTAAACTGGGAGGGCAGCGGAATCCCCCATTTAGAACAGAGTATGCATCAATTACAAAAGAATGACATTGATTAAAGATCCCGTTCTTCATGTTTTTTTTTTTTAAGCTTTGATTGTGTTTACAGTGTGCAATATAACATGTGTTCATGTTTCGCGTGTAAAAAAACACAGTATTTTTCACACAATTTACTTATCTGTACACCGCTGTTTTCACTGTCCTAAAAACGGCTGATGAGTTCCTTGTTCTATGAAGTCCCTCCTTCAGAAATACGTAACGAGTTTAGTATTGTGCCAGCGGTTCCCGTGTTGTGATTTGACCGCAGCTTAGCGAACGTGGCCCGGTTCCTGTGTTGTGATTCGACAGCAGCTTAGCGCACGTAACTTGCATGGAAAGGTCACGCCTCTTAACGGGAGATATATGCGCGCTTAATGATCTCTACAGCGTCCCTGGGAAAGCCAAACAAAGGTGATTTGACTCTGGGATGAAAATAACAGCGTCTCGACGACATGGCGACAAATACAGTCAAACGCAACAATTCCTTTTCTCCACATGACACTTCCTCTTCTCCACGTGGGACAGCAACAAGACCACGCCCCCTTTTTTCACGTATTCTTGTGGGCGGAGGTTAGTCTGTTCTACTGTTCTACTGACGTAATTAATGAAGGAAGTACCAGGATGTAGTCTAAGCCGGCCGTTTGCTGTAGGCTTTGAAAGGGAACTTCTGTTAAATAAAATATCTCGCTTGGCATTGAACTTTGAGCTTTATAATTTTACAGGTATTATTTATGCTCTAACAGCAACATTACACACTAACTAAAGTTTGAAGAATGGGATCACGAAGAACGGGACCTTTAAGTTAAGCACAGTTTAAGGAGGAGCTTGGGTGGAGGTGGGTTGCAAAGCTACCAAGCAGGCAGACTGAACTGAAGCTGCGCTTAAGTAAGGCGCCCTGTTTGAGAGTTGCCAATTGAGTGCATAGGAATCGGATCAGCTGATATGGGTGGGGTTGGAATTTTTCCAATAAGCTGATAGCGGAGCTTGACGTGATTTTTATGTACTTCAAAACAGAAACAGTCATTCACTGCCATTATAATGCTCAGGATATGTATTAATGTAACTCTGATTGTGTTCATCAGAAAGAAGAAAGTGATATACACCTAGGATGACTTGTGGGTGAGTAAATCATGGGTTAGTTTTAATTTTCATATTTGGAGCCTTTTGGAGCTTGGAAGGGTTCATTTTATTGTGTACAGATGATTTTCATAACTATTTTACAAAAAAAGAAAAGTATATTTTTGTGCACGTTACAGAATTTATTTGCATTATATTACAGAATTGTAAGTGAAAATGTACTTTTGTTATTAAAATGAGTCCACAAAAAAATATTATTATTATTCGATTCTGGGGTAAGATACCTTTTTTTTTTTTTTGATTTACACATATATCTCCAATCTACACTTAATACACTCTGCAAGACCTAGCACTTATCTGAGGCGATATAATAAGTAATATCAAAGTACATCCACTAAACACATACACACTCTATCTAACATATCAATTGATAACATCACTCACAGTAATAACAGCTTTGAATAACTGCAGTCAAGGAAGTGAATGAATGAGTGACAGATATGTCTCATGGCTAATGTTCAGTGAAGCTTCACTATAATAATAGGCTTAAGACAAGCATTTCTGAAGGTAACCAAGTAACACGCCTGTCTCCAGGAAAACTATTAGTGTTTACTAGGATTTAACAAGCTAGGATTAAGTCTAAAACAGATCAGGCAGCTGCATGTCTTGCATCCAGCAGACCTTTATGATGGATTTGAGACCCAAAGTTCTGGGGGACTTGTAAAGAAGGCAGCATTTCTGTTGTCAAACACTAATATGACATTGTGTCTGGTGCAAATCTTTTATCCTTTAACATAAACATTTCATCTGAAGTGACCTACGATATTCCATTTCATAGACAGTCCCACTGGAGCGATGCATGTTTAGTTGTCTAGTTTTCTTTTACATAATGGAGGCTTGCAAACAAAACAAAAAATGCTCCAGATGACTCATGTGCTATATACGTTTTTTTAAAGCCATCCTATAGCTTTGTATGAGGAACAGACTGAAATTTAAGTTATTCAATGTAAAAATAATTGCCCCTTATCCCTGTGCTGTAGCTTTATCAAAATATCATTTCAAATATGGAGCATCAAGTTTGATCAACAGTGAATAAAAAGTTTGCATAATGCACACAAAAGTCACAAAAAATAAGGCAATAAATGTATAATAATTTTATAATGTATATAATAATTAACTATTACTTATTATTATTATTATTATTATTATTATTATTATTATTATTATTATTGATGGACAATGCATCATAACTGTGATCTCCATAAGTCTTTTGTCCCTTAGTCACCTTTACTCATTATTGATTATTGACCATTAAGCTACTACCATCACAACCTAGTTACCAAACACTATGATCACAAATGGAAAGCTCAAAAATCCAATGCATACAAGCAACACACATCCGCATATAAAAACAAAACTGGCTATTAAACCTTAACATTATATAAGTGATGTTATATAAGGACAACAGACTACTAAAAATAAAGGCTCTTTCGGCTTGACCTCATATATACAGTAGGGCGGTGAAAATTCTAAAGATAATAGGGGGCTCAAAAATTAAAACAGTTATGCAACTACTTGGTGTGCATAAATCAATGAACTCTTCAACCTTTGCCCTAAAGTAGGGCGTTAGTTCCCTTTTGCTGACTCGGTGAGGATTGAAACAACATCACTGCGTATTTTTAACCAACAATGCCTCCTCTCTGGGTCAGGACTTCATGAGTAAAGCCAAGCAGGGAAATAACTGTGTATAAAAACCCACTTTTGTGTGTGTGTGTGTGTGTGTGTGTGTGCGTGCGTGTGTGTGTGTGTGTGTGCGTGTGATTATTACCTTTCTCTGTTTGCGGGATTATTCCCCTTTTTGGCCCTGCCCTCTACCAGGCCCCGTTACTCCAAACAAACAGAGCAGACACTCTGGAGGGCCTGAAGCTAATGTAGAAACACTATCCTCCAGCTCTCAAACCGCATGTTAATGCTTGGATCTGTGGTGCTGGTCACTCATCGGGCTCAGTCACTGCAATCAAACTGCCCTGGTAGAGCCACGGCTCTCTCTTTATCAGCAAGCCTGACAACACACCGTAGACAGAGCAGAGGGGATTAGACTGGACTCCAGAGAGGACAGACAGAAGCGCTCAGTATGAACCGCCCGTACATTTGTACAGAGCAACTCTCTGTGGGTTTTAAAGAAGGATATGAGAAGTGCCATTACTGGCTGTGACTCAAACTCAGCCTGAGAGATAGATAGAGAGACAGAGAGATGTCCTTATGTAAATGTTTCAGGTTTAACAGTATTAATGGCATTTGCCTAAAAAAATAAGTTAACCTCGCCCATGAATAAAAAATAAAAAAGTTGAATACAATAAGTAATACTTAAGTCCACATTGTAAATAACACGCTTTACCTTTTTGAATCAGAAGTTGCTATGTTTTTAGAGAAATGTGAAGTTATGTCAATTCTATTATAAAAAAAAGAAAAAATAAAAAAAAAAGTGCTGTGCCAGATCGCTGTAGATGTCTCAGTTTAAATGACAGCACGGAGCATGAATAAACCAATCATCACTTCCTCCTTATTACTATATATATATATATATATATATATATATATATATATATATATATATATATATATATATATATATATATATATATATATATATATATATATATATAATATTTGGTCTAATGCTATTTCATGCATTCTGACTTATTTACACTTTTAAAGAGTTGGATTATCATGCTAAACATGGCCAAAATTTAATGGAGTAATGTATGACAGTGTATTTCTGTGCCAAATAAACTCCTTCAGGATTCAAATTTTCTTCTTTTTTGAGTATGGCATCATACAGGGCGGAATTCCTTGTATGGGCACTTGAGTGAGCACATCAACCAGAGCGAGAGCAATAAGCACGTCTAACAACAAGCTTCATTACGAAAGCTGTCGGCACCGCTTTCATTTTGTTTTTAGACCACGAAATCAACAATGTCACTAAAGAAGTGTGTTTTTGGTTGTAAGGGAAATATAACCTTGTTCAGCTTCCCAAATAACCCAGCATTAAAGAAACAGTAGATGCAGTTTGTTTTCCCAGATCAGCAACGGGTCACGAGTCGAAACCGCAGGCGGGGATTGAAAATTCATCAAATGTCTGTGTTTTGTTGGAAATCGGAATGTATGTCCATATAATGTAAACAACACGAACGTATAGTGATTCAAAAGTTATCCAGGGATAATGTGGGATAATAATTGTTTGTGTGTGTGCGTGCGTGCGTGTGTGTGCTCGTGAATCCTTAGCTCCGCCCACTGCACGCCTCCACGTGTTTGGCTATTTTCGGAAAGAAGCGGTACAGCTGTCTTTTATGAATATGATAAAACTAAAGATTCTTCGGAGATATGAAGGATGCAATACTACTCTATAGGTACTCAAGATTAACATGAGATTGTCAGAAACTGTGTGTATTATGTACCCTTTAAGGTCCAATTCACACCATTAAAGGGATAGTTCACCCAAAAACAAAATTTTATGTTTATCTGCTTACCCCCAGGGCATCCAAGATGTAGGTGTCTTTGTTTCTTCAGTAGAACACAAATGAAGATTTTTAACTCCAACCGTTGCAGTGTGATAGTCGTATAATGCATGTCAAAGGGGATATTTTAGAGTATGAGAGCAATGAGAGTAAAAACACATAGACATACGAATCCTTATTAAACCATGAGGCTCGTGGCGACACATTGATGTCTTAAGACACGAAACGATCGGTTTCTGCGAGAAACAGAACAGTATTTATGTTCAGTATAATGTCATCTAGTATTCCCAGTGCCATAAATTCTGGCGAATAAGGTCAAAATACTAGTGTGATCAAAGATATATATATACATAGATGCCTCATTCGACCGATCCGCGCAGGCACTAATGAGGAGTCTATGTATATAATCTCTGATCGTGCCGGTATTTTGCATGTATTTTGACCTAATTCGCTGGAAGTGATGGCGCGGGGACGTCTGATGCAGAGCTATAGAACAAAATTTAATACATTTTTAAATATGGATATTTGTCTTACACAAACGCATCGATTTGCTTCAGAAGGCCTTTATTAACACCCCGGAGCTGCGTGGAGCACGTTATTTGACGGACAAATGCATTTTTTATGGACTTCAAAAACAGAGCAACTATTACTGCTATTATAATGCTTGGATTAGCCAGAACATTTTTAATATAACTCAGATTTTATCCGTCTGGAATCAGATCAACAAATCCTTGATTAGCGTTAAACTTTGCTTAATTTAATCCTTATTGGTGCAACCCACCCTAAGTGTTTTTCACGTTAAGCGTTTTAAAAACGTCCCGCTGTTTTATTTTAAAGGGGGAAAAAAAGTACATTATTTTCTGTGGTAATCGACATAATGTCATAAATGTTGTCGATAGAGCTTAACCTGTATTGAACCTGGAACATTACTTTAAAGGCTGGATTATGTCCAGTGTGTTGATCCTGGACATAGAGCTGAAGGTCATTGCTGAGAACTACACACACTCACAGCTTTGATATCGCTGTGGGAGAACTCTGACTTTGTGATAACAGATAACCCATGATTTACCTCAAGGAGCTGACAGCTTTACCCTGAGAGACAATGCACACATGTACAGACCCGTCTGCAGGAGGCGTGTGGTAGAACGAGAGGGTGGAGTTTGTGTCTTTGCTGACTCCATCTGTTCAGTGTTAAGGCTGACACAGGCATATGCAGGCAGACTGAACCAGAACGAGACCTCATATTGCAAAAACAGCTTCATCACGCCGTGTGTCATGAGTCACTCTTCTTCTAGAAGAGGAATTGAGGTAAAACACAGGGACTTTCCCAAAAAAACACACCCATGCTCCCAATACTTTAATAACGTGAGAGAACCTGTTATTTTCCGGAATATATGTTGCCTTAAAACCACCTTTCTCTTACTTGTTAAAGCGTTCTGTAATACCTGCCATAAGATTGGATCTACTCCATCTGAACAGGATGACTGAAAATTAGAGATTGTAGTGGGCAGGAGAGAAAGAACTCTCAAAATATCACAGGAATCCAGGAGAATATGTGGCATGAACTTTACCAACGACAAACAAAGCCAAGAGAAAAGGTTCATTTTGGGTTGTATTGACATTAGACTCTTGACAATCAGGAGCGTGTAAAGGTTGGACTGCTAATGAGCATGATGTTCACGGGTGATTCATGAACAGGCAAAATACTGTAATCCTGTATCATCACTGGGTCATTCACCACATGATTACACCAGAACTGTACTAGTCTGTGTACTGTAAGCCACATTGGGAAAAAAGTGTCTGATAAATGACTAATATATGTACCAGCCATTGTACAGTCATGTACAGCAATGATGATACAGCACGTCAAACATCCTATAGCTTTTGTCTGAAAACATCCTATAGCTTTTGCTCTTCATAATCTCTGTTCTGAAACCAAGTGAGCTGACTTTTAAAGCAGCATCATAAAATGTAACCACTTAAGTAATTGATTTGGGCAACAGTTCAGCAAGCCACACAAATACTGCTTCTCATGCAAACCCACAGTCACGACAGTAGAGTTTTATGCTAGCATGTTGCTAAGCTAATACTCTGGTGAGCAAACACAGAACACACACATTTGTTAAAATATTTTTTTCATTGCATTGAATTTTTTCACTACAATACACTTTTCAGCAACAAAATTTTAAACATTTGAATTCAACACCTTGTTTAACTTCTGTAATGTAGGATACAGCGGGGGGAAAGGTGCCTTTGATTTTATTTTAACCACTATATGGCAAAAAACTTGCAGCAGCACTTTCAAAAACATCTTTTTTAAGATGCACATGGAAATTTGTCAGATCTTTGACGCGATCGCGAGCAGCAATGCAAAGATGATTCTGCGCTAATTAGATCTATTATTTTATGTTTTTCTTATAATTTTGTAGATTTAAGTACCAAATGAGAATCAGTAAAAATGATTGTTTATATTTTGAGACAAAGGTCTTCTTAAGGATTTTCAGTTTTGTTCAAGGTAATTAAAGCAGCACTAGGTAACTTTTCAACCTTCATAATATATTTTCAAGACTCTTGTGATGATACATTGACTTACAATAGGTTGAATGGCACGTCTGCCATAGCCTGACGGGGTCTGTATCGTTTTTAATTGTACTTTTAAACTTCGGGTTTCGGGTAGTAACCCGAGAAAAAAAAGAACTACAAAATTCGACTGCTATACGGCATATATGTCACTTCCACCATCACCCCCACTTCCTTAAATTCGGACGTGCGAGCCCAACTATCCTTTGTTTGCCGGATGTTATAGTCATGGCTGAGGCAGCACAGAAAAAGAAGAAAGCAAAGGTTTTGTCGGAGGAATGCAAAAAGAGGAAACGAGAAAGTGATCGTATTAAAGTATTATATTTGTTTATTTGTCTTGCCTCAAGCTATAATGCAAATCGATTTTTCAAATTTGAAGATTCATCTATGGTAGCTTGATATTATATTGACGATATATGGTTATTACCTACCACTCAAACATTGAATTGAAGTATCATATAGATTCTGTAAAACGGTAACCAATAGTCTAGACTACTATAATGACGCTGGCTTGTAAGCGTGAGCATCGCAATCATTTGGCGTTTGAAAAAAAAAACAAAAAAACATGAAATTATATTCATATGAGATGCTGAAACATATGCCACTGTACCTGGGATGAAGACATTTCATACGCGACGCAAGCAGAACACCTGCATGTGAACTCCTGCAGTGTTCAGGGCTATCATAGTTGTCATGTCAACAAATGCACGTGCGATGCATCCCCTGATGCAGGATGACAGAGTTTATGACAGTAGTAGAGGACAATACTGTTTCCCAACTGTAGGGGGACCCCGAGAGCAAAACCTACCTAGTGCTGCTTTAAAGCAACAGTTGTTCAATAACGGAAGAATGTGTAAAACTATGGTATTTGGCGTAAAAAGCGCATCTGCTGTTAAGGCAAAAGGCACAATAATAAACATGATAAGAAATAGTTGGCTTTTCCACATGGTTAGATTCAGATGGTAAATATCATATATTAAGTTGGGTGTCCACCTTATAGATAATACCCATATTTATAATGAAACTATCTTTTTTTTTTATGATATCATATTATATAATAAAATATAATTTATTGTTACTACTGCTATTATGGTATCTCCTTCAATGATTTCAGAATCTTTACTTTTTAAAATAATTTTGTTTCTGTATTTTTAAAAGAATGACAGTCTATTTATTGAACAAAAATTGTTTGTGTTTGTGTGTGCATGCGTGCGTAAGTGTGCTCGTGAATCCTTAGCTCCGCCCACTGCACGCCTCCACGAGTTCGGCTGTTTTTGGAAAGAAGCGGTACAACTGTCTTTTATGAATATGATAAAACTAAAGACTCTTCGGAGATATGAAGGATGCAATAATACTCTATAGGTACTCAAGATTAACATGAGATTGGCAGAAACGTCTCGGTTACGTATGGTAACCCTCGTTCCCTGAAGGAGGGAACGGAGACGTAAGTTGTACGTCGACAGGCGGACATCCTTGGCGACGGGCAGACGGAGGTGCTGCGGCCGGCGGCTGGGTGGAGGCAGCAGCGGCCCGCCGGGGCAGGATGTGTTTGATGGCCTCCATCTGCTTCTGGGTGGCCGAGAACTGCTGGGCAAAGTTCTCGACCGTGTCACCGAACAACCCAGCCGATGAAACGGGGGAGTCCAGGAACCGGTTCTTATCGGTCTCCCTCATGTCGGCCAGGTTGAGCCAGAGATGCCGTTCCTGGACCACTAAGGTGGACATCGTCTGACCCATGGAACAAGCGGTGACTTTCGTCGCCCAGAGGGCGAGGTCCGTCACCGTCCGGAGCTCCCGGAGGAGCTCTGGGTCAGGCCTATCCTCGTGCATGTCCATGAGTGCTTGGGCTTGGTGCACCTGAAGCAGCGCTATGGCATGCAAGGCGGACTTGGCCTGTCCGCAGGACCTGTAGGCCTTCGCAGTCAGACTGGAAGAAAACCTACAGGCCTTGGACGGGAGACGAGGGCCACCGCGCCAGTTGGGGGCGGTCGCCGGACACAGTTGCATCGCGACGGCCCGCTCAACTGGTGGGATTTCCTCGTAACCCTTGGCCTGTCCGCTGTCAAGGGTAGTGAGGAGGGAGGAGCCACCAGGTCTGTTTCTGGCACTGAAAGGTGTCGTCCACGACCTGGTAAGCTCCTCATGCACCTCCAGGAAGAATGGTACTGGGGCGGGATGCTGAGAATCAGCATGACCCCCCCCCCCCCCCCCCCCCCCCCCCAAGAAACCAATCATCCAACTGCGGAGTTATGCTCGACGGGTTTGCCCTGAACGTGATCCTCAGGAAACCCGGCCATCCGTCGAAGTAGGTCTATCTTGGGAGATAGCTATAGATTGAGGTATGGGGAGGGGGACTCCACCTTCCCGGAGGTAGGTGAGTCTCAACCTAAGCGCTGAGACAGTCATGTTCCCGCAGTGGGAACATGAGCTATCCACAAACGCTGTATGCCCAGGCACGTGAGACAGCGATTGTGACCGTCAGCGGGCGAGAGGGAACGACCGCATCCAGAAACGCACGGGTGGAATGACATCTTGAAAAAGACGCAGTGTCACACCTGCGTTGCTCTTTTGTTAGGAAACGCTCTTATAGATGTGCTGAAGCACCCAGGGACAACCACGGCAACACACAGGGAATAGTGCAGCCCCTGTTTGCACTCACTGACAACCACACCCTCACGATACCAACAGTGTTGCTATGAGAACAGAAGTTGAGTTTTAAATGCAGCAGTGGTCAGCGGTCGCGCCGTTGTTTGCCTTAACTCCAGCAGAAGCATCCTCTTCTCTCTGTAGACTCGAAGATTGCTGAAAGCAGGCAGTCCGGTCTTCATCAACGCCGTTCGGCTCCGAAGTGAATGACGTCAGTGCGTTGCTCTCGCTTCCTGTTTATACCCCCGACGCGGGGCGGAGCACAAGATGCGAGATGCGTTCTCTAAATCGATCCCAATTCGTCGGTACAACCGGCATACGTCGAACGTGACCGACTGAAAGGGAACTGTGTGTATTATGTACCCTTTAAGGTCCAATTCACACCATTTTATCAAAATAAACCGAAAATAGTACAAACTGTGTTTACTAAAAGTGATCAGTTTGAACAAGTATTAACTTAGACATTATTAAAAGCATTATTTTAACTAAAGTATTTGTATCAATACTGTGTGCCTTTTGCTGGTTAGCCGTGCTGGTTAGCCTTTAAAAGGCCCCCCTCGCCACCTCATACGAACCACGTTTTATGATTTATTTTCACACAAAATCTGTGGCTCCATCAATGTTCAATACAAACATATATATTTTTCTGCAATTTATGCAATCATAAACTTTGGGAGTAGTGAAAAGCATATTTTTTCTTAAGGTGTGCTTTAGCTCCATTGTACCCTACATTTCTAATATACAGATTGGATCAATTCTTGACCTGACTAAAATAATTCCTATAGATATTTACCTGTTGGGAAGGATCAGCAAGTGACAGAAAGAGTCAAGTATAGGGTGAAAATGAAACAAACAAAATGAAACATTTTGTTTAAAGATTACAAAGAGAGAAAAAAACCTATTCTAACTGTTTGGAACATGCTGCCTAGGAAGCAGCTCGCCATGTTTTGGAATAGATCCATAATATAGCCATATGGTAATGGCCTGAATTCCCATTTCTTCTCTTTTAATCACTATGAGTGAGACTGTTTTTTGCAAAGGGAACATAAATTTCTAGTCTTTTGATGCATGAATGTTTGAACTTGCATCTAATTCTGGAGTCATTACAGGTTAAGCCAGCAGACTGTTTCTAGCTGCAGGTCTATTCACCTAGCAACCAGATGTCCCTGGCAAAGAGAAGACCTTTATGTGTTACACTCTGACCTCTTACAAAACAAAACATATTTAACCTTCACCTCCTACACACACACAGAGAAAGAAGGACAGTTCTGCTGCTGAGGAGAGGAAACTCTATAGTGAACAAATGCGGTTGTGTGAATGGTACAGGGGCACATTCCCATACAGAGCAATGTGTGTGCCAGCAGGCCAGTGTTCGGAGACAGGAGAGGAGGGGGGGCTGGGATCTTTGCAAACAGTCCATAAAGAGACCCTGCCACCCTCCCGTTCACATGCTAATGAGAGCCACTTTGTGTGGGGGTTAAAAAACTCTCAGGGGTCCGAACAACGTCGATTTAAACCCACAATAGAGCCTCAATTCTCCCGAGAAAAACCCACAATGCTCTCTCTCTGTCTCTCTTGTGCTGATAAAGAGATCAGTATGGATGTGTGGGTGTCAGGGTGCATTAGGCACTGACAGAGTGTGATGTACAGAGATCATAATTCACTCACACACACACACACACACACACACACACACACACACACACACACACACACATTTCCTGAAATCGGTATTGATCAGCTGTCCTGAAAAGCAGACCCCCTCCTTTTTTGACATTTTCTGTGCGGGTTTTAAAAAGGTTGAGAATGGTTTTAGATGTGGTAAAATGGAACTGAGTTTGCTGTGCTCTTATTGGTACCTGAATAAATGCTTAAATTAACCAAAATATTCAATAAAATATAGATTTTGAAACCCCAAAATATGATGATTGCCTTGTGATGGGCAGACTTTCTAAAATATAAAGGCAGCTATATATATATATACAAACCCATTTATATTGTGTGAGGAAAAAACATTATATAAAAGCATGAGAACTTACTTGAGAACTTACTTCGTACTTCAACTAGTTCACCCAAAAATTAAAATTCTGTCATTAATTACTCACCCTCATGTCGTTCCAAACCCATAAGACCTTCGTTCATCTTATTAAATAGCTATTAAATTAACACTTTTAAGGCCCAAAAAGGTAGTAAAAACATGTCTATGTGACTCCAGATGAAAATACTTTTTGTGCGCAAAAACAAACAAAATTATTTAACTATTTCGTTCTAGCTTGTGTCAGTCTCCTACGCAGTTTATGTTGTCAACCTTTCGAGTTCTTACGGGTTTGGAATGAAATGAGAGTAAGTAATTAATGACAGAATTATAATTGGGTGAACTATCCATTTAAGACTTAAACTCAAAAATTAAATAATTAACTAAAAGAATGGTGTCACAATTTCCTAAAAACAAAACAAATGATTAAAATTTTACCTGAAAAATTTAATCTTTTTAATAAGCCTTTTTATGCTCTTTGTGCTCTTTTTATGAATTTGCAAAGAAATATACAGTAATATTATTCAGAATCAGTTTTTTATAGAGAATAGAGCCCTACAAACCTCCGTCAGAAAGCTAAAGGCAACAGTGTGTCAAAATATTTGTTTGATTAATTGTGATTATTCTGATGAATTAATCTGCATTTTATGCAATTCAATCTAAATATTTAATTAATTGACATATTAATTTAAACTAAATGTTGCTGTTTGTGCTGCCAAAGCATACAAGCTACGCTGCAAACAATGGGGAATAACATATAATATGCTAAATAAATAACAAAGAATAACAACAACAAGAAATATGACTAAAAAGTTATGAATTAAGATTAATCTAAAAGACTGAACAATAATAATAGTGAGCATAGGAACTGCCAGATTGTGCTGGCACACAGCAGTACCTATTCTCTTTGTAGGTTAAGGAGTTTTTATTGTTGTTAGATTCATGGTCTGTCTATTAACTTTTGTTGAAGGACTTTTCAGAGACCTCTTTAAACTTTTGGCATTCAGTCAAGAATGTCTCTCAGACTAACACAAACACCTGCTACTCTTTCAGATTATGCTAAACTCTCTGTAAGAGGTAAAAGTCAGAATACAGAGGTTACATTTTACATTTATTTATTTTATCCAGAGCAACTTAAAAATGAGGAATACAGCACAGCGATTGAAAGAGGCAATTGTATGAGATGTGCTAACATTACAAAGTTTCAAAGGTTGGTCAGAATGCAAGTTAAAGTTCACCTCCATATCTAATCTGTTACTCCTAAACACAATCTCATAACATAACTATATTATGTGGTGGCGAGTTTGTACGATTTGATTAGTATGAAAACATGTTGTTTAGAAACAAACTAAGCATGAAGGTCCACCCCTAAATCTTACCTCAATGAGGTGTAGGCAGATCGTACTAAGATGTACAAATGAATGGTCGCCGCTTTGTTAAAACATAAAATAGTTACAAATTGCCATGAGAGTGTTTTTTGCAATGTTTTTTTGCAAAGTCTTGAGCTTCTCAGATTGTTCACAGGGGGAGAAAAAAAAAATCCTAGTAATCTCCTCCTCTAGAGGTTCAAATCGTGTTGCAAAATGTATCTGATACCAAACTCTGTAACCAAAATTCACAAAGTCATAGGAATATTTATTACTGAATGATCTGACCGGTGCTGCCAACATCATTCCTAGTAGAGCATAGCAAAAACAACACCATGGTCATGGGTTTGATTTCCTGGAATTGCAATCAGTTGCCTCAAAATTGTTAAGAAATGTAAAGTTTAAGTAAGCAGAACTTGCAGGTTTTTATTTTGTAAGCATACATTTTAATTGCTCTGAACTTTAAATGCTTGAGTAAGCTAATTCAAAAATATCATGTAATCTCAATTTTTAGTAGTGGAACCTAGTAGGTTTAACTAGCTAATTCAAAAAATGCCACCTTGCTGATTGGTTACACAATGCTTTGGTAGCATTAGCATAGCATAGCACTTGCTGAATGAGGACAACAATATAATACAACAATATAATACATTTAACATAAATCAGTTCTCAAACTAAGCTCATTCTCCACTCGTCACCATGATGGTAACATAACAGAAACTCTTCTAAACTAGCATATCAAAACATTAAACACTACTAAATCTCCCACTAAACGTTAATCTCACACACACACACACACACACACACACACACACACACACACACACACACACACACACACACACACACACACACACACACACACACACACACACACACACACACACACACACACACACATAATAGTGTCATGGCATGCTGTGAAATATAAATTCCAGCCCAGTTTCGGTTAAATTTAAGTTTGTCTAAATTAAAAGAAACAAGTTCATAAAACTCAAAACAATTAAACAATTCAGATAACTAAAAATGTGTCAGTTTTGAGAACTCAAAAGAAAACGAAAGTTCCAAATACTCATAAAAGTTCATTTGTTTGAACTGAAATGAATTAATTTGAGCTACCTAAATATTGGCAGCATAGTATGCGCTTAGCCCTGATTTTTCTCTCTCCAAACTTACTCTGTACACTCTAAAAAAAAAAAAGGTTCTATATGGCACCAAAAATGGTTCTTGGCTCGTAATCATAGGGGAACCTTTTTTAGTGCTATATAGCACCAATTTTGGTGCTTCAGTGGTTCTTCAGCTGTTCTTCAGAGGTTCTTCACCGGTTCTTTGACTAAGGTGCTATATAGCACCGCTAACTATGGTGCTATATAGCACCGCTACCATATACAGAACATGTTAAGATATGGTGCTATAGCACCAAAAATGGTTCCCCTATGATTACGAAGAAGAACCATTTTTGGTGCCATATAGAACCTTTTTTTTGTAGAGTGTAGCCTTTGCTCAGCTGGCACATGCACCTTGAGTTTGTTCGCACTGATTTTTTCCCAGGGGCAGATCTACCGGGATGGCAATTGCCACCCTAATAAAAAGCCAGCCCAGAATTATCCCGGTATAAAATAAAGATGCAAGCAGTGTTTCCTGTACCATTTTTCAGCAGCTGCATTTCAATGTAATGAAAAAATACTGCATAATGCAAAATAATGGCAAGAAAATGTATCTTTCTATAAATCATCCTTGTGGGTTGCTTGCACATTGAAGTGAGCCCAGTGTAGTCCACTTCATTGGTGAATGACTCTAATGAACCGGTTCTTTTTGAATCAAAAGCACACAGGGCAACCAGTGTAGGCCAATTCACTTACAAATTGACAGATTTTTTTTCCCATTTGTTCGTGAATCAGAAAATTACCAATTCTCTGGAAACTCAGAGGTCCTCTAAAAAAAATGCAATCCTCTCAGATTCAGATATTTCTGGGATTCCGTATTGTTTGGCGAGTGGATTCTCTGACTGCCCACTCCACTTTCATCATGGATAGACCTTTTTGCCATCAGACAAAATTTTTTAATGAAATAAATAAGAAGATCCAGATCCCGGAAACTGATAGCAGAGTTAGGAAGGAATCTAATCTTAATAAACTATATTGAAAAGTTTGAAAGACACATTTATGCTGGGATTTCCACCTCTGTTAATAACAGAAACTCAAATATAATTTCCAAAACTGATTCAGTCTCAGTACTTTGGTATTTCTTTCTAATGTGAGCAAATTTCTCTAAACATGCACTAAAATTTGTGATTTATATATCATCCAAGTAACCAACATAGTATAAATAAAACAACTTGTCTTCACGATACAAGCTAAAACATTTAGGATCTATTGATGCTTTTAATATACAGTGTCTTGACTTGGTGCCCTGGATATGGACTTTTTTTATTTATTTTTAGTAACACTTTAGTTTGGGGTCCAATTCTCACTATTAACTAGTTGCTTATTAGCATGCATATTACTAGGATGTTGGCAGTTTATTAATAAACGAGACGATAACTAAATAAAAACTAGTGTTGGATGACAAAAACTATTACGAAAATCAACTGTCATTTTCGTCAACAAATAAAAACGAAAATGTTTGGGAGGGACAATTATGGGAAGAGATCCAGTCAGAACTGATGTCCTGTGAAACAGATGCGCACATGATTTGAACGTGCTGATCTAACCGCTGGAAAACACTGCGCTGTTGCATGCTCTACAGGCTATCGCATCCCCAATACAGCGCTCCAGAGCGGCTCACAATCAATGAATAACACACATTTATGCCAGACAAGTGTTTATGAACTAATGCTGATGAATAATGACAATGTTTACTTTACGATGTTTATAGTAATATGTTTTAGACGGTTGTAACAATGCATATTTTATCTCCTGAATTTGAATGAGCAGCTGCAACTGCAATAGTAAGGTACAGACATTTCAAAATAAGAGTCAATGTGTATTTCGAGCTTGTTTATAATTAAAAGTCACGCATTATATATTCGTTTTTGGTTACACAATAAACTGTATTTAATTTCATTCCCATTTAATTCATAATCAGGAGGAAAGACCAGTATTTGACACATATTCAATAAAGTATCAGGGTTATAATAGTTCACTAAAACCATTTAAAAAAAATATTCATTACTTGAAATAAATGTTAACTGAAATTAAAAAAATAAATAAACTTATTTAAACTTATTTGAAGCTTTAGCTTAAGCTGATATGGCCTACTAACTAAAACAGAAATACAAAGTAATAACAACTATATACAGGGAGTGCAGAATTATTAGGCAAGTTGTATTTTTGAGGATTAATTTTACAACATTAATAATTAAACAACAACCATGTTGTTAATGAACACAAAAAACTCATTAATATCAAAGCTGAATATTTTTGGAAGTGGTTTTTAGTTTTAGCTATTTTAGGGGGATATCTGTGTGTGCAGGTGACTATTACTGTGCATAATTATTAGGCAACTTAACAAAAAACAAATTTATACCCATTTCAATTATTTATTTTTACCAGTGAAACCAATATAACATCTCAACATTCACAAATATACATTTCTGACATTCAAAAACCAAACAAAAACAAATCAGTGACCAATATAGCCACCTTTCTTTGCAAGGACACTCAAAAGCCTGCCATCCATGGATTCTGTCAGTGTTTTGATCTGTTCACCATCAACATTGCGTGCAGCAGCAACCACAGCCTCCCAGACACTGTTCAGAAAGGTGTACTGTTTTCCCTCCTTGTAAATCGCACATTTGATGATGGACCACAGGTTCTCAAAGGGGTTCAGATCAGGTGAACAAGGAGGCCATATCATTAGATTTTCTTCTTTTATACCCTTTCTTGCCAACCACGCTGTGGAGTACTTGGACGCGTGTGATGGAGCATTGTCCTGCATGAAAATCATGTTTTTCTTGAAGGATGCAGACTTCTTCCTGTACCACTGCTTGAAGAAGGTGTCTTCCAGAAACTGGCAGTAGGACTGGGAGTTGAGCTTGACTCCATCCTCAACCCGAAAAGGCCCCACAAGCTCATCTTTGATGATACCAGCCCAAACCAGTACTCCACCTCCACCTTGCTGGCGTCTGAGTCGGACTGGAGCTCTCTGCCCTTTACCAATCCAGCCACGGGCCCATCCATCTGGCCCATCAAGACTCACTCTCATTTCATCAGTCCATAAAACCTTAGAAAAATCAGTCTTGAGATATTTCTTGGCCCAGTCTTGACGTTTCAGCTTGTGTGTCTTGTTCAGTGGTGGTCGACTTTCTGCCTTTCTTACCTTGGCCATGTCTCTGAGTATTGCACACCTTGTGCTTTTGGGCACTCCAGTGATGTTGCAGCTCTGAAATATGGCCAAACTGGTGGCAAGTGGCATCTTGGCAGCTGCACGCTTGACTTTTCTCAGTTCACGGGCAGTTATTTTGCGCCTTGGTTTTTCCACACGCTTCTTGCGACCCTGTTGACTATTTTGAATGAAACGCTTGATTGTTCGATGATCACGCTTCAGAAGCTTGGCTATTTTAAGACTGCTGCATCCCTCTGCAATATATCTCACTATTTTTGACTTTTCTGAGCCTGTCAAGTCCTTCTTTTGACCCATTTTGCCAAAGGAAAGGAAGTTGCCTAATAATTATGCACACCTGATATAGGGTGTTGATGTCATTAGACCACACCCCTTCTCATTACAGAGATGCACATCACCTAATATGCTTAATTGGTAGTAGGCTTTCCAGCCTATACAGCTTGGAGTAAGACAACATGCATAACGAGGATGATGTGGTCAAAATACTCATTTGCCTAATAATTCTGCACTCCCTGTAGATGTTTTTAAAAAACAAACAAAAAAGTGAATTGTGCTCTCTTTCGTGCATTTTTAATGTAATAAACAAAATTACATCATGTGTAATGCTTAAATGCTTCATGTATTACAATTTAACTAAACTCATTAGATTTTAGGAGACTAAATCTATTGTAGAATTAGTCGACTAAAATCTTATGATATTTAGTCGACTAAAACTAGACTAAAACTAAAAACAATTCAGGTGACTAAAATATGACTAAAACTAAAATGGCATTTTAGTCAAAAGACTATGACTAAAACCAAATCAAAATTTGCTGTTAAAATTAACACTGGTGTGAACACAGCATAAGCTTGTTGTTTTGGTTCAGGAGGAACTGTAAAAGTTGGCTGCTGTTTGTTTGCGCCGCTTGGTGACTGTCTGTCTGCAACTCTGCATAGCCTCATGGAACACGCTGATGACTTGTGCTGTCTGCGCAAGCAGGGTGTGCTGTTGACAGGCAGGTAGGACATCGTATTGTTGCATTTGGACCGAATGCCATTATTGGACGAACATTTTTTGGTACTGAGACTTCAACAGAAGATATATGTATGTTTTAATATTTAGACCACTTATATTATTGGTTGCTATCAGGATGTGAAGATTGTTTCAAGAGAGTTCCAGTATAACAAAAATGTGTATTAAAAAAATGTATCACAGCCAAAAAGAAATGGAGGAGATCGCAACAATACCAGCATTGAGCACTTGTGTGGAAGGGTAAAGAGATCCCCACGACTCTAATTAAAATCACAATAAAAAAAATGTTTGGTTATAATTTATGGAGAGAAATAGAGCCAACTTTCTAGTGCGCATCTGTTGATCGCCTGTGTTCGTGCTCCATCAAATGGACTATTCTTTGAAAGGCTACTAATTTGGCTGTAAGTTCATAGTACACGTGAGTCACTTTGGATAAAGCATCTATCAAATGCATACTATTATAATGTAAATATACACTGTAACAAAGTCCACTGGAAGGCAAGTTGAAGAACCCAAGTGCAGTATCTTTATTATAACTTAAATCTTAACATAAACCAAAATCCAAAACATAAAACAAAAGACTTGGCAATGCAATACAAAACAAAAAACAAGAACTTGACCTGACTTGACATAAAACTCGCCAACAGAGAGTTACAACATTCAATAACAGACCAAGACACACGGCAAACATGAGGGCTAAATACACATGGGCTAATGACAGGACAAGGGACACCTGTCGCGCACGCGTGTCGGCAGGCCGGTGATAGCCCGTCTGAAAAGCACATAGCCCCGGGACTTTGGGCTTTGCGAGCTGGTGTTACAAGTCCGAGTCTGATCACAAATGAACCAATAACACCTTCTCCAGCCAACACAATGATAGTGTTACAGATTCTGAGCATATTGCTAAAAGGTTTTTTTTGGGCAATCGTAGCCATCTTCACAATCTTATAACATGATAACATCTCTTTCTCTGTAAAAGTGGCCTCTTTCTCTGGAGTTCCACCCAAAACCCAGATAAAAGCTGCAGTTGGCAAACATTCAGTATGCAACCCAGAAATAGCTTGGAATAATAAGCCTGATTTACAAACAGTTTACAAAATATGGATCACACATGTCAGCTGTGAAGCATGTGTGTTTTCAGTGCTGAAATGTTAAAGTTAATCACGCAGAGGCTAATGAGGTCAGAGCAGTGAATGTGTCCCCATCAGCTTAAAGCAGTATAGCATACACACACACACACACACACACACACACACTGACAGAAAGAGAAGACAGGCTTAATAATAATCTCTCTCTCCGAGTCTGACACTCTGTGACCCGCTTGCTCCAGTCAGTCAGGCTGCTGAGACACAAGAGGAGAAAATACATGTATTTATCTAAACTGTCCCCATCTCCACGGCAGCAGAAACCACAGCCTTATGGATTCACAGACTATTCAGTGACTTACAGACACTGGAATACACACTATGTATATGACGCGAGACAACCCATCCAAGCTATATTTCCTGTAGTAAAATGCTCTAGAGTCAGTCAGAAGAAGGGGCTGTACATTTCCAGAAAAGTCTAGATTTTTAAACAGTCTAAAGACAATCTGTTGTAGCTGGCCATCTCATTGATTGCCTCTGTGATGTTTTGGTGTTCCTAGTGTTTGTTAGGGCTTATTCGGAAAGGCACAGATAATGACTTAAAAATTAATAATCTCAGGTAGGTCCTTCAGGGTGTCATGGAGAGGTGAAGTGTCTAAGTCACATCATCTAGCCACTGGAGTTCCACAGGGCTCAGTGCTTGGACCACTCCTCTTCTCCATCTACATGTCATCACTGGGATCTGTCATTCAGAAACATGGCGTTTCCTATCACTGCTATGCCGACGACACTCAACTCTACTTCTCATTTCAACCAGATGATCCCACGGTTGGTGTTCGTATCGCCGCCTGCCTAACAGACATTTCTGCCTGGATGAAGGAACATCACCTGCAACTCAACCTTGCAAAGACAGAACTGCTTGTGGTCTCAGCCAACCCAGCACTTCATCACAATCTCTCCATTCAGCTAGGATCATCAACCATAACTCCGTCCAGGACAGCCAGGAATCTTGGAGTTGTGATTGATGATCAGCTAAAATTCACTGACCACATTACTGCAACAACCCGGTCCTGCAGATTTGCGTTATACAACATTAGGAAGATTAGACCCTTCCTATCAGAGCATGCCACACAACTCCTGGTCCAAGCTCTTGTTCTCTCCAGACTGGACTACTGTAATGCTCTTCTAGCGGGCCTTCCGGCATGTACTGTCAAACCCTTGCAACTGATCCAGAATGCAGCGGCAAGGGTGGTCTTTAACGAGCCGAAGAGAGCACACATCACGCCTCTCTTCATCAGTCTCCACTGGCTCCCAATAGCAGCTCGCATCAAATTCAAGACACTGGTGCTCGCCTTCAAAGCAACCACTGGCTCTGCACCAAGATACCTAAACTCGCTTGTGCAGACTTACACACCCTCCAGGAGCTTACGTTCTGCCAGTGAACGACGCCTTGTGGTGCCATCCCAAAGAGGCATGAAATCACTCTCACGGACCTTTTCCTGGACCGCACCCACCCTGTGGAATGACCTGCCTATCTCAATTCGAGCAGCCGAGTCTGTAGCCATTTTCAAAAAACGGCTAAAGACACATCTCTTCCAGCAGTACCTTACCAATCAAGATTAGCACTTAACATTCTATTCATTTTCTGTCTGTCTGTCTGTCTGTCTATTAAAAAAAAAAAAAAAAAAAAAAACCTTCTGTCCTATGTGTCCTACTTACGTACTGTTACATACTGTTGCCCTTGACTGTTCTAGCTGCTTCTATTGCTCTCATTTGTAAGTCGCTTTGGATAAAAGCGTCTGCTAAATGACTAAATGTAATGTAATGTAAATGTAAAATGTAAATGTAATAACAAATTCTAACAAAATAAAAAATTAGTTAGAAGCCGTCACTTCTTGTGCTTGCTGTGTAACAGACCCAGGATATTACGGATAAACATTTCAAATTACAATGCAATATTGGGTGTGTAAAGTGAATGAGTTTAAACTCTATATGAATGAAAATTACCTTGTTTAATGAGCTAATTTAATTGGTAACACTTATTTTAGGGTTATATGGGGTCAATTCTCACTTTTAACTAGTTGCTTATTTGCATGCATATGACTAAGACAGTGGCTGTTTATTAGTACTTATAAAGCATATATTAATGCCTTATTCTGCATGAACTTATTCTAAATCCCATAATCCTACCCAATACCTAAATTTAAGCACTACAAAAATGACCTTACTAGCTATTAATAAGCAGTAAATTAAGAGTTTATTGAGGCAAAAGTCATAGTTAATAGTGAATGTGTTCCCCATACTAAAGTGTTACCATTTAATTATTTTAATAATTAATGTATTGTATTAATTATCAAAAGATATTTTAATTATTATTGTTGTATTATATTTTCAAAAGAGACTTATTTAAAGCATATTTGCTAGCGAACAAAACCTTTTAAAATGCGATTTTTCAGGTAGTTGATACAAACTTTTGATTTAAGTCCCACCCACATTCAGTTTTATCTGAATACCGATACAAATAATTTTTACATTGCTACAAATATTGACTTGCTGCACACCCCAAGTTAGGGCATTACTAGATGGCTGCTTGGGTGTTATTGGTGGTTCCCAAAGTGTTCTGGGAGGTTACTGGGGTGTTGCTAGGTGGCTGCTAGGGTGTTTTGGATGGTTGCAAGGACATCTAAGCTGCTTGGATGTTTTGGGTGGTTGCTAGATTGTTAATAGTTGGTTGCTAGAATGATTTTGGTGGGGCTAGAGTGGTCTTCGTGGATACTACAACATTGCTAGCTGGCTATTTGGGACATTGCTAGCTATCTCTGGTGGCCGTGGTCGCTGGAATTTTCAGGGTAGTTGCTAGGGTGCTACTATGTGGCTGCTAGGATGTTGCTAGGTAGCTTTTTGGGTGTTCTGGGTGGTTGCTAGGGTTTTCTAGGTGGTAGCTGGGCCATTATGGGTCTTTGCCAAAATGTTGGTAGTTGGTTACTTGACTGTTTTGAATGGTGCTAGAGGGGTCTGTGTGGTTGCTAGGATGTTATGAGTGGTTTCTAGAGTATTGGGTGGTTACTAGTGTGCTATAGGTGGTTGCTAGTGTTTTGTGTGTGGTTGCTAGAGTGTTACTAGTTGGTTGCTAGAATAATTTTGGTGGGGCTAGTGTGGTCTGGGTGGTAGCTGGGCCATTATGGGTCTTTGCCAAAATGTTGGTAGTTGGTTACTAGATTGTTTTGAGTGGTGCTATGGTGGTCTGGGTGGCTGTTGTGTGGCTTATGAAGTGTTCTAACTGGTTGCTAGCATGTTGCTAGTTGACTGCTTGGGAATTCTGGGTGGTTGCTTGCTGACCACCTCCAAGTCTCTATGATATTCCAGTCTCTATGGCTTTGGCCTGTCTTTTAAAATAAATCTATGGGATATTTTTCTTTTTATCGTCAACCAGATGCAAAGTTTGATCAATTTGACTGCAGAAAAAAAATCGTAAAAGCACAGCTCTCAGTACCAAACCACCCAGTTTGAGGTTTTATTCATGTTCATAGCACAAAGATCAGTTACAGAGCTGAACAAACCCTTAACTTTAAGCTGCCGCGGCTTGTCTGTAAAGGCCAGCGGCCCGCACTAAATTATTCATCCAAAACATAGACCTCTATAAACTGAATAAATAATAAATTGTAAATGTGTTCAGTAATAAATATTTTCAGATTTTCTAGACTATTTTAAGCCGTAAAGTCAGCAGGATATATTCAGATTGTATGTATGGCTTCAGCACGCATGTATTAATAGTCTTCTCTAGCTCTACAGCGCCCCACAATTTTACAATGTAAATCTGTGGTGCAAGATGGAACTGCAGCGCGCTCTAAATGAGAGCCAGATTTCAGGCTCTCTAAACACCGCTCCAGACCAAGAAAATATCAATCAGCTCTAGCTGTTTATATTAGTTTGTATCAGGTGAGTAACTCATTGGCATGTCTTTTCTTCGTATCAAATGAATGAAAGTCTAAACATGCTAATGTGAATAGCCTTTCTATAGTTCTGTTGTGTTTGTTTTATGTTTGTTCTGAGAATAGAAATTACTTTATTTTCCTCAACGGAATTCCTCAACAAAATTTGGAGGCAATAAATAGCCTACTACATTAAGGCTTTTAGACTATTAAGGCAATACTATGATAGCATTCTATGCATGTCTGTCAGTCAACAATAGAGTGCCACTCTCAGTCTGAATAATGCAAGGACGTTAGACCTCTGCCAAAAGTGTGTCTGAATCAGCGATTAGAATATAAACCGTACAAAATGTTTATCATAAACTAGTGATAAGACCCAGAATCAGCCCTACCTAAACATGCAATCAGAAGTCGCTACTGACTTTAAGTATTAATCTTTATCCAATTTTGATTATGAGCAATAATAACAATAGTGATACATTCCTCAGACAACAGCAGTAGTGCACTGATGCGAATTCAAGTTGGTGACTTTCTCCTCATTTTGTTTCTGTGCAAAAGGAAATGCGAGTAAAAGAGGCAGATGACACACTGACAATGCTACGAGAGGGAAAGTGACCCCTGGAACATCTTCTTGTCTCATTCTTTCATTCATTCGGCAGTTTAATATTCATCACTTCCCTTCAGCTCTGCCCTCACAGGCGTCCCACCGCCCAGACCGCCCCAAATCCCCTCACAAATCCCCACTTCAACATTACCTCATTTACAAAAGCAAAGTCAAGACAAAAGAGCACGTCTCCGAGCAGCGCCGCCTTTAACATGCAGGACGCAGCCATTGAGGCGACAGAGAGGCACTATTATGAGCTCTTTCACCTCTGAGAACGTTTCTTTAATGATTCTGTTCTGTTTCCATGTTATTCCTTTGCTTCCTTCATTATGTTAATAATTTCTTCACCTCAAGACAACAGATTTGCCCACACTATTATGCCAGAGCAAACAGAGTGGTGTACACCTGAAAATTAACCTTGAAAAACTGGCCTCTCTCTTTATCACATATTGCACCCATACGCAAAAGTGATTTATGACCTTGCAAGGAACTTGTTTTTAAAATCCTATTACATAGTAAGTGAAGTCCGAGCTGTCCTCAAACCTCTGTTTAACACAGATTTATTTAGTCATTTAAAGGCAATTCTCTCCAATCAGGGTTTATAGCTCATCCCTACCAAACAGTCTACTAAAACAAAGGTCTAATCTCAGACATACACACAGCAAATGTGTGACATATGTTACTGTTCCGGCCCTCCAAGGGATGTACAAACCTTCTGATGAGTCTATCAGGAAGACCCCTGCTGCTGTCTCCATCTCTTAAAGGGGCAGTTGAATGAAATTCTGGTGTGATTTACTAACCTTCATGTCATTCCAAATGTGTTTCTTCTGTGGAATACAAATGCTTTTTTCCCCATACAACAAAAGTCGTATTTGACCAAGGGCTGTCAAGCTCCAAAAAGCACTATAAAGGTGTTTACATAGTCCATTTGACTCACACCATATTCTAACTCTTCTGAAGTCATACAATAGCTTTATGTGAAGAAAATAACAAAAATTTAGTAATTCAAATGAATAAAATACAAATAATATATAAACACATATTTAAACCTAACAGTAAACCATTATTTTTATGGCGATTTATTTTATATAAATATATTTAGAATATTGTGTAATATATATATATATATATATATTAAGTGCCTTAATATATTAAGTAATATATTAAGTAAACTGCACAGTCTCCTGTGAGGGTTAAGTTTAGGGGCAGGGGCAGTGTAGGGGGATAGAAAATACGGTTTGTACGGTATAAAAACCATTACGCCTATGCAATGTCCCCACATTTCACAAAAACACCCCTGTGTGTGTGTGTGTGTGTGTGTGTGTGTGTGTGTGTGTGTGTGTGTGTGTGTGTGTGTGTGTGTGTGTGTGTGTGTGTGTGTGTGTGTGTGTGTGTGTGTGTGTGTGTGTGTGTGTGTGTGTGTGTGTGTGTGTGTGTGTGTGTGTGTGTGTGTGTGTGTGTGAGTAACTGGTTACAGCTTGCTTTCAGGCAGGGCCAAATATGCCCACTCATCTAGTCAGGGACACACTCTTGACGTCATAATACACGAAACATTCCCCCATCACCTGCCCCTCTTACTTCCTCTCACACACTTTCATATATATATATATTTTCACTTGGTCAATGTCTACTTTTGTTGTGGCTATGATGTGGCTATTATGCCAAACATCTATTGGTGAGTATTACAGGGGCAGTCGTGGCCTAATGGTTAGAGAGTCGGACTTGTAACCGGAAGGTTGCGGGTTTGAGTCTCAGGTCTGGCAGGAATTATCGGTGGGGGGAGTGAATAACTAGCGCCCTCCTCCACCCTCAATACCACGACTGAGCAAGGCAACGAATCCCCCAACTGCTCCCCGGGCGCCACAGCAATATGGCTGCCCACTGTGTGTTCACTATACTGTGTGTGTGCACTTGGATGGGTTAAATGCAGAGCACAAATTCCAAGTATGGGTCACCATACTTGGCCACATGTCACTTCAGATTATGACAGAATTCCTTTCAAATTTCCTACAAAAGACTTTTTGTTTTAATCTCCTTTTGTGGCTCTCACATTACACACTTTATGGGTGAGGGTCAAATTCAGTCCACCTCACATTATGGTCGATTTCAACTGTGATGCACTCACACACATGACCAGACAACACATGCACAAGAGGCATATGCGTAAACACTGTTACACACCCTAACAGCAGACTTTAGCTGCATCAACTGGTGTTGAGAAAGCTTGTTTAGGCTTGTTGCAGATTGGAGTGAATCTGGTATACAAAACAACACCCATGCGTTTGTGTGTGTGTGTGTGTGTGTGTGTGTGTGTGTGTGTGTGTGTGTGTGTGTGTGTGTGTGTGTGTGTGTGTGTGTGTGTGTGTGTGTGTGTGTGTGTGTGTGTGTGTGTGTGTTTGTTTGTTTGTTTGTTTGTACAGGTTTATATTATATTGTGGGGGCAAATTGTCCCCACAAGGATAGTAAAGCCTGAAATTACCTACATATTGGACCAGTTAGCGGTAATGTTTTTTTGAAAATGCAAAAGTGTGTGTGTGTGTGTGTGGGCATGTTTATCAGGAAATATCAGGACACAAATGTATATAATGACATGGGTATGACATAGGTATTACAAAAAGAGGGTGAAATATGAGGACGTTCCCCATGTCCTCACTTTTCAAAATGCTTATAAATCACACAGAATTAGTTTTTTTTCACAGAAAGTAAACTGCACAGTCTCCTGTAAGGGGTAAGTTTAGGGGCAGATAGAAAATACGGTTTGTACGGTATAAAAACCATTACGCCTATGGAATGTCCCCACATTTCACAAAAACACCCCTGTGTGTGTGTGTGTGTGTGTGTGTGCGTGCGTGCGTGTGTGTGCGTGCGTGTGCGTGTGCGTGCGTGCGCGTGCGTGTGCGTGTGTGTGTGTGTGTGTGTAACTGGTTACAGCTTGCTTTCAGGCAGGGCCAAAAATGCCCACTCATCTAGTCAGGGACACACTCTTGACGTCATAATACACGAAACATTCCCCCATCACCTGCCCCTCTTACTTCCTCTCACACACTTTCACAGCACAGACGTACAGGAGCATCTCTATGGTGACACAACATATAAATGAGATAAACTGTGTATGAAAAAAAAAGTGTATGAATATCATTGTAATTTTGTAGGGTTTTTTTGTAATTGTTTTGCTATGGCATATTTTAGTCAATAAATGAAGGATCATTGACCAGCAAAAACCTGGTCTGAAGTCAATAGCGCAGTATTTTTGTTATTTAAAGGGCACGTTAGTAATATGCGCTAATAAGCAAGTGCACTACACGTGTACACTCTGCTTATTACGCGCACAGGGATGCGCAGCAGCACACAAACATGCCAAATAAAAGAATTCTTCTCTGGAGAAGCGTTAAGAGTCTTTCCACCTTGTAAATAGCGAATTCGCCATGGTGCCAGGGCAACTGGCTTTTAAAGTGAATGGGAGATGAGACTCTGATTAGTTTATTGCACATTAAGCCCAAAACACACCCATTACTCATTAAGAGACTAGGTACAACCCTTTTGGACCATGCGCCTGGTGCGCCAACTGTTTTTTCCGTCGTTAAACTAGCAAAAGTGGATTCGGACACGCCCTAAACACTTCAGACCATCGCTAAAATAGGGCCTTTAGACATTGTGATAATATTTTGTGATTAAGGTCACAAAAGAACACACTATAGAGTTTTGTGAATGTGGCAAAATCAATAATAAGCCAAATTTGTATTGAAAGCGTGTTTGAACTGGAAAGAATGACAATGTATTGGAATGTCAATTGCATGTGGTCAGCTTGTAGCCTGACGTCGTCATTCTCAATTCTAGTCAGAATTTGAATCTGATACTGCTCCGTTGGGCTGTGATTATGGGGCGTGTTTAAACCGAACCAGGAAAGACCTCAACTGGATAGACCTACAAACAATCAGAGCAACGGAGCGACGCATAACATTAGTTGTCAAATGTCAACAGAACTCAACTGCACTGTGTTGCCAAGTCCGCGGGTTGAAGCGACCCCAATTATGTGATATACAGACCCAGGAATGCGAAATTTAGCAGGCAGTCCAGCCAAAATAACACATATTTTACCCCCCAAATGCCATTTTCCCGGAGAACCCCCCCACCCGGAAAGCTATTGGGCTTGTTTTTAGCTAGTTTTGAGTAGCAATTGGGCGAGTTTTGCTGTAAAAACTTGGCAACCCTGTCTGCACGCAAGCAGGAATAAGTCACGTTAGAAGAAGAAGATGAGTGTAAACGATCTTTGCCGGTGTTGTAAAAAAAGAATTTAAGGATACACAGGGTACTTACCAACACGATCATCATTTCTGAGAGAAATAGTAAATGTGAATGCATATACGAACAAGTTCTCCATTTAGGATTAGAACAAATTCAACCCAAGCGCCTTTGATGACGTGGATGATTACGTTACTGTTTATCATCTGTCCATCATCGACTAAAGCCCACCCTGACAATTTCATTGGTCCGAACAGTTTCTGTTCGGGCATAATTACTTCTCTATGGATCAAGTCCAGACCGAACTGCCCGTGCAAAAAATTTTGTGGGCGGGGCTATGTTCGTCTGGCATCCAGGCTAGTCAGCTTGTATACTTCCTTCCAAAAATGAATGCATCCTTTCTTCTGTGGAACGTGAAGGAAGAGGTTTTTTTTAACTATATTTTGTCCATTCAATGAAAGTCAAAGGGGTCGATTATCTCCTTTTATGTAAGTCTTACAGATTTTCAGACATCCCACCCTGCAAAAACACATTTTCCGGCAGATCGCACACTCATAAGTATTTCCACCTAAAGCAAGCCGATATTTGACCCTTAGAAATGTATCCATAGCAGACTGGACGGCAACGTACCCAGTCCATTATGAGTGTTGCAGTTTTCCTACCTATTTGGCAAACGGGAAGACTGTGGCCTTATTTCTCTCTTTTCTCTTGTCAGGTAGCCTTTCTACTGCATAGGCAGCCAAGTTTTATTGAAAGCCCATTTTGCCAGCGGAAGTACCCCTATAATAACCCCATGATACATTTTAACATAATAGACTAGCTGTTAAGGAAAACACAGATTTAGTAAATCAGAAATGTGTTATTCAGACCTTCAGAGCTTAAACATAACCTCTTGATCCTGCAACATCAGATAACAAAAAACACTTTTATGACTTGACAAGAGAAGTTATTATCTGATACTGATGTGAATAAGAGCGACATTATGAATGTCAGTCAGGAACAGAGCACTGATGTGGTTTAATAGCTTAATGTCTAATTAGTTTCAGTCTCTGATCTGAAGTAACAACAGACACACGTCCCTCAGCAAACAACAGGTTATGAGTGCTGAGCTGAATATCCTCAATACAGACGGCTGTTTTCAGGAACAGATAAGAGCAGCTGAGCGGAAAGATGTCACCTGAGTCTAAAAGACAGATAGAATGAGAGAGAATATATGGCATTTTCCAGGAGAATGAGATCCTAGATTCTCAACAAAAAAAAAGAAAATTATTGCGCATGTAAATTTCATGGCAATGAGTCAATAAATAATGAGCTCGAATGTCATTTCCTGTCTTCAATCTGTTGGTTCGCACGGACGCTGACATATCCCTCTGGAAATTACCTACGGCAGAGACTATGAATATGATTATGTCTATCTGAGCCCGGTGATAGCTCAGTACATTCATAATTAATGTAAGTGTCAACAAAAATCTCCAGTTCTTGTGGCATATTCTTAAACCATATACACATCCTGTCTGCAGTTTCCTGTTGGGATGTAAACACAAGGTCTGAGGAGAACTGCATTTCAGTAGTAGTAAGAGTAGAAACTGAAGAAACAAACTGGGATGTTTTTTTGGGGGTTTTATGTGTTTACTGTTTGGAGGACATGCACAGGGCTGTGCCTTCAAGGACAGGGCACTTTCAGAGGGTTGTTGACCGCAGTTACAGATCGTTGACCCGGAATCATGACAGTTTATATCAATGTGTAATCATAAAGTGAACACTCTTTAGAACATCCTTCCTTTTATTGGCCTATCTATCTATCTATCTATCTATCTATCTATCTATCTATCTATCTATCTATCTATCTATCTATCTATCTATCTATCTATCTATCTATCTATCTATCTATCTATCTATCTATCTATCTATCTATCTATCTATCTATCTATCTATCTATCTATCTATCTATCTATGAATTATGAAGTTATCATAGCTGCTCTCTAAATGCTCTCTAGGAAGTGACTATCCAAAGAAAGAAAGAAAGCAGGACAAGTCGTCTGCGAAGGAGTGTAAATATGGACCGTTTATTGTGTTCAGCTGTGTGAAGTGTTTTGAAGGTTAAATGCCAGAGCAGTTGGTCTCAGTAGCAGGAGGGGTCGGGCTTGTCCGAGCTTGGTTAAGTCTCTCGCTCTCTCAGAACGATGAACATTAAATTGCTGAATCATATTCTTAAGAAGTGACACGCCCTCTATGCACGCGATTTCACCAACAGGTCCTGACAAAAAAAGCATTTCCCATGATGAAATTGAACATGGAGTATGCCATGGGAGACTGTGGCTTTTATGATTAGAAATAAAAAACAAAACTACCCTTTCTGCCAAAGAACTATACCAACGTTCGTTCAAAATTGAATTTATGGAGTATTTAATTTATGTACTGATGGAAATTTCCGTTGAAAATATGAAACTGTCCAAATTAATTATCTAAACAGTATCACACAGAAATTCAGCATGACATTATGACAGAGCGAGTTATGCAGTCTGGGTGTCAAGCAGTCGGACTCAAAGGCTCCAGACCTTCTCCCACACACACACTGCCCGATTAAGAGCGTGTCTGTGGCATGATGCTGGTCTGGGCTCCATTTGTCACACAAGTGTTGCACTTCTACGGCCTTGTCTCTATGTGTGTGTCTCTCCGTGCCATCTGTGGGGGTTGGACAGTACTAAATCAGGCTAAGCAGTGAGAGTGGATGGGCTGCAGAGGTCTGCAGGCTGACCCTTCACCCTACACCCCCCGCAGAGCACTCAAGAGGCTGGGAGTGCCCACCTCTGCGTCAATCTCAAAAATACAGTAGACAACGGCAGACCAGTAGCAAGTAGTTTAGAAGTCGTTCTGCCTTCTTGCTAAACATTCAAATGTTAATGAACAGTACTGTGGGCGATAATGGAGAGGTGTGTGTCACAAGTGTGTGAGTGTGTTTATGCATGTATGTAAATGAGTGTATGGGGGAAGTGTCAGGCGTCACTGCCACAACCTCTGGACACCCGAGGAAGATTAAATCTATGAATGCATTTTATCTAAGAAAGTAAAGATTTGTTGTTTTGTTTGATGTATAGATGACTAATGTGAATATAGCATGAACCTGCAATAATCCTGTGAAAGCTAGGCTAGTAATGATTTTTATTGTAGTGTGTGTGTGTGTGTGTGTGTGTGTGTGTGTGTGTGTGTGTGTGTGTGTGTGTGTGTGTGTGTGTGTGTGTGTGTGTGTGTGTGTGTGTGTGTGTGTGTGTGTGTGTGTGTGTGTGTGTGTGTGTGTGTGTGTGTGTGTGTGTGTGTGTGTGTGTGTGTGTGTGTGTGTGTGTGATTCTATAATTGCAGATACATTTGGTGTCCAAAGTCATTATTTTTTCAAATGGTTATATTTTAAATCATTTTAATAATTATCCATTGTCATGGATCACAAGATGTTACAGGCCATAACAATATAATATTTTCTTTAAAAATTGTCTTATACAGCTGAAAATCATGATTTCTTGTTGTCCAAATGAATCAGTAGTCATTTTTTTCCATCATATATCATTAATCAAAATATTTTATTTTACTTTTCTTTTGGTAATAATTCATTTATTTTACTCATAAAAGCTCATTTAGTCATTTTCCTAATTCTACAACATTAAATTGTTTAAAAATAACTTTTATCTTGTAAAAATGTAAGTCCATAAATCTTGCGTCAATTCTGTTACCGTACCATATTTTGCCTTTTAATTGGTGGAATTATCTCCCACAACTATGTAAGGTACATGAAATGATGTAACTTTCCTCACTGATAAGATCTAAAGCACTGGAAGGTATGTGTGCTCTCTCTGAGAAAATATTTAAATCTAAAAAAGTCTTAAACCAAGAGTTATTTTGCAAAGCTTCAAAATTGTTAATACAATATCAAAAGGAAAACAGAATTGATAACACAGTGGGTTGTTTGAAAATCAATGAGTTTCATGAGTGCCATGTGCTCTTATCATCAGAGTTTTGGGCTACAAATTTTACAATGTTCAATTATGTTACCGTAAAACAAGGTAGAGTAACAATAGGTGCGTTTACATAGAGCACTGTAATCGGTTAAAAAGTCCAATCCGACTGAAAATGGTCCATATTAACACCTCGATCGGAATAAAATTGCCCAAACCGAATGAAACTGTAATCGGTTTAAGAGGGGTGGGATAAACCTTTTCATGAACCGATCAAACGAAAAATTCCACCATGTAAACGACCTGATCCGATTATTTTGAGTGTACGTCTTTCTGTGACGGGATATACAGCGCGCGCTTCCACAACTGAAGAGCGTGCGCCGTGCTCACACCAGGCTAATGTTGACAAGAGAGGAAAGTAAATTTTCCTGGGGTATTAAAGTTTTAATTTCGTAACATGTTATGAACATAATGTTGGAATAATGACACAGACATAGCCTGGCTACACCATCTCATCTTGACAGCGTTTGTCCTAGGCTTCAACTGCGCCTGACATAATTTTCTGAGGTGATTCTTACAATTTATAACAAATAATAAATAGTCCTGGTGGCCGTTGAGAGTTGCCATGGCAACGGGTAACATTCAAGCTGCTGGAGAGGACGTGTCAACATTTCTCTCTGTTTCTCGTAAGATATATATATATATATATATATATATATATATATATATATATATATATATATATATATATATATATATACACATATAAAAAAGTGGGTAACATTACCCACAAACTACTTTAATTACTTTTGTTAATATTTATACCTCTGTGATTATGGTATATTTCCTTAATCATTTGACATATCTATGTGTTTAGTACTAGTAATGATGCTGAGCACGTCTTGAATGTTTCATTCATGTTTCACCGTATATCCTATGTTTTTATTAATAATTTGGGTGAATTTTATTATTAATTCTGTGTTTTTCAAAATAATTAATTGAATTCATTTTGAGTCGGCATTCATCATTCTCAGCTGTTGAAATAGCCATTGTATAGGACATAAATTAGGTTAAACTACTGCATGTCCGCCCACAGAAAAATAAATAAATCTAAAAATTACCAACACAGAACTATTGCTCAACGAACGTTGCAGTTACTATAACTGGCAACGTTACGAATCTGATGCGACAGACAAACTGTGTGCGCATGTCACAAAACAATTCTGATTGAAATTCAGCACATGTAAACATCAGATCGGTTTAGATAATGTCCAATGTAAACAGTCCACCGAATCTTTCAATCTGAATGATTTTAATCGGAATGACAAAAAAGTGTGCATGTAAATGTGGCTACTGTTGCCTAATTTGTCTGTAACAGAGTTGGCAAACAATAGCTGCTACTACTACATGCAGCACTTTTGTTTTTGCCCCAATTTTTCATGAGCTGAACTCAAAGATCTAAGACTTTTTCTACGTACACAAAAGGTCTATTTCTCCAAATACTGTTCGCAAATCTGTCTAAATCTGTGTTAGTGAGCACTTCTCCTTTGCCGAGATAATCCATCAACCTCACAGGTGTGGCATATCAAGATGCTGATTAGACAGCATGATTATTGCATAGGTGTGCCTTAAGATACACTATGTAACTTTTCCGTCCACTAGAGGTCGCCTGTTAAAAACAAAGGCGTAGTTTGATGACGCCACGTTTGTGGTCTTCACCTCACAGCCGGTGGAAAAGAGTCAGGATAGGACTCAGGCAGAAATCATGGATGCGATTATTAACATTACTGTAGTATGAAGCAAAGCAGGACCGAGTGTTGTGAAGCTGAGCAAGGCCACAGGAGCGATTGAAGAGCGGGACTGTTATTATGGCATAGTTGCCGGCGCCACTTCCTCTTTTCCAGTCATGAGTATGAGGTAACGCAACTCTGTTTATCGTATTAGATATATCTGAGTGTGTTGAAAAGGAAGTTATGACGTTCGCTCGGCGGCTGCTATGACACTTGTTCACACTGCAGTGAGAGTAAAGCGTTTCTGCTAAATAAAACCGGAAACCGAGGGTAACGCAGATATGACGCAATCGACAGGCGACTCCCTCAAACGCATAGCTCACACGTCCCGGTTTATTGGTTAAAATAGCAATTTCTCACGGTTTACAAATAGTTGGAAACATTTGGGATATTCTAAGTACTCAACTGAACAAAATATATAACACTGGCCTAGTGGTTTTTGGATATTTTACTGCAAAAATCTTCACCTTTAAGGCCCGGGTATACTTCACTTACCGCGCCCGGACGCGTCACGCGCGCAGCCCTGTCCGCGCGTCTTTCAAAGTATACTACACAACGGATGCGCGCGGATGATCGCGTTCGACGCATGCGCAGTAAAAATTGTCCCTATGCTCTACTACCAGACATTGGGGGGCAGCACTGAGTCCTGTTATCAACGGGACATTCGCTGGGCATGATCGGAGAAGAACTGTAGTGCATTCACCATTGCAAGAAGTTTGGAAGAAATACTGAAGAATCATAAACGATGGAGAAGTTTTTCTCTCTTTTTTAAAGCGTGTTGTTTTTAAACCGGTCTTTGCACACTCTTCTTCGACGGCTGAACACTGTGCTCAATACTGTGCGTATTGCCACCTAGTGGACTCTTCTGTACTGCTGGCGCATGCGCTGTTGCACGCGGACCATCCGCGCGGTCTCGAAATTTGGGCTGCGCGCGGACGGGGTCATGCGGGCGGTGCACGAACGCGGACGGCCGAAGTATACCCGGGCCTTTAGGCTGGCCACAATAAAAGGCCACTCTAAAATGTGCAGTTTTACTGTATTTGGAGGGGCCCCGGGGGGGGCACCAACGGCCACCAGGACTGATAACCATTTACCTCACGCAGTGCAACACATCTCCTTCGCATAGAGTTGATCAGGTTGTTGATTGTGGCCTGTGGAATGTTGGTCCACTCCTCTTCAATGGCTGTGCGACATTGCTGGATATTGGCAAGAACTGGAACATGCTCCACATATGCAACTGCACATTTTTAGAGTGGCCTTTTATTGTGCTGGCTAACACAGATTTAGACAGATTTGTGGACAATATTTGAGAGAAATAGGCCTTTTGTGTACATAGAAAAAGTCTTAGATTTTTTAGTTCTGCTCATGAAAAATGGGGGCAAAAACAAAAGTGTTGCGTTTATAATTTTGTTTTATGAAAAAATGCAATGAATTATTAAAATGTACTATGTTTTCAATAAGATACTGGAAGGAATTTCTGTTAGTGAACTGTTTTTTTCCCGTAACTTTTTGAAATGCAAAATGTATCTCCAATTACATTTTTCCCATATATTTGCGTTTCACACCAACTTAAGTTGAGTCAACTCTATAATGCCCTGAAGCAGCTTGTCTTAGGGCGTTTTCACACCTGAAAGTCCGCACCAAGGTCCGAACCGAAGTTCATGTTTTGATACTTTTTATACATTCGGTTAGTTTTGGTTTGGTTTCACATTGCAATCATGCGAGCGCACTAAAGAACTTAACATGACGCACTTGCGTCCACTCGTCATCATCCTTGTGGGCTGCATCTGGACATTGATTGGTTTGTAAACGGACGTGCGTCTGACGTCAGCGTCTTTGATAAGAATGAATGAACGGACGCATATCACCGCCACTATTGAACAGTGCGCAATGCGCATTGCTTGACTATTTTTTTATTCGTTACGTTTAAAAGTGGACATTTCAAGCTTTATATACACATATTTCTCATGTTTGTGAGATGAGTAGCCTGCTGAGTTTCGGTTTATTTGAGACCCGCTCCAGTTCATGTGTAAAGCATGATCGCTCCCGCGATTATTGTCTGCTATTCTTTTTGCTTCTTATTTATTAAATCCAGGCAATTATCTGATTAAACGTTGATTAAAATCAAGATACAATTTATTCAAAACGAAATTCCCATTAAAGAAATGCTTTCTAAGCAAAATCATACAAAATTTCGTTCAAAATTATTTCTGACTTTCTGTCTTCTGACATATTGCGCATATTTTCACTTTTCATAATCAATGTAGCCTAGATTGAATTTAAAAATAACATTATAATATTTAAACATAAACAGGAACTTCCTGTAAATGGTCTGAAAGTCCGAACCATACAGAAAATGCTTTCACACTAGAAACGAACCGAACCTTTGTTCAGTTTGATCCGGACCGAGACTACCTCTTTTCGTCGGACCAAATTTCGTCTGTTTGGTCCGGACCATGGTACGGGGGAGGTTTCACACCTGCAATTTTGATTTGGACCAAACTGAAAAGTCCGAAAATCCGGACCAAACAAGGTAGGTGTGAAAACGCCCTTAAACCTTTAGGTTTTGTAAACTTAAATTTCTGTTAGGCAAACTCTATATTTCTTGTCACCTAAACTTAAAATGTAAAAAGTTTGGTGTACTAGGGTATAAATATAGTTTGAACAGACACACAACTTGAATTTTTTAAGTTTGTATAACTAATTGACCTTTATTCCTTCCTTTATTCCTTCTTTACTCCTCTTTTCCTCCTCTAGGGGAAACATCTATGATAAAGTTAAAACCTTAATAAAGCACAACTGGATTTCTCAGTTGTGTCTTATGAGCTCTGAACGAGCCACCTCTGAACAATAAAAAAAAAAATCCTTTGGGAGGTCTTAGGATGTCAAACTTTTCACTTTTCAATTTACTCTACCCCGCTCTATTTCCCTGTAACGTCTTCACCTGTGCTGATGAGTTTATTAACAGCAAACTCAACTAGGTCAGTGGAACAAATTCTAAAACTATTACCTTTATGTGTGTCTGCCCAGTTACCTGCAGGATGTGTTGGCATTCTGAGTTGTTTCTCCACAGTTATATTTATTTTATGTCCAAATCATTATATCTACTCCGTTAGAAACTGCTGAGAGCAGAGATAATATTGACTTTTAGATGCTTGTGTGCATTTCACAGCAACAATTATGCACTTATAAGAACCACAATACTAAATGCTGTTGACTGCAGTGTCTCTGCACAGCTGCCAAATAATCTAACACTTCTTTATTTTACTATCAGCTCGTACGTGTTAATGTTCACACTCGTACACAATGCAGCGAAAAGTGAATCTTTAACCAAATCACACAGCAGCTTATGTTAATATTTAATTGATCAACAAACCATTTTGAAATACATACCGCACAATTGGATTCTATTTGTGCAGACGTGCATATATGCAAACAATAAACTTTGATCAAAGCTGTGTTTAATCTAAGAGAATGCTTTTCTCTTTCATTTTCTTATTGAAAATGGTCGACGGTGAAATAAATTCAATTCGCTCCTTTCTTTTTTTGCCTCAAGCTGAAAGTCAAGATTTCCTTCCAAAGAACAGTTCCACGGAGTGTGGTTCGCTGTCCTCCCTTCCCAAAACAGTTCTGTGGAAAAGATTTAACAAGCAGCTTCTGCTGGGGGAAGGGATTGAGAAGAGAGGGGGCCCCTCAGGGTCACCAAGATGTGAGGGCCTCTCGTATATATACACATACAAGATATCCAAGGCACTTTATTGCTCTGTTAAAAGTGTTTACATTGCAAACGCATTAATACATATTATACATATCTTTATATGCATAAATACATACACATATACAGACAATAAAGGTCTCACACTCTGGCAGGGGAAAGAGAAAAAAAAACAGCCTAGCAAGGGAAAGCAGCCAAAAACCACATCTACTAGCGTTGGAGTGGATAGAGGGAGTAGAGAGAAAAAGAGAGAGGGAGAGGGATAAAGAGAGGGAATGGGGAGGGATCAGTTTCTAGGCTAGGCTGTGGTTGGCTCTGCTGATGGATGGACTCGGGATGGATCGAGTTACACCATTTGCCGTGCATTAGTTTGTTTTCCCCCGCTCAGAACGGAGAGAGACACTTCAAGCTTGACTCAGAGTTGTTGCGATCCAAATCGCGTAAAGAGAATCACGGATTCAGATGAGGTGAGTTGATTTTATTGGGAAAATGCAGCGTTGCGAGCGTGTGAGACTGTAAAAATAGTGAAAAGGAAACGAAGCTGCAAGAAAAAGATTTCCAAAACATCAGAAGTACTACTCTAGGTGCAGCGCAAAAATAGAACTGGAGCTATTTTTGCTCTCCCTGTTACCCGTTCACACCGATTCGGATTGTTTATAAGCGGAGTGACGCACGCGCTAGAAGTTCTTCATTCTGAAGAGCAGATCTCTTGAGGTAATTACTTAGTTGGTTTTATTTGGTTTGTGTTGTATTGGTTTGGTGAATGACGGGGGGATGGTACTAGAGGAGAGGGAGGGTCTTGGTGCCATTTGATCGGTGAGCTTTTGAAGATCACAAAGCTTTATCCAGAAGACGAGCTGGACGAGCCCCGTGGGCTCTGGGAATTGTTTTGCGTGGTTCGGATAAAACAAACACATGGGGATCTTCTGGCTTTATGGACCGAGCTACACACATGCTGTCTGATTCCATTGGATTTAATAGCGTAAAACACTTTGGAATATAACGCGGAGAGAGTATCGTAATCTACATGCTCCGTTGGAGAACATTCAGGTAGGATTTCTGTTCTAATTTTTACACTTTGTTGTCACACAAATGTTGGAGTAAATGGTGTAATGCTGCTGTACCGAAACTTTTTTTTCCGTATTTACTGATAATTCGAGACTGCTGCCAGCGCTTAGGTAAAAGTAACTGATTATATTTAGCATTATTAATGAGAGAAAAGCATTGCAATACTGTCACATCCTGTTGATACAGTGCGTTTATTCGATTCATGTTTTTGTCTGCGTTTTATCATAATATAAATGAGAATATAAATTACGCACAAAGCTGAAACAGAAGCTGATTCAAGCATTCGATTCCTCTATTATGTCGTTTATCCTTGCATAAACGGAACAGATGGGACAAGGGTCAGAAATGAACCCAGAGGTATAGGGCAAAAATGCCCCATATTCAATATATGGAGGCAACATGTTAATCTTATGAATTCGCACGATTTTACTTAAAATTTGAAATGTATATAATATAAATGTACAGTAGGCTACTGTGCAAAAGTCTTAGGCACGTTAGTATTTACACCCCCAAAAATGGTTAAACCAGTTATTTATACATTTTGTAATAGTGTGTCAGTAGGTTATATCAGTTTACATGTTCAAACATTCATTTAGCCATTATTTGTAATAATCCATTCCACTGAGATTTTTGCATGCAGGAGTCTGACAACAGAGCTATGATCCACACAGAGATCTGATCTCACCATCATCGAGTCCGTCTGGGATTACATGAAGAAACAGAAAAAACTGAGACTAAATCCAGAAGAACTGTGGCAGCGTCTCCAAGACGCTTGAAGAAACCTTCCTGTAAAGCTACAGTACTTAGACACTTGGGTAAAAATGCTGTAAAGTCAAGTCTACTTATGACATTCAAAAATAATGTCATAAGTAGACTGTGAATTTTTTTGATCAATTAACTTCTATTAACTAAATCAAATCAGTTTGTGTGACCACCCTTTGCGTTGAAAACAGCTTTTGTTTTGGGACACTTGCTCATAGTTTTTTAGGGAGCTTTGCAGGAAGGTTTCTTCAAGCGTCTTGGAGACGCTGCCACAGTTCTTCTGGATTTAGTCTCAGTTTTTCCTGTTTCTTCATGTAATCCCAGACGGACTCGATGATGGTGAGATCAGATCTCTGTGTGGATCATAGCTCTGTTGTCAGACTCCTTCTGCATACAAAAATCTCACTGGAATGGATTATTACAAATAATGGCTAAATGAATGTTTGAAAATGTAAACTGATATTACCTACTGACACACTATTACAAAATGTATAAATAACTGGCTTAACCATTTTTTTGGGGTGAAAATACTAACGTGCCTAAGACTTTTGCACAGTACTGTATATTTATTCTATGTAGTATAGCCATAGCAACTTTAGTGTACATTTCAATTAGTTAATTAATTTGAAATGGTTGGAACAGATGGGCGCACGCTTGTTTTATGTGAGGGGAAAAAAAGGTCAAAAATCCTGTAAATCAATGCCAGTCAATTTCTGATATTGGATGGGACAGATGTCTCCATAATGCACTTTAGATCCCTCCTGACCCATAATGATGAGGGATCGAAGTTCTCATAGAAGTACAACATGGAAGGTTTAGAGCCATATGAATTCATTTAACCTTTGCCTGGGTGTTACAAACAGTCATTCAAACTGATACGATATTTTAAACAATAAAACAATAATAATATCTAGCTCCTGCCGGTAGAATATGGTCCGGGGTAGAGGGAGGGAGAGTGAGAGTGTTGCTGTTGTTGTGTAAAGTGGAATTTGGAGCCCACGGTCATGCATTAACACAATCAATTTCCCAGCAGAAGCCATTACCGACCCAACACTCCACTGTTGTCTTTATGCATTTACTGCAACTCAAGAGATTCGTCACGGCTCGGCTCCAGCCTGAACGCTTTGATTCATATGCTCTCTTCAGACTCAGAGGCGGAGTTCAGGTCCGTTTCCGAGCGGAGAGGGTTCTGCGGATGCTTTATATGCTCTGAATCTGTCATAAACGAACTGTTGAGTGACATCCCAGATGCGCTGCGATAAGCACACGTGCAGCAAATAAAGCGAAACGAGTTTGTTACGTGAGTGGCAGCCGTCAGCGGGATGAATAAACGAATGAATGAGTTGTACGAACGAATAAATTATTATTTCTTTATCATAACTATCTCGTTTTATTCGCTGCACGCGCAGAATATTGCTGGTTGCAAAACACTTGAGTAATTTTGGACAAATACTTGGGCAAATGTTGAGGTCAAACCACGAAGTAGTGGACATGAGGTAACACATTAAATGTCTCAATTTGATATAAAGTAGCCTACCATCTTTGAGTGGCTTGTAAGACTAATAGAAAAAACTAAGTTTAAATGCTACAGCGGCTGCACATCTGAGTTTTTCAAAACAATTGTTATGCCATTGTCCCAACCCACCTATTTAATTTTATACATGGTAATTCACAACAGTAAACAACTAGGAACCATTTTTATTCAAACCAGCAAGTAACAAATGTCGAACAAATACATTAAACATAAGCTGACAGCTACAACATAAGCTAAAAACATAAGGCATAAGTGTTTGTGCTGAGCTTTTGTCAAGATTGTGAACACCACATGCAGTAAAACCTGAAATTACCTACATCATGTGAAGCAGCCAACAGTCTCCATGAGGAAAACAGCTTAATAAGCAAGCTAAATAATATCTTAATCAAGATGAAAGTTTTGTGAAGGTTAGGTTTAGGAGTCAGGAATATAGAACATATAATTTGCTTAGTATAAAACATGTCATTGGAAAGTCTCCACAATAATACAAAAACATGTTATTCACACAACACAGATGAATAGCTTGTATGGATGTACTATATATCAATTAAATCGTACAACTACTGTCACCTCAGAAGGATGCTGGTCATGTTTGATAGTGATTTCACCCTGTAGCTCATTTTTAATTGCTTTAACGGTGTTAACGCACTCTTTATTACAACACTCTTCTCTCTTCTCCATTTTTTGCTGTGCGACCATATGGAAGTTAATGACATGCTGTTCTGTTAATGCATACTTTTGTTAATTTGTGCTTCATGAAAGTGTGACATTGAGATTTAGCGTTTCTTCTCTGTGAAAAACACACTGCAAGAGTGAGCGGCCCCACGCGTTTGCTCTTATCTCTGCTGAACCTGTCAACCCTCTTTCAGAGAGCGGCAGATAACATCTACCTCTTCTGAAACTTCACTGTGAAGCAGTTTCAGCACTTTTCATGTGGGTGTGTGAATAAAATCAGTCACAACAGCTGGCCACATTGTGTCCACTAAGCCCACGCCAGTCCTGCTGTCTTGTGTTCAGCCTCGGTCAGGCTTGAGTAACTGATTTAACCTTTAAAGCATGGAGTTCTTCTCAGTGGCCCGGACTGAACGGACCCTGAGCTCTCTATTGTTCCCTCAATACACACACTTGCACACACCTGCAAGATAGGGCTTTGGGAGAGTGGTGGTGGGGAGGAGAGGAGCTGCTCAGGTGGGGCGGTGACCTTTCTTGCAGCTGTGGAGTAACAAGTTGTGACTCCTCAGCTGTAATCCCACTGTAAACAACTTTATGATTTTAGTGCTCTTCTGTGGGAGAGCTCTAATCTCAGCGTGAGTGTCTCTGAAACCACACACATCACAACTGTTGAGTTGTGAAAGCAGATCCGAGGGCCCGTTTTTCAAGATCATTTTAAAGTTTGAGGGGGCGTTATGAGCAATATCTTATCACAATACATTTAGTTAAGTATATTATATCACAATGTAGCTGTTTTTTGCAGGGAATTCTATGAAAGATTCTTGTAAAATATATAAATATTTTGCTTTCCATTTGTTAACATTAGTTAACTAAATCAATGAATGAAAATGAAACATACTTCTAAAGCATGTGCTAATCTTAGTAAATGTCAATTTAAACATGTACTAATACACTATTATAATTAAGTTGTAAATGTTCAAATTATTTACTGGACCTGAGCTAACATGAACTAACAATGAACATTGCATTTTTTTTACCTAACCAAGATTAATAAACATTTTAACAAATGTATTGCTCATTCTTA
Organism: Romanogobio albipinnatus; assembly: GCA_023566225.1. Lineage (NCBI taxonomy): Eukaryota > Metazoa > Chordata > Actinopteri > Cypriniformes > Gobionidae > Romanogobio > Romanogobio albipinnatus. Next base: position 13,422,236 of record CM042251.1, on the reverse strand, counting down.
ATGTTATTAAAGTAACTAAGTAAATACACTTGTGAAGTGTTACCAATAATTTTGCATATTCCATTAATTAGATACAATACAAAAATAAATATACGTCATCTGGCATGATTATTTATTTATTTACTAATGATACATTATTTGCTGGACACAAACCAAAATATATGATTATTCAAAACAAATCATGTGTCCAACTTTATTAAGTTAGTACATTATTAAACTGATACTTCATCAAACTAATTCTTCAGACTCTAAATTCTGATTGGATGAGCCACAATGCCACAATTCAATATAAAATAGCTTATATATGCAAACCAGTGACTGGATGTTTCCAATATATTAATGCAGAAACTATATGACTATTCATAACAAACGGAAACTCTGCCTTTATAACACATTTTAAAATGAAAAACGGTAAAACAAACATTTGACATTATAGCTCACACACCGAATTCTGACATTGTAATGTAAAATGATCAATACAAACACAACGGTGACCACAAATCTGTTATTATATTATATTAACACAGGAACATGGCAATGTTGCTTGGCAATCATAAATGATTAAACTCTATAATCTAACAAATACCTTTAAATTCTACAAGTAAATACAAATTTGGGATATGTTTGGAACACATCCTACTCTGTATTGTCATGTTTTTTTTTCCATTTTTATTCATTGCTTTTGTATGTAAATAACAAAAGGCACTTGTGAGCACTGATAGCCACTCGTATATTTCCACTGGTTATTTCTGCGGTTCTGTGGTATATACCATCATACTGCCCAGCCGTATTATTTTACAGCTTCTGTTGATTTATTCCTTCACCTCCTTTCTCAGTGTCAGGCCTCAGGCAGATCTGCAGGGTTTGTGTTAAACTAAAGTAAAGTTGATTGAAATGCTCCTCAGTTAAGCAACAGTTCCCTCCTCCATCGATATACATGAAACTAACGATAGCACATCAGCAGCCACTGGGGAGCGTTTATTTCGCAAGGTTAACTAAAGCCACCAAACGTCACCGACCGGCTTTGTTCCTTTGGCCTTCACTGTCGCATTTCCTGCAGCTGGACTCTCTCAGGCGGGCGCTGGGTGGATCTGCTGCAGGCAATCTTACTGGAACGACCTGCCAACTCAAGAGGCGTGCCAGCATCCCGGGAAACGCAGCCAAAAACATCAGCGAGTGCGCGATTGCGTCGCACTGAGAGAGGCTGTAATGAGAGCAGCCGGGGAGCAGCTAAACACTCACTGGTTGCGTGACTAGTCGCCTCTCTCTCTATGCAGGGCCTGTCCGGGCTCATACACCGGAGGGCAAGAATGGAAAACCAAACCAAGACGCTCAATAGAAAACACGTTGCGCTTGCAGTATATTGAAAAGAAATTTAAGACGGCTGACCTTTGTATGTCCTTTGTTTCTGTTTTGCATTAGGTTTCTCTTGCTCTCTTTGCCCAAGCCTGGGTTTTTTTTTTTTTCGTACATTGAAATTGTTGTGGGATTGTAACATGTCTCTGTAACTCCCCGTGGTGTTTCTATGAATAATGATTAGAGCTTGTGAGGAATTTCTGTCATTGACAATGAATATGTTCCAGGGTGCTGGAAATATCCCTCTTTAGTTTGTGAAGTAATATCCAGGCGAAGGAAAATGATACGGCGCTGTGAAGCTGTGATTAGACTCTCAGTGCTGTATTAAACTGGGGCTTCTCTTGTACACACCGCTTAATCCATACGGTGTTTCCCGGCCCCTCCGAGAGCCCTGTTCTGCTGATGTGTGCACTTCTGCACGGATCAAAGATGCACTTGGGAAAAGAAATTCATTTGGAGCTCCGTTATGATAGACACATTTTTTGACCCCTTGACCTTTGACTTCAACTAAGTGTCCAAGCATTAAAGCTTTTAATCGCTCGAGCACCACATGGGCAAAGAAAAGGTAATCTTTATTCTTGTCCGTCTTCTGGTCTCTCCTCTTCTCCTTTTCTCACCTTGTCTCGTCTTGATCCTTCTCGTCTTATCTCTTCGGTTTGCATCGCATCTGTCTGATCTCATCAGGTGTGTCCTTCTTGTCTGTTTTATTTCTGTGTGTCCTTCTCCATATTGTCTCACTTTTCCTCTTTCTCTCATCCCTAGCCTCTCCTGCTTCAATTCACACCTCATCATGTCTCTTTTCTTCTTACTTTGTCTTTCTCTATCTTCTGGTCTCATCTCGTCTGTCCTTTTCATCTCTTCTTGTCTCTCATGCTTGTCTCATGTCACCTGGTGTGTCCTCATCTTATCTGTTTCTTGTCGTCCTTTTCTCATCTGGTCTCTCCTCAACTCTCTTTTCTTACATTTTTGCCTCATCTCTTTTCTTTTTATCCCGTTTCTCCTCTTCTGGTCTCGCTTATGTTCTATTCTCATCTTGCCTCTCATTCTTGTCTCATCTCCTTTTTTCGTGGCTTTTACCTTGTTTTGTCTATTCCTATCTTGTCCATCCTTTTTTTCTCATCTCATCTCATGTGCTTTTCTTGTCTCAAATTGTCTCATGTTTGTCTCTGATGTGTCCTCCTCCTTTTATCTGTTCTATTTTTGTCCTACTGCCTCCTTTTTCTCATACTGACCTCTCACCTCATCTTTTCTTTTCAGATTTTATGTTTTCATATGGTCTGTCACCGCTGTCTCATGTCCTCTCCAGGCTTCAATTCTTGTCTTGTCTTGTCTCAAATTCTTCTCATTTTGTCTCTCCTTTTCTTCTCTTCTCGTCTCTTATGCAGATCTCTGCTCCTCTTGTCTAACTGTTTCTCATCTTTCCCCTTTCATCATCTCATCTTTTCTTTTCTTGTCTCATATGGTTTTTTCTCCTCTAGTATCTTGTCCTTGTCTCATCTCCTCTCCTTGCTTCAATTCTCACCCTGTCTTGTCTCATCTCATCTCTTATCTTTTTGTATCATCTCATCTAGTGTCTCTCCGTCCCTTCTCATCCCTTCGTCTTCTCATATAAACCTTTTCTCTCTTCTCATCTCATCTAAAAATGTCCAGAGAAAGAGTCATTTCTATTGATCTGATCAAAACACGATAGCCCAGAATCCCTTGCAGTCAGCCTGTAGAAATGAAGATCCATTATGGCAACAGATGAGCAGAGAAACTCCCTTCCTCGCAGGACTGTGGATTGTATTTCAGTTGGAGAATTTCCTCAGGGCACGTCCCATTCAGCTGATCAATTGAGAACGGGTCAATCAACAGCTAATCAATAACAGCAGGGTGGTACAGGCAGCATATGCATATTACAGTGTGGGAGCAGGTGCGCAGGGGCGCTAATTGCAAAAATGTCAATACTATATGCAAGCATGTGTGGCGAGACGCTCTCAGGAAGTGGTTAGGGCCTGACTCACTCTCTCTCGTTCTTCCAAGCTGCTTGTTGTCTCCATGTAAATTGTTTATATCCGTTTGGGCTTTGCTGGCATGAATAATTTGTAGCTTTATAAATATTTGACTTTACACTGGTCATTAATATGCACAAATGATTGTCTCTCCAGGACACGACCCCAACCACAGCATGCAGACCTTTGAAAATCTTCCTTTTTGAATGTCCTTTTGAAGACTTCTGTGCCAGGCGCAGCAAACACACTCCCACCTATAGTATTCAATCTAAACACACATGCACACACACTTAATAGTACATAAATTATATCCTAAAATATAGTGTGAAAGTGTGTATTGTAAAGTGTGTTCATTTCTGCTTTTGTGGTGTCTCAAGCGCTCCCTTTCCACCCCCTCTCTGTCTGTTTTTTGACCTTCCTCTCATGGACAGATTTTCAATCATGGGCATTGGCTGCCAAATACACACACACTGAATGATCTGTTGGGAGTGAACCTGTATGCGTATAAAAAGCAGGTGCTCTAATCTACGCAGCAAATCCTGACAGAGGTCATACACAAAAACGCACAAAGAGCACCTGGGATGTATGTTGACATCTGTATGTCTGTGTGTGTTGCAGGTAACATCTACATAAGTGCAGTACAGGAGGTGTTTGCCCTCTGTGCCAGCAATGGGGTGGCGAGAACTGACGACTGACCTGCTGCTGCTACTGCTACTGATGGCGTCCCACCTGGAGGCTGTGAGCTTTCCTGAGGACAACATCCCTTTAGACGTTGTGGACAGACACTGTAAGAACAGGCAAATGTCACTCTGTTTGTGAATTGCCCCCATCTACATAAGATCTTTATCAAGTGCTTTGAAAAAACATTTATTTTCTTCAGCTAAGTGCACTTTTGGCCCTGCGGGCTTTTAGAAAACAAACCACCATAAAGCACACTTTTTACACTCTCACTAGTTCATCACATTTCCCATTAAAAATAGCCAGTGGATATACATACAACACAAACTATTTTTTTGTCGTCATTTTTCTGAACATCAAAAACAAATTACATTTCTACCATCTCAAATCATGAACTTTTTATTAGCATTTTGTGGTGGTCTTTAAAAAAAAGAAGAAAAAATTGATGACTCCTTTGTCTTCCAAAATATAATTTCATAATTAGTATTTATGTATCGTAAATATGCACAGTTAAATTACACAGTCACCTTTTTTACACAATTTAACAACATTACAGCTAGATAGGAAAAGGCACACACTAAAAATATTCTAATATTTTAAATATTTAAATGGTTTGTTTCATTATTGGATTAAAAAACAGCAACATAATAACAATCTATATGTTTATAATGGATTTTCCTAGCTTCATATTGAAAGTCTTGGTTTGGGACTAGGCCTATTTAAACCAATAAAATCAAACAAAGTCATTTGAAAGGTAGCAAAAAATAAATTATGTTAAAGCATGCTAAAATGTATGTAATAATTAGTTTTAATGTCAACCTCTGGGACATAAAAGTGTCTTTACTTGAAAATACAGCCATCTACCCTCTTAAGAAGATGACACACGTCTATAGTCGCTGCATTAGCACTTCTGTGCTCTGCAGTGAGAAAACACCCTAGCATGCTGACAGTGCAGTCGCTGGACGTCAATGCGGGAGCTGCTGGTGTAATATTCATTACTTTAGCAAAGTCTTTCTACGGGGCAGTTTAACATGCAGTTGCCACAGCCAATCGATACCAACATCGATCTCTGTTGACGCTAATACTGAATAACAGCGCATCTGTTTGTTCTGCAGATGCACGACAGTACCCGGTTTTCCGTGGACGCCCCTCTGGCAACGAATCTCAGCATAGACTGGACTTTCAGCTGATGACCCAGATACATGATACACTCTTCATCGCGGGCAGGTAAGTCCAACCAAGATCTTCGACCTTTTGACCTGTTCAGACAGCTCAGACGAGCTTGTTGATGAACAGTAGAACTGTGAATAGTAATAGTGTGTGTAATGTAAACTTTCTATCCCTCTCGCACAGGGACCAGGTGTATTTAGTGAGTCTAAGAGAGTCCTACAGGAACGAGATCATTCCATACAGGGTGGGTTTACATTAAATCACTTTATGACCGAACGCTCTTGTTCTAACCAGGCGTGACACAATAAAGCTATAAAAACTAAGTTCCAGTAATCACAAAGTTTCTGTTTCTCTGTCCCCGCCCACAGTGAAATGGTAATGGTCCCAAGTTACAGAGCTATAAACATTAAAACATAAAAAAATAACATTTATCATATATACTTTGTCTATTGATTGTACTATTGTACTACTTTGTGAAGCGACCTTGGGTTCTTGAAAGGCGCTATAAAAATATACATATACACTTTTCCCAAGTCATGTCAATTGCACAAAGTGTCCCAATAACCTTGAATTCACCCCATATGTGTGTGTATATACAGTATATACACACGTACAGTACATTTCAATAAATATGAAGGTTACTCATTAATCACAGCTGGAAACTTTTTGCATCATGCCTGATTAGAAAGCTGTGTAGTACAGTGTTAATATTTACAAGTGTGTGGGTGGGAGACTGTGTCTAATGGTGATGGTGTGTAATGTCACAGAAACTGACGTGGCGGTCTGGGCAGGCGGACAGGGAGACGTGCGCCATGAAGGGAAAACATAGAGTGAGTCCTACACCTCTTCAGCATAAATCAGCTGTCGTTGGTCTTGAGGTATTTACAGCACTGAAGCAACCATAAATCTCACTGCCTTATCTTCCTTTCAGGACGAGTGCCATAATTTCATTAAAGTCCTGGTTCCGAGAAATGATGATCTTGTGTTCATCTGCGGAACAAATGGTTTCAACCCCATGTGCCGTTACTACAGGGTAGGTCACGCTGTAGGTCTATGTGACTGTCTGGCTGTTGTTTTGCTCTTAATAAGTGACTGGTTAATGTGAAGGAGAGCAGTTTTACAGTACAATGAAGATAAGAACTCAACATCTCTTTATTTTTTTCTATCTATTTCCATCTCTTGTTTAGTTGGATAACCTGGAGTTTGATGGGGAAGAGATCAGCGGTTTGGCCCGATGCCCGTTTGACGCCAAGCAGACAAATGTCGCCCTGTTTGCTGGTATGAGAGCTGTCAGGATAATGAGGAGGATGATGAATAACTTTGCTATGAATTTTAAAGGTTTTGGATAAAATTAACACTCCAATGAGAGCAGAGACTGATGTTAAACATTAAATCAGATGCCGCAAGAGCGTGCTGTCTTCTCACCAGCTCTGTTAGTATATAGACAGGAACGGCACAACCTGATGAAAATTAGTAGTGTGATGTCATGTGTTTATCTGAATGAGTCTGTACAGGAAACACTGCAAAAAAAACCTCTTAATCAGTATTTTAGTCTTGTTTTACAGTTAATTTACAGGCTAATTTTAAGCATTAAACTCACGCAATTTAACTAGATTTATGCTTAAAACATGAATTTGTATTTATGATTATTATTATTTAGAAAGCCGGATTAACTTATTTTTGTAGTTCCTGTAACATACAATAGCAGGAACAATTAAGTAAAAAGCATAAAATGATATGAAATAACGTGTGCATTTAAGAATATAAATTATCAGAGTGCTTTTGAAGGTTTTTTTTTTTTCGTTTTGTCCAAATAGACCTTGCCTTGGAGATTATATTTTGCTTTTCTGTTTCATTCTCAGTGTAAATAGGCCTTTAGTGTTCTGTGAATGTGTGCTGAATTCCGAATACATTGCGTGAGTTATATGCAATTGTGTAATGAAACTGAAGTGTGTTTTAAGCTCACATATTTATGTGTCACAGATGGTAAGCTGTACTCGGCTACGGTGGCAGACTTCCTGGCCAGCGATGCTGTGATTTATCGCAGCATGGGAGACGGTTCTGCCCTGCGGACCATCAAGTATGACTCCAAGTGGCTAAAAGGTATTGAAACTCTTGCTTGTCTGCTAGTCTGTAGCCTATTTTAAGCTAACTTTGCTACATTTGTTGAACCCAGTACACTATAATATGATCTATAACCATACCTTAAAGAAGTGGGTCATTGTGGAAGAACAGAAAATGGCGGCTGTGGCACAATTTAGGTCAATACTCAGGCATTCCATTTAGCCAACAAAACTGCATCAAAATTTAACTTGGGGTCAGTGATGGAGATGCTAATGCTTCTCTCTCTTTCTCTCCCAGAACCCCATTTTCTCCACGCTGTGGATTATGGGAATTTCGTCTACTTCTTTTTCAGAGAAATCGCAGCCGAGCACAACAACTTGGGAAAGGTATGACTTGCAACCTAGTGTGCAATGCTAACGTTACTACGTTGCTGACGTTAACGAAACACATACAAAAAGTAATGTGATACAGCGATGGAAATACCATGGTATCTAAACTGTGATAATACAGTCCTGATTTGTATGTTAATGTAGTATTCATAGGCTTTTATTTAGAGATGAACGTTTGTCCCTGAGGGTCAATATATCATCCGTTGCCTTAGGATTTGCTTTAAATTGCCCCGTATAATGACTTCTTTGTACTACAGACTAATGAATATTTAAGTTTAGTTAATTTCGCAGTCAACACCTGCATCAAGAGCAGGTTTTACAGTTGTGAATTATTAAGATGGTAACATGGTGCTAATTCAAGCCCTTTAGCACACTGCAGTTTTCTTCTATCTAAGAGAAAAAGGCTTCTTGCGTATATTTAGATTCAACTGAGCTGCTTGGGAGATAGATCTATTATTTAGAGAGCGATGCTGAGTTTCTCCCACTATTTTTCTCTCACCACAGGCGGTTTACTCCAGAGTGGCTCGGATCTGTAAAAATGACATGGGAGGGTCTCAGCGGGTGCTGGAGAAACACTGGACATCTTTTGTTAAGGCTCGCCTGAACTGTTCTGTTCCTGGAGAATCGTTTTTCTACTTTGACGTCCTCCAGGCCATTACGGACATAATCGACATTAATGGTGTGCCTTCTGTGGTTGGAGTTTTCACCACCCAGTTGAACAGGTAAAGCTTGTCACAAGCCTTTCCATAATATCTCCACATGAAAACAGGCTGAATAGCGCTAACACCACTGTTTACGATTTATTCAGTATCCCTGGCTCTGCGGTGTGTGCGTTCTCCATGGAGGACATCGAGAAAGCCTTCCTTGGCCGTTTCAAAGAGCAGAAGACGGCAGATTCAGTGTGGACACCATTTCCAGAGGAAAAGCTGCCCAAGCCCAGGTTGGTGCATGGCACTAGTGCGTGACGGGCTAATCATTGCGAGATTAATAATTAACACGCGATAATTGGACATGCTGCATATTTAACCTGTGTGTGCAGTGGCCATATGGAGGCGGGTATAGATTTACAGGCATGTGGCACATGGCTCTTTGCCCTCTTTCCCTCAACTGGAACTGCATGTGTGCGCGTTTTGTCTTTTCAGACCCGGCTGCTGTGCGGGACACGGTTCAGCGGAGTCCTACAAAACCTCAATCGAGTTTCCAGACGAGACCCTTCAGTTCATCAAGTCACACCCACTCATGGACGCCTCAGTCCCCTCCATCGGAGACGAACCATGGTTCACCAAAACAAGAGTCAGGTACGGGCAAAGTGCCACCATTCAGGCTAGTCTCAAAACCCTGTTCTGACACTATCGCAAGATTTGCTGCAACCAAGACTATTGACTAACAGCGAAGTCTAAGTACTGCCCACTTTGACAGGAAGACACCATCTGACCAATATGCAAACCCAGCTCCTTTTTATTTGACTTCTTTTAAAAGACATTTAAAGATATTTACATTTCATAATCAGAAAAATGTATACCCCTCAGAAAGAAATCCTATACTGGCACAGATTTGACATATACTTACATAAGAACACACTGACAGTTTGCCATCTATACCCAGTGTCAGCTGTTAAATAAGCATCAGGTAAACATTGTATAACCCTCCCAGCAAAGAGCTTTGGTTTCACGCTCTAAACAACTGGCACACCTAATTTAACTAGTTCAGTTCTTGATAGATGTGTCGCGTTTCAACATGTTTTGTCCTGTGCCAGATCAAGTTAAGGTTTTGTAATGCAGGCGTCTCCTTGTAACTGAAAAGCAGCCCTGCACTCAAGTGTTTTTCCTTCTTCTTTGTAGGTATAGGCTAACGGCACTTGCCGTGGATAACACTGCAGGACCCCATAAGAATTACACAGTGGTTTTCATTGGCTCTGAGGCAGGCATCTTGCTAAAAGTTCTGGCCAAGACGTCCCCTCTGTCTTTAAATGACAGCGTCCTATTGGAGGAGATTGACGTTTTCAACCAAGCCAAGTATGTTCTCATCCTATAATTATATCGCATGATCAGTCTTTAGACATATTGTTTTTGTCTTTAAATTGTGAGAAACTTATTTGTAGACCCAAGAGTCATTTTATGGCTATTTACCCAGAAATGTAATCGTCTTTTTGTGACCTGAATGAGAGTTTTGGATCGTTTAAGATGAGATTAGATATGTTTGATGTGAAAGCAAAAGGTTTTCACTTTCCCTCTGCAGTGTGTGTTTTTTTGTTCTCTTTCTTCTAAACTGTGTGGCTAAAGAAAGTAGTGACTGACAGATAGATCCGATAACATGTGATTTATCTGTTCTTCCCCGTCTCCCTCCCTCTGTTCTGTTTTTCTCCCAGGTGTTTATCCAGCAATGAGGATGATCGGCGAATTCTGTCTTTCCACCTAGATAAAGACACCCACACGCTCTATGTGGCCTTTTCCAGCTGTGTGGTCAGAATACCACTCAGTCGCTGCGAACGACACAGTTCCTGTCAAAAGTGAGTGCTGAATGCAGCTCCACTTATCCCTTGTTTATACAGGCAGCAAAACCAATTTCTTATGTCATATCTAATTCACGTTTCATTTTATTAGTCTGAACGGCACAAAAACCATAGTGAAGTGTGTTCATTTTCCGTATTGTGTAGGTAAAAACGTTGTTTTTTGTGTTGCAGGTCTTGTATTGCTTCTAGAGACCCGTACTGTGGGTGGATGTCACATGGAGCTTGTGAGCGTGTTCCTGCAGCTATTCAGTAAGTCCTATAATCATGATAAATACTCAGATTTACCTAGAAAATGCAACAGGGAACATGTTTTTTATGCTAAATGGAATAACTGACGTATTTCCTGCAAAACTAAACTAGATTCACCTATCAGTCCAAAATTTGTACAGAATTTCTTATCCCTCTGTCTTTCCTGTTTTGCAGAACTGGTTATGAGCAAGATGTTGAATACGGCAACACAGCTCATCTCGGCGATTGTCATGGTGAGCTAATCAACACGTGCCCCCTTTTAGAAGCATTAGTTAATAGTTCTCACATCAATAACCCCCTCACACTCTCAGCTGATTGAAATTAACACATATCACACAAACATCATACTAATTCCTCTGATAATTAAACAAACACATGTATACACATACATTGCGTAGGCCTGAACATTACAGATACATACACAAGTGCAAGTGAAAGAGCGATACAGCGTAAACCAGAGGAAAACAACACTTTTTTTGATAATTTGATAAAACATTTTTATAATTTCAAATTTTTATTTTTGTTATTTTATGCTGATTTCCTGTTCCTTTAATTCTTTTAGAATTTTTGGCCACTACATCAGAGCCAGATTTCAAATCATATGGCGACCCAACCTCTGGTTAGTTTCCTGTACTGCACTGATTTCCTTCCTTGAGTTCATCATTCTCCAAATTTCATTTTCTTTTTTTCCTCTACTGCTGCCACCGACCTTTAATCCTGTGCTCTTCATCACTCCATCATCGCTATCATTTAAGAGGGCATCTGATCTCTCATCACCAGCTTTTCCATTATTTCATCCACTCATGCTTTTGTTCTTGCATGGATATGTGCTGCCTCCATCTTATCTCTCTGGACTATGTTGTCGTCGTCTCATTCTATTAGAGATAGTCTTCATCCTTTCCCTCTTCTCAGACTGAAGTTTTCCTTACCTGAGACTCTGCACAACCATTACTTACCTGTAATGGTCCAAAACATCAGAGTCAATCTCTAAAAAAAGAACCTCAATGAATCGAATAAACTGACATATGTCAGTCCTGTCTCTATGCACTAACCCCGATCGTTACGTTGCGCCTATCATGGGCTCCGATTCTTAACAGTTTGTTTGTCGCTACAGACATGGAGTTGCCATCCTCGTCAGTCACAGTGCCCGCGACCTCTGAACCCATACAATCACCCCAAACCATCCCCACTCAGATTCCCCAACTCTTTGGCTCACGGAAATTTGAGCTCCACGATGACCCAGCCACTTCCCATTCTGTTGAGCATATACCAGGTGTGCTGGAGGGTAAGGCCTTGACCAGAGCGCTCAGCGCTGCTGCATGGAATTCTGGGTAATAGCTGCTATTAGCGCTGCTAGTCATATGAGAGAGTACATACATCTCTGATAGCAGCCCATTTCTTACCAGAATGGCATGATAAGCAATTCTGCAGTCAGTCACACTACATTAGCAAAGTAGAGATACAGGCTCCTAATGCATGTGCTCTTGAAAACTTTTAGATCAGCAAAATGCCTTGTTGTCTTGAAGTGTATTGATATGATAAAAGCAGCTATACTCAGATTCCATCAGCTTTTAAAGCTTTTTATTATTATTTTCCCTACTTTTATGTTCCTATGATTTGTTCTCCACTTTTAACTTTATTTTATATATATTTTAGTTTCATGCATTTTCTATGGGATTTTTTTGTTAAATCTTTCCTAAATGGCTACGTCTTTATCTTCTTTCATCCATTTCTTTCTCTGCCCTTTGTTTTGGGTTTTAGGAAATCTTCCAAAGGCCTTGCCACTAAGCAACACTTTTAAGCACCTTTCAAGCAACATTGTTCACTAACTAACTCTTTCGAATATCTGCGGACGCTAACAAAACTCACACTCGGGTTCTAGACAAAGACAGTGGGCTTAATTCTTTTTGGGAAAACTCTTATGTAAAGCAGAACATACTAACTCACCTGATACTCAACCCTTGTGCAATAAAATGTTTCACCACACCTCTTTACTAATTTGCCTCCTTCACTAATATAATAACAGGGTACCTCATTGTATTTTCTGAATTTCTTGCTAGGTAGATTTATTTAAAAAGTTGAAAATAACAGTAGTATTTTTTTTTTGTTTCACACCAAATGGTTGAGCATGTTTGGGGGGAAAGGACTTTTTGCTTTAAGAAAGAGTTGTTCAGTGATCAACTGTGCAAGTGTGCTAACATGCTGTTTGGCTATCTGTGTTGCAGGTGTGTGGGAAATACAAGCAGGTGAATCTAACCAGATGGTGCACATGAACATCCTTATCTCTTGTGTGTTAGCTGCATTCCTGCTTGGTGCATTCATCGCCGGCATGGTTGTTTACTGCTATAGAGACGCTTTCCTTCGCACTCCACGCAAGATCCAAAAAGATGCAGAGTCAGCACAGTCCTGCACTGATTCCACTGGCAGCTTTGCCAAGCTCAACGGTCTGTTCGACAGTCCTGTCAAAGAGTACCAACCCAATAATGATTCTCCCAAACTCTACACCAACCTTTTGAGCAATGGGAGGGAGGTTCCAACCACCGGAGACACTAAGACGATGCTCCTGAGCGGGCAGCCACCAGAACTAGCAGCACTGCCAACGCCCGAGTCCACACCTGTGCTGCAACAGAAGAGCCTTCAGCCTATCAAGAACCAGTGGGAGAGAGCTCATGGTAAGATAAGTAGCTCCCGCAAAGATGGACCACCCAAAAGCCCGCAATACCTTCCCTCCAGTCCACCTCCCCATTCTGGCATCATCAACCCCCACATCCCTAGTGCTGTGGTACTGCCCAATGCCACACATGAGCACAGGGCATCCTTCAGTACTCCCGAAGGGCCTCAAGCAGAAAGGAAGGTCCAGAATAGCGATCAACATGGTTCCAAATCTGGCCGTAAAGACCAAAGGCGCACTGTGGACGCCAGGAACACGCTGAACGACCTCTTGAAGCACCTGAATGAGAGCAGCCCAAAGGCCCTCATGGTGGAGATGCCCAAATCCCGACAGCACCTTATGCTGGAACCCATTGTAAGCCCAACAGAGATTCCACCTAAAGTCCCAAGCCGAGAGGCCTCTTTGTACTCTCCCTCTTCATCTTTACCCAGGAATAGCCCGACTAAAAGACTGGATGTGCCGACTACACCAACATCACCCACAGGGCAGATGGGAACTCTCGAGAGGCAGCGGTATCACCGCAGCTCTTCTCAGCGACACTCCATATCCTCGCCGCCCAAAGGGCTGCACTCACCTAGTGGGGCCATAGTGTCCCGGCAGCCAAGTATGAACAGAGGTGGTTACATGCCCCCAACTCCTACCCCACCCACTAGACTAGACTCTCATGGGGTACCAATGGCTATGACACCTTCTGTATCCCGACAGAGCAGCTACAGTGGTCACGGATCTTTACCACGAACATCCCTCAAACGGACAGCATCGTTAAGGCCCGATGTGCCACCCAAACCCAACGGTTTTGCACCACAGACTGCACAAATGAGGGCAGTGAACAAGTATAGCTACTGAAATGCTTAGTAAGATCTTACTCTTTGAATGGACACTGGGAGTAAAAGCGCTTTGCCTACAGAGATATGGTGTGCCAGTCTCCATTTCCTTTGAAGGGAAATGAATCGGATGCCCAGAGCTTCTGTTTCGGGTAGTTGTGCTAGTTCTCAATGACCATGTCCCGTCACGCTTGAGTGACAGGTGATGGATTCTGATCTTTAAGGCGGCAGGGACGCCTGAGGTCATAGGTCACAGCTGACGTGCAGCGTAAAGCAGCTGCGTAGTTGCTGTGGTGATCGGGCAGTGAATGCTCCCCCCTGCACTGTTCTCCCCATCAATGTGAACTGTATTTGTTAGACTGTTTGGAAAATGTGGTATTCTTGCTTGGATATCTTTCAAGAAGACAGATTCAAAGGGACGTGTTGCGTGTCTGTGTTTGATTAGTCTCTGGGGCTAACCGGTGTGCATTCATTGTCCATGTTTTTTCAGCAAACTGAGAACAAGCTTGAGTCAGCGCTGTCACAAAACTAAATCCCATTTAAGGTGCATTAACATCAGATAATTTCTGCGTGCAAAAGAAATGTCCAGGGCTCCTACTTGGACTACTGATTTTAAAACTCACAGGGTAAAAGTGCCCTCAACATTTGTGCTGCTAGTGTAGATGATGACAGTGTTTAACTCCAGTGTGACGTTCCATGCAGCAGTTCTGCGTGTCAAGCTGCTGCAAGCTTTTAAACCCACAGACTCAGCACAGGATCACGCTGGTCAAATGTACTATGTTCTGTTTTTAGTTCCAGAAAATCAATGGGAGTCCCGTAATCCCATAAAATCAATTTTCAACTATGACATAAGGCAGATTATTGATCAACCTCTCTCCTTTCCTACATGCCAAACTGTTGTTGGGTCTATAAAGTTCTTTCTCAAATCATGTTTGTTTCCCTCTGAACTCTTGAATATTCCTTCCAGTTTACACCATTTTAGAGAGCTTTCTTCTTGGTTCCTGAGCAAAGTATTACATAAAACCGCAAACAGCACATTCCTTACTTTAAACCACTCTTCAGCTCTTATACTAGACCCTATGCGTGAGATAAGCTTCACTCTGCTTGTTTTAAAGAATAGAGGCCTCAATTGCATACTCACTATAAGTGTACAATCACTGCAATACCTTACCAGTGTGTCTTGCAGAGTCGTGCCAGTGATATTGTTATTGTAAATATACAACTATTTAAGTGTGGACATTTTCAAGATCTGAATTTGTGTATTTGTGTGCCTTATTAAAGTCATGAGAGCTTGATTTGGTTTTGGACATTTCACAATCATCAAACAATATATTCATATTTGGAGTAGGGGCAGGTGTGGGGCAATATTTGGAGTCGGGGTAGGTGTGCCCCCTCGATGTTTGTGGTGGTCCTAGCCCTGGATGGTGGATACTATAATATGGCCGAGACCGATCCCTCAGAATGGTTTCTTTTATATAAGAACGTTTCAGAATGAAAATGAATGCAAATAGCCATTTTCTTACTTCTACTTTGTTCTTATGCGTTTCTGGAAGGTGCTAATTTGCGATGATAAGATGCCATGCAATGAATGTATTATGAATCTAAAATGTTTATCACCTGACTCTCAGTTCACAATATTTCACAACATTTAACGGAGGGTCAAAACAAGATGCGTTTTTAGAGAGGAGCATCTACGATTAGAGACTCACAGTTTGTTTGAAATTACTTGGGAATTTTAGTGTATTGAGGTCAAATTTGCCTCTTCAAGCCCAAAGCTCCATGTTTGTTTACATGTTCTGATTGTATTTGAGCAACAGAGCGGAGGCTGATCCATCATCACCTGATAAAGATCAGTTTTATTAAAGGAGAGAGAGTTGATCCTGTGCTCTGGTTCAAGTTGTCCTGTGTTAAGCTGCCTTGTATATTGCAATATAAATCTGCAATCTGACTTCAAGCCTTTACTGTTGAGTCAATATATGTGCAAAGAAACCAGACTGGTCTACCTTTTATTTTTAATACTGTGCGAACATTGGCAGTTGGAATTCAGCTTTTCTTTTCTGGAATATTTTAATGTGTAGATATTGTAAAGCTGTACTGAGGAAGTGTAAATAATTACAGTCATTGTTTAAGAATATTTTTGTTGACTTTTTTTAACACGGCATGTATAGTTGAAATAAAATATTACTGCACAGAAAAGGTTTTCATTCTTTTTTTATTTTCTTTTTTTTTTTTTGTAATAAAGAATGCTAACTCTGTAACACACTTGTAAATTGAAAATATAATCTGCAATCACGGGACAGCCGAGATGTCAAACTTGGTGCGACTCCACTCTTTAAAGAATGAGTAAATGAAAAAAAGAACTCTTCCTTTAAAGCTGGTTTGAATTCAAATGATCTGAAATGCAAATATTTTTGCAAATGAACACTGAACCCCAACACACACTGACATGCTGAACCTGTGAGCTAAAATTCAGAGCTGCACGACTGATGTTTTTATCGTCTTTACTGATGAGAGACTTAGCACAGACTTTATTTTTAGAGCCTTGTTTTGAAATCTCGGTGGAGAATAAGCCATTCCACATCTCTTTGGGAAATCCTCCAAAGTCATTTGTAAGCTGAGCACCCAACATCTGCTCCACTGGCTCAGACTACAGCCACATACACATTCGCTCTCTCACACACACACACGCACACACACACACACTGATAGCATCAGGTATCTAAGATCGTATGAGAGACTTCACTAGAATTTCACTTGTGGCCAATGTTTTGACTGTTTAGGTCAGACACGTCTGGGCTGGTAAATTCAAGAATGTGTATAGTTATTGTTAAAGTTTTGCTTTGTTAAAGGTCTTAAGTCGGTAAAGTTCCCTTGTCTACTACACTATTTGCATAGTGTATAGATAATTAAAATGATAATAATTAAAAAAAACTTTCAGTGCACAGCAGTGATGTGCAACCCAGACAGCAACATAGTGTCGGCCCAGATCCGGGCCACATCTGTGGATTCATCGCGTATCAGGTGTGGGCCGACACTATGCTGCTGTCTGGGATATTATTTTGAACATTGATAATAATAAGAAATGTTTCTAGAGCATTAAATCAGCATATTAGAATGATTTCTGAAGTATCGTGTGACTGGATTAATGCCTTCACAGAAATGAATTACATTTTAAAATATATTATAGAAAACAGTTAATTTAAATTGTAATAATATTTTACAATATTACTGTATTTTTGATCAAATAAATGAAATAAAACATTGTATTGATCCCAGCTATATGTATATTTTCAAAATTGACTAAGCTGAATGACTACTAGAATATATTAAAGGGATTTTTTTAACCAAATATGAAAACTTATTTTCATTCCAAACCTGTAAGCATGTTTTTTCTCCCTTTTTCGAGCTTATCCATATTGCGTTAAAATAATTTCGATTTAAATTTTGCATCATTAACATAATTTACGTCACACAGTTAGATGATCTTGGGAGTCAGGAGTTTATCACACTGAGCATCAACAATGACACAAGCACCATCTCTGATAGGATATTTCTATTCTAACCCTTTAACCAGATTTCGCTTCTCTGTTGAGATCGGATCATTTTAAGCTGTTAAACTCCTGGAAAGTTTTCAGTCCAATAAGTAAGGGAATTCATACAAACAATCAGTACAAAACAGTGCTAAAGTAAAGAAACCAGGGCTGCGTTTCCCAAAGGCATTGTAGGCCTAAGTAGATCGTAGAACCATTGCCACCAAGCTAATTAAATCAGAGATGGCAGATTTAGACTTGCTTTGCGTTTTCTTTGGATTATTCATTCCAAGGTGTTTCACTTTAAAACACAAGCTCTGTCATATTCTGTGGTTGTTTCATTTAGTTAGCAACGCCCAACTTCCTATGATCCCATTTTTTCTCATTCCATGGTCTGTTTAACCCTTAAAATAATGTTTCACCAATCATTATTACATATTTGGGTCTTTAGTGACAACATGGATGGAGCTCTACCTGTCACGGTAATATAAAACTCTCCTGATATTAGAGTAACTATTACAGAAGAATAAAATAAAACATATTTTGTTGGCTTGGAAGGGTTCAGTTTGAGCATATTGGTTATGTTGACGGAAGTTAGATATTTTCAGGCGCTGCGTAATAGCATTGCGTCTGCTGCAACCATGGTACGGCAGCAAAGTTCCTTGATTATTATGCAGGAATGAGAGAATCGTTCCTAGCCATATCGGTCTAGAAAATCTATACACATCACAACATGTAAATAGGAAAATGTTGGCGTTATTTAGACTAGCTGGAGCCGTTTACCTCCAGTCTGTGCTAAGTTTGCGGTGGGTGGCACGCATGGAGATGAGAATGGCATGTATGGATTTATCTAACTCTGGGGGATACGTTGAATAAGCTAACGTCCCAAAAAGTCGGCTTGTTCCTTTAACTATATATACATCACAAGAGGGAAGAAAAGGCTATCGAAATTTCCATTTCAAAACACAACACAATACAATGCATAATAACTAAATAACTACATCTTATAACAAAAATCTGAAATGCACAGAACTATCACCAAAAAGTATTATGCATAATGGCTTTAGTGGCAGTGCTTTAATGAAAATTAATTTAGAGAGACAACTTTTTGTAAATCGATTTAGGTGTCTCATATAGCCATACTACAGCGTATTCTAGGTATGAACCACCGGTTTGTGAAGTTTGACTGTGAAAATATGTGGTCAAAGCTGAGATTATACACGTTCTAAGCATGCTATAACCCAGCAAACATTTGGATGCGTAATGCCCGTTGAAAATTTTCTGTGTTGCATATTTTTACCTATTTATGCCATCCTACCTTTTGGCCAGGTACACGACGTTACTGTCAGACCAATGTTTGCTGGGAACCCTCTCAAAGGATCTGCATCTCTACATTCATCCACTTTAAAGTACTGCTGTTAAAAAAATAGCATAAAGAGACTAGTCAAACATTAAACAACTAAGTACTTCCTTAATGCAGAGCCAAATAGCTGATTTGCAAGTACTGAATTTTGGAAGTGTTTTATGATTTGAAGTGTGTGCAATTGAATTTAAATAAAATAATAGGTTAAATGGTGAGAAATCACAGCTATTCTCTGTAAAGGGGGGTTGCATGAACTGTAATTACACCAGCCAGCGGGGGAATATTTCAACAAGCACTGCCATCTCTCTTACACACCCACATTCACGCACAGTCCCCAGGATTATGTGCTTTGATTCATGGCATTGTCATTGTACCTGCAAACCAAGCATTGGTTAATGGAGTCTGACCGAACACTCCAGATGTACACACATATACACATAAAAAGTCATTTTTCACGGTTTAACATGAACACAAAAGCACCTTGAGTTAGACATTCATCATCATTTTCTCCTCAAATTTAAGACTTTGAACACACAAACAAGCAATGTGAAGAGGGAACAATAGATGCTTAGTAACAGAACATCCTAGATCTCAAAGTTTAAGCTATTAATAAAGGAGGTGTCGCATCAAACCCACTCCTTTCCTCTTGCAGAGCTTTTAGTAATCTTTGTTAGAACTATAAATCTGAAATAAATGTTAAAATGTTTGGAATCCAATACTGTTAAAGAAAAAGTTTTGCTGGTTAGCATAGCCCTGTTTGGCCCTGCTGGTGGATGATGCAACTACACCATCTGACTGCAAAGAACATTGTTTGGCCATTATGGTGAGGTGGACGAGCGAGAGACATGGGAGGAGCGAGCGAGATCGGTGTGCGTGATTGAGAATGAACGTCACCTGCGAGGCACACCGGTCTCGAGTCCTCTCATGAGGGAGCACGGAGGCATATAAGGACGAGCGACTCTAGTGAAGGACAAGAGAGGACCAGGCCTGGATTTTAAGTTGTGTTTTATTTAGGTTTTGTTATGTGTGTGCGTGGCAGTCGTCCGTGAGGGGCTGCCGATTTTACTTTCATTTTGTGTTCTTTTACTTTATTAAAACTGTTGAATGTTCGCCGGTTCCCGACTCCTTCTTCCCACACGAACAAACTCTGTTACAGCCATGTATTCTGTAGTGTAGTGCAAAGTAGAAGTCAGCTTCCGATGTTGGTCCCAGCCTGCAAAACATACCTTATGCTGGTGACCAACCAGGGGCGGACTGGGGCAAAAAAGTGGCCCTGGACTTTCTGGCACAAAGCGGCCCATAACAACCGGTCCGCAACATATCTCACCATAAACTCACCAGCTCATTAAAGCAATTTGAAACACTTACTAACATTAAAATATAGATGTTATTTATACAGAAATATAAATGCTATTTTTTATTGAAATGCGTATCATTGACATTAATGAATGACTTCATAATTAATTTAGAATTTTTCTTTTTTACACAATTTGAAATCTTTTCCATACAGTGAAGTTTAATATCACTAAAGTTCAATACCTACCATAAAATCAGTCTGTATAAAGCAATGCTATGGTCTAGAAGACTTAGTAGTGCAGAATGTGGACTATTTTATGGTGCCTTTCTAGTGGTTATATTATTTGTCCTTTCAGGAGCTTGACATCTGTCATTTTATGGAATAGAGCTCCAATTGTTTAAAAATTATATTGGTCCTGGTGTTTTTTTTTTTTTTTTAATGAAGGATCATGTGACTGGAGTAATGATGCTGAAAATTCAGCTTTGATCCCAGGAATACATTACATTTTACAATATATTCAAAGCAGCTATTAGAAATTCTATTAATAATTCTTAATAGTTTTTACTGTATTTTTAATCAAATTAATTCAGCCTTCTCCTTTCAAAAAAATTAAAAAAGTCTTAATTATTTCAAAATGTTGATTGCTAGTGTGTAAAATAATACATGTGAACTAACTAGCATATTATAGCCTATAGTGGTCGAACACTGGCTTGATAAAGGCTGGTTTCTCAAGGTTTGAAGCACCAGAGGAGCGAGCGGTGAGTCCCCCTCGAGTAGGGTGAAACATTACTTTAATATATTTTCCAGGACCCCCTTTCACTCTCCTGAGAGGGTTTGGGGATTATGGAACTTCATCGGACACCACAGGCCCTGCAGCTCCCCGTGAGTAGCTAAGAACGATCTTCTTTTGCAACATTATATGTTTATGCATAATGCTATGCTTTAGCTAGTAGAGATTCTTGCTCGCGGGCTTGTGGCATGCGGGGGTGAGTTTTTGTTTTCCTAGCTTTAAATATAAAGTAGCCACGACCGGGTAAGCGCTAATGCATGAGCTGTAGTGAGATCTGCGCCAGCCCTGTTGGGCTTTGGAATGGGTTTCGGGGCCTCGTTGTTTTTACGTAAGGGGTGATAATATTTCTTTCCCGAGCCCTGAGTAGATCTAGTCCAGGCTTAGTGCCGCAACACTTGGCCTAGGCTTTGCTAAGGATGGGGGGCGGTTCGGGTATTGTCGCCCCGGGCCTGTCCTTTAAGTATAAGAACAGTGCTTTGTTTTCTGCATCCTTGATTCAGCCTCCTCTTATTACAGAGTCGTCCGGCCAAGGCCCGCCTCCTTCTCTGCGTTCTGGGGTTATTTAGTAATGCAGTCTAGGTGTTGCAGCAGAGATAGTGACTTTGCCAGTGGTCGTGGGGCGGGGTTAAGTGTCTTTCGCTTGTGTGCGATTAGACTTATTTTGCTGTAACCCGCCTTTCAGAGCTGTGTGGCTGCCACCTTCTGGCGGCCCCCGGCCTCATCCAGGAGGATGGCACAGCCGGTGGGCTGCATATTTGTATGATGTTTTTCACCCTTTGCTCTATGTCTTCTGCTCCACCTTCTTTAGGGCTCGTGTTGAGCTGAACATCGCAACCTTATGAGTGGACGGTTTTGGTCGGATGCTCCCCTGAGGCCCGAGCATTGCCAATGGCTGACGCCCTTGCATGATCGGCAGGCCGCTGTATGAAAAAGTAAGGCGGTCGCCCCGAAGCAGGTGTCGTAAGTTGTACTCCCCTCACTTTAGAGGATTCTTAAGCATTTGTACACTGAGTGCACTGCTGTTGGCAATGTGATTAGGTTCATGTCTGTAGGCACTGCCCGTGAGACTGCGCTGTCACGGAGGCCCTCTAGCCTCTGGGATGGAGCTAGCCCCAGGTGCGGGCGTATGTAGGCCAGCTGGTTGTGAGCAGCCAGCTTGGGCAGTCTGGTCAGCAGACTCCAGGACAGGTGGTAGGCATCATCAGGCCTCCTTGCAAGAGAGTCTCAACGTCGCGGCCCGTGTGGGCCTGGGAGGATTTTCTCCATCGATGTCGACTTCAGCAGAAACCTCGTCAACTAGTAGGCCCTCTTTGGCCTCCTTGGGGATGAGTCCCCAGGTGATAACTGGATGTCCAGTTCTTTGTCAGCAGCAGACAGCTACTGTCAACCCAGGTGCAGCAGCCAGCCTTCCTCTAACCGCGGTTCATAGAATCTGCAGACCTCCTATTTGGAGGTAGGCCCTGCCAGGCCTCCCTGAGGGGTAGGCTGCCATTTTTTGGGTCACCTTGGCTCAGGTGGTAGGCCCCACCAGGCCTCCCTGAGAGCCTGCTATGAGTAGCAGGCCTTGCCTGGTCTCCCCCGAGGGGGTATTCCTGGGCATTAGTCCCTCGACGGCTGGCCCGAGCTGCTAGCAGGTGGTAGGCGTTACCAGGCCTCCCTAAGGGCCTGCTGTGGGGTAAGCAGGCTCACTTGACCTCCTCTGAGGGGGCGTTCCCAGGCTCCAGTCACTGGTTGGCTAGCACAAGTTGTTAGTAGGTAGTAGGCCTCACCTGGCCTCCCTGAGGGCGAGTTCCCGGTTCCCAATCTCTGTGGCGGTGAGCGTGGCATGCTACTAGCACGTTCTGCTATTAGGTGGTAGGCGGCGGGCCTCCCTGAGATCATTCCCCGGTCCCCAGTTTCGGTAACAGATGGTGGCATGGGTTGCTAACAGGTAGCAAGCTGCACGGGGCTTCACTGTGGGATTCGCCATTGGGTAGCAGGCTTCAACCTGGCCTCCCCTGAGGGCACGTTCCTGGTCTTCAGTCACTGGACACCTAGCAGTGGATCGCTGTCAGGTAGTAGGCTTCACCAGGCCTCCCTGAAAACTCGCTTCTGGGTGGTAGACCCCAGTGGGCCTCCCTAACGGCGAGCTCCGGGACCTCAGTCATCTCTGACGGTTCGCATGAATGGCTAGAACAGGCAGTTGACAGGCCTTACTACCAGGTGGTAGGCCTCGCCAGGCCTCCCTGGAGGCGAGCCCTCGAGTCAGGACGCTCGGACAGCTAGCATGGTCTGCTATCAGGTGGCAGGCTTCCCCAAGCCTCCCTGAAGGAACGAGTCCCGATGTCTATCAGGTGGTAGGCCTCACTAGGCCTCCCTGTCAGAGCGAGTCTCATCTTCCAGCTACCTCGAGGGCCAGCGCGACTGCTATTGGGTAGTAGGCCTCATTAGGGCTCCCTGAGGGCGAGCTCTGCTGTTTTGACGCGCAAGCAGTCAGCACAGGTTACCAGGTGGAGGCCCCTTCCGGCCTCCCTGGGGAATGAGTTCCCTAGGCGGGAACACATAACTGGCTTTACGCTGACAGCTAGTGGTCACCTGCTATCAGGCTCCGGTTTCTAGCCGGTAGCACCTGAAGGCGGTGTTCATACCCTAGCATGATGAGACGACGCTGCTGCTATGCGGTCCCTACAGGAAGGGACTTTCATAGATCGCCTACAGCATGGTTACCTACCAGGCAGGCTTAGGAGCTCCTCTCAAGTCAGAATCTTCTGTGAGCTTACAGCCGCTTGGCACTGATCCGTCGGTTGTAGGCCCCTCGAGGCCTCCCAGGGTAGGACTTCGAGCGGCCAGGGTAGGACTTCATATGGTATGCGAAGGTTCCTTCTCAGGTTTATAGCTTGGGCTTTGACCATAGGGAGCGCTGTCACTGACAGCCTAATGTGAACAGAGGGGGAGTGGTTCAGGCATTTCAGTTGAATTTGCTTGTTCTGACAGTTGTAACTGCCCAGTGGGCATGCACTCCCTTCGGCATGGCGGCGTGGGTATATCGTTCCCCGTAGCGTCAGCTGACGCAGCGCGAGTTCCCTTTCGAAAGGGAACGTCTCGGTTACATATGTAACCCTAGTTCCCTGAGAACAGGTAACGAGACGCTGCGTCTCATTGCCATGCCTCAGGGCTTGCCTGCCAAACAGTCCCTTCAGACGATTAGATGCTGTCATGTTGACAAGGCGCCCTTATATACTTCCTGGTCGCACCTTGATGACATCATAGGCAGTCGCCGGTCAATAAGATTGACATTTTCTTATTGTGATTTCAGGCACCTGTCACGCTGGAGGCGTTCCCCATAGCGTCAGCTGATGCAGCGTCTCGTTCCCTGTTCTCAGGGAACTAGGGTTACATACGTAACCGAGACGTTTTTTTTCAGCAGGGAATACAATGACATTTTAGCATATACTGCAGAGTCCTGCACGGGTCCATTTTTGGAGACCCGCCCCCGCCCGTACCCGCAAAGTTCAGCACCAGATCCGACCCGTCACCCGTGATAATATCAAAATAAAATCCGCACCCGCCCAGACCCGTTAATATTTGGCCTGTTACCCGATCCATGTCCGCGATAAATCATACACGCTAAAATCATTCCAATTAAAGTGTTTTATTTTTTATCTTGCACCTCTCTCTCACAACATCACAACAGCGTCATGAATGGGCTATGAAACAGGCTAAAGTGCGCTTTGTTTTGCGCCATTCAAGGAGCCTACGAACCCAAATAGGCTATGGAAACTGATAACTATAGCCTACCTACGCAAATAGTCCTGTTAATGAAAAAAAAAAAAAAAAAAACAAGAGAAAAAATAAACTGAGCCTGTCGCTCACAAACAGTAGGCTATATTATAGGCTATAGCCTATAGGCCTATGCCTATGCCTATACTTTCCCTTAAGGTTAATGTGCAGGAAAAGGATATCGTCCACAGTCCCAGGTTTAAGTTGCGTTCTCCCTTCTTGGATTACAAAGCCAGCTGTGGAAAAGTCTCTCTCACTCGCAGCGATTGATGCTGGGATGGAGAGAACATTCCGCGCAATCATTGCCCGGTTGGGAAATGTTTTCGCATGCTCTTTCCACCACAACAAAACATCGAAAGGAATCCCTTGAGTGGCTTGAACTCGATGTAAGCAGAGACCGGGACGCGGGCTTCGCTACGTCTGACAAACAATCAACTGTTGAAACCAAACGAACTCTGGGCTACGGGAAGCATCAACAAAAGTCTCACTGTCGCAGTGGTGGTGACGTGATGGGTCAAATGTCATATCGTTTTTGCGTATGTGTAATGGTAATTTAGACATACAAATATTGCACATATTTTTCATCCGCTCTACTACCCGCCCGCAAGGAGTTAATTATCCGCCCGCATCCCCGCCCGTGAATTTTAGGAATGTCACAATCCACCCGTTTTAGCCACTTTTATGCGGGTACCCGACCCGTTGCAGGACTCTGATATACTGTATGCTTTACCAGTGCACAATTATTTTTAAATTGGTTTTAAAGCATGAATGTCTGCTGTTTGTCCCTGTCTGCTGTCTTTGACATCACAGCTCAGGACGTGGCTAGTAAAGGGCGACTTTATTAGTTGCATGGCATTTGTGGCTCAGGTGATTGGCTCAAAACAAACTGGATACAGAACTGAGCACATACAAAGCAAAGATGGCAGATTTCAAATCGTAGTTTCACAGCTGCATGGGCCAGCCCAGCAACAGTCATTGAGCTGTGCGAACAAGTAGCTTTTTTATTTTATTTTAATTTATTTTATTTTTTAGATATAATTTAGACTTTCATGGTCTTAGCTTAGAATTGATTTGTGAATTTTTTTGATACATTATAGTCATTAGTTCCTGAATCGCTGGGAGTTTATAGGGAACAACAGAGCTAAAGGAACACCTAAAGGAAAATGTACTTTTAACTACTCCCACAGCTTGCAGAAAAAAACAATTGCAGAAAAATTGCACGAGGTGTTGAGGGCACTATTTTATCTTGACAAAACACATATTGTTGGAAAGGTCTGAGACTCAATGTTCCATATTTATCAGTTCCACTCTTTTGTGATAAAAGTGATATTGTGACAGAAATGTATTGATTTGTGATAGGACTGTTAGCTGGTGGCAATTTTTGATATAGCGCCTAAACAAAATCTCACAGGAACCTCAGTTTTTGTGATATCAACTTCAAATTTGGATCACAACCTTTTAAAGCAATTTTGGAGTCCAATGTTCTAAAATATATATTTTGTATAAAGTTTAGAGCAGCAGCCTATATTTACGTTACAGTAAACTTTTTAATTTTTTTGAAGTGCTGTCAATTCAGCAAGTGTCTTCTTCTTCAAAAAAAGACAACCATTTAAGTTTAGATTACATTTTCACATCTGTGCAAAAAAAAAAAAAAAAAATAGGGGGGAGGGGCAGTTTATAGTGATTATCTCTAAGGACAAGCAAATAATAAATTACATTGACTATCTGAATCTAATAATGTCATATCAACAAATGGAAAATTCGCTCAGCTATGTATAGTCATAACAATTTTACCCTCAACAGGGGGCGCTTTTTACCCCAATTACCATACTTTTACATATTATT
Source organism: Romanogobio albipinnatus (assembly GCA_023566225.1). NCBI lineage: Eukaryota > Metazoa > Chordata > Actinopteri > Cypriniformes > Gobionidae > Romanogobio > Romanogobio albipinnatus. Next base: position 13,395,748 of record CM042251.1, on the reverse strand, counting down.
GAAAAACTGAAAATCATTAAGCTATTTTCTCAAAAATATTTGTTAATTTCATTGATTCTCATTTTCTACTTCTATAACATTAAAAAAGCCACTAAATATTAGATCAAATTAACAGAATCAACTGTGCGTAGCTGATCAGCCAAATTTCCATACAGTCAAACACTGATCTAGTGTTTTAGAGCAGAATAAAATCAAAGGTGCCTGTGTTTAACCAGCAAGTAGCTAAACACAATAGAAAGACAATCTAAAATGTATTATCTTTATTTTACAGCACCCCATCTTTCACTATCATCACATCTGCAATTTCACAGTTGAGATAAACATCCTTTCTTTAGCGTAGCGCTACTGCTGATTAGCGATGAAGTGAACACTGTCTGAGCAGTTTAGTATACAGTTCTGCATAGGCAAATGCAGATGTTCTAGAACCATTAATAAAACCCAATGCTTTCAACCTGTATTTAAAAAGGTTTCTTGATCTTAGCACAGGTAGATACACGCTACGGGCAATCCCACATTCCTCCGAGATAAATGCAGTCACCCTCTGTGATTCTGGAGTTTATCCAGGGAGGAGTGTTTGGACATGCAATTTCACTGATATGACCTCTGCCTGAAACCTCAACCAATCAATGTCCTGTTTAACGCAGTCAGCCAAATACAGGCCTGAGGGGGTTTAAATGGACCTAATTTGAGACATCTGATGTGAGACAGACGTCAGATGGCTGTTTGTGAGGCAATGCTGTCCTGTCTTTGTTAGCACAAGTGGCTCTTCATTTGCTTTTAGCAAGCATTCTAGAAGAATCACACCCTTAAAAAAAATCTCTCTCCCTCTCCCACACACACAGATCCTGTGGTCCCTACATTTCCTCACACAGAGCTGTGGCAAATTCCCAGAGAGGCCCAGCCACATTTATATGCAGCCTTCATCCCCACTCACTCTTCTGCTGTTACGGTTTCTCTCTCTGGAGTGAGGTGTTCCACATCCTTTGAATTCACACATTCCTGAGTATTTGTTGCTCTCAGATGCTTCTGTATGATTGAACATCCTCATAATGTTATACAGGGCAGCTGGGATCCCTAAGATATGAGATTCAGAAAAACACATGGATAGAGAGAAGAGACTGGGTTTGCTTTTACAAAAACAAGCTGCTCAAGAGCAACCCAAGGCCACCACATTATTGTAAACCAGAAATAATTGAATTACTATTTCTGAGCTATATGGCGGGTGGGTCTAGGGGACATTTCCTATGTTTTCAAGAAGGTTGGGAATGGAAAAAAAAATTTATTTTTCAAAACCGTGCCATTTTAAAACTGGAATCAACATCAATTTTCATGAAGTTCAGTTACAGTTCTGAATGAAATTCCCAAAGCATATTTTACACCAAAATGACACAAAGATTTCCATTATGACAATTGTTTTATGATAATTAGGCACGTTCCCTTCCAATTATAAAAAAGTGTATTATCTTGACAGTAATAATAATAATAAAATATTATTATTTTTAAGTTAAGCATTTATGTTAAATGCCATTTATTGCACTCATTTTAATTTATGCTGATGATTGTGTCCAGACTTTTATATTATTGTATTAGAGTAATGAGAGTAAGTGTTCACATGACAATAGTAATACTTTATTTTTCTTTCTTTCTTTCTTTCTTTCTTTCTTTCTTTCTTTCTTTCTTTCTTTCTTTCTTTCTTTCTTTCTTTCTTTCTTTCTTTCTTTCTTTCTTTCTTTCTTTCTTTCTTTCTTTCTTTCTTTCTTTCTCTTTGAAATTTGTCTCAAGCATTTCTTCAATAGATTTGCCCTTCTACTGGAATAAATGCAACATTATGTCCCCCGACTCTCAAAGTAGCTGTAGTCTTGCTCTTGACAAATGTCCAAAGTCTTTTCTCAGTGATTAGAAAGTAGCAATTTCCCTGTGCCGCACAAATTCTTTCATGTGAAAAGGTATCATTATCATTTGGGCTGCTCTCGGGAAAGGGGTCTAAAGCACATTTCATGGTCTTCTTTTCCAATGAGAAACGTTTTACAATGCACCTTACATTCACTAAAAGCACTCAAGGAATAACCAGCACATTCATATTCATCACACAGATATTTTAGTCATTTCGGTAGATTATTACGACCGACCGTCCGACCGACCGACTTCTTCTAAGAGTTTTAAAGGAGTTCTAAGGAGTTTTAAAGTGTTTAAAAATGTTTAAGTATGGTATAATCAGTAAAGGCTTTAACATTCAGTTCTGAAAGTTATGTCATAGGCCTATGTGATTTACAAAAAAATAAAATAATAATAATAATTGTACAGACATTTACAAAAACAAAACTCTGCATATGATTGAGAATTATATTAAATAGTCATATCTGCAACACTTTTCCTGCATCTACTAAAATTCCTGTGTCTACTTACTAAAGAATCTTATGTAATTTCAATACAAAGGGGACCTTATAAGCGTTTTTACATTTTCAACTTTCTTCAGTGTAGCTTTTTGAGCATTAAAAAGGTCTGCAAAGTTACAAAGCACAGAGTCTCTCTATATCAGTAAGCACTGTATCTGAACTCCCTGAAACCCCTCCATTGAGTCTTGAGTTTTCTTCTCAGAATGTAGTAGATGTCACAATATCCCACATTTAAATAATTCCCAACCAAGGCATGCACAAATAATGGACCGAGGCCTGGTTGAGTTGTGTTAGTAGTGTGTTAACTCTCAATTATGGTAAGGGTGACATTTCTGAAACACGCTTGAAGCGGTTGACCAATCACATCACATTGCACTTTTTGGAAAGAGGGGCTTCACAGAGACTGGAGTGTTACACGCAGAATGGGAAGAAAGGTCCTGCAACAATGTAAAATATGTATAAAAAATTAATAAATAAATAAAGTGTTTTTTGTTGTTTTTTACATTCAAGCATGAACATCTATTCTAGTAGACCCCCAAAACAAAATCAAGATAATTTCTTAAAGGCATAGCCACCTGTCATTGTTCCAAATTTGCATGGCTTTCTTGCTTCTGTGGAACACTAATTGAGAAAGGTAAAGAACTGTGCAGGCCATGGGGATCAGGGTTGTAAAACACCAAGAAAAGCACCACAAAAGCTGTTTCTCCACCACAGGAAATTTCCCCAGGAACTTAGAACTTGATGGTGGTACTCTGTGTGTTTCGACCGTAGGGACCAGGGTCTAAATTAAGTTTATGGCTAGTAATTTCCCCCTCAGAAAGTCTCTGCTCGTGAGGTAGTACTTTTTCAAAGTTCAGGAACTTTCGTGGGTGGGACTTGGGAGCTAAACATGCTGGGGTGCATTTTCCGAAAGCGCCGTTAGCAAACTATGGTCGCAAGTTCCATCATTATCAGCATAGTTTAACGAAACATAGTTTCACAAAACCATAGTTCCAACGAACGTTTGCGAACAGCATTGCAAAGTTGCGTGGTTGGAACAACAGCTCTCGACCTGTGGTTAGAAGCATATTTTGTGGACTTAATAAATCCTTATCTTGAGCAGAATAAGCAAGCTGACATTCATTACAACCTATATCTTTTATTTAGAATACATAAAAATGTAACTTACGTCTTTTAGTTTGTTGAGAGATTTAAAGCACTGTTTTAAAAAAGTGTGCATGTGCGTACATGCTCTAGTACGTAAGGACGAGCCTATGATTGAAATAATGCAAAATAACTGAGAAAAATTTGAATTAATCCTCAGATGCCATGTTCACAATTTATAGCAAAAGATCTGGCATTAATTCAACCTTATATGGATTCATTAAAATAAGTTATTACTCCACCACCCGTGTGACATTAGCCAACGTGGTTGAACGACAAATTTGCGACAATACGGTTTCGGGAAACAGTCGTCAGTAGCTAGTTGATTTCTTCAACGATGCATCGTACTATGGTAGTTAAGCAGTGAGTTACATCGTTGTACGGGAAACACACCCCTGATTGGCTAAAGGATTAGTTCACTGAAATAATCCTTTAAGTTCACGCAGCATTTTGATTGGTTGACTCCACGCAGCATTTTATTTCATCCACCATTTTTAAAAGTCTGTTGCAGTGCATCCAGTATGAGATGTTTGCTATTCAAATCAACAATGGAGTTTAAAAAATACAACCGATGGACCGATGACGAGGTTCAGGCTTTATTAAGCTTATATGCAGAGAGAAATCCAGTGGGAACGCACGCAGTCCTACGTCACCGGACTAAATTGCCTAATCTTCACGGTACTTTAGAACGCAATGGAAATGCAGACAGCAACAGGTCTGGGGGAAAAAAGTTTCTGGGACAAATTGCTCCGGGTAATTTCGGTGGAAATGCGGCTAAAGTAGTTCATGTCTGACATGAGAATGAGTAAAGGATGACAGAATTCATTTAGCATTTTTGCTTTAACATTTATGGGAATTGGGAACACATTGCTGGCACTGAATGATGATAACACAGTGATGTGTGATGCTAAAGAAACACAGTAACTCAGCAGTTCACACTAGTGTCGCAAGGCTGCAGACTGGAGGTGATGCTGATGCAGAACCACAATTTTTGGATATTTTCAAATATCAGTATTTTTTTGTATTCACACTGTGCACATAAAAACAAGATCAGTGTTGGCATATGTAAGCATCAATAAGGATCAAGGTGTGTTCTATTCACTTTTTTAGTCGTATAGTGTATACGAAGGTTTAACCAATTATGGATTTAAACCGTTGTTATTTATAATTGATTAAGAAAACATCCTAGAGTGTCCTAGAGTGTGACATTATATCCTGTTACCCATATTCATTAGGGTCTGAAGTCATTTCACAAGTTTTAAGCCTAGTGTGACTGCACCTTCAGATTTGGGCCACTTCCATTCTGTAGCGTGAATATCTGCACAATCTGTTTAAAAAAGTGAGATCACAGTTAGTACATAGGTGTTTATTATCTCTTTTTTTGGCATAGATCCTCATGTGGTCGCAATACAATTGGCTTGTGCTATTATTTTCCTAACATTGTGATTTTAGATTATGAACAAAGTTCAGGCATGTCCCAGAAAATAGAAGATTCATTCAAACATTAAAGAGAACACCAAAACGTAAAAATCTGGACAATCACTAGAGATAGAAATGGGCAGCTATAGATATTGCTAAGCTGGAGAAGTGTTGCATTAAAAGAATGTTCCAATAGAAGTCTATGGGGCAAGGCATTTGAGAGGTTTAAAGTAAAAGTGTTAATCATAAAGTTCACGAGACCTTAGAACAGGGGTGTCGAACATTTGGCCATGCATCTGTCGAAGAGTTCAGTCTGGACCAAAATTAGAAATATATGTAAAAAAAAAAATTATGATTTGTTAATACTACTCTATTACTCTATTATAGCTAAAGCAAACCAAGTACTCAATTCAATTTGTTTTGTTTCATGCTTCAAGTAATAGAGTGATTCATTTAATTGTGTGGCATTTCAGAGCTCACACATAATACTTTTCACCTAAAACTGAATCTGCAAGGGTTTTTTTTTTCAGCAAAACCCAGTAAATTTCCATCTTTAAAATTTGTTGTTAACAGCAATTATGACAACATGACACCTAACAAGATTGACTGAGGTCTAATAGAATGTAAAGCTGCTAATGATGTGCATGGATAAATCATTTGTGATAAATACAGCAGTATTCCATTAAAAAATATATATATTTAAATGAAATTGGATTTCATGATGGATAATTAAAGCAACTGAAGTAATACAACAAAGAACATTCAATTTCTCTCGTCAATATATTTTTGTTTGAAATAGTATTCCCCAATTCCCAAAAGGAGAATAAATTAATTCAGGACTTTATTAGCTCCAGAAGAGCAGGTGTTAAGATACATTTGACATCCACACTTTAAACCAAATGAAGTGAGCATATTAAAAGCACACAAATTTAAACTTCATAAACTAAGTATTGCTGAGCTGTGTTGATGGTTTGTGTGTGTTGAGGAAAAATGCCTATTCTTCATTTCTTACACAGACTCAAAAGGAGCTCTAAAGACATACGTCATTGTGGCACACACTCACCTGGGCCTGTCCCTGGGGCAGAGTGTGTGTTAGTGCATGTGCGTGCTGTCGGGAGGAGGGTCACGGAAAAACCCAACCACAAAAAAGCAGCCAGACAACACAGGAGCACCTGATCACTGTCATAACACGCTACTCCCATCCCAACACACAAACACAGCAATACAAACACATTCACTGTAGGTAAGCAAACCAGACTGAACAAAGGGTTTGCGTGTATGACTACAGACCAATAAACTTAATTACACCCTACACTGTGTTCATGCTCTGAACATTTACAACAATAATCATATGTTTGAGCTGCTGACATGACATTAAAGTTGCCATGAAATCAAGATGTACAATTTTTTTTAGAGGAATATTGCTGTATTTATTCTAAAGCAGTTTCACTCGGATATAGATCACAATAGAGAAGAAAAGACTATGCAACTTCATTCATCAACAGAAAACGAATCATTGTTATATAACTGGAAGAAGCGGAAGCGTTCGTCTGCGGCATAATAAAAGCTCCACTTCTCTCGAGCAGTGTGTCACGCTTGTCTCTCATTAGCAATCGCTCCAGCGGCATCGTTCTGCTCCAACCACTTTCAGCCCCACCCTGCTTCATACTACAGTAACGCTAATAAATCTTTAATACTAGGGATGCTCATATTGACCGTTTAACCGTTAACCGAAAGTACGAATTTTGACCGATTAATACTATCAGTTAAACGGTAAAAAAGTTTTTGTTTTTGTTTTGTTTTTTGCTGCATAGTTAAAGAAAAATATGTTTTTCTATTTTTTTTTTGTATTTGTTAACTACACGTGTCTACACAGACATAATTCGCAAAATGAAGCAATGGAAAAGAAGTAGGCCTTTGGTGTGGAACCATTTCGACAGAAATCTATTGCTGAGTTATACAGGCTTGCAAAACCTCTCATGAACAAACAAACAAAATTTGATTATGATTTGATTAATACCTGATGCATAATTTGATACCTGCTCGGGTTACGACTGTAACCCTTGTTCCCTGAGTAGGGAACGAGCACTGCGTCTGGTTAGACACTTGGGGGATACTCCCTAAGCACTAGCGAATCTGAAGTCCGTATAGCCACTAAACCAATCTGATTGGCGTGCGTGATGACGTCATTGTGACGGCGTACCCGGAAGTATAAAGCGGGAGCCGGCGCACAGAAACGGCAGCTATTGCTCTGAAGCATGCGCTCCAGGCGTGCCGAGGTGTGGTAACGAGACGCAGTGCTCGTTCCCTACTCAGGGAACAAGGGTTACAGTCGTAACCCGAGCAGTTCCCTTTCGAGGGAACTCTCACTGCGTCTGGTTAGACACTTGGGGAACGAGTACCCACTAGCCCACACCGAGGGTAGCGCCTGCCCTAGTGTGAAACCGGAGACCGGGCACAACTAGGACTTGAGTACCCTAGCGCCAGCACCGTAGGGAGATCCTTCTCCACTCCTTTTCCTTCCGTGCCCCAGCCGATGAAGGGAGGCGTCTGTTGAAACGGTTTCCCGGCAACAAGACGCTCCCAACACTGACCCTTGGGACCTACCGAGGGTCGTGCCTGCCCTAGTGTGAAGCCGGAGACCGGGCACAACTAGGACTAGGGAAACCCAAGCGCCTTCGGCGCCCCAGCCAATGAAGGAGACGTCTGTTGAAACGGTTTCCCGGCAACAGGACGCTCCCAACACTGACTCCTGGGACAGAAACCAAGGTTTCTTCCATATAACTAGGGAACGAAGGCATATGCACGTTACCCTGATCATACGAAAGATATTCCCTCTGGGGGAACCCTCTTGGTTTCCAACCACCACTGTCAAGGTCTCACGTGCAGCAGGTCAAAAGGTCTCACCTTGGACGCTGCTGTACTGAGCCCCAGCACTCAAAAGTGCTCCACAGTGAAGGTATCTTACTCCGCCGTCACGTGAGGCGGGGGATGTAATGCCTGAAGAACCAGGGAACTGCCAATCCTAAGTTCCCTGGTTCATCCGACTCCAATGGTCCGAAGGGGGCCTCAGCCAGCCTTCGAGAACCACTGCCAGATCCCAGGTTGGGAGCTCTGGAACGAGCCACAGGCCGCATCCACCAAACCCCACAGGGGAACTGTACAACCAGATGGTGTCTACCCAAGCCCATCACCCAAAGGAGTGTGGAAAGCCTTATGGCAGCCACGGGCACCCTGAGTGTGGACGGGGTTGGACCCGCAGAGAAGCGATCTTGGAGGAACTCCAGCACTGAAGCCACCGGCCAGTCAACTGGGACCACCTCACGCTCCCTGCACCAAGTGGCTCACCACTTGGGGCTGTACAGTCTCCTGAAAGATGGAGCCCTAGAACTGAGTAAGGTCTCTATCACCTCTGCCGACAGGCCAATATCTAGGTACCTGACCCCCTCAAGGGCCAGACCCAAAGGTTCCAAACCTCCGGCCGGGGGTGAAATATAGTGCCCCCTGCCTGAGATAGGAGATCCCTCCTCAGAGGAATCTGCCATGGAGGACCTGCCAGCAAAGCTATGATATCCGAGAACCAAACTCGCGTCGGCCAACGGGGTGCTACTAAAAGTAGGCTGACCCCCTGTTGGCGGACTCTGTCCAGGACTCCCGGGAGCAGAGCAATCGGGGGAAAAGCATACAGATGCAGCCTCGGCCACGTCTGAACCATGGCATCCAACCCCAGCGGGGCTGGATGCGTGATGGAACACCACAGTGGACAGTGGGACGTCCCTCGAGACGCCACCACCCCTGGGTGGAGTCGCTACTCCCCGGGCCTCAGCCCCTGCCTCGACAGGATGTCTGCTCTTCTACAGTACGCAGGACCCATGTAGAAATATTCGGAAGGCATTCCATGCGCCGAGATAATCTACTGAGGGAACCAGCCTCTCAAGGCTGGCCTCGGGTGTTACACGAGCCTCCTCCCCAACCTCCTGAAGCGGATGACCGGCAGGAGTGGTTGGGAACGATTCTCTATGTGCGAACGCGTTAGCCGCCCAGCCGCAAGTCCCTCCGGAGGCGGCTGGAGCAGCATGCGTTCGCGGGAAATCGATGGGGCCCGAAGCGTCATAGACGGCGGGATTACCTCGATTTTCCCGGAGCGCCGCAGAGGAAGCAACCTCGGTTGCCCCTCTATGGGGGGAACCGCTCTCGGAAGTCCAGCCAAAGCTAGGACTTCCCCCCAAAGCGGCCGTCCATGACTGCGCCCCAGTCAGTGAGGAAGGCGTCTGTTGAAGCGGATTCCCGGCAACAAGACGCTCCCAACACTGGCCCTTGGGACCTTACCGAGGGTCGTGCCTGCCCTAGTGTGAAGCCGGAGACCGGGCACAACTAGGACTAGGGAAACCCAAGCGCCTTCAGCGCCCCAGCCAATGAGGGAGACGTCTGTTGAAACGGTTTCCCGGCAACAGGACGCTCCAACACTGACCCTTGGGACCTACCGAGGGTCGTGCCTGCCCTAGTGTGAAGCCGGAGACCGGGCACAACTAGGACTAGGGAAACCCAAGCGCCTTCGGCGCCCCAGCCAATGAAGGAGACGTCTGTTGAAACGGTTTCCCGGCAACAGGACGCTCCCAACACTGACCCCTGGGACAGAAACCAAGGTTTCTTCCATGTGACTAGGGAACGAAGGCATCTGCGCGTTACCCTGATCATACGGAAAAGATTCCCTCTGGGGGAAACCCCTTGGATTCCAGCCACCACTGTAGAGGTCTCATGTACAGCAGGCCAAAGGGTATCCCGTTGGACGCTGCTGCCCTGAGCCCCAGCACTTCCTGAAAGTGCTCTACAGTGATGCTGTGGCCTAGCCTAATTTCTGAGACCATCGCCAGTATGGTCTCGACTCGCGCGGGAGACAATTGTGCCCGCATCGTCGTCGAGTCCCATACGATCCCTAGAACCGTAGTCCTCCGGGACGGCGTCAACACACCTGCTGTGTTGAGTCTCAGCCCCAAGCACTTCATACGGGCCAGAGCGACACCTCAATGCCGAACTGCCATCCCGTACGACTGGGCCAATATGAGCCAGTCGTCGAGAAAATTCAGCACACGGATGCCCTGGAGTCTTAATAGAGCCAGAGCTGCATCCATGCACCTTGTGAATGTGCGTGGGTGAAGAGCTAGACCGAAGGGAAGCATTCAATATTGGTACGCCTCGCCCCCGAAAGCGAACCTCAAGAACTTCCTGTGACATGGAAGGATGAAGATATGGAAGTATGCGTCCCTCAGATCTATCGTGACGAACCAGTCCTCGAACTGGATCTACTCACGATGATGGAGACCATGAGCATTTTGAAAACGAGCCTCCTCAGAGACCGATTCAAATACCTCAGGTCTACCGGACGCCACTCTCCTTCCCTTCTGAGAACTATAAAGTACCGGCTGTAGAACCCGGACTCCCTCTCTGGCGGAGGAACGCACCCTAAGGCTTCCTTCGCCAGCAAGGATTTTACCAGTTCCCTTACCCGACCCTGCTCTTTGTCTACAGTACGCAGGACCCATGTAGAAATATTCGGAAGGCATTTTCATGCGCCGAGATACTCTACTCAGGGAACCAGCCTCTCGAGGCTGGCTTCGGGTGTTACACGAGCGTTGTCCCCAACCCCCTGAAGCGGATGACCGGCAGGAAGTGGTTGGGAACTATTCTCTATGTGCGGACGCGTTAGCTGCCCAGCCGCAAGTCCTTCCGGAGGCGGCTGGAGCAGCATGCGTTCACGGGAAATCGATGGGGCCCGAAGCGTCATAGACGGCGGGATTACCTCGATTTCCCCGGAGCGCCGCAGAGGAAGCAACCTCGGTTGCTCCCCCGCGGGGGGGACCACTCTTGGAAGTCCAGCCGAAGCTAGGACTTCTTCCCAGCAGCCTCCCTCCCTGGAGTACGTTCCTCAGATCGCCTCCAGGAGTGAAAGACCGCTGCTGGGACTGCTGGTGAGAACGCCGCCTCTGTTGCCAGGCTCCTGGAGGAGGGGATCTAGAGGCGACGCTCTCCTTCTGCACCTGCCGGTGCGAGGAGCTGGTAGACGGCTGAGGCTGCCCCCTAGGGGCCGCTTTCCCAGGCTCTGAGTGGCGAGGGAGGCACTGACGGAAGGCCGCTGACTGCATCTTCGCCTCCTGGTACCCGGCGACAACGGTCTCAACCGCGTCACCAAATAGACCAGAAGGCGAAATCGGGGAGTCTAGGAGGAAGGACTTATCCTTCTCCCTCATCCCCGATAGATTCAGCCAGAGATGCCTCTCCACCATCACCACGGAGGCCATGGCCCGGCCGATAGCAAGGGCCATCTCCCTGGTGATGCGGAGAGACAAATCTGCAGCCCTCCGTAGCTCCAGCACATCCTCCGAAGAGGGACCGTCGCCCTCATCGAGCTCTTTAGGGCTTCCTCCACGACCTACACACCTCGATGTGTAGGTCCAGGAAGAAAGGTAAACCCCGGCGAGGTGTTTGGACCCGGCGAGAAAGAAACCGGTCGTCCAGCCTACTAGGTGGCTGAATTTCCGGCACTTCCTGTGGCCAATTGATCTTCAATTTGGCCACCACACGAGTCAAAAACCTCAATTAGCTCCTTTTGGGCGAGTGGATGAAGCGATGAAACACTTCCTGCTTCTCCACCTGCCCTGATGCACCACTCATCTGGCTCCTCGGAACCGGAGAGAATAAGCATCAGATCCTCAACCCCGGGGGAAGAAGCCGCAGCGCGGGCTTCCACACGGGGAGGAAGATCTTTAGAACTGTCAGACAAGGATTGGGAAAGTGCCGCAGCAGTCCCAGATCCCGCTGATAAGTCCTTATGTGAAACCCATGGTCTGTGACACCGAGACGCCTCAGCGATCGCGGGTCCAGCTTTTAAGCATCAGATCCTCAACCCCGGGGGAAGAAGCCGCAGCGCGGGCTTCCACACGGGGAGGAAGATCTTTAGAACTGTCAGACAAGGATTGGGAAAGTGCCGCAGCAGTCCCAGATCCCGCTGATAAGTCCTTATGTGAAACCCATGGTCTGTGACACCGAGACGCCTCAGCGATCGCGGGTCCAGCTTTTAAGCATCAGATCCTCAACCCCGGGGGAAGAAGCCGCAGCGCGGGCTTCCACACGGGGAGGAAGATCTTTAGAACTGTCAGACAAGGATTGGGAAAGTGCCGCAGCAGTCCCAGATCCAGCTGACAAGTCCTTCTGTGAACCCCATGGTCTGTGACACCGAGACGCCTCAGCGATCGCGGGTCCAGAACTCTGGGGCTCACAAAGCTGGCCGGTCTCATCGAACACGGCCAGCCGAGAGCGGAGTAGTCTGAGTGTGAGCAGCTTTTCCACTGACAGGCAGTTCCCTCGAGAACTGCCCGAGCATGCTCAACACCCAGACACTGCACACAAAGCAGGTGTGCATCTGAGCCCGAATAAAGCAGGGACACAGATGCACACACTGCTTAAACTCTCTCACATTCTTTTCCATTCTTTCTTTTCATTCACACACTTTTGCAACTGTGACAAACAACAGTAAATAGACAGACAATTTCAACAGAGAGCGCTATGCTGAAGAGCAATAACTGCCGTTTCTGTGCGCCGGCTCCCGCTTTATACTTCCGGGTACGCCGTCACGATGACGTCATCACGCACGCCAATCAGATTGGTTTAGTGGCTATACGGACTTCAGATTCGCTAGTGCTTAGGGAGTATCCCCCAAGTGTCTAACCAGACGCAGTGAGAGTGCCCTCGAAAGGGAACTGTATGCATAATAGGCCAAAGATAAGATAAGATGGCCAAATAAATGTATTTTTATTTTTTATATTGTGCTTTGTTTGTATAATGTCTGCTGGAATGCTAAAAATGTTCAGTGTTAAATAAATATTTTTAAATTGTAGTTTTGTAAAAAAAAAAACGGATATTTCGCACACTGGATAAGACCCTATTCCTCAGCTGGGATCGTGCAGAGCCCTCTAAAGCTCTTCAAAGCCCTTTGACCCGTTGGTTGCCATTGAAGTACATTTATGGAGTCCTGGAATGTTTTCCTCAAAAGAAAGATAGAAAGAAAGATAGACATGGACATCTTGGGTGAGTAAATTATCAGGAAATTTAAATTTTGAAGTGAACTAATTCAAATGAAAATTAGCCCATGATTTACTCACCCTCAAGTCATCCTAGGTGTATTGACATTCTTCTTTTAGACGAATATAATCAGAGTTATATTAAAAAAGACGAATACAAAAATGTCTTGGTTCTTCCTAGCTTTATAATGGCAGTGAATGGCTATTCTGTTTTGAAGTCCATAGTCCAAGTACTAGATGTGTTGGGGGATTTAACATGTGACATTTTAATTATATTCTGCTGAAATGAACAAAAAGACTTGAAAATAGATTTGTTTATTTTGCTGAATGAGATTCAATGATCTCTCGCGGTTCAAACAAATAGGGCTTGGCAACAAACCAAAGCCCCTCTTCTCTTATATCGAAATCCTCCGGTATTTCTGTTTAGAAATGATTGTTTTAGACTTCTAGTTCATGACCAGTGTTTTGTTTTGCTCTATCCTCTGCACTTCCGTTTGTCAATGCATCGTGCGTCAGGTCAAGGGTTACTCTTTCGCCGTAAATCAATGTGTACGGCTGTCTTATTTTAGTTAAAAAAGTTTTACATATGTATATTTTTCTCACACAAACACATGGTTTCACTTCAGAAGGCCTTTATTAACACCGTGGAGCCATGTGGAGCACTTTTATGATGGATGGATGCACTTTTATGAACTTCAAAACAGAAACAGCCATTTACTGTCATTATAAAGCTTGGAAGAGCCAGGACATTTTTTATTTAATTCTGATTGTATTCGTCTAAAAGAAGAATGTCATATACACCTAGGATGACTTGAGGGTGAGTAATTCATGGGCTAATTTTTATTTTTGGGGTAACTATGCCTTTAATGTCAACGTATTCTACTAACCCAAACCCTAATACCTAACTTAACAGTTTACTAACAGTATACTATGGTCTAAAAATCATAGTTACTCATAGAGTTACTCATAGTTAGTAGAATATATAAAGTGGACCATCAAAATAAAGTATGTTTACATTTTTATTTTGTCACCATTGAGGATTCTAGTCTAAGTCCAACATCTGCTTTTCATGGTCCATTCAACTCCCAATGGACAAAATTTCAATGTTTTGTTTTGAAATATGTCACATTACAGAGCTAAAATGAGTTGTGAAGGCCGTTTCATGTTCACTGTCAACATAGGGCCCTGAAGATGTTGTATAGTGACAGAAGGGGCACCTCCTCCTTCCTCAATATTACTTTACACTGTCAGACGTGTGAATATATCACAAGCGAGTATGAAATAGACATGAAAATAGAGGCTGAGAGTGAACAGGAGATGTAAAGGGGCCCTCAGCGCTCGGTTGCTCTGGTTAGCTGTGGGCTAGAGGGTCAGTGGTTTGAATAGTAGATGCTTTGATCACAGAGGAGCTCAGTAACCTTCAGCTCAGCAGACTGGAAACACATTGGGGACAGACAGGGAGAGAAAGAGAGAAAGACAAAGACATAGAGAGAGAAATGTCTATTGCTTTGAATTTGTGTTGTTTCTTGCTGTCTTTGACTCTGCGGTGCGTCTGATTGTTGTCGCCATGGTTTCAGGGAGGGAGGGTCCGTCGGCCAGCAAGTCATAAGTTAAATCCCTCAAACAGCAGGACGCGAGTCTTTGTGTTGCAGTGCCATTTTAGTGTGTCTAAAAGGCAATTCAGGCCAATGTATCCATTTCCTAAACCACAAAAGATATACACACCCACAAACACAAATACACACATACGTACACACACAATACACCTTATACAGCAGTACAATGCAAGCATTCTGTCTCTACACAAAAGCCTCTATTGTCTCAGCACATAAAAGACTAATATGAGCTGCCCTGCCTTCAGCCTTGTAGAGATGAAATCCTGTTGTCACGAGCATCACACAAGTTCACAGAGCCAGAACCTTCTAAACCCAAGACTGTTGTAATAAATATTATATGAAAACAGCTAAAATACTTCACACCTGATAAGCTAAAGCAATATTCTTGGTTCAACACCACTTTATCTCTATGGACAGCATCTGTATCATGCTAAAGATTACCAGAGAGAACATTTTTGGTGGGACTATTTTTGTAGAGGATAACTGCTCGGGTTACGACTGTAACCCTTGTTCCCTGAGTAGGGAACGAGCACTGCGTCTGGTTAGACACTTGGGGGATACTCCCTAAGCACTAGCGAATCTGAAGTCCGTATAGCCACTAAACCAATCTGATTGGCGTGCGTGATGACGTCGTGACGGCGTACCCGGAAGTATAAAGCGGGAGCCGGCGCACAGAAACGGCAGCTATTGCTCTGAAGCATGCGCTCCAGGCGTGCCGAGGTGTGGTGACGAGACGCAGTGCTCGTTCCCTACTCAGGGAACAAGGGTTACAGTCGTAACCCGAGCAGTTCCCTTTCGAGGGAACTCTCACTGCATCTGGTTAGACACTTGGGGAACGAGTACCCACTAGCCCACACCGAGGGTAGCGCCTGCCCTAGTGTGAAACCGGAGACCGGGCACAACTAGGACTTGAGTACCCTAGCGCCAGCACCGTAGGGAGATCCTTCTCCACTCCTTTTCCTTCCGTGCCCCAGCCGATGAAGGGAGGCGTCTATTGAAACGGTTTCCCGGCAACAAGACGCTCCCAACACTGGCCCTTGGGACCTTACCGAGGGTAGTGCCTGCCCTAGTGTGAAGCCGGAGACCGGGCACAACTAGGACTAGGGAAACCAAAGCGCCTTCGGCGCCCCAGCCAATGAGGGAGACGTCTGTTGAAATGGTTTCCCGGCAACAGGACGCTCCAACACTGACCCTTGGGACCTACCGAGGGTCGTGCCTGCCCTAGTGTGAAGCCGGAGACCGGGCACAACTAGGACTAGGGAAACCCAAGCGCCTTCGGCGCCCCAGCCAATGAGGGAGGCGTCTGTTGAAACGGTTTCCCGGCAACAGAACGCTCCCAACACTGACCCCTGGGACAGAAACCAAGGATTCTTCCATATAACTAGGGAACGAAGGCATCTGCGCGTTACCCTGATCATACGAAAGATATTCCCTCTGGGGGAAACCTCTTGGTTTCCAACCACCACTGTCAAGGTCTCACGTGCAGCAGGTCAAAAGGTCTCACCTTGGACGCTGCTGTACTGAGCCCCAGCACTCAAAAGTGCTCCACAGTGAAGGTATCTTACTCCGCCGTCACGTGAGGCGGGGGATGTAATGCCTGAAGAACCAGGGAACTGACCAATCCTAAGTTCCCTGGTTCATCCGACTCCAATGGTCCGAAGGGGGCCTCAGCCAGCCTTCGAGAACCACTGCCAGATCCCAGGTTGGGAGCTCTGGAACGAGCCACAGGCCGCATCCACCGAACCCCACAGGGGAACTGTACAACCAGATGGTGTCTACCCAAGCCCATCACCCAAAGGAGTGTGGAAAGCCTTATGGCAGCCACGGACACCCTGAGTGTGGACGGGGTTGGACCCGCAGAGAAGCGATCTCGGAGGAACTCCAGCACTGAAGCCACCGGCCAGTTAACTGGGACCACCTCACGCTCCCTGCACCAAGTGGCTCACCACTTGGGGCTGTACAGTCTCCTGAAAGATGGAGCCCTAGAACTGAGTAAGGTCTCTATCACCTCTGCCGACAGGCCAATATCTAGGTACCTGACCCCCTCAAGGGCCAGACCCAAAGGTTCCAAACCTCCGGCCAGGGGTGAAATATAGTGCCCCCTGCCTGCGATAGGAGATCCCTCCTCAGAGGAATCTGCTATGGAGGACCTGCCAGCAAAGCTATGATATCCGAGAACCAAACTCGCGTTGGCCAACGGGGTGCTACTAAAAGTAGGCTGACCCCCTGTTGGCGGACTCTGTCCAGGACTCCCGGGAGCAGAGCAATCGGGGGAAAAGCATACAGACGCAGCCTCGGCCACGTCTGAACCATGGCATCCAACCCCAGCGGGGCTGGATGCGTGATGGAACACCACAGTGGACAGTGGGACGTCCCTCGAGACGCCACCACCCCTGGGTGGAGTCGCTACTCCCCGGGCCTCAGCCCCTGCCTCGACAGGATGTCTGCTCTTCTACAGTACGCAGGACCCATGTAGAAATATTCGGAAGGCATTCCATGCGCCGAGATAATCTACTGAGGGAACCAGCCTCTCAAGGCTGGCCTCGGGTGTTACACGAGCCTCCTCCCCAACCCCCTGAAGCGGATGACCGGCAGGAGTGGTTGGGAACGATTCTCTATGTGCGGACGCGTTAGCCGGCCAGCCGCAAGTCCCTCCGGAGGCGGCTGGAGCAGCATGCGTTCGCGGGAAATCGATGGGGCCCGAAGCGTCATAGACGGCGGGATTACCTCGATTTCCCCGGAGCGCCGCAGAGGAAGCAACCTCGGTTGCCCCTCTACGGGGGGAACCGCTCTCGGAAGTCCAGCCAAAGCTAGGACTTCCCCCCGTCCATGACCGCGCCCCAGCCAGTGAGTAAGGCGTCTGTTGAAGCGGATTCCCGGCAACAGGACGCTCAAACACTGACCCCTGGGACAGAAACCAAGGTTTCTTCCATGTGACTAGGGAACGAAGGCATCTGCGCGTTACCCTGATCATACTGAAAAGATTCCCTCTGGGGGAAACCCCTTGGTTTCCAGCCATCACTGTAGAGGTCTCATGTACAGCAGGCCAAAGGGTATCCCGTTGGACGCTGCTGCCCTGAGCCCCAGCACTTCCTGAAAGTGCTCTACAGTGATGCTGTGGCCTAGCCTAATTTCTGAGACCATCGCCAGTATGGTCTCGACTCGCGCGGGAGACAATTGTGCCCTAGAACCGTAGTCCTCCGGGACGGCGTCAACACACCTGCTGTGTTGAGTCTCAGCCCCAAGCACTTTATACGGGCCAGAGCGACACCTCAATGCCGAACTGCCATCCCGTACGACTGGGCCAATATGAGCCAGTCGTCGAGATAATTCAGCACATGGATGCCCTGGAGTCTCAATAGAGCCAGAGCTGCATCCATGCACCTTGTGAATGTGCGTGGGTGAAGAGCTAGACTGAAGGGAAGCATTCGATATTGGTACGCCTCGCCCCCGAAAGCAAACCTCAAGAACTTCCTGTGACATGGAAGGATGAAGATATGGAAGTATGCGTCCCTCAGATCTATCGTGACTAACCAGTCCTCGAACAAAAAAAAAAAGGTTCTATATGGCACCAAAAATGGTTATTTGTCGTAATCATAGGGGAACCACTTTTGGTGCTATATAGCACCATATCTTAACATGTTCTGTATATGGTAGCGGTGCTATATAGCACCTTAGTTAGCGGTGCTATATAGCACCTTAGTCAAAGAACCGGTGAAGAACCTCTGAAGAACCTCTGAAGAACCACTGAAGCACCAAATTTGGTGCTATTTAGCACTTAAAAAGGTTCCCCTATGATTACGAGCCAAGAACCATTTTTGGTCCCATATAGAACCTTTTTTTTTTAGAGTGTATCACAGATGATGTTGATAAAACCAATTTAGCCATAAAAGTGGTTCATTATCGTTTACAAGAGATGAACATGCTGAGAATGTGTTTTATAACGTAGGTAAAATTCTAACTAGCAACAGATGCAGAGAAAATATTTCAGTTGCCTCAAGGTGAGAGACAGTTTACAGACAGACTTTACAGGCATACAGTGTGAGGGCCTGACTCACACTTTCGTGTATGTCAGAAGCACTTTTTAGAAGCACACTAAAATGGTTTTGCTTCTTGCACTGAAAATTCATGAAGGCAAGAATGAGTTCCATATTCATAACCACAACAGAGAGTGCAGTCAGCCTTTCCACTACAGGACCTGACAGAACACAGGCTACTGATCAATGGCTGATAGCAGAACTTTGCTAAGGTCAGGGGTTACCATGGACAGCAGAAAGGCAACACAAAGGTCACAAGCCTTATTGTTGTGAAAATCGTAGTACAAACACACCAAAAAACAATGGCCATGGCCTTCAAAACCTACTGCCTGACCTGTTATTCTCTCTACGGAGTCAGCAAAAGAAGGTCAAATCACCAGCAGGAGATCTGCTCCCCAACACACACACATACACAAGCTGGTCAGGCTATTTTCCATTCATAGAGCAAATGGACACACAATGTCACGAGCCATTTAGTAGTTACTGAAGTATGGTGGAGTGTTATGAGTTATAGTGAGGTTTTGTGGATGATTGTGAGGTCTAAAGCCTGTGACACACTAAGCTGATGATCAGTCGTCGGCCTAAGTCGGGCCTTCATTGAGCATCTGTCAGCCCGGTGTTCCGAACCGTCGGCACTAGTTAGACCCCGTCGGTGGCTTTTTGGCCAATTGAGCATGTTGAATATGTGTAGGACACTCAGTGAGAGAAATCACTCTGATTGGATGTTCAGCTTAGCGAACCAATGCACGAGAATAAAAAACGAAAATGATGAAAGTAAGCAAACAATGAAGTCAAGGCGACATACACAGATGGCTCTTCTAATTTTACACCTACATCTTACCTGAGCATTTCAATATGTGAATATTTTCATAACGATATGACATCTGGAATGTAGAAAGTAAAGACCAATTGATCAACATGATTAATATTCAAAATTACATATACAAAGCAATTGCTGCATTGTTTACAGTTTTGTATAGATGCAGTTTTTTTCCCTTTTTGAATGACGAATATAGAGTACTGCCACCTGCTGGTATGCAAAGTTATTTACTCCCATGTAGGTGCAGAACGTACATGCTAGTTGGCCGTTGGCTGTAGTTTTCACTGTGGGTATGTTAACATTATGCGTTTTAGCTGTCCATTTACATGACAACAGCGTTTTGGGGGCCTGAAAACGCAAGCTTTTGAAAACAGGTTTCAAAGTGCAAGGTTTTGAAACCGATGGGCCCTATTTTAACAATCTAAGCGCATGGTCTAAAGCGCACGTCACAAGTGAACTTAGGGCATGTCCGAATCCACTTTTGCTAGTTTAACAACAGGAAAAATGGTTGGCGTGGTCTAAAAGGGCTGTTCCTATTATCTTACTGAGTATTGGGTGTGTTTTGGGCTTAACGTGCAATAAACCAATCAGAGACTCATCTCCCATTCCCTTTAAAAGCCAGTTGTGCAGTTTGCAAGCGGAAAAAATTGAATGCTTCTCTTGCGAGGAAACAGATCTGCTTGTCCGTTGACACCTGCTTGCACGTCATTACTGCAAATAGGTAGGCTAATTTTGATACAGTTTTATATTTATGTACACAATAATAATATTTTACATTTGAATCCTTTAATTTTTCATAATTAAAAATGTTTGTGTGCTGCTGCGCGTCCCTGTCTGTGTAGTAAGCAAAGTGTAGGCGTGTTGTGGATATTACTAATGCGCTCTTTAAATATATAAAAAAAAATATTGTGCTGTTGGTCAGTCTATTTCAGCTGCCTCAAAATAGCAAAGCGCCAACAATGTGCCTGAACACACCTCGTTTTCAGACCAGCACGCCCATGGGCACACAAATGGGCGTGGTGCAGGACGTGAAAATGATAAACATGTCGTCTGAAACTATTGAAAAAACACTTGATAGGGCCCGATGCCTTTACCGTCTCCATGTAAACAACAAAAATGTGAATTTGTGACGTCATGCAACGGCGCAGGTGTATTACATGTTCACGCATGGTTATTATTACATGTTTGCGGGGTGTTTCTTGACTAAGTGACATCTCCAACCACTGGCCTGGCATGCATAATACAGCCTTTTTAGTCATTTTCGCAGATCCGTGTGAACGGGGATCGTTTTGACAATGTTGTCATCTGTTTACATCATTGTCATGTTAATATATCCTGTGTGTTTTCAAGTGCAGCTGTTTTGCCCAGACACAGCTGACGTAACGCGACAGTCGGCTTTCATTGTCACTATTTCTTTGATGTCGGTTTGGTGTGTCACAGGATAAAAAATAAAGTATACTCAAAGTATACTCATACTAAAGTATAAAATTAGACTTCATTAAGAGTTTATAATAGTGATGAATGCATTTGAAATATACAACTTTTCAAAACATATAATTTATCAATTTAATTTAACATTTAACAAATCATTTTTTGTTCCCAGTGGAGGGGAGGCTGCCATTCGTAGAGGACATAGGATGATGATGGGGATGAGCAGGCAGAGCGATTTAATGGGAGGCTCGCTGCCGAAACATAGGTCCACCAGGGGGTGGAGGAGTCAGAGGCCATCCACCAAGGGCATCCAGTACCATCGCATGACACCATGAATGAGGGCCAGCCAGCTGGTTGAGGATCGAGCGGCAGTGTGTTTGGGGAACCAGACCAAAAAGTTTTTCCCTTTTTATTTCCTCTCTCCCCTCTCTCATCTCGTCCCCACTCATCCTACCATCTCCTTTCTCTCGCCTCATATGTCCTTACCCCCAGGGGGTGCGTGACTGGCCCCATCTATAATGATAATGCTTCTAACTATTTTGACCAGCAGGTGACATGCCAGCCTGTGGTTTTTCGATCACTTAGAAACATAAATCATTTTCAAATCAATGTAGCGATGCAATTGAATCAGGAAAATCTTTATTTCTCCATCAGCAATGCTACTTTCACAGCACAAAAATCATTATTGTAGTTCCAACTCAAATGTATTAAATAAATATACTGAATAAAAATAAATACCAAATCATTTTGTTGATTTAGCTATATAACTATACAAATATAATATAACTATATAAATTAACAAATTGGTATAATGTATTCTGCACAAGTGAATGTGCTGCTAAACAACAGTTTTACCACCTGCTCCTGCTTACTCATCATCAGCTTCCGAACATTAAAGGGTTAGTTCACCCAAAAATGAAAAATCGTTACTCACCCCTGTGTCGTTCCAAATCCATAAGACCTTCGTTCATCTTTGGAACACAAATTAAGATTTTTTTGATGAAATCCGAGAGCTCTCTGACCCCTCCATAGACAGAAATTTCTTTCAAGGCCCAGAAAGGTAGTAAAGACATTGTTAAAATAGTCAATGTGACAACAGTGGTTCAACCTTAATTTTATGAAGCAACAAGAATATTTAACAGAGAATAAACAAACAAAAATAACGACTTTAGGGCGTTCTGGCATAGCTCTGGCATAACTTGGACATGCTGGACTGTATCTACTACATCAAAAGCATAGGAGACTGACACATATGTAAAGAAATTGTTGAACAAAGTTGTTATTTTTGTTTGCAAAAATGTTTTTGCACACAAAAAGTATTTTCGATGCTTCATAAAATTAAGGTTGAACCACTGGACTATTTTAACAATAGTCTGGTCCTTGAAAGTGTTAATTAAATAGCTGTCTATGGAGGGGTCAGAGAGCTCTTGGATTTCATCAAAAATATCTTAATTTGTGTTCCGAATAGGGATGGGCAATATCTTATCATTTGCGATATACCGGTAAAAATTCTCCCCACGATAAGAATGAATCTTCCTGCGATAATTACAATAAAACCTAATTGATGACGCAACCCATTCACAGCCCACGTGCAGAGCGAAAACAACGATGGCGGAAACTGTGGCGGAGTATATCGCTAAAAGAGGAGCTACCTCTACATTCTGGAACCTGTACACACAGATATTTTCACTCGCTGAGCACTTGGACTGAGCGCTTGAGATCCGCGCTTTGTCAAATGATCTATAAAGCATACTATTTCAGTTCATCTCAATGAATGCACAGTGTATTTGGTGCACAGTAAACACACTCAAAGAGAGAGTGAGAGTCTTACATACCACACAGAACTAACGTGCTACATGTAAACCATATTCTTTGTTGTATTTTTCTGTAAAATAACGCCGTTCATTTGGAATTATTCAGCCTTTATGAACATGAAGAAACTAATGTGCAAACGGCAATCTCATTGGCTGGTGCTCACCTATTACTGTGTTTTGATTTCAGCAAATCAGTTTGAGCGAGCGCAGACAACGTGATTAATATTCATGAACCCAAAAGCTCATCAGTCCTTAGTGTGGTTTATACTGTTATTAGTTATAGAATTCGTAGTATTATCTTATCAGTATTAGTGCGAGATCAGTGCGAGATGGTGGTCCAGTGGGTTAAACCACTGAACTGATATGCAGAAGGTTGCTGGTTTGATCCCAGTGGTCATCACCAGTGTGTCCTTGAGCAAGGCACTTTACTCCACGTTGTTCCAGGGGGATTGTCCCTGTAATAAGTGCACTGTGAGTCGCTTTGGATAAAAGCGTCTGCCAAATGTAATACATAATACATTGTTTTTTTGGTTTTTTTTACAAAAACATTGAATAACCAACAATGTCTAAGCACCACCACCAGTCCTAAATTCAGTAAAAATGACAAATATGCATTCATATTTTTTCATTCACATGATTACCAAGTTTTAGTTCAAATTACTTTTTAAATCTGAAGACATGGTTGGGATTATTACTTTAGCTGTTTGCACAATTTTTGCCACTGTTTGCACCATGAGAATATGAATAAATACAGAATCTGTGTTTACATTTCAAACTTGACATTGATTTGAATTATTATTGTTTGGATTGTTTGATGTTTTTCATCACAGTTGCACTATTTAAACATTACCTGAACTTTTACAGAAGAAACGTATATCTGCAATATTTCCATTTCTGAAAAGGCTGGTGTTTGGATTTTTACTGTTTTAATTTTTTTTTAATTCTTTTATGAAATGTGTTTATTATAGGAGCCTATTTGATGATGAGTACGTTTTACTTTAGATCATTGTTTGTTTTTCT
The DNA here is from genome assembly GCA_023566225.1 of Romanogobio albipinnatus. Taxonomy (NCBI): domain Eukaryota; kingdom Metazoa; phylum Chordata; class Actinopteri; order Cypriniformes; family Gobionidae; genus Romanogobio; species Romanogobio albipinnatus. The sequence goes on along the minus strand of CM042251.1, from coordinate 13,371,974 downwards.
GAGCCTCTCAAGAATGCGTGGAGCTCTCACTTGTAGCCAAAAACATGGTACTACATTTATATTGTCATCGATATCATTATCGCAATAAATACCAGAAAATATTGTGATATATTTTTAAGTCCATATTGCCCATCCCCAGTTCCGAAGATGAACGAAGTTCTTACGGGTTGGGAACGACTAATGACATTAATGACAGAATCTTCATTTTTGGGTGAACTAACCCTATAAGACAGCTCAGTAAGGAAACGCTGCAAAAGTATATGATGAAAGAGTATAGGCAGCATGCTCAGTGTGTGTTTTACACTGATCTTTGTAAAGCACACACACAATAGAAGTGTGCATCAAGCGCATTAATGTAAAGATTCAGTGAATGCATTCAGCAACAGCACTGGTGGGTTGGGCTGATGTCCAAGGTAAACACTGTAAGTGTATAAGTGCCTGCATTCGTGGCCATAGATGTGCATGCATTCATGTGGATGCATGTAGTGTGTGCGCTCAGTGGTTTTCGTGGCTCGCTTCCTTACTGTTATGCGTGACCTCCGCTGTTGCGCCGTTCATATGCTGATAGACCTGCTGTGTGCTTGCTAAATGCAATCTGAGAGACAAAAGACCCTCCTACCGACAAACACTCACACTCAGAAATACAAAAACGCTGAGTGTCTCCTTTCCAAACACAGGCACATTGAGAGGTTCTGTCCCCCTCTCTGCGGTTAAAGGTTGTTAGAAGTTTGTGTTTGTAACAGACCTCAAGAGGCATTGAAGATGAATAATACAAATAGAAAGAACCTTCAATTAATCAGATAATATATAATTATGCCATTAGAATGGCTTGCCAATTCACATTCCTCATAAACAGCATCTATCAGAACTAGTGAATCATAAATCATTATAAAAATAGAATGCCAAAGTGCAGATGATACATTTTTACTAGTGAATTTACTAGTTTGAAGCATCTGTACATGATGATTTTGTCCATAACCCTTTGCGCAACTCCTTTCAACTTCCGGAAGTTAAACTTGAAGCATGCTTCAATTGCCCAATTGCCAGTATTCCTCATAAAAAGCGCATATTTACTTGAATTGTGCCATCCGCACAGTCCTTGCAAGCCGCGCAAGTGCAGCCTAAATATATCCTGAGAAGTCGATTCATGTTTGGGCCATTTCTGAAAAGAATTACTCAAAAAAGAAGATGGAAAATGCTAATAAAAACAACAGAATACAAAGGTGGAAATTGATATCAGAGGAGGTCATAGTGAGTGCAGTGCAAAGAAACATAATTGCAGTCTTTACTGTGCACACCCTTACAAAAAATAAGTATACTTCAAGTTTATTTTATTACTTTATGTAGTAAGTATACTAATATCAATGTACTACAAGTATATTTGTACTGTTTCAATACTACTAAATTGAGACTAAATCTTACAACTCAAACTAGCGCACGACATCAACGTCATCGTTCTCAGCCACTCCCTCTGTTCGCTGACTGGACTGGTAAAAATTTGTTCTGAGAAAACCTAAGACTATACCGCAGTCCCAGACGGAGTACTGAAAGAAAATTAAAATTGAGCGGAAGTACGTAGGAGGGCGGAGCCAGGCTATCATTGGCTCCTATAAGGAAAAAAGTTAGGCACCAAATTATTTTTTCAAGTGCCACAAAAGAATAAATATGTTTTAATTAGTGGTGGGCCGTTATCGGCATTAACGTGCTGCGTTAACGCGAGACTCTTATCGGGCGATAAAAAAAATATCGCCATTAATCTATTCTCAAAGTTGGGTTGTGAGCTGGGTCTATACTACGCAAGCTATGATGACTTTCACCTTGATATTTTAGTGCGGATGTACACCTAGCCGAATTGCACTGTAGGGGCGAGAGAACAAGTCTTCGAACCTGTGTGTATGCCTACTAGTGTTGTCAAAAATATCCATATTTCGCTATGTATCGATACTGAAATATCTGAAACGATACAATACTCATTTTCTACAGTATCGATATCAGCTGCACTCTCCTCTCTGACCGACAGCGAGTGACACGCACCCGCCTCCTCTCATTCAGTCGTAATTCACTCATAATCCTCTGAACATTGCGAACGGGTGTTCTGCTGGACTTTTGTTAGTATTGGTGTGATCGGTCTGAATTTCGTGCGGGGTTGCACATAACGTTAATTCTACTAATTCCCGCAGATTTCGTGCTCGTATCTGAAGTGCACACACACACATACCGTAATAAAGCCGCCTCTAACACAAGTGCAAAAATGAGCTCCTTTTTCCAGCTTATTAATGGTGAAATACACTCAAAAATGTCTCAATGCCCATCTTGGTGAGTTTTAACGTAAACAGTCGTAACCAGCTCACAGGAACAGTGTTTGGATATGCGTGCGTCAGGTCTTAAAGAGACAGAAGTTATTTATTATTCAAACTACAAAAAGACAAACGATCACTTACGAGCACACATTCTGAATGCCTTCGGCAGAATTCAAATGAGCCATTTTAATCTAGATTAATCTAGATTCATTTTGGAATTAATCTAGATGAATCTAGATTTAAAAAATGAATCTATGCCCACCACTAGTTTTAATTTTCACGTGCATATGGGCGGTGTTGAATTTCATTTTTAGCTCCTTCAATTCCTTCTCATGAAGACAATAGTTTAAGTGATAATATAAGGATTATGATATAGTGCATATATTTAGCAAAGTGCCCCTTTCTATAGTTATTTTTCTATAGCTGACTAACGAGTTTATAAGCATTGAATGGCTTTTCTGAGGTAAATTAGATGTTACATGATATCTCTTAAGCTGTTTTATACAACCTCTTTCCAAGGTCGAAATGCTGAATGCAGCGATCTGCACTCTCAGAAAAAAAGGTACAATGGAGGTACAATTTTGTTCCTTGGGGAAAAAAACGTATAACTGTACCTTTAAAGGTACAGAATTGGTCCTTAGGGTACAATTAAACCATTTATTCTACTACAGGGGTAGGCAAGTTAGGTCCTAGTGAGTCACTGTCCTGCAGACTTTGGGTCCAACCCTGAAAGACATCTATAGAAGCAAAAGAGGTTTTGTTGAAACTTTTTTTTTATTGAAAATGTTTGGTCACCATTATGGTGAATAGTGTTTAATTTAGTTGGGCAGTTTGACTCTTGGCTTTTTATGTGAGTTTGTGGTTTTCAGTATTAACAAAACACATAATCTGTTCAAATTAAAAGAAACTATAAACAGAAATGTCATGAAGAAAAATGTTTGACTAAACTCATCACTGACTAAAAATATTAATAAATATTATTCACCAACAATACTTTCTTGCCACAGATCCAATGAATCTGAATTCTGAATTTTGATTTTTAAACACAAAAAAGTTTAGACGCACACAGATATCAAGAATCAGCATATGAATCTCAACAATGGTGACATACTTAATGCTGAAATGCATGCTGGGAGCCATGAGAGTTATACTGTGGTGGCTTAGTAGGGTTGGAGCTAAACTCTGCAGGACATCAGCTCTCTAGGACCGAACTTGCCTACCCCTGATTTAGAGGTACAAAAATGTACCCTTAAGGGTACTCTTATATTTGAGTGTGTCAGGCCATATTAAAGAGTGCCAAAAAGTTTAAAGTTTGTTAATTGTTTACTAAAATTAACAAACAAGTTAAAAGTGACATATTAAAGGTGACAGTTAAGTACAAATCATCCTGCAATTATGGATGGCTGTGCTACAAATTCAGGCAGTAAAAGAATACAGCAAAGATTAAAATATATTGAGAATAAGTTTGCGTCCACACAGCTGACATGTTTATCTTTTGTAGTTAACCACGTTGTGTGCACGAAATAGAAACTGCCTTCTTGCAATTTTACAGTACTTGGATGTTTATTCATTGACACATCTCTGTGTTTTCTATCTCTCTCTCATGCTGGCACAGCCGTCAGAATTGTTGCTCGATAGAGATGAGGGCTTTGAAAAAGCCTGATATTTTCCGTTTTGACATCCGTTTCTAACACGTATTTTGGTGCTCAGACTCAGGGAGGTTTTTTTCCATTGTAACTTTGCTTCACGTCATCTCATTTTATTAACGTTACATCAACACAAAAAAAAAAAAGATGTGATGGGGATGGGCTACTCATCACAGAACATGCAGGTAAAAACACACGCAATTATTACAGTTTTTTCCAACTGCTTACACATGTTTTCAAAACCATGTCCCCTTTTTTCCACAACTCTACACACAATTCCCAAAACTGCACACACAAAATGCAAAATGGTGGCAGTCCAGGACTTGTTGGGGGGTAATTGTTCATCTTCCTCTTCCTCCAACTCCTCCTCCTTCTCTTCTAACTCGCTGTTGTCCCCTGCCTCTCCCTCCATCTCCTCTTGCTCTCTGTCCGTTGTTAGCATCCATTGGTCAAAACAGGTAATCTGACCTTTGAGCTATTTATAGGCCTATACTACAGTAAAGCAGTGATTGTTTAGTGATCAGATAAGCAATTTGTTTTTGCAAATGTGATGGGTGTGTGTGTGTGACCAGGTGAATAAGTGTAGCATTTTGATTGGTTGTGTTTGGAAAAGGAAAGCAAGTCACTTCCTGTTAGATTTTTATGTTTTAGGAAGATAATTGTGTGTAGCGTTTTGATGTTTTATGCGATTTAAGACTGAGTCAAAGGCTGGTTTTGGAGATTTGGTGTGTAGTTTTGCATTTTGAGTGAGGGGTTTCAAAAATTTCAAAAACAGATTTTGTGTGCAAGCAGTTGGAAAAAACTGTAATCATAACGTAAATTTATATGGTCGCCAATATCACTCACAAATTAATATTTTTAGTCGCAGTCTGGAGCCCTGTTGGCCCACTTTTAGTGTATAAAAGTATACTTTTACGTGTAACAGTAGTAAACTTTGAGTACACAACTAAAAAGTTTTTTGTTTGTACTGCAGCTATGTAGTACATAAGTTATATACTGATAGTTTTACTAGTCAAATATTTGTAGCACATTTTATAGTTTATGAAAGTTCACTCTGAAGGATACTCTGGGTAAACAACTAGTTTAGTAGTTTTACACCGAAAGTCTTGTACGTTTTCTTTAAGTGAACATATACATATAGTTTACTATTTATATATTATTTTTGCACTTTAAGTATACTACAATGTTCCTATTTAGGTATTAATGTTTTATACTTGAAATTTACCTTAATGCTTTCCATTTTAAAAACATTTTATTTTAGCTTCATGCATCCTTTTTTAATCAAAACTTGAATGTGGGTAAGTTTCATTTAAAAAGCAACATATTAAACATAAATTGGGATTACTTTTATAATGGATGGATGACCTTTTTGAGGCTTCAAATTTTGGGCTGCCATTCACTGCCATGTTAATGCATGGATTAGCCAGGACATTTTTCTTTTTTATATAACTGATTGTATTAGTCTGAAAGAAAGAAGAATGTCATATACACCTAGGATGGCTTGAGGGTGAGTAAATTATTGGGTATTTTTCAATTTTAAGTGAACTATCCCTTTAACGTTTATAGTGAAAAGTCTGGCTCTGTGAGACTAGCCAAAACTAACTTGTTGACAATAAAGCCTGATCATGCCAACTCTATCTGCTGAGCTCTAACTTAAATAACAAAATGGGGACCGTGTCAGAACACTTAGGCAGCTGACTTGTTCCCTCGCTGCCCTGTCAGACAATGAGGACAGGCTTTTCGGTAATTTAAGATTTACAACAAAATAGAGATTTCTTTTATATTAGAATATTACTACAATACTTTCATAAAAATTTAATTAAAAATGAAAAAGTTGTTCGAAACGGTAAATTTACCCCCAACTGACCACCAACCACAACTTTCAGGTGCCATTTTATTTTTTTTGGCTCAACTCTCATGGAATTGAACACACATAATAGATGGATCCTATGCTGCCTATGATATCCCACTATGTTGCCTTCTAAAAATCAATCAGATCTCAGTACACAGGATGTGACATATCATTGGATTTGGACATGCCTCTGTATGGTGCCAGCAGAGGCAGCATTTTTCAGCTTTCAGACACAGTCAGAATCTCAATATGATTGGTGTTTCAAAGAGAAGTCCAGTCCCATGCACTACATTTTTACCCCATTTCTGAAATGAAGCTTATGCGCAAGTTCTGGCAGGAAGATTCAATGTTACGTCACTTATCACATTCAGACCTATCCAATCAAGTCATAATTCTCAGAGTATAAAAGATCGGTAATTAACACATGTCTGAGTTCACAGATGCTGACGCCAGCATTACCTCCATCCTCCCCACCACCACCAGGTCGGTCCCTGTCTATACCTCCCCGGGGGGCGGCTGCACCCCTGCCTTCATCTTCAGGCAGGAAATGCAGAGTCTGTTACCGCTACGGACGGGGCCTACGCCAAAGAACCTCTAATTTAATACTCGCTGGTCTGCTAATAAACTTGTGGTGTTATCATACTTTATCTGGTCTCCCGAGTCTTCCTGGTAGAACTGATTTGGGTCCGAAACTCTGGAATTATGCAGAAAGACAGCATGGTGGTAACACTTGGAGTGTATACTGCACAATTTTTGCTAGCTGAATAATCCAAAGTATTCAATACATAAATGCAGAAATTAAGTCTGTCTATAAAAATCTAATTAAACATTTTGATTTATTAATAAACTCTCTCTGAATACTAAAGTTAACAGGCAGATTTACAGAAACCTATGCAGAGAGTTTTGTGGATGGTTGAAGGTGGAATTAAGTCAGAGATGGGGCGGCAGTGTTTTCTCCTCCCGGTAATTACAGAGAGTGTTTTTTTTTTTTTTTTTTTTAATGGGCCTCCTGTGGTCTTTGCCACTTCTTACCTTCTCACAGAATAATAGAGAAAGGGCTAAAGAGACTGTGTGTACGTGTGAAAGAACGACGACCCCCCGTGCCAAGGTAATTACTTCCCCTCTCTCTTTCTGTGTGTGCTCAGGTGGAACACTCATTATGTCCGTGTTCTCATGAAAACACACACATACACATGAAAACTCCGTGTCACACACATATACTGTATATACATAGTGTTGCACAGTCACACTGTCCTCAACTCAAATGCACAGAAAACAGCACTTTGTCTCTTCTAGCTTCACATTTTCTGCTTACATGGGCCTACTTATGACATGCTTTGTGACTGGGATTAACTCTTTATGTTCCATGTTAAAACACTGAACATACAACTGTTTGGAGGGGGAGAGTATGGCGTTGAAGGAAGAGGAGGATGAAATTTGAGATAGTCTGTTCCTGTATTTCCCACAGAAGGCCCCTCACTCATAAACCACACTGGGCATTTCAGCTCCGCTGCACATTTAAATCTCTTATACACAAAGCTCACAAGAGCTGACTGTTAAATCCTCCAGGATATCCTGCTATAACACAAAATCTACTTTGCAATGTTTTTTATAGTAAGTATAATGGGGTGTCATAACATGATTACAATTAAATGCACACTTTTCTGTTATAAATGATAAAAGACAAAGTAAAAAATTTAAATAAATAAATATATAAATAAATATATATATATATATATAGCAAAAATATGGTGATAGATGAGATGAAGATTGGAGATCAGAAGATAGAAGGATGATTGTGGACTTGGAGGTTTTTGTTTTTTTTCTATTAGTGGGTCTATACTGCCATCTCCTGTCACAAATGAGAATGCGAGTGTTTTTTGTTTTGTTTTTGTGTGAAAAGGCCCATATTAAGAACACGTAGGGCCCTGGGGCTATAACAAACCAAGGGCCCCCATAGTAACCGATTCTGGTGCCACAATGTTTTCTACCACAGAACTAATTAGTATTTTTATAAAACAAAATCTTCAATGCACAGAGATACAATGAGTAGGCCTATATATAAATATCCCAGGCTGCAACACATTAACTCCAGATATGAGGTCAAAGTAAACTGGTTTCCAGAAACAGCAACAACTTTTGAGCATACAACTGCCTTAAGGAGTTTTAAAACCAGTGAGGTCCCAAATTTGAGCTATTTAAGGGGGTTTCAGGGCATGGTCCCCAGAGAACATTTAGATGTCTCTGATCTACATACCGTATGTGCAGTTTAAGATGTTTGAAGGCTAAAAAAAAATAAAATAGCTTTAAAAACCATGTTAGTGGGCAGCATCTGTCATACCTGCTCTCTCCTCATTTCATCACTCTCTCATTTACATCACTCTCTCCTCATTTCCATCAGCCTCTCCTCATTTCCATCACAATTTCACTCTTTTCTCTCAGTCTCCTTCTCTTGCCCTGTCCTCCTAAAGCTGAGCTATGACTGATCTTTTCATTTTCGTCTCTGTCAGTGAAGAAAGTAAACATAGGGTCAACTGATATTTAGCCCAGTGTTATTTTTGACAGCATATTTTGATTTAGTTTTAGTCATAGTCTTTTGACTAAAATGCCATTTAGTTTTAGTCATATTTTAGTCACCTGAATTGTTTTTAGTTTTAGTCGACTAAATATCATAAGATTTTAGTCGACTAAATCTACAGTAGATTTAGTCTCCTAAAATCGAATGAGTTAGTTCAATTGTAATAGGCCTACATTAAGTATTTAAGCATTACATAACCGACTGTCACTTGAACAGACATTTTTACATAATTTTGTTTTTGACATTAAAAATACATGAAAGAGAGCTCAATTCACTTTTTTGTTTGTTTTTTTTAAAAACATCTATATATAGTTTTTATAACTTTGTATTTCTGTTTTAGTTAGTAGGCCATATCAGGGGCCCGTTCTTCGTACCTCGCTAACTCAGTTAGCCGGATTTGATTGTTGACGATTTGGCATGATCTTGGATTGTTTGGTTCTTCGACACTCATCCTGGACTTGCTGTCATAGCAACAGGTCCGTTAGCTTAAACCTGCTCGCGAGCGGCTTATTTCATGTAAACAGGATTAGATCGCATCTTGAGGTGATACTTAAAATCTGTCCCAGCCACTTCTACTTTATTACAAGAGTTCATTACTGAACCAGGGGCAATAATAATAATTTTAAATAATAATAATATAACATTTTTTAAATTGTATATGTATATGAGAATGTATATAATATTATAATGTTGTGTATAATATTATAATGTTGTGTATAATACTATAGACACAGCCACTTGATTGAGCGATTTATTTGTGATGGAATAATTACTTTATAATTTTATTGGAAGTTTGCACACATGTTGTACAGTTAATCTGAGCCGAGCATTAATTTAAGTGATGACGGATATTATGGGATGGCTTGATGCAGCGCAGGAGATACAGAGAATTTGATCTTGACCCTTGAAAACTTTAATACTGTCACGTTACAAATCTGCTTCAAATTAAATTAAAAATTTAATTACAACATTGAAATAAAAATGTCAAGGGTGTACAAATACTGTATAAAATCGTGAATAATTGGTAATCATGTAAAAAAAAAAATGTATCATTGATCTATTATAATTTTTATGTTGGTTTGGTCGTTTAGCTGTTTCCTTATAAAGCTCCAGATATTCGTGGGGTTTTTTTGTATAATTTGCCAAGTTTTTTGCCAGGTGGCTTTTTTAATTATATGATGTCATTACGTTGCTGTCTTGACGCCAGCCAATCGCTGCATTGCTGATCATGATTTCTAGTATCGATGCATCTGCCCTCTTCAGGGAAAACAAGAACGTGCAGTGATCTTAGATCATTTAATCCAGATATTTAAATCCAATCCGCAAATTCGTTTGAAGAACCAAATTAGCCAGACATCAGTTATCACGATTAAAAGATCTGGGATCTGTCAAATCATCTCAGATGTATTAAGCGAGGTACGAAGAAAGGGCCCCAGGTTAAGCTAAAGCTTCAAATAAGTTTGTTTATTTATTTTTTAATTTCAGTTAAATTTATTTAATTTCAAGTAATAAGGATTTTTTAAATGATTTTAGTGAACTATTATAACCTTGATACTTTATTGAATATGTGTCAAATACTGGTCTTTCCTCCTGACTATGAATTAAATGGGAATGAAATTAAATATAGTTTGTTGTGTAACCAAAAACGAATATATAATGCGTGACTTTTAATTATAAACAAGCTTGAAACACACATTGACTCTTATTTTGAAATGTCTGCCCCTTACTATTGCAGTTGCAGAATGCTTCAAGTTCAGATGAGGGCGATAAATTATGCATTGTTACAACAGTCTAAAACATATTACTACATAAACAGGATAAAGTTAACATTGTCATTACTCATCAGCATTAGTTCATAAGCAATTGCCTGGCATAAATGTGCGCTATTCATTGTTTGTGAACCGTTTTGGAGCGCTGTATTGGGGATGCGTGAGCCTGTAGAAGCGCAACAGCGCCGTGTTTTCCAGCGGTTAGATCAGCACGTTCAAATCAAATGTGCGCATCTGTTACACAGGACATCAGTTCTGACTGGATCTCTTCCCTAATCGTCCCTCCCTAACATTTTTGTCTCGTTTTAATATGTTGACAAAAATGACAGTAAGTTTTCGTCATAGTTTTTGTCATCCAACAATAGTTTTTATTTAGTTATCGTCTCGTTTTCGTCAGTGAAAAAAGGTTGTTGACGAAAATTATTTGTTGTTTTATTAAGCAATTTCTTAGACAAGTTAATTCACTGAAGGCTACGAATGAAGGCTAGGTAAATGGGTTTATTAAATTAATTCACAATATGTACACACACAATCATTATTTTATGCCTGATCTTATGAAATCGGCTTCGGTAAGGTCTTTTTTTATTGTGAAATTAGACAAAATGTTATTAGTTTGCCTGATTATTTTTGTTGGTTGTTTAACATTTCTATCTAAGAACAGCTGTCAAAAATGAAATGTTTAGTTTAGCTTCTTACATCTCGCAACGTTTACTGAAGCGGCACAACTCGTGCTCAGCAGCTACACCCTGCTTACTTTAATATGATTGGTCATCTAAAATATTTTGACATTGACAAGTGGTGACAGACCGCAGGCAGCCTTGCGGTCCTTGCAGCACTAAAGTAGTGTTACAGTTTTTCTGAATTGCTAAAACGCTAAACTCCATTCTCTGAATCAAATTCTCAATAGCCTAAACCAAATAAATCACTCTTTCTTAAAACCTTAAACAAGTTCATGCAGTTACACTGTTTGCAAAACTCTAAACACATTCTCACTCACTAAAATACATTTCACACTATGATACATTTGAGTCATAAAACACTAAACACAATAGTCATCGTTTACACACAACAACTCAAAATTGTTCGCACTTCTAATCATTAAGCCAACTGTACAAAATATAGGCCTGTTCAGGTGCACAAGTGACATAGGTGCTGGTGCACTGAATGTTGATCCAGCAATAGAGGGAAACTGAGTCTGAGAGAGAAAGGAGGAAGATTACGTGTAAGAAATGGTGTATGAGGATGAAGAGGCAGAGGATGAGAAAGAGCAAGGTGTGGAGAATGTTGTCAAGGCTGATCTGGCTAACAGAGAGTTTAGGAAAATTGTTAAAAGTATTAAAAATATTGTCAAAGCGATCGTAAAAAACTGTAATTGGATTTTTTTTGTTTTCAAAACATTATATAGCCCTTGAAACTACTAACGCCAGACTCCCTTATGTATAAGGTCCCATAAAAAAAGAGGACTTCACCTACGTAGGTGTAGACATATAAAGAAAAGGGCCATAGACTTCACCCAATGCATTCATACAAAACCTTATTATGGTCCATACAAACCAACTAATCAAGAAATAAACATAAGCAACACGTGCAATGTGAAAACAGGAATACACTCACCCTGCAGTTGTCTTCAGTCGACTCTAAACTAGAAAGTGTCAATATGCATCTAGAGTTAAAGCCTAAAGATGAGATGTAGGGCAAAGGCACTGCATAAGACCTCTCAAAGGTAAGACTGACCAAAAAAATATAAGAGCTGGAACATGCCCTAACATGACCAACATGGCCAAGAAGACCACCAGGAAAATATAGCACCACCAGAGGGAGACAGACACATGATGGATGTGGAGGTGTGTGTGGCCACTCTACCACTGAATTGAACAGGAACGCGAAAGAAAGCTCTCTCTAATGTAGAATATATTTTCAGGAAATGCGTGCAGCGTTTTCCTTCTTTTTTTCTGCACTAAAAGTGTATGTGATTGGAGCTCCAAACTTGGTAGGATTTGTCCCATTTGTGCACTGTAACGCAGATGCACAGACACTGGCTGCATCCGGAATCGCATACTTCCCTACTATATAGTAGGCAAAAAACAGTATGTGACAAAATAAGTATGCCCAAAATTACAGGACTCAAAATTCGGTAGGCAAAAAGTACCTGGATGACCTACTACTTCCGGTGAGATTCTAAAGTGTGCATACGAAGGACACTTTACTATACCATGAGGCCGCGGGAGAGAATTTGAGATGAATGGCAGTGAAGCGACGTAACTGGCGCTGGTAGGTCACATGATAATGACAACATAGTGAATGTAAGTACGTCCAGTTACATTCACACACACTCTAAATACAATAAAGAACATACTTATTTTAGCGGCCATGAAATAGTTTATTAATTCAGAATAAGTACTTACTCAAGAGTGTATGGGATTTCGTGAGTTGGGGGGGTATTATTACTGTTTCATGGAGTTAATTTTAGTCATGGAGTTTCCAGAATCGGATGTGAGCTGCCAGCTCCACTAGAAGTTGGAGCGGTTAGTCAGGCCTCCACAGACAGCACGGTCCTGAGCGAGATATACATCCACAAGAATGGCCCGTTAATAGCATAAGCAAGAAAACCTCACTGTTCAGAGAGTCACGCTAGTCTTGAGTCTAGTAAACGGCAACCTCTTATGGTACGCTATGATTTCAATGAGGATACATTTATTTGTGGTGTTTAAAATAGGACACTATAACAATAGCAATACAAATTTTCATATTTTTATTTTTTAAGTTTGTTGCCTCAAGGCAACATTGTACCACAACGGACAAATTTGACATTTTCATGTAGAAAAAAAAGAAATATATTCATTGAAAACATCAATTTCTTTAAGCAGACACCTGAACAAACACATTTATCCAGTTTATAATGTATTACAAATTTCATATTTAATAAAAAGTAACATTTCAAATACAGCTGTTGCTCTCAGGCAACATTGTACCATCGTGGAACACAAGTATTACCAAACTATCACATCAAGTTATCATATCCATCTTCATCCTGATCTCCATCTTTAATCTCATCTCATCCTCACCCTCATCAACTGCCAGTTGTGTTTTATACTTTTTAAGTGCTATAGAAAATGTGCAGATCATAATATGTTCAGTTATAGTATGTGAATTACTATTATTATATGTGCATTACAAAAGCATGCAAAAATGCAAATATATTTTGAGAGTTCTAACTCTTTTCCTTACATATACTATTTTGTATACAACCTGTGTCTGACATGGCCTTATGCGATTCCTTTATGGTACAATGTTGCCTTGAGGCAACACACAGTTTTTTTTGTTATTTACTATAAAACATTTGATGATATATAATGTAAAGTTCTTGAAAATACTTCTTTACTTACCAGTGAAGGTGACTCATATTTGTTGTGGGTGATTAACTGGACGGGATGTTTTCTTGGCACACTTTAGGCCCCTTTAAATGCAAGGTTTAAATGCAGCGGCCTACCTGAGCATTGTTTCTGACCATGTCCATCCCTTTATGACCACCATGTACCCATCCTCTGATGGCTACTTCCAACAGGATAATGCACCATGTCACAAAGCTCAAATAATTTCAAATTGGTTTCTTGAACATGACAATGAGTTCACTGTACTAAAATGGCCCCCACAGTCACCAGATCTCAACCCAATAGAGCATCTTTGGGATGTGGTGGAACGGGAGCTTCGTGCCCTGGATGTGCATCCCACAAATCTCCATCAACTACAAGATGCTATCCTATCAATATGGGCCAACATTTCCAAAGAATGCTTTCAGCACCTTGTTGAATCAATGCCACGTAGAATTAAGGCAGTTCTGAAGGCGAAAGGGGGTCAAAAACAGTATTAGTATGGTGTTCCCTTTAGGTGAGTGTATGGAGCCATGACCTGTGCACATGTGCTGAAACAGGACACAAGTGGGTCATGTGACCAATTTTTTGCACTTTCATTGATTAGTATTTGAGTTCTTCTTCCCTGAGATAAGTTTGAACAATAAAATAGTGTTTCATTATATTAAAAATAAAATAGACTATGTTGCCTGGAGGCAACACCGTACCATAGATGGTTAGGTTATTATTGACTGTGCAGATGAACACCACATCATGTGAAAGAATTGTGAAAGAAATCGCAGACAGAAAAAAACACACTAGGCCACGTCAGGGGCGCGGGAAGATGATTTTTAGGTTGGGGGTGCTGTTTTTTTTGTTTTTTTCACCACATTTGAATAAGAAACAATATCGAATCGATAAAACACGAAAGCACAACAAGCATATTGGTGAAAACACCAGCATACACTTTTCAAACAGCATACACACCGGGACATTTGACTGCACATCACATTTTTGACATTGTTGATTCTTCTTGCAATCGTAATGCAATGGACTATGGCCTACATTAAACCTTTAAATAAAATGGTTATTGAGCCGTTTACACTGTCATATATAATACAAGAGCCTGCACAGCGACAGGAAATAAAAATTAACTCAAAAAACCTGCCTACCTTACCAGAGCATGTGAAAGCCATTTAGCGAAACTTAGTGCATTTACTGGATGCCATATCAACATTATTTAGAGAAAAAAATTGCGTCAAAATTTTAAAATCTTTGGAAGATATCACTTAACATTTAACCATAGCAAAAGTAAATTTCCTAATTTAATTTTCTTAAGTTTATTTTAATCTTATATCTGTTATTTAACAGTTGAGAGAGTTCTTTAATGCTGATCTAACAGCAGAAGACACAAACCGGGTTTAAATCCCAGTTGCGCAGGTGGGGTGCATTAACACTGTTACAGTGTGCCCCTATTAGAACTACGCTATTATATTCTATACGTTTATGAATTTTTTTGAGAAACCATGAGAAAAAGGTGAATAAAGACTGAGAGTCAATGTTCAGAAATGCTCAATTATTATATTTTTTTTAACTATGCTGAATAGCTGTGTTTTGAGTTGTGTTTGTCAAACTCAAAAATTAGTTTGTGTTTAATGATTAAAAAAAAAAAAAGCCATTATTTTATGTTATGGGTAAGGATGATGGAAGACCAGGGCGGGGTGCAATTAACAGTCTTTGAGTCATTCCACGAAACCAGTAGAATTTGAGTCCCTCTGACCTTTTTAAGTGTATTTTATCTATTGGGTCACCAAAATCTATTTTTAAAAGCTTTTTGTATAAATTGAAATGTCTCCTTTAATATGGAGATATTTAATGTCTCAATTTTATCTTTATATTAGAAATTATCTTGTTTTTTCAGTTGACACCACCTATTTTGTCACGTCCCTCATGGCCTTCTATGAAAGTGTACTTGGGATATGAATAATAAAATTAGAAAAAAGTCCATACATTTTGCCATTACCATAAATATCTATCTTAGCTTTTTAGCTTTCTTAGCAAATATATGATTATTCATTAAAATCACATTATTTAGTTCCGTACCTCAGTAACCCCTCAACCCCGTTACACACATCATTCTCCCCCCATAAAAATAATGAATTGATCCTTACGTGACCTCAACAACTGGAAGTGACATCATAGAAGTCTTCTGAACAACATTGTGTGCAGACACAGTTAAGTTACCACCTTCTCTTATAATTATAACTTATTTATATTGTGATATTGTGGTTGTCAAGCTTAATGACTCAACCCCGTTACATCAAATAAAGATAGAAAACGTCTCGGTTACGTATGTAACCCTCGTTCCCTGAGGAGGGAACGGAGACGTACGTTAGTGACTAACGAATGGGGGTTTCGCTTAGAAGCCAATTATCTTCGAGAATTCAACAGCGCCCAATGGCAGTGCCAATGCCATGGGCATGCGGAATTTGCATGCGTAACTCCGCCCCAACTCGTGGGTATATAAGGAAGTACGCTGGCAACATCGCATTATGTTACTGCTGCAGGAGCCAAGACTGAACTCCGCGTTCCAGCAGCACGGCTGACGTGGCAGAGGAAACGTACGTCTCCGTTCCCTCCTCAGGGAACGAGGGTTACATACGTAACCGAGACGTTCCCTTTCGTTCAGTCACTACGACGTACGTTAGTGACTAACGAATGGGGGTTCCAATACAACAACGCCACTCAGCCGTCATCCAGTGCCCTGCGTAAGTGAGAGTACCCTGTCGTAAGACTAGTACGGACGAAGGACTCCCACTTATCACAGGAATACCAAGGTACACTGGGAAGCATATCCCAGTGAGGGAATGCCAAGATGCCTACCCGTAGGGAGGACTTAAGAATACACATATGACCCGCTAAGGGCTGCATATGGAAGATCTCTAGGGTACCAGCCGAAGGTGGATTTTTAACCCTAGGGGTGGCAGGGACTTGCCGAGGGAAAGACACCTGCTCGCTGAGGAGGCTTACGGTGGGAATACTCGTGTGGGGGTCGCCGGAGGGGAACCATGCACACGGAGCACCTGGCCGGACATGAGGGTCTGGGCTCGAAAGGGAAGACTGAACTGATGTCGGCGTCAGCAGTGCTGGAGGAGCTCAGGGCTCCCGGGGAGCTCACCTGAGGAAAATATCGCACGTATCCAGTCCTTGGAGTGGAATGGCGAGCAAGCGAAGACACCTGAGCCTGGCCCATTACCGGCCACCCGTAGGGGCGAGTACATAGTTGGACACTGGCTCCACTCGGAGATTGTAGAATCTGGCGAATGTGTTGGGTGTCGCCCAGCCTGCAGCTCTGCAGATGTCTGTTAGCGAGGCGCCATGCCACTCCGAGTGGAGTGTGCCCTAACCCCAAGGGGACATGGTCGACCTTGCTGCTGGTAAGCCAAAACAATGGTGTCCACTATCCAGTGAGACAACCTCTGCTTAGAGAGAGCACTTCCCTTCCGCTCTCCACCATAACAGACAAAGAGCTGGTCTGAGGTCCTGAAACATCGCGTACTGTCTACATAGGCGCGGAGAGCGCGTACTGGACAGAGCAATGCCAAGGCTGGGTCTGCCTCCTCCAAAGGCAGCGCTTGCAGGTTCACCACCTGGTCTCGGAACGGAGTGGTAGGAACCTTGGGCACATATCCGGGCCGGGGTCTCAGGATCACGTGAGAGTTAGCCGGCCCGAACTCTAGGCACGCTTCGTCAACCGAAAATGCTTGCAGGTCCCCGACCCTCTTAAGCGAGGCCAATGCGGTCAGCAGAGCAGTCTTCATAGACAAGAATTTAATCTCAGCTGACCGCAAAGGCTCAAATGGAGGCCTCTGCACAGCACTTAAGACTACTGAGAGGTCCCAAGAGGGTACGAGAGGAGAGCGAGGAGGATTCAGTCTCCTCGCCCCCCTCAGGAACCTGATGATCAGGTCGTGCTGACTTACCTTTTTGTCCCCCAGGAGATCGTGGTAGGCAGATATTGCGGCCACATACACTTTAAGGGTGGAAGGAGACAGCCTTCGTTCCACCCCCTCCTGGAGAAACGATAGCACAGACCCGATCGGGCATTTCCAGGGGTCTTCTTGGCGGGAAGAGCACCATGTGACGAAGAGGTTCCACTTCAAAGCATAGAGATGTCGTGTAGACTCAGCTCTAGCAGAAGTGATGGTAGCGACCACCGCAGGTGGAAGACTACTCAAACCTGCCGCGTCCCGTCCAGAAGCCACACGTGGAGCTTCCAGAACGCTGGACGCGGGTGCCAAAGAGTGCCCCGTCTCTGAGAGAGAAGGTCCGGACTCAGAGGGATAGGCCAGGGAGGGGCTGTCGCAAGGAGTAGCAGTTCTGAGAACCAGGTCTGGCCGTGCCAATACGGGGCGACCAAAATGACCTGCTCCTTGTCCTCCCTGATCTTGCACAGTACCCGTGCAAGAAGGCTCACTGGGGGAAACGCATATTTGCGTAGCCCTGACGGCCAGCTGTGCGCCAGTGCATCCGTGCCGAGGGTGCCCTCGGTCAGAGAATAATACAGGGAGCAATGGGAAGAGTCCTGGGAGGCAAACAGGTCTACCTGTGCGTCGCCGAACCGTTCCCATATCAGCTGAACCGTCTGGGGATGGAGTCTCCACTCTCCGGGGAGGGGCTGAATCCGTGACAGCTTGTCGGCTGCACAGTTCAACTCTCCCGGGATGTGGACAGCACGAAGGGACCTCAGGTGCTTCTGACTCCATAGAATGAGATGGCGGGCGAGTTGAGACATACGGCGGGAGCGTAGACCGCCCTGGTGGTTGATGTACGCTACTACGGCCGTGTTGTCTGTCCTGACTAGTACATGTTGACCCCTCAGCAACGCTCGGAAGCGGTGCAGGGCGAACCGTACTGCCAGTAACTCGAGGCAATTGACATGCAGAAGGCGCTGGGGTCCTGTCCAGGAGCCCGCGGCTGCTTGTCCATTGCACATGGCACCCCACCCGGTGGATGACGCATCTGTTGATACAACAGTATGCTGGGAAACTCGTTCTAAGGACACTCCGGTCCGTAGAAACTTGAGGTTCGACCACGGGGTGAGAGTCTGTAAGCAGGCCCGAGTCACTTGTACCCGGAGCGTGCCAGACCGCCATGCCCATCTCGGGACTCGATCGCGTAGCCAGTGCTGAAGCGGTCTCATATGAAGCAATCCGAGCGGCGTCACCGCGGCTGCAGATGCCATATGCCCCAGGAGCCTCTGAAATAGTTTCAGTGGAACCGCATTCTTGCCCTCGAGTTGACGAAGGGAAGTCAGCAGAGACTGCGTGCGCTCGCTCGAAAGCTGCGCGCACATGGCGACCGAGTCGATATCCATACCGAGAAAAGAGATCCTCTGCGCGGGGCAAAGTTTGCTCTTCTCCCAGTTGACCCGAAGGCCCAGACGGGCTAGGTGATGGAGCACCTGATCTCTGTGTCCGCAAACCTGCTCCCGAGAGTGACCCAGTATGAGCCAGTCGTCGAGGTAATTCAGGATGCGAACCCCGTGCTGCCGAAGGGGCGCAAGGGCTGCCTCGGCAATCTTCGTAAAGACGCGAGGGGACAGAGATAGCCCGAATGGTAGAACTGCGTACTGATATGCCCGCCCCTCGAAAGCAAACCGTAGGAACGGTCTGTGTCGAGGTAGAATGGAGACATGGAAGTAGGCGTCCTTCAGGTCGATCGCTGCAAACCAATCGTCTGGACGAACGCATTCGAAAAGGCGTTTCGCTGTCAACATCTTGAACGGAAACCGGTGAAGGTAACGGTTCAAGACGCGCAGGTCCAGGATTGGCCGTAGCCCACCGGTCTTTTTGGGTACGATGAAGTACGGGCTGTAAAACCCGGAGTTTTTAACTCGGCTGGAGGGACAGGTTCGATCGCACCCTTCGCCAGTAGGGTGGCAATCTCCGCTCGCATGATGGGGGCATTGGCCCCGATCATAGTGGAGCGGACTCCCCGGAAGCAGGGAGGAACCTGCGCGAACTGAATCGCGTAGCCGCGCCTGATGGTCCGCGCGACCCAGCGGGACAGCCCTGGAAGCTGAAGCCAGACTCCCAGAAACTGCGCCAGCGGGGTCATTCGGAGCACAGACGTACCCGGTGTGGGCTTGCAGCGATGCAGCGTCACCGGCCCGGACATGGGAGGCTGAGGGGCGTCCCGGTGCGGGGGCACGGTTGACTGCTGCGTCCTGACAGAGGAGACCAGGGAAGGACGCACGTTCCACTGGGGTCTGCTCTGCCAGGAGGCTGGCGACAGAGTGGGATGCGAGTGGCGGGACCCGTGGGTGGCGCGCACTGTCATCGCCGGACTCTGTGGGCTCAGGGATGGGAGTGTTAATTCTTTCTTTGACCAAATTAGGGTGCTGCTGACCCGTGGGCCAGCAGCTGAACAAAGGATTCTCCCCCGGCCCTCCACCGGGGGAAGGAGTGGTCCTGCTACCATCTCCTCGAAAGAATTTCCCATCCCTGAGCCGTCCGTCTCAGGAGCGCCGCTTGGCCTGGCGTTTAGCGGGGCGCGGGGCGGCCTGAGGGGACTTGGACGCCTTCCTACGGCTTCCTCCGCGACCCGGCCCGGGTGAAGGCTGCTGCTTGGACCGGGTGGGAGGGGCGGGAGCCTTAGGAGGGCGTCCTCGGCGTGGAGCAGACTGAGGCGACGGGGTTGAGGATTCATAGCGCCCATATCTTGAAAAAGTAACCAATAATAATAATAGGGATTTGATGCCTGAGATGGGAAAATATATTTTTCTGCAAGTTAAACATGTCATTATGTTGTGGGGTGTTCAAAAAGTAATATATTTTGGTAAAAAATCTAAAAATGTGTAAGTCCAAATCGTACCGGTTTCGTGGAATGACTCCTTTAATAGATAAAGGAAATTGTCCTCAATGAATAATCAGAACACAAATCACAGGCATTAATAAGAGCCAGAACGGAAAATGCCAGATGGCTGGATAATAACAACACAAACTCCCACGAGGACAGTGGCCAGGAACCCAGAGATGCCTATAGCCAGTCAGGGATCGTTATGGCAGCAGAGAGGGTGAACAGCCGCGAGCAGGCGCTGACCACCAGGTACTCTGCAAACAGACACAGCTGGATAATACACAGTCTGATGGCAGTATAACTCACAGTTGAACAAATGGTATTACGTCAAGCGGACAGGACAGGACAGGACAGGACAGGACAGGACAGGACAGGACAGGACAGGACAGGACAGGACAGGACAGGACAGGACAGGACAGGACAGGACAGGACGAGATCACGGCCGCTTCTCATATGAGGTGATAATAATAATCCGACAACAAGGCATGGAAGGAGAGGGGATAAGAAGCTGAGACAATCAAGGGGAAAAAGGGAACAGGTGAGGAAATAGGAACGAAAGGGGAAACAGCTGTAAGAGATAATGAGCGGAGGAGAGGATGAGTGAGTGAGTGAGTGCGCGAGTGAGTGTGTGACCACAAGAGGGAGACAGAGAAAAGGGGAAAGAAAACCCAGGATCATGACAATTTTATATGAAAAAGTTAATAATTGTATTATATTGACAAAATAGTTTAGTTTGTCTTGGACATTTTTTTGATTATATCAGATAATATTTTAAGCTGTTATTTGGTCATGTTACAATGTACCCTACCTATGGGGCACGTTGTCACATTTCCCTTCCATTCTTTCCGGGTAAATCAAGAAAAAAGTATAAACAATGAAACAAAACCACATAATTGTACTAGATGTGTGCAATTAAAGTGGGAAAAAAATAAATACTCTGAACCACAAGTGGATTTACACAAACTGAGAAAGTAAAAAAGCGTTTTCCCCTATAATCTGTGGTGAAAAAAATGGAACTGCAGCACGCTTTCAGATTTCAGACTGCCCTGCTTTTCCCTTTCGAGGGAACTTCACACTGCGTCCACTAGGGACAGCTTTGGGAACGCCCACAGCGTGATAGCGTCTGATGCACGTATGTCAACTCAGCCAATGGCGAGAGTGAGCGTCACGGGCGGGTGACGTCACGTCCAGGAAAGGATAAATATACATCCGGTCCGATCGCACTTCAGCTTTTTTGCCTCAGCTAAGCGATCTGTGTGAAAACTGTATCTGTCTATTTATTGTTGTACGTCAAAAGCACAATAAGTCTCAGTTTAAAAATGGCGAATGCATCAGTATTCAAACAGTGTATTCCTCCGTGTCCCCGTTTCCTTACGGGTGGAGATACACATGATTTGTGTGTGATGTGTTTGGGAGTGGAGCATGCTCTGTCAGCCTTTGAGGGGGCTGAATGTGAGCATTGTGAGAAGACCCTAACCCTAACCCGCACACGAAGTGCTGGTGGAGGTGATTACTCGCGCTGTGGCGAAGTTAAATATTGATTGGCCAGCCGAGAAACAAGGCGCTCGTCCGAAAAGCAAATTAGACGAGCGCTTTTTGACGTCAAATGTGTCACCTTCACCACGGGGTCTTCCTTTCTTTCCTGATTTACACAGTGAGCTTGTCATGAGTTGGGTTTGGCTCTCTTCTCCTTCCCACCTGTTTGCTATCGCAATCAGCGCGCTCTCTGATTGAGACGCACATGTTCCTCTTTTCACTGATCTTTCTGGCTATTTAGTGCCTTCTGTTTGTGGCTTCTTTGCCGGATTATTATTGTATGCTTTTCGCTCTAGTTCACGTCTCTCGTTTGCCCTGTCTATCTGTTCGAATCGACCTGTGTTGCCGTGTTGGTCTCACCTGTGTTTCTGTCCAGTTTCCTGCTGTACGTGAGTAACCACCTGGACGCTGTCTGTGGTGCTGAGTGCGTTGACTGGGGCTGATTCGCTCGCCACTGCCTTCCCGTTGCGAGCTCTGTGACCGGCCTGTTTCCAAGGACTGTCATTGTTTGTTTCCTGTGTTAAGCTCCAGATCTGCATCACCCTTTCCTGTGATCGGCAGTCTGCCTAAGTTCCTTTTTAAACATTTCTGTTCTGCACCTTTGCATTTGGGTCCTCTCTCCGTTCACTGACAGAGCTGTGTAGATCATGGAAGAAACCATATTCATCACGTCTTTTCAGCCCTCAAGTAAAAACATACAGTGATATAAGGGGGCTGAAAGAATATGGTTATGGGGCGATGCCTAAAGTGGATCAGACGCTTGCTAGTTATCTGTCCCCTGCGTCAGCATCGTCCCTGAAGGCCCCCACGCTCCCCACTAAACCATTAAAAACAACATCAGGGCTAGTGGGGAAAGCGTACACGGCAGCAGGGCAGGCTGGTGCATGTTTGCATACAATGAGTATTTTGCAAGCGTACCAGGCTGAACTGCTGGGGGATTTGGATGGTGGCGAAACAGTGAGCCCTGAGGCAGTGCGCGAACTGCGTCGGGCCACAGATTTATCTCTGAGAGCCACCAAGGAGACCGCTAGAGCTATTGGGCGGTCTATGGCAGCCTTGGTGGCGACAGAGAGACATCTGTGGCTCAATTTATCTGATATTAAGGATAAAGACAGGGCTTTTCTCCTTGATGCGCCAGTTGAACCCGCTGGTCTGTTCGGCGACGCTGTAAATGAAGTCGTCGACAGATTTCAGGAGAATAAAAAGCAAGCGGAGGCTTTTAAAAAATATCTCCCGCGCCGCCACCAACCCTCTGGGGCTGCTGGGCGTGAGCAGCCCCAGCCGTCTAGCTCTTCGTACAGGCAGCAGCAAAAAGAGAGTGTCGCATCTCGTGCTCCACCTCAGAGATACGGTGGGCCAGGTCGGCACTCTCAGCCGAAGCCTTCTAAGCCGAAGACCGACCTGAGGGTCGTGCTTCAGGCGAAGAAGGCTTCAGGCCAAAAGAGGTCCTGACGCCAGCAGCGTCAGGTCTCCGAGGGCGCCCCCCCGCGGGGTGGATTGGTGTTCACCTCAGTATACGGTGCCCACTCCACTTCGTTGCCCTCAGGGGACCGTTCTGCCAACCCCGCCACCCTTGGTGCTTCAGGGCGCAGCGGTTTCCAGCGAGCTCGTGACTCGGCGTCCACAGGACAAGGTGTCACACTCGCAGCCTCCAAGGAGGTTAGAAACGCAGCCAGATCGGTTAGGTGCTGCCAGTATGCTTCAGGCCGCCGAGATGGTTGCAGTGGAAATATCAGAGACCAGCTTCGAGAGGCTGGTTCCCTTAGTAGATTTTCTGGCAGAATGGAAACGTCTACCAAATATATCGCTATGGGTCCTGCAGACGGTAGAAAAGGGGTACAGAATTCAGTTTGGGTTCCACCCACCTCGTTTCCACGGAGTGCTGGTAACATCAGTACGTCCCGAGCAGGCTCTGATAATGGAACAGGAAGTAGAAACCTTGTTAAAAAAGGAGGCTATAGAACAGGTCCCTGTACAGAACAGAGAGTCGGGTTTTTACAGCCGGTACTTCTTAGTTCCAAAAAAGGATGGAGGGTTGCGCCCCATATTAGATCTTCGTCGTCTGAATTGTACGGTCAGGAAACTAAAATTCAAGATGCTGACGCTAAGTCAGATTGTGACCCAAATCAGATCCGAGGATTGGTTTGTCACAATAGATCTGAAGGACGCATACTTCCATGTCTCCATCCTTCCACAACACAGGAAGTTCCTGAGGTTCACTTTCGGGGGCAAAGCGTACCAGTATCGGGTTCTTCCATTTGGTCTAGCTCTCTCACCCCGCACGTTCACGAAATGCGTAGATGCAGCTCTGGCCCCGCTCAGGCTGCAGGGCATACGCGTTCTGAACTATATAGACGACTGGCTGATTCTGGCACAGTCGCAGGAGATGGCGGTTCGGCATCGAGATGTCGTCCTCGCGCATATTCAAAAGTTGGGGTTGAGGTTGAACGCGAAGAAGAGTGTGCTTTCTCCAGTACAGAGGACCACTTTCCTAGGCGTGGTTTGGGATTCCGTAGCAATGCGGGCAGTGCTTTCACCCACGCGCATTGCTGCGATTCTGTCAGCTATAAAGAGAGTCAAACTAGGCCAGTCATTCACTGTCAAGCAGTTTCAAAAGTTGCTGGGGTTATTGGCAGCGGCGTCCAACGTGATTCCTTTTGGCCGCCTGCTGTACATGAGGCCCTTACAGTGGTGGCTCAGGACCAGAGGGTTTTCCCCGAAGGGGAACCCTCTTCGTATGATCAAGATCACGCGGCGGTTTCTCCGCGCCTTGGTCATATGGAAGAAAGCCTGGTTCCTGTCCCAGGGTCCGGTGCTGGGGGCACTATGTCGTCGAGTCACCCTGACGACAGATGCCTCTCTCACGGGCTGGGGAGCGGTAATGGAAGGCCGCTCAGCTCAGGGTCTGTGGGGGGACCATCATCTTTCGTGGCACATCAACTGCCTGGAGATGATGGCAGTCTTCAATGCTTTGAAGTTCTTCCTCCCGGACCTGAAGGGCCATCATGTGTTGGTCCGTACGGACAACACATCGGTGGTTTCCTATGTAAATCGTCAGGGGGGTCTGCGTTCGCGCCCACTGTGCAAACTAGCGCACCAGATCCTCCTGTGGTCTCTGGGGAAGTTACTCTCCTTGAGAGCAATCTTTATCCCGGGGGCCCAGAATATTGGAGCGGACATCCTGTCGAGACAGGGGCTGAGGCCAGGGGAATGGAGACTTCACCCCGAGGTGGTGAAGCTCATTTGGGAGATTTACGGCCAGGCGGAAGTGGATCTGTTTGCATCTCAGAATACGACGCACTGTCCACTCTGGTTCTCTTTGACTCATCCAGCTCCTCTGGGACTGGATGCCATGGTACAGACGTGGCCGAGGCAGTACGCATTTCCCCCAGTTGTTCTGCTCCAGGGAGTTCTGGTGAAAGTTCGCCGGGAGGGGATAAGTCTACTGCTAGTAGCTCCTTACTGGCCGAGCCGGATTTGGTTCTCGAACCTTGTAACACTGCTCGATGGCTCACCTTGGAAGATTCCGATAAGGAGGGATCTTCTATCTGGTCTCTCTACCGAGGTAGTGGAGACCATTCTTAGCTCCAGAGCTCCATCCACGAGGAGACTATATGCCCTGAAGTGGAAGTTGTTCACTTCTTGGTGTCAAGAACGACATTTAGATCCAGTCAACTGCCCTGTTGGTTCAGTGCTAGATTTTTTACAAGAGCGATTCTCTTCTGGGTTGACCCCTGCTACACTAAAGGTGTATGTTTCATCTATTTCTGCTTACCATGCCCATGTGGATGGTATTACTGTGGGGAGAGACCCGTTGGTAACTCGTTTCCTTCGTGGCACTAAGAGGCTGAGGCCTGCGGTGCGCACTAGAGTTCCTACTTGGGATTTGGCTATAGTGTTGGAAGGTTTATCTGCGGCTCCGTTCGAGCCACTTGACATCATCTCAGAAAAGTTTCTGACTCTGAAAACCATCTTCCTTCTTGCCATCTCTTCTATTAAGAGAGTAGGAGACCTTCAGGCCTTATCAATATCCCCTTCGTGCTTGGAGTTTGCACCAGGGATGGTTAAAGCTTTCCTTTACCCTAGATTAGGGTATGTTCCGAAGGTGTTAACCAATGTTCCACGGCCTATAGTGTTGCAGGCTCTCTGTCCTCCTCCATTTGTTAATCCAGACCAGGAAAGATTGAACCTTATATGTCCAGTGCGAGCACTGGATGCTTATGTCCACAGAGCTGCCCTGTGGAGGAAAGCGGATCAATTGTTTGTTTGTTTTGGACCTCAGAACAGGGGTCTCCCTGCGTCCAAACATACAATGAGCAAGTGGATAGTCGAGGCTATCTCACTGGCTTATGGGTCTTCTGATCAGCAGTGTCCCTTAGCTGTCAAAGCCCACTCTACTAGGAGTATGGCGGCCTCTAAGGCCTTGGTATCGGGGGTTTCCCTCAAAGAAGTCTGCGATGCGGCCGGTTGGTCCTCGCCTCTTACGTTTGTAAGATACTATGATCTTGACCTGGAATGTGCTCCAGGTTCTTCAGTGCTCCTGTCTTGAATGTGCCACAGTTTCACACGACAGGCATTTGGTATTATGGCGTTTTGGTATTTCGTTCCCAAAGCTGTCCCTAGTGGACGCAGTGTGAAGTTCCCTCGAAAGGGAACGTCTCAGGTTATGACTATAACCATAGTTCCCTGAGAAGGGAACGAAACACTGCGTCCCTTTGCCATACTCCCTGCATCCCTGTGATCCCTTGCTTTGGCAGTTTAGCTGAAGTGCGATCGGACCGGATGTATATTTATCCTTTCCTGGACGTGACATCACCCGCCCGTGACGCTCACTCTCGCCATTGGCTGAGTTGACATACGTGCATCAGGCGCTATCACGCTGTGGGCATTCCCAAAGCTGTCCCTAGTGGACGCAGTGTTTCGTTCCCTTCTCAGGGAACTATGGTTATAGTCATAACCTGAGACGATTTTCACGTTACCTTGTATAAACCTCACTCCAGACCAAGACGATATCAGTCCGGTTCAGCTATGTGTATATTAATCTGCATCAGGTCAGTAACTAGTTGGAATGTCTGTTCTTCCTATATGGATTAGTGCATCAAATTAATCAAAATTATTTAGTTTAAACATGATCATGTGAATAGACTTTATAGTTCTGTTGTGTTTGGTTTTTTTTTGTTCTTAGAATTAGATATGTTTCTTTTCCTCACTGGAATTCCTACACAACTTGTAATATTCTAAAACCACATTTGGAAGCAATTTAAGCATTCTAAGATAGCATTATGCATGTCATTTAAAGCCTGTCAATCAAGAGCTGAATAACACAACCTCTGTCAAAAGTATTCTGTACGTGTTTAGCGATTAGAGTATAAAGCTTACAAGATGTTTATCATAAACTTGCGCTAAGACCTAGAATCTGCCCTACCTAAATTACAGTCAGGAGCCACTACTGGTCCAACCATAACGAAACTTGATACACTTAAGCCTGGGATAAACTGCACGAATTTAGCAATCCTATAAGATCATTACAAATCACACTGTGAGACATGGATCTATTAAACTTGGGTACGACATGCATTTAGACTGTACGATTATGACACCTTTGACCCGCAGGCTATGATGCACGTTTCTATAGAAGAAT
The DNA here is from genome assembly GCA_023566225.1 of Romanogobio albipinnatus. Taxonomy (NCBI): domain Eukaryota; kingdom Metazoa; phylum Chordata; class Actinopteri; order Cypriniformes; family Gobionidae; genus Romanogobio; species Romanogobio albipinnatus. Next base: position 13,344,441 of record CM042251.1, on the reverse strand, counting down.
AAAACGTCATCAGTATGCGCTAGTGGTAAACAAAAAGACCATAATGAATCACACTTTGGCAGTTGTAGTTTTTATGTGTGCTGAAAAAAAGAGGAAGCGGCGAAAGAGAAAGGGAAAAGAGCTTGAGGTAAGCAGTTTTAAGTTTTAGCGTCATGTCGAGTTGATTTCATGTCGCAATTGTATTGGCTGGTCAGTAGCAGCAAACACACTGTGCGGTGATCATGCTGAATTTTTGACACTGTCAGAAAACTGTCATAGGCTATCTTTGGTCTCAAGACTGTGACAACGGCCGTCTTTAAACCTTTCTCATTGTACGACATAGGAGCAACGATTAGGAGCCACGATCACAGAAATCACCAAGATCGTCTGGGACAGACAATAAACGTGCAGTGTGTCCCGGGCTTTAGACCACAAGGCATTTTGAAGACGCACACCAATTGGCTTCAAAATTGTACCAATAGGGGGGTGCTGCAACTGAAAATGTTTAAAGGGTTAGTTCACCCAAAAATGAAAATGAGCCCATGATTTACTCACCCTCAAGTCAGGTGTATATGACATTCTTCTTTCAGACGAATAAAATCAGTTATATTAAAAAAAGTTTTGGAAGTCCATAAAAGTGCATCTATCCATCATATAAATCATATAGCGAAGCAATGCATTTGTGTAAGAAAAATATCCATATTTAAAACTTTATAAAGTAAAATATCTAGATTTTGACCAAGGGAGCGAGTCTACTCAACATGTACACTTCAGGCAGACCCATAGACCACACTGCACCATGATTGTGATGTCACAGCAAATCGTACTTAATTTACCCCCACCTCACACAACTCTACTGTATGATATTGGTGTTATTTTTACATTTAACCACGTTTAATACTTGTTGTAAGCTATTTTTTAACAGTTATAGTTTATTGTATTGCTATTTTTGTTTGTGTTTTTTTATTTATTTTATATTTAATAAAAATATATGAATATATTCATATTTAATATTTGCTTATGTTAAAAAAATTTAACAGCCAAAGCATACATACTGGCATATAGAATGGAACATAAATCAAATTCACGAGGAAAAAAACTGTAAATAATAAATCAACTCCACAGCAGATTTCAAATGATCAAGGGCTTAGGTTGAACCATTTACATATTTCAAGGGTTCTGCCAGAAGAGGGCACTCATGCAACGTCATCAGTGACATACATCCAAGTAAATGAGACAGAGGGAAGTTAGCGATGAAAGGGCATAAAAAATGCAGCCTAGGACTACTGGTGAGGAGCAGAGCAGCAGAGCGGGTGAACAGCCGCGAGCTGGAGCTGACCAGGTACTTCTGCAAACTGGCACAGCTAGATAATTCACAGTCTGATAGCAATCTTACTCACAGTTAGAACATATGACAAATAGTCAAGCAGACGGGACAAGACAAGGTGAAATCGCAGACGTTTCTCATACGTAGTGAATGAATAATCCAACAACACGACAGGGAAGGAGAGGGAATAAGAAGCCAGACAGTCAAGGTGGAAAAAGGGACAGGTGAGGAGACAGTAACAAAAGGGGAAACAGCTGTAAGAGATAATGAGAGTATGAGTGTGCGTGATTGTGTAAGTGAGTGCGTGAGTGACCACAAGAGGGAGACAGAGAAAAGGTGGAAGAAACCTAGGATCAGCCTAGGATCAAGGACATCCCGGGAGGGGACCCAGCTTCTCTCCTCAGGACCATACCCCTCCCAGTCGACGAGATATTGATGACCGCGTCCCCGACGGCGCGCATGTCGAGGATTCGACGAACCCTGCAGATAGGGGTATCATTGACAACACAAGGAGCGCGAACCGGGCAGGAGGGAGGGCGAATGGCTGGCTTGATGCAAGAAACATGAAACACGTGATTAACCCGGCGTAAATTAGGCGGAAGGCGAAACTTAACCGCGACAGGACTTATGATTCTCTCAATGCGGAATGGTCCCACAAAACAGGGAGATAACTTGCGTGAATCGGACAGGAGAGGTAAGTTAGACATGGATAACAACACTCTCTGACCGCAAACATAACGAGCACTCTTTATTCTGCGTTTATTGGCCGCAACGATCATGCGTCTTCTAGCTCGATAGAGAGCAGAACGCACTCTCCTCCAGGTGCGCTTGCAACGGCTGATAAAAGCTTGTACAGAGGGAACATTAGACTCAGAGTCTTGGGACGCAAATAACGGAGGTTGATAGCCAAGACAGCAGTGGAAAGGCGAAAGACCTGTGGCGGAGGACGGAAGAGAATTATGGGCGAATTATGGGCGCCCAGGAAAGTTGCTGAGACCAGGACGCGGGATTCTGATGGGTGAGACTATGAAGAATGCGGGCGACAATCTGATTGGTCCGTTCTGGTTGACCGTTCATCTGGGGGTGATACCCGGATGAAAGGCTAACGGAAGCTCCAATCAGGCGACAAAATTCTTTCCAGAATTGAGAGGAAAATTGGGGGCCTCTATCAGACACTATATCAGTAGGTAGACCATGGAGCCTAAAAACATGGTCTACCATGATCTGGGCGGTCTCCTTGGCAGAGGGGAGTTTAGCGAGTGGGATAAAGTGGGCTGATTTAGAAACACGATCTACAACGGTAAGAATAAAGGTGTTACCCACCTAGAGGGGAAGCCCAGTGATAAAGTCGAGAGCCAAGTGAGACCACGGTCGTGTAGGAACCGGTAACGGTCGAAGAAGACCGGTAGGAGGGGAATTGCCTGCCTTAGTCATTCCAACGAGGGCCACCAAAAGCGCTGACGGATAAACGCAAGGGTGCCCCGGACGCCGGGATGGGCAGTCAATTTAGAGGTGTGTGCCCACTGAAGGACAGCTCGTCGAGTAGATACGAGGACAAAAAGGAGTCCCCTAGGAACATTACGTGGAACGATGACTCGAGAAAGGGAACGCTTTACCAGCCTCTCTATTCCCCAGACAGATGTGCCAACAACACGACCTGAGGGAATAATCTCCTTAGGCTCAGTCGATACGGAAGAATCAAACAGACAAGATAGTGCGTCAGGCTTGACGTTCTTAGAACCCGGGCGATACGAGATAGTAAAATCGAACCGGGTAAAGAACAGGGACCAACGGGCTTGACGAGCATTAAGTCTCTTGGCCTTACGAATATACTCAACATTACGGTGATCCGTCCAGACCAAAAAAGGAACAGGAGCTCCCTCTAGCCACTGTCGCCACTCGCCTAACGCTAGACGAATGGCGAGTAGTTTGCGGTTGCCTACGTCGTAATTACGCGGGAGAAAGGAGAAAGGTGCGGGAGAAAGGCGGTGAGAAAAATAAGCACAGGGATGTATCTTTCCGTCAGCGGAGGAACGCTGGGAAAGAACAGCCCCGACCCCCACCTCAGAAGCGTCAACCTCGACTATAAATTGCTTAGTGAAGTCAGGGGTTAGAAGGATGGGCGCGGTAGAGAAGAGAGACTTAAGAACGTCAAACGCCGCCTGCGCAGACTCTGACCATCTAAACTGGGACTTGACGGAGGTCAGAGCAGTAAGAGGAGTCGCCACTTTACTGAAACCAGGAATAAAACGCCGGTAGCAAACCCGAGAAAGCGCTGTAGCGCAAGACGAGATTCGGGCACGGGCCAATCAGTGACCGCCTGGACCTTAGAGGGGTCCATACTGATCCCTTCTGCCGAGATGACCGAACCCAGAAACGTAACTGAGGAGGCATGGAAAGAACATTTCTCAGCCTTTACATAAAGTAGATTTTCCAGAAGCCGCTGAAGGACACGACGAACATTTTGGGCGCGCACCTGAAGTGACGGCGAAAAGATCAAAATGTCGTCGAGGTAGACGAACACGTTGAGCATGTCCCGTAGGACATCATTAACTAAGGCCTGAAAAACTGCGGGGGCGTTTACTAACCCGAAGGGAAGGACTCGGTATTCAAAGTGCCCGAGGGGCGTGTTAAACGCGGTCTTCCATTCATTCTCATTCCCTTATACGCACAAGGTGATAGGCGTTACGCAAATCGAGCTTCATAAAAACCCTGGCTCCCTGCAAGATCTCGAAGGCCGATGACATCAGTGGCAATGGATAACGATTCTTGACAGTGATGTTATTAAAACCCCGATAATCAATACAGGGATGCAGGGAGCCGTCCTTCTTCTTAACAAAGAAGAAGCCGGCTCCCACTGGGGACGAAGAAGGAACGATAGTACCAGTGTTGAGCGAGTCAGAAAGATATATCTCGAGCGCCTATCGTTCGGGAGTGGACAACGAGTATAGTCTTCCATGAGGGGGCGTGGTCCCCGGGAGACGATCGATGCTGCAATCATAAGGGCGATGAAAAAACCTGCAAATCGTGATAGTCCTCCGGCACCCCAGATAAATCACCTGGTTCCTCCTGAAAAACAGTAACAGAAGAGACAGGGGGCACAGCAGAAGACAAACAATCAACATGACACGACAATTTCCAAGACAAAATAGATCCCTCCGCCCAGTTAAGCTGCATGTGCCTGCTGTCTTGTTCCATTGTGTTTCTTTACCATATACAGTATGTAGTCGACTCAAGGCAGTGCTACTTGAAATACTGTATAATGCTCTGCATTTCTGTTCTTATAATCAGCCAAACGTATTGTACCAATAATGTGAGCAGCACTGACTCTGAATGTGTGCTTTTAGAGGGTGACATAACAGCTAGAACAGACAGATAGAAAAACTACTACTTGTTTTACTACAAGCTCAGAACAACAGCTGAGTGTAGACATTTTAATTTGCCACAGTACTAAGTACTTTGTGATAAATATTTCCATCCACATGTACATTTTCATGAACTTCTCCAAGGGTTGATTTTGTTTTTAAATTCCCATGTCCAACAATGACAAATATCATCTACATTGATGGCTTCCAATGCAAACCATTAAAGGCCCTTCCACATGATCTGGAGGTTTCATGCAAAGTTCTGGAGACAACAGAGTCATTATCATGTCTTTAGGGGCAGGGTCCTACTGATGTAACAGAAGAAATAGCTGCTGCTTTTGCCCGGCTTCTTTAAATGGTTATTTGGAGATTCACTGAAAAGAAACTATACTTTGGGGAACAACACATTATTGGTTGACTGGATGCCACAGAACAAAGTTTTTATAACACATGGCATAACCAATGGGGTTCAAATCCTTTGTAACACAATATTCCAGTGGTTAGGATTGATCTTCTTTGACTACAAGACCAGGGAGAAGCCAAGATACTCCCCATCATTACACATTGCACACGACCATACAGGAAGTAATCAATGAGCCATGCTACCAGAGATGGTCTTATTATAATAATAATAATAATAATACTAATATAATAATATAATTTATTGTCATTGTTAGTACAACGAGATTACATAAGTACATCAATCGACAGTGCATTTTCATAAAGTGCAAGAGATCAACAGTAACACGTCATAACATAACAGGGCAATTGACATACAGTAGACCGAGAGTGGGGAATGTGATAAAAAATTGTGTGTGAATATGCAGTAGCAGCGATGCAAAGTCCAGTTCTCAGGTATTGCAATTGGTGGATAGTGTGCATACTAAATGGATTAAGTTAGGGGGGAGAGGGGGGGAGAGGGGAACAGTGTTCATTCAGCAGTCTGACTGCCTGGGGGTAAAGGCTGTTAGCCATTCTGGTGGTCCGGGCTTGAAGAGACCTGTACCTCCTCCCTGATGGTAGCAGATGGAACAAGCTGTTTGCTGGATGGAACCTGTCTCTCATGATGTTGTGTGTCCTACGTAGACAGCGGGAGGTGTATGTTGAAATCTCCGGGACAGTGTACACCTCTCGCTGTGGGGAGATATGAGGGTCTGTGGCTCTACCATTGGAGAAAGCGTAATGGCTCACTTGGATCACGTGTGCTTTGAAAACCAATCACAGCCTTGACATCATTGAATTTCATTCAGAGTTGTGGAACAGACGATCATTGTTTGTGGATACCATAGAAATGAATGAGAAGTGCCGTAAACTGAATAAGAACTGTCACCCAATAGCCTGTGACTTCTCATTTTTTTCCTGCGTAAACTCTAAAAGAAGATCAATCCAAAATGAATGTTTAGGAGAAAACAAGTTGAAGATTAGCCAATGGGCTGTCGATTAATTAAATTACAAGCTATTTCCTCACAAAAGTGGTCAATTCAGCATAGTGAAGCCTGTCCTCCACTGACATCCATAAAAAAATTGTCTCCTTCCATGTGTACTGCAGCGTTAGCAGGCGTTACGTTTATCTTTTCCTTTTTTTGGCTAAGATTGCAGGCTTGAATTGGCTTGTTACAGACGGAGTATGCAGAGACTCTCATCTGCACAGAGACAAGCTAGTTAAATCTTTAAACAGTGTCCTCTTCTGGATTGAGTTTGTAATGAGACACAAAGGTGCTGTTCAACTTTGTAGAGTCTTACAAACTACCTTTGTACTTGGTAAATTAGCGCCTCAAGCCACTACACAACCATGTCTGTCTGTAATAATGTGAAAAATGCAATAGGCTGGAGTTGTAAATACCAACTTATTAAGACATTTGCCTGTGCATGTGGCATTCTGTCTTTGTTCACAAAATTCAACAGATTGAATTCCTTTTGATATTATACACTCCCTTGAGTGATCTCTCATACACTCATGTGAACTCTCTTTCTCTCATTGCTCTCTCTCAAGTTCACAGTCCAGATACTGATAGCAGGCAGTTAAATGGGAACCAACAAAGTGCTCTTAAATCAATAGTTATGTTGTTTTATAATAGGCAAGTGTGCAAAGATATAGTAGTAGTGTTGAAAAGTCGTATACATAGAATTGATATCACTTGCAAATCAAGTAAAAGTGTGCACTTTAAAAACATCTGTGCCATATAGATCATGTTACATATAAACTTTGTACTTTGAACTTTTTTGCTGTGGGCTGCTCACTGTATTTGATGAGGTGCAATGCTAAAGGAGACATTTTCTCAATTTCAAAAACATGCCAAGATAAAGATATCAGCACTGAAAAAAGCTGAAATAGAACCGTAAGTAATCTACAGTTTGTGAATTAAAATGTGAATGAAGGATATTTATTCAAATAAATGTGACATTTGCATTATTTCAGAGATTATCTGTGGTTTTACAGCACTTTTAAAAATGTATTTGAGAAAGACAATACAGTTTAGTAGCTCCAGTGTGATGCTTGCAGGTACTGGACAGGATTGTTCTTTATATTTGATTTTATGTTGTGTGAAAAAAAAAAAAGATTTCTTCATTAATGCACTCAGTGATTGCACATTCAAGATTTTGAAAAATAGAGCCAGATTTACTAACAGCTTGCGCCACCGCAAACCCTCTTTTGGTGTTAAAAAACTATTGTCAGGATTTACTAAAGATGCATAGTGAAAAATTAGTGTTGAAAAGGCGTGGATAGGGTTACTTTTGTGGCTGACCTCATTGCATATGTATTTGTAGGAGTTTCCCTTTCAAACGCAACATTTATGTGAGAAGAGTATTTAAATGAATTATGCAAGGTGATAAACTAAGTCAATGTGTTTGTGTCTTCATTTACCACCCCAAAAAAGCATGTCCTAAACCAGACATAAAGCAGTATAGTGCATTGGTCATTATGGAAATGATCCGACTGCATCTGTGTTCTTTAATTTGCACATAGTCAGTAGATCACGTGCAAAACTTTCCACTCCCATCAGCTTTTTTTTTTTAAATTGCGCTCTATTTTACTAATTTGCCCTGTTTAGTAAATCTGGGCCATAATTGTTTTGCAAAACTGAACATTTAAATGAATAAATGTATTTGTTATTGTCACTCTTAAAGGAACACTCCACTTTCTTTTGAAAATAGGCTCATTTTATAACTCCCCTAGAGTTAAACAGTGAGTTTTACTGTTTTCGAATCCATTCAGCTGATCTCCGATCTCACTTTTAGCATAGCTTAGCATAGATCATTGAATCTGATATAATTTATATTACCCTGCACAAAACTCACCGCACGTATTAGGGGCTCTGTTAAAAGTCATTAGGGACAGATGAGGCGCACCTTCCTCTGTAACTTTCCCAGCGGGTGTCACTGGTGGACACTGTTACTTTATAAAAACAAGTTTTACACGGTCACATTTTGTAATAGTTGCAATGTTTTATTTTTGTTATATAGATTATTACTGTTATATAGATTAGACATCCAGTTTATTTTGAGGAGACACTGCCTCCCTTATCTACACAGAGGAAACGCCCCTGGTACGATGTGTGTAGTATGCATGTAATCCGGACGTACTACATTTGCCATGTTGTCCTTATCATGTGACCTACCAGCATCATTTAAGTCTCTTCACTGCCATTCACAAATGATCTCCAGTTGTAAAGTGTCCATCATATGCACACTTAAGAATCTTGTCAGAAATAGTACATCATCTGGTAACTTTTTGTCTACTCTTTTTTGAGCCCTGTGAATTCGGACATACTTATTTTGTCACATACTGTTTTTCGTCTACTACTGTATATAGTATGGAATCATGCGATTTCGGATGCAGCCTAAGGCTGGCCACACACTTGAAGATTTTGAGCCCACTTTGCACCTCCAAGAGATCAGGGAGCATGGCCCGATTGTAGGCTTGTCGCAAACAACTTTTTGTCCAAAAAATCCTCAATTGTGTGGTGTCATTGCGATTATTTTACTGCTCCTGATCGCATCAGAGCATGTGTAACGGAGGCCAGCTAGTAGTGGCTGTGCGAGTAAACCTCACTCCTCTGATCTCATGAGACGCTCTAGCGACTGACGCTAGGGGTTGCAGCCTTTAGCCTCCTTGTTAGAGCGTCCGACTCTCATGCCGGCGGACCCGGGTTCGAGTAGGCGGGGCGGGCGGTTCGAACAGGAGGGGTTACATTGGTGCCGTGACCCGGATGGGAGTGAGGTTTAGGGGGGTGAGTGTAACGGAAGCCAGCTAGTAGTGGCTGTGCGAGTAAACCTCACTCCTCTGATCTCAAGAGACGCTCTAGCGACTGACGCTAGGGGTTGCAGCCTTTAGCCTCCTTATTAGAGCGTCCGACTCTCATGCCGGCGGACCCGGGTTCGAGTAGGCGGGGCGGGCGGTTCGAACAGGAGGGGTTACATTGGTGCCGTGACCCGGATGGGAGTGAGGTTTAGGGGGGTGAGTGTAACGGAAGCCAGCTAGTAGTGGCTGTGCGAGTAAACCTCACTCCTCTGATCTCAAGAGACGCTCTAGCGACTGACGCTAGGGGTTGCAGCCTTTAGCCTCCTTGTTAGAGCGTCCGACTCTCATGCCGGCGGACCCGGGTTCGAGTCCCGCTTAGAGCGGGGCGGTTCGAACAGGAGGGGTTACACATGCACGATCACAAATCATAAATATCAAACATGTTTATATCAAACAATGAGAGCGAGCGAGCGAGCTTCACCAACCGGATGTTGCATGCTTCTATAGCTGAAACTTGGCAGCCACAAACGTGCCACCAAAGTGAAGTATTGAGAAAGAAGAACACCAATATTGTTTTTTTCTCCTTTGTTTTCCTTCCTGTAAAACAAAACTCATGCCAGGAGAATCAGCTGCCGACATCGATAATCCTCAATTTGTTTTTCTTCTTAGGTCACGTTTGATCCTGTAAGTCTCTGTGAGATCTCGTGTGAAAATGTTACTACAATCGACAGATATGTGGTCTCGCTGTCCAGACAAATCTTCTAGTGTGTGCATTTGGAGGATAATAATGCTAAAAATCGGTTGAATTGCCCTTATATCCGTGGTCTCGCACAATCTGAAAATCAGTTAAGATTTGAAAATCGTCTAGTGTGTCTCAGGCCTAACTAGGATGCAATCAAGACTAAACCGAACTGAAGCACATAAAACAAACGCACAGGAAAGAAAACAATTGATTTAAAAAATGATAAAAACACATGAATGCATGATTGATTTGATTAATATGTTTAATCATTTGAATAATATTAAAGATAAAAATAATTAGAAGAAAAAATAGGTGAAGGAGAATTATTATTGAGTATTTATGAAAATTGAGTGGCAAAGAAAGAGGGGTAAAGAATGAGAAAATTACAAAGCCCCTATGGGGATACGGTAATGGGGGAAAAATATGAAATGGGAGGAAAAAATATACTTCTTTGCATTCGCTCGCAAAACGTTTAAGTTGTCTCCTGCCTGCCTCTCTTCTCACTCTGAAAGGAAAGAGTACAGGTCCTGGATGAAAAAAAGTGTCTCTTTCAAATCATTTCATCTGTACTGCAGAGTGTCGACAACATAATAATACACTATTATGCAAATGTATGTAATTCAATTATTTTATTATTTACAGGCAAGATGACACCATTTTCTAAGAATATGGTTTCTGTCTCCCTCTGGATAACAGTCGTAATCCTTTTTGGTTCTCACTGTGATGGTGGCAACATCTTAGTGGTGCCTGTGGAGGGAAGTCACTGGGTGAACATGGACATCCTCATCAAGGCTTTACATGGTCAAGGGCACAGCATTGATGTAATACGCACCTTCAATAGCTGGTTTGTAAAGGAGAATTCAACTTATTACAACTCTATAACCATACCTAACACCAAAGGAATGGATGAAGAATTTGTAGAAGACATGCTCTTCAAAATGATTGACTATGAAAGAGGAAAGAGCCAGATGAGCGCTGTACAGCTGTATTTGCATGTATTCAAATCTATTCATAAAACTCATGAAATGATATGTCAGCTTATAACAAACATATTTGAAAGTGGAGAGATTCTTAAGACACTGAAGGAAAAGCAGTATGATCTGGTGCTTACTGATCCGGCATGGGGTGCAGGCATTCTCCTGGCTCATGAACTCAAGTTACCCATGGTATATAATGTGAGATGGACCACTACTGGAGAGGGACACTTTGACATCGCTCCCTCACCAATGTCTTACATCCCTATCACAGGATCTGGAAACACAGACAAAATGAACTTTTTCCAACGAGTAAAAAACGTGTTCTTCTATTTGCTAATGGACATTCAAAATAGCCGTTTTAATTTGCTACTGTACCAATCATTTTGTGATAAATATTTCCATACGCCTGTACGTTTTTATGAACTTCTCCAGGGGGCCGATATATGGCTTATGAGGGTTGATTTTGTTTTTGAATTTCCACGTCCAACAATGCCAAATATCATCTACATTGGTGGCTTCCAGTGTAAACCAGCGAAGGCTCTTCCACATGATCTGGAAGACTTCATGCAAAGTTCTGGAGAGCATGGAGTCATTATCATGTCTTTAGGGTCGTTTATCAGTGCCCTACCAGATGATTTAACAGCAGAAATAGCTGCTGCATTTGCTCTGCTCCCTCAAAAGGTAATTTGGAGATACACTGGTAAAAGACCGTCTACATTGGGAAACAACACATTACTGGTTGACTGGATGCCACAGAACGATCTTCTAGGGCATCCAAAGACGAAAGTTTTTGTTGCACATGGTGGAACTAATGGGGTTCAAGAAGCTTTGTACCATGGTATTCCAGTGGTAGGAATTCCATTCTTTTTTGACCAGTATGACAATCTTCTTCGATTACAAGAAAGGGGAGGAGCCAAGATACTCTCCATCGCAACTTTAAACAAGAACACACTGCATGCAGCCATACAGGAACTAATCAATGAACCATCTTACAGACGGAGTATGCAGAGACTCTCTCATCTGCACAGAGACAAGCCAATTAAACCTTTGGACAGCGCCCTCTTCTGGATTGAGTTTGTAATGAGACACAAAGGTGCTGCTCACCTTCGTACAGAGTCATACAAACTGCCTTGGTACTCCTATTACTCAGTAGATGTTGCAGTTACATTGTTTGCAGTTGTTCTGATATTCACTCTATCTATATTTTTAACATTTAGATATCTGTGTGTCAAGTGCTGCAGCAGAAAAAGGAAAACAGAGTGAAACATTCTGTTTTCACTGTTTAATGTTCAATGAAAACATATTAAAAATATATTTAAAAAATGTATACATAAAATATAAAACAATATATTTAGATGTTTGTTTGTCATTGAAACAACATTCAGAGTGCATTAATCACAGTTACATTTCATGAAATTATAAATACTGAATTATTCATTTTTAGACCCACGGGCCGGGTCGGGCTGATATTTCCTGCCACTATCTTTGGGCCAGGCCCTTGATTAAGCATTTGTTTTTTTTTAAACATTACTTTATTAGCCTAATTGGTATATATATATATATATATATATATATATATATATATATATATATATATATATATATATATATATATATATATATTTAGCAAAGTAGGAACTAATACTACAACTAAAAAACAAATGTGTACAAAGTTGCACAAGTCAGGATTAGTCTGAAAAAGCATGTTAAACTCACAGCACATGCAGTGATGAAGCGCAGCATTCTGAACAGAAACGCTCTGAGACGCCATGAGCTGCTTACGTGAACAGTGCGCTTTGCTTAACTATTTATTTTCGCTTCAAATTGTTTAATTTAAAAGTAGACATTTTAAGCTTTCTATACACATAATTCTCATGTCTGTGAGGCAAGTAGCCTGATGAGTTTCGGGTTATTTATGAGATGCACTCCAGTTCATGTGCAATGAAAGTGATCGCTCCGGCGATCAAAAATATCAACATTCATATTCAACATGCTTCAACTTCTGATATTTGTAAACAGCACAGCAGTAATGACTTTATGAGTTCTTTACGTGCAAGATTGAAAATATTAGGAAGAAAATTTATAACCATGCAACTGTCTACTACAGTATCACATCAGACAATGCATTGTAGTGCCATTGAGGAAGAATTACACTCATTCACTGCTATAGAAAAAGAAGAATTGGCTAAACTCGTTAAATAATCAAAATCAACAACATGTATGCTCGACCCTATACCAATAGGCTATTAAAAGAGATGCTCCCAGAGGTCATAGATCCTCTTCTTAATAACATTCGTTCATCCTTGTCATTAGGATTTGTAATGAAAACTTTTAAGTTGGCTATTATTAAACCACTTATTAAAAAATGCAACTTGATCCTACAGAATTAGTCAATTACAGGCCAATCTGAAATCTACCCTTTCTGTCAAAAATACTAGAAAAGGCAGCGTCCTTACAATTATGCTCCTTTTTAGAAAGAAATGGTATCTGTGAGGATTTCCAGTCAGGATTTAGACCGTATCATAGAACTGAGACTGCTCTCATCAGAGTTACAAATGATTTACTCTTATCATCCGATCGTGGTTGTATCTCTCTATTAGTGTTACTCGATCTTAGTGCTGCATTCGATATCGACCACAACATTCTTTTGAATAGACTCGAAAATGATGTTGGCATTAGTGCAATTGCAATTGACATGGTTTAAATCAAACTTATCTGACCGTTATCAGTTTGTAGCAGTAAATAAAAAGATGTCACACCGATCACAAGTTCAGTAGGACCGTTGCTCTGTCCGGTCCTCGTCATCAGTTAGGAACCTGGGTGTGCTCTTTGATACCAATCTTTCATTTGACAGCCACATTTCTAGCATCTGTAAAACTGCATTCTACCATCTTAAAAATATATCTAAATTATGGCATATGCTTTCAATGCAAAATGCTGAACAGTTCACATAACATGCGTTCATGACCTCAAGGCTAGATTATTGTAATGCTCTACTGGGTGGTTGCCCTGCTCGCTTAATAAACAAACTCCAGCTGGTCCAAAACGCAGCAGCTCGAGTTCTTACTAGCAGTGTTGGGCATGTTACTTTAAAAAGTTAATTAGTTATAGTTACTAGTTACGTCTTACAAATAGTAACTGAGTTGCATTATTATAAAAGTATCTAATTACCAGGGAAAGTAACTACTGTGTTACTTTTTTTTTTCAAATGTTCAAATATGTCAAATAACTTGGATGCCCCCAATATTAAATATGTTAAATGAACGAGTTGGAAACTAAATAGAATAAATTATTATTATAAAACATTGTACATTAAAGGTGCCCTAGAATGATTTGAAACAACATTTTAAATTGTTCTCTGGTATCTACATAGAGGGTATATGGCTTATTTAAGGTCAATAATTGTCCAGCTACGGTTTTACAGGTCCATTTACAACTCTAGAAATCATCCCCAGGATGAAATGGTCTGTTTTTGCCTTATTTGGAAGGGTCATGAATATTAATGCGGAGTTCTGCTCTGATTGGCTGTTTCACTGCGGCTCAATGATAGCATGCACGTCTATACTGACCGTCATGACGATGGAGAGATTAGGCATTCAACCTTATATATATATCAATCAGTATATAATCATACTTCAGTTGTCAAAAATATAAATAAATAAATATCAAATTACTATCGTTTCAACTTAAATGGTGGAGGTGGTGACGTTAGCTAGAAGGATCGAGTGAGCTATGTGTAAGCAACTAAACTAACATGTTACGTATCTATGGTTTCATTTACTAATTTATGACAACACTGGCATGAAATAATATTAACCTGTCATTAGACATATTATTTAGTTATGTAAACCACTTGGAATATCCTATTCTTACCGTTTAGCATCTTGCGTTGGATATAGACAACAACGGGGATATTATCGTTAATGTTGTCTCTCTAAGAAACTTTCGATTTAATCAGAAATGGTTTAGACAGTCAAGAAGTGGATAAAATCACTTACTGCTTGCAGGAATATGGTTGGAATTGCCCCTTTCTTCAGTGTCAGACGCTGAGCAAAGCCTGCTTGATATTGTCCCGGGTTTGAAAACTGTCCGTGGTCAAATGGGCTGAGCAAACTATCAACTTTGAATTAAATTGTTGCGATATCCGATTATAAATAAACATCAACCATGCCTGTTGACATGTTTTATCTGTGGGAAGAGTATGAAACGTCTTCACATCTCCTGCACAGCCTGGAACAGAACATTTGTTTCCATGATCTGTCATGTTAGCTATCATCGCGTCAGGCTTACTGCTGCAGAACTCCAGTTGATACGGCGGCTGCGCAGTTCCGCCAGATAGTGAACATGTGCTTGCTTATGAAAATGTTGGGGGGCGTACATATTAACGATCCCATGTATTGCATCACTGCTGGCGTTACGTTGAGATTTGCCTATTTTTCCGTGGTGTTTTTCACAAACGAGATTTACATGTGAAGGAGGAGGCAATGGTGTTTGAGACTCACTGTATGTGATTTACATGTACTGAACTCCTGTTATTCAACTATGGCAAGGTTCATTCGATTTTTCATTCTAGGGCACCTTTAATCTACACTATTGTAATGTTGCTGTGGGACAAAGAGACAACTATCAAATTCAATACATCATTGTAAATATTATCAGTAGGCCTACTATAGTGTAAATATTGTGTAAATATTATCAGTACTATACTACTCCTTTGGTAGTGAAGCTCACGTTATCACCTGGGTTTTTAGCCACTAATTTTGTTGCGGCATGTGAGGATGTGAAGTGCTTCATTAGATTAGAATTACTTGTCACGTTTGCACGTCACATAAACATTCTAAACATTAATAAAAATTCAAGGCACTGGTGCTCGCCTTCAAAGCAACCACTGGCTCTGTACCAATATACCTAAACTCGCTTGTTCAGACTTACACACTCTCCAGGAGCTTACGTTCTGCCAGTGAACGACGCCTTGTGGTGTCATACCAGAGAGGCATGAAATCGCTCTCACAGACCTTTTCTTGGACCGCCCCCACTTGGTGGAATGACCCGCCTATCTCAATTCGAGCGGCCGAGTCTGTAGCCATTTTCAAAAAACATCTAAAGACACATCTCTTCCAGCACCACCTGACCAATTAAGAATAGCACTTATCATTCTATTCATTTTCTGTCTGTCTAATTTATTTAAAAAATAAAATAAAATAAAATAAAAAAGTTCTGTCCTGTGTGTTCTGTGCTAGATTAACTGAGACTGTTACAGCACTTGCATACTGTTGCCCTTGACTGTTCTAGTTGCTTCTATTGCTCTCATTTGTAAGTCGCTTTGGATAAAAGCGTCTACTAAATGACTAAATGTAAATGTAAACATTCTTACCTTTCACCTCAACGAGGGAAAAGTAGTGCTTATACTTCCAGTTTGCGAAAGCTACCTTTGAAGTCGTTGGACTTGCAATCGCTCTGACTCCTTCTGGTCGTTGGTGTGTGTGACTAAACAATATGCATGTGCGTGTGTGTGTGTGAACTCAAGCTATCAACCTCAACCTTGTCTCCCACCCACCAATCATCATCAGTTATGTGTACCAAAAACACGCATGGCATGCACGCATACCTGCACGCACACATACACACGCCAACCAACCAGAGAAAAAAAATCGTTGCAGGTCCGACTGACAGAGAGCCTGTTCGGATGAAAACTGCTTCAGTGAGCTCAATTATTGTAACAGCATTTTATTCTCAGTAACGCTAACGCCGTTGTAACGGGAGAAACAGTAATTTGTTTGATTACTCGTTACTGAAAAAAATAATTCTGTTAGTAACACCGTTTATCTATAACGCCGTTATTCCTATCACTGTTTACTAGAACCAGGAAGTATGACCATATTAGACCGGTTCTGTCAACACTGCTCTGGCTCCCTATTAAACATTGCATACATTTTAAAATCTTGCTTATTACTTACAAAGCACTAAATGGTTTAGCTCCCCAGTACTTGAGCGATCTCTTGACACATTATACTCCCTCACGTCTATTGCGGTCTCAAAATTCTGGCCAGTTTATAATACCTAGAATATCACAATCAAACGGTCGATACTTTTCTTATTTAGCACCTAAACTCTGGAACAGTCTTCCTAGCATTGTTCGGGAAGCAGACACACTCTGTCAGTTTAAATCTAGACTAAAAACACATCTCTTTACTATGGCATACACATAAAACATTTATTTTTTCAGTTAAATGATTGTTAGGCTGCATTAACTAGGTCAGCCGGAACCGGGAACACTTCCCATAACACCTGATGTACTCTTTACATCATAAAAAGAATGGCATCTACGCTAATGTTAGTCTCTCTGTTTATCCCGAGGTTTACTGCAGTCAGCCGGATCCAGGCTGTATTCAGATCAGATGGTGGACCTGCGCCCAGACATGACCAACGCATCCCTGAAGTGTCTGCAGAGACCGTGTCAATTAGACTCCCCCTGAAATTGCCTCATCGACACGTCATCCTCAATATACCCGTCTCCGGCGTGATGACTCCGATCCTTCAAATATTCTTATTTAATAATTGTTTAATCGACATGTCATCCTCAATAAACCCGTTTCCGGCATGATGACTCCGATCTTTCGAATATTCCTATTTAATAATTGGTTAATCGACTTGTCATCCTCAATAAACCCGTCTCCGGCGTGATGACTCCGATCTTTCGAATATTTCGATCTAATATGACCTCTGATCTGTAAAGTTGCCAGAATAGTAATCATACACTGTTTGTTAATTGACCAGAGGAGAACTGGCACCCCGACTGAGCCTGGTTTCTCCCAAGGTTTATTTTTCTCCATTATGCCACCTGATGGAGTTTTGGTTCCTTGCCACTATTGCCTTTGGCTTGGCTTGCTCAGTTGGGGACACAAAATTTTCAACTAAATATCCAAATAAATTTAATAAATTTCTAAACTGAATTAAATACATCAACTAAATAACTGCTCTGCCCACATTGTCACTCTATGATAATTGAACTGAGCTGATGAAATCACAGTTTTCTCCAGATCGGCTGTACAGCCGAATCAAATTCTGTTGCATTATTTTCCTCTTTAACACTGTGAAGCTGCTTTGAAACAATCTGCATTGTAAAAAGCGCTATATAAATAAAGTTGACTTGACTTGACTAACCTGCACAAGGTGTGCAAACGAGCCACGGCTAAACTGGGCCAAGCGTGGCCCGCATCACAGGATGCAGAAGGAGCAGAGAGAGACCATTACAATGGGAAAAGACTGCCGCCTGCTCAACCCACAGCGAGACAACTTCTACCCGCTGTGCTGGTGTGCATGAAAGAGATCTGCCGCCATTGGGGTAGCCCCTTCTAAGCTGGAGATTCAAGGGATTGGAGAGCTAAGGGCGATATGCTCCCCGAATACAGCAAACAACCTAATAAATATTTTACTTTCGCAACCAGGCATACAGCCGAGGATGATAGATTGCAAAGAAATCCAAAGATTAAAACGTGTCTCCCTAGTATCACCGCTGGAGGGAGCGCATGCTCCTCCAGATGGGGTCAGCACAGAAACAGTAATGATGTCATCAAAGCGTGCATGTGAAGGTGAAGTATACAAGGGACCTCTCTCGGCTAGCATACTCAATTGCCTTGCATGCGCAGCTCATCCGTGGGTTGTAAACACAATTTTACAGGGATACAGACTTCAATTTGCCATGAAACCTCCCAGACTCACTGGTATGGTAGTCTCAGTGGAAGAGGGAGAATCAGCTCGCATCCTGACGGCTAAGATAGACACTCTTTTAGACAAACAAGCCATCAGAGTGGTGCCAAAGGAAGTGAGCTGTCAGGGGTTTTACTCCCGTTACTTTGTGATTCCAAAGAAAGGGAGCACATCTCTGCGTCCAATTTTTTATCTCTGTGTGTTAAACAAGCACCTACAGAAGTGTTCATTCAAAATGTTGACACACAAAACGCTCTATCGATCCATCCGCCAGAACGATTGGTTTGTGACGATCAATCTGTCAGACCAGTGTGAATAACTCATGCGTGTGTCAGAGCGCTCAGACATTGGAAAAGCCCCGCGACGCTCAGAACGGGGATTCCCGAGAGCCACTATGACGATGGATGCATCATTAAAGGACTGGGGAGCAACTCTGATGGGCAGAGCTGTGAACGGTGTGTGGCCTCCACAGCTGATTCACAAGCACATAAATTACTTGGAATTGTTGGCAGTGTTTCTAGCGCTGAAACATTTTCTGAGCTTCATCAAGGGCCAGCATGTTTTAGTGAAAACAGACAATTCTATAGGGGTTGCTTATATCAACCAACAGGGAGGCACGCGCTCTCTTCAACTGCACCAGTTAGCAAAAAAGCAGATTGTGTGGTGCGACACAAGGCTTTTATCCATCAGGGCAATCCATGAGTAGAAGCTTAAGTAAAACTTAAGTAAAGTTCAAGTATATTTTTTAAGTATACTTGTATAATATCAATGTACTAGAAGTATACTGTTTCAGTACTACAAGGGCCTACATTGGCCCAATTTTTAGTGTGTAAAAGTATACTTTAAGTGTAACAGTAGTAAAATTTGAGTACACAAGGTTACAATTAAGTTTTTCATTTGTACTGCAACTATACTACAAGTGAACATATAGGTATACTGATAGTCTACTAGTCAAATACTTGTAGCACATTTTGTAGTTTATAAAAAGTTCACTTTGAAGTATACGCTCAGAAAACCACTAGTTGTAGATTTATACTGCAAGTTTACTTATACTTGCAGTTTACTATTTACTATATATTACTTCTGCACTGTAAAATATACTACTATGTTCCTATTTAATTTTTATTTTTTTAATACTTGAAATATACCTTTAACTGCACTTTAACGCTCTAAAGCTGTAGTCCAAGGGCCTCTGGTTATCAAAAGATGCCCCTGACTGTGCCATATAGAAGACAAATAAACTTTGTACTATGAACTTTTTTGCTGTGGGCTGCTCACTGTAAAGTGCAATGCTAAAGGAGAAATTTGCTCATTTTCAAAGACAGAATGCCAAGATAAAGATATCAGCACTGAACAAAGCAGAAGCATACGCCAGTCAATATAGCCGTAAGTAATCTATAGTTTATGAATTAAAACAACAGGCTTTTTTAATGAAAGGATATTTATTCTGAATAAATGTTGTATTTGCATTACTTCAGAGAACAGTTTTAAAAATGTGTTTCAAAAAGACAATACAGATATGAATATCAGAATCAGAAAGAGCTTTATTGCCAAGTGTGCTTGCGCACACAAGGACTTTTTCTTGGTGCTGAAGCTTCCAGTGCACATATGCAATACAAACACAACAAGAACATAGTAATACAAATTCTAAGAATAAAAATATGAAAATAGTATAAAAAATGTAAGGTCACAGTTATGTTTAGTCAAAATAAACATTTACAGATTATGAACATATTTACAGAATTGAGTAGTCCTTATAGTTCCCACTATAATAGTGTGTGCTCTTGCTGAATCAGATTCAGAATTGACAGCCATACTTTCCCGGGTGGCTGAGGCGTAGTGCAACACTTAAATCGCCTTGCCTACCCCCGTGCCTTTTTCCCCGGATGGGCATTGGAAAAACTATTTTGTGTCAAAATATGGAAAACCAAAAGGGACAAAATCTGTATGCATTTTTCCCTCTCTCACTATCCTGCATGCACGAGGGTAGTCCCGACCCAGGGGTAATGCAGGAACTGCGTGCTGCGGTGGACCTCGCTCTCCGGGGGGACAGAAGTCATCGCACGCTCCCTGGGTCAGGCGATGTCCATACTAGTGGTCCAGGAACCTGGGGCTAAACCTGGCAGATATGCGCAAGTCCAACTAAGTTCGGTTCCTCAACGCCCCTGTCTGTCAGGCTGGCCTCTTCTGCAACGCCGTCGAGAACTTTGCCCAGCAGTTCTCGATGGCCCAGAAGCAGACAGAGGCGGTTTAAAAGAAAAAAGAAAAAACCCGCTCAGGGCTTTGCTAGTCTACAAGCAAGCGTAAGGGGAAGCGGCCCTGAGACGGGCAGCCCAGGGAGAACAGGAGCTGCTCCGAGGGAGGAGGACCGGGGGCCCCGACTGGTGTCATAGCATCGAGTCCAGCAGTACCCACATTTTCAGAGCAGTTTCCTCTCTCCCTGGGCACCAAGAGGGCCAGGTTGGCAGTGTGCAACACCCCTGGGCCTTGCCACTCCTTTCCTCCCCTCACCTTGCCAGGGGCAGCAGTGTGCAGCTCAAGGACGCCTCCAGGCCTTCTCACCCACACTCTGCCCCACCCTGGAATACTCAGACAACACTCCGGGCCGCCTCTGGGCCTTCCGAGTCGGGTCTGTCTGTTTCACCTCGCTGCCCCACCCCGGGTACGTCTGTGGTGCCATTGGTCTCGCTTGTTCGGTCTCTGGGGGCTTGGCTACAGCTCCCCGGGCCGTCTCGCTGGCTCATCCGTACCATTAGACTCGGCTACGTGATTCAGTTCGCTTACCGGCCTCCCAAGTACAGGGGCATCCTCTTCGCCTCCGTGCGAAGCATGGATCTCTTATCTCGGTATGGAGCTGGATCCGGTCAGCCAGACTGCACGCCTCACGGAAGAGCAGGTCCGGTCGGTGTTGAACTGGTTGAATTCGTTCAAAGGCAGGACAGCGATCCCACAGAATTTTTTTTCAGAGGCTCCTGGGGCATATGGCATCTGCAGCCACGGTAACGCCGCTCGGATTGCTTCATATGAGAGCGCTTCAACACTGGCTTCATGGCCGAGTCCCAAGGTGGGCGTGGCAGAGCGGCCAGTACCGGTACCAGTGACTCCTTGCTGCCGCCAAACTTTCTGCCCCTGGTCCGACGCTTCGTTTCTCTGGGCCGGGGTGCCCTTAGAACAAGTGTCCAGGCATGCTGTGCTCTTCACGGATGCCTCCTCCACAGGCTGGGGGGCCACGTACAACGGGCATGCAGTTTCAGGTCTGTGGACGGGACCTCAATTGCACTGGCATATCAATTGCCTCGAGTTGTTGGCAGTACACTTGGCACTGCGCTGCCTCAAGGGGCCGCTACGTGGCAAGCATGTACTGGTCCGTATGGACAACATTGCGGCCATTGCGTACATCAACCGTCAGGGTGGTCTACGCTCCCGTTGCATGTTCCAACTCGCCCGCCACCTCCTCCTTTGGAATCAGAAGCATCTGAGGTCGCTTCGTGCCATTCACATCCCAGGTGCGCTCAACCGGACAGCCGACGAGCTCTCATGGCAGCCAACACCTCCGGGAGAGTGGCGACTCCATCCCCAGGCGGTCCAGCTGATATGGGACCTCTTTGGAGCCGCACAGGTAGACCTGTTTGACTCTCCGGACTCGACCCATTGCCAGTGGTACTATTCCCTGACCGGGGGCACCCTCGGCACGGATGCACTGGTGCACAGCTGGCCCCCGGGACCTGCGCAAATATGCATTTTCCCCAGTAAACCTTCTTACACAGACCCTGTGCAAGGTCAGGGAGGATGAGGAGCAGATCTTGTTAGTTGCACCCTAGGCCCAACCGGACCTGGTTCCCAGAACTAACTCTCCACGCGACAGCCCCTCCTTGGCTGATTCCCCTGAGGATGGATCTTCTTCTCAGGGACGGGGCAGTCTATGGCAACCGCGTCCAGACCTCTGGAAACTCTATGTCTGGTCCCTGGACGGGACGCGGAGGTTCTAGGTGGGCTACCACAGGCAGTGGTAGACACCATCTCTTCTGCTAGAGCCCCCTCTACGAGGCGCCTCTACGCTTTGAAGTGGAACCTGTTCGTTGAATGGTGCTCTTCCCACCGGGAAGACCCCCGAAGGTGTTCGGTTAGTGTCGTGTTTTCTTTCCTGCAAGATGGGCTGGAGCGAAGGCTGTCTCCCTCCACCCTCAAAGTGTACGTCGTAGCAATAGCGGCGTATCACAATGCAGTCGAAGGTAAGTCCTTGGGGAAGCACGACCTAATCGTCAGGTTCCTCAGAGGTGCGAGGCTAAATCCTCCTCGTCCAAACTCGTTACCCTCTTGGGACTTGGCTCTAGTGCTCAGAGCACTTCAGAGCCCTCCCTTTGAGCCTTTGCAGTCTGTGGAGCTTAAAATCCTGTCAATGAAGACAGTGCTTCTGACGGCATTGGCCTCCATCAAGAGGGTAGGGGACCTGCATGCACTTTCGGTCAACGAATCGTGCCTAGAATTCGGACCGGACAACTCTCACGTTGTCCTGAGACCACGGCCTGGATACGTGCCCAAGGTTCCTACCACTCCCTTCCGGGACCAGGTAGTGAACCTGCAAGCGTTCCAGTACCAGTCCCAAGACGTGCCTTGCCCGTTCGGGTTGTAAGCACACTCAAAAAGGAGTGTGGCTTCCTCCTGGGCGCTGGCTCAAGGCGCCTCGCTGACAGATATATGTAGAGCTGCGGGCTGGGCGACACCTAACACGTTCGCTAGATTATAGCCTCTGTGTAGGGCCGGTATCTTCCCGCTTTCTCGCCCACAGTGGCCAGTAGCGCTAAGTGCCAGTTCTAGTGTCGACTTGCAATGCCACTCCCGCCCTCTGGGCCGGATACTTGCGTCTATTGTCTCCAGTTGTGTTCCCCGGAAACGGCTAACCCTGTCGAGCTCCTCCGTCACCCCTTCGGTGCCAAACATTGCGGCCGTCTGACGCCAGGCCTGCACCCGTATGCTTGTGAAACGTGTGTTTAGGCTGGGTTCCATATGTAGCAGTTCCCTCACGGCAACCCCATATGTGTATTCTTCCACTGTACCTGCTACCCTACTTGGCTAGCCCCGTGTCTTTCCCTTGACAGAGCCCGCTCTGTCCTCTCTGGGCGTGTTCTTTCCCCCCTGGAACCAGGCTGGAACCACCCCAGAGACTGCCATATGTTGCACTACCCTGCCAGGTTAGACCTTATGTGTATTCCGCCACCAATCCTTCCACTGAAGGACGTGGCTCCGCAGCCATCTCCCAAGACGGGCACACTTTCCCAGCGTTATACAATAGTCACACTGAGTGGGTCTTGCAGAAACAGCAGTGACTGACCTACCTGCTTGGAGCCCTGACTTCCGTACCATCTAAGATGGTCCAGTGCGCTCAAGCAGGACGCTGGAAGGGCCAGCCTCCTGGCGTTTTGGTAGGGATCCCAATTCGTCGGTCAGTTCCGGCGTACGTCGAACATGACCGACTGAAAGGGAACGTCTCGGTTACGTATGTAACCCTCGTTCCCTGAAGGAGGGAACGGAGACGTACATCCCGTCGCCAGGTGCTGCGCTTCCACTAGGGGGCCGAGTCACTAGTTTGGCTCCTCAGCAGAAAAAAGCAATGATCAAGCATTCCACTTCCTTATTTATACCCGCGCTGCGGGGCGGTGCGTGGAATGTGTGAATCGCATGCCAATCTCCATTGGCTCGTTTTTAACACACTCAAAGTAGATTGGTCTCTGAGATCAGATCCCAATTCGTCGGTCAGTTCCGACGTACGTCTCCGTTCCCTCCTTCAGGGAACGAGGGTTACATACGTAACCGAGACGTTTTCAAACATCTCAATTTTATAGTCTAATTGGTTAATAACAAACTCAAGTGTGCTTGTACTCCATAAAATCAGTCATCATGACACACCCTAGCCCAGCTTAGAGTCAGCTGGCAGGTGCTGAAGTCGCTGACGAGCACGCACTTTCAGCCAATCAGCGATCAGCAGGGAGACGTGCTCATTCATGATAGGTTTTCAGCACGAAATTGTAGCTAGATATCAAGTGATCGCTATGCCAAAGTGGCATAAATATACAGTAAGTTATCTACATTAATGAGTGGAAGAGTGAACCAACTCTCAAAACGTGGATTTCACCTGTGACTGAAAGACTCTTTATAAATATAAGTAACTCTAAGAGCACAGTTGAATGACTTGAATTGAAATCGAATATATGACTCCTGTCCATCATCATGAGCACAATGGCCTGATCAGGACATCTACACCTTTTAAACTGTCTAGACTGCACTCTACTCGTCCCGACAGCTGCTGAAATAGGTTTGAATCAACGATTAATCCATTTTGACTGTGTTAAGTTCTGCATTATGTTCTACAAATATGTACTTCACGAAAGGCATAAAGTTACTGTAGTTCTGTCTGAAGTTAAAGCACAACACAAAGATAAACGCATTCTTGTTATTTTTTGTTGTTGTAGAACTATCGTACAGTATCAGTCAATGACACATTTTGGCTGTGGTGTGTGCAGTAATGTGTGTGTAATGCCTGCTAATTAAGTTGTTTATTCCAATCACTTATATACGCACAACCGGCGCAACGTCATAGAATGTCTCTGAACAGATTCAAGCACACTTTTAGGGGAAAATAAACTAGGCTCTCATAGACTTCAATACAAAATAGCGGCACAAAACAACGTCCGTACACAGCCGGCAGGCTTGAATAACTTAAGAAATCACCAATATTAAACATGTCAAGTAATTATATGTCCACCCTGCCTGCCATAGAGTGTGAAAGATACATCCACACACTTAATTTGGTTAATTTAAAAAACATGTCCCTTCATTCTCCCACCGTCAAATTGGTAAATATACAGTAAGTTAGTAATGAGTGGGAGAGTGAACCATCTCTCAAAACGTGGATTACACTGTGGCTCAAAGACTCTTCATAAACTAACTCTAAGCACAGTTGAATGACTTGAATTGAAATCGAATATGACTCCTGTCCATCATGAGCACACTGATCAGAACACCTTTTAAACCGTCTAGACTGCGCTCTACTCGTCCCGACAGCTGATGAAAGAGGTTTGGATCAACGATTAATCCATTATGACTGTGTTAAATTCTGCGTTATGTTCTACGAAATATGTACACAAAATATATAAAGTTACTGTAGTTTTGTCTGAAGTTAAAGCACAACACAAAGATAAACGCATTCTTGTTGTTAATGTTTTGTTGTAGTACTATCGTGTATCAGTGAATGACACATTTTGGCTGTGGTGTGTGCAGTGATGTGTGTGTAATGCCTGCTAATTACGTTGTTTATTCCAATCACTTATATTGGGCACTTTTTGCACTTAAATTAGTTTATTCTTACTTTTGACATTTGAAAATGATCATCGGTTAATTTTGTGAATTTGACAGTTTAGACATTTTAGTCATGCATGACTGTATTTGAATGTATTTTCCCTGTATTTATTTTATTTTGTCATCATTATTTTTTTAAGGAGATAAAATGGTGCTACTCAACCTTGATAGACATGG
This sequence comes from Romanogobio albipinnatus, assembly GCA_023566225.1. Classification (NCBI taxonomy): domain Eukaryota; kingdom Metazoa; phylum Chordata; class Actinopteri; order Cypriniformes; family Gobionidae; genus Romanogobio; species Romanogobio albipinnatus. The sequence goes on along the minus strand of CM042251.1, from coordinate 13,318,565 downwards.
CAATAAAATTATATCACATTATTTTGGCAGTTCAACATTTGGGTGTTTTTTTCTTGGATTGGGCGTGTTTTAGCAAGCTTTTGGGCAGGAAACCGTCAACCCAATCTGGCAACACTGCGAGCGTGCCTCAGACTGAGAGAGTGCAGTTAGAAAAGCCAGAGTTACACAGAGGAAGAAATAGTTGATAAAGTTGATAAAACTGTTAAAGAAAGAAAATCTTTAGTTTAATGTTGACTTGAATGTGGTGATGACGACAATCGCGTGATTGTATTGAGTGGATGGTGAGGTGTAAATCGCCGTTTATACGAGTGTTGTGTTCCTGCATGTGAGAGACCTCCAGTTGGGGAGGGGAATTCAGTCCACATCAACGAAGATTGAGCAGAGCAGGGGAGAACAGCGATAAGTGAGATTGCACGTGTGCCAGCTACCACACGTGAGCTTTTTCTGTGTGCTTTAGAGTTTCAATAAGAGCACATGCAAGCCTCTACCGTTGTTTTGCACCCCTTTTATTAGAGGCCAAGCACCGAAGGTGCGATGGCACCTATTGAAACCGTTCCCGTTCCTATTATTATTAGGGGCCAAGCACCGAAGGGCCCGTTGAAATCAGTCCCGTATTTTCTTCTTCCGCCATGGGAGTCTATGGCAGCCCATAGAACCGTATGGTAAAAAGTTGTGAAACTTGGCACACTAATAGAGGACAGTCTGATCTGTCACCATAGCAATTTTGGTGTCTCTATCTCAATCCCTCTAGCGCCACCACCTGTCCAAATGTGTACTCATGTTTATGCTAATAACTTTTGAACCTTAAGGGCTAGAAACAAAATTATGCCGCTCATGCTCATGCCGATTCGATTGCACCATATGGCGTCATTTTCCGTCATAATAATTTTCCAGCTATTTTCAATTTTCAGAAAAACCTACTTTTGCAAACTTGTCCTAGACAGTTCATCCGATTTGCACGAAAATTGAACCAGATCATCTTCAGACCATGCTGACAAAAACACACGTCAAATCATTTTCAATAAACGCGCAAACAAATTTTACGTAGCGCTTGCGAAAACAGAGGTAAGGCTGTATCTCCACAACGCTTTATCGTATTCACACCAAACTTGGTACATGTCAGCACAAGCACGTCTTGAGGCAACATGCAGCGTTTCGGCACAGCGCCACCTACTGGTCCAGAGATACGAAAAAGGTTTTTTTTTTTTTTTTTTTGCTGAACCGTTTGTCCAAAAATCATAAAAGTGGTCTCGTTAGATTCGGGACATCATGCCCAACATGTACAAATCCCATTAAATGTTCCTTCCTTTTAAAACTCATTTTATTTCTTAAAATATGTAATATCTGATAGTAAATCATTCCATATTTTCATTCCTCCAGATATTATAGTCCATTGTTCTGCAGTGGTTTTATTCAAAACAAAATACATGACATTCTGTGCACAGTTTAAAACAGGAGGAAGATCATTGGTAAAATAATGATGATAATAATAGTCCTAAACAACTTCCTTGAGAAACACCACATTGCTCTTTAAAATCTGAATAACTTCCATAATAACATAAACATTGTCACATATTAAACAGATAACTTTTAAACCAGTGCACACAGTAAGTACATTTCTGACATTTCAATTTATCCAGCAATAATTTGATTCATTCCATAAAATGCTGAGCTAAAATCTAACGATACAGCTTCTACTAAGTTATTGTCAGAAATTTGTGCTCATACTACTCCCTAATATTGATCTGTAATTCATATTTAGACATTATAAAATCACTATTTTAACATTTACAATCACATTTTGTAAAATGCATCACTTCCTTTCTATTGAAGTATTGGTATTGACAATTGTGCCACATGATGAGTAATGTGAAACCTGAAAAAGACTTGCAGTAAACATTTTGTTTTCACCATATATTTCACATATCTGTATCTACAACAAAATGCGTGTGTGTTTGTGTGTGTGAGCATGTTTAGTCTGTATAAAATATTATTGTTTAAGCCTATTGTTTAAGTATTCATTTTCTGCCATATTTTGTGGTCTCAGTAATACACTTTAAGTTGACATAGGGTTGACAAAACTCGGTATGGGTCATCACCACGATGCCCTGAGGTAGCCTGAGTAGTTTTGAAACAGCGCCACCTAGTGGATTTTAACATAATATTTTACAGCTATTTTGCCTAAAATCACCTTAATAGGTCTTTAATTGCTCATTGCTGCAGTTGATCTGACATTGCCAGCCATTTTGGCATGTCTTGTCTTCTTCTTTGCGCTTGGCCCCGGTATGGCTGCTTGCAGCTGTATTTTATTTTTGAGATTATCATTGTAAAGAACCTTCTTATTTTGTTTTGTAATTCTGTTACTACATTGTTTTCTGCACTCATTGGAGACGATTGGGTGGTTTGATTATTTTTGTTATAGCCTATGCCAGCCCCTTTTATTAATTGGAAGTGTATCCCCAAAAACTGTTTTTCTTCCCTAAACAAGAAATACATTAATGCTGTGTCTCCTTTGAGACTTAGTCAGGAATAAAAAATCCTTTTTTTTAGATGTCTCCTAACATACAAGAAGACATTGAACGGCCACATAAATTTATGTAATCCAATTATTTTGTTATTTACAGGCAAGATGAAACCATTTACTAAGAACATGGTTTCTGTCTCTCTCTGGATAACAGTCGTAATACTTTTTGGGTCTCACTGTGATGGTGGTGCCTGTGGAGGGAAGTCACTGGGTGAACATGGACATCCTCATCAAGGCTTTACATGGTCAAGGGCACAGCATTGATGTAATACACACCTTCAATAGCTGGTTTGTAAAGGAGAATGCAACGTATTACAACTCTATAACCATACCTAACACCAAAGGAATGGATCAAGAATTTATAAAAAATGTACTCAATAAAATGGTTGACTATGAAAGAGGAATGAGCCACTGGATGAGTGCTGTTTGGCTGTTTTTGGATGTATTCAACGCTATTCATAAAAATCATGAAATGATATGTCAGCTTATAACAAACATATTTGAAAGCAAGGAAATTATGAAGATGTTGCATGAAAAGCAATACGATCTGATGCTTACTGATCCAGTATGGGGTGCAGGCATTCTCCTGGCTCATGAACTCAAGTTACCCATGGTATATAATGTGAGATGGACCACTACTGGAGAGGGACACTTTAACATCGCTCCCTCACCAATGTCTTACATCCCTATCACAGGATCTGGAAACACTGACAAGATGATCTTCTTTCAACGAGTAAAAAACATTTTCTTCTATTTCCTAATGGACATTCAGAACAGCCGTTTTAATTTGCCACAGTACCAAGCACTGTGTGACAAATATTTCCATCCACGTGTGCACTTTCGTGAACTTCTCCAGGGGGCCGATATATGGCTTATGAGGGTTGATTTTGTTTTTGAATTTCCACGTCAAACAATGCCAAATATCATCTACATTGGTGGCTTCCAGTGTAAACCAGCAAAGGCCCTTCCACATGATCTGGAAGACTTCATGCAAAGTTCTGGAGAGCATGGAGTCATTATCATGTCTTTAGGGTCGTTTATCAGTGCCCTACCAGATGATGTAACAGCAGAAATAGCTGCTGCATTTGCTCAGCTCCCTCAAAAGGTAATTTGGAAATACACTGGAAAGAGACCATCTACATTGGGGAACAACACATTACTGGTTGACTGGATGCCACATAACGATCTTCTAGGGCATCCAAAGACTAAAGTTTTTGTTGCACATGGCGGAACCAATGGGGCTCAAGAAGCTTTGTCCCATGGTATTCCAGTGGTTGGAATCCCATTCTTTTTTGACCAGTATGACAATCTTCTTCGTTTACAAGAAAAGGAAGGAGCCAAGATACTCTCCATCGCAACTTTAAACAAGAACACACTGCATGCAGCCATACAGGAACTAATCAATGAACCATCTTACAGACGGAGTATGCAGAGACTCTCTCATCTGCACAGAGACAAGCCAATTAAACCTTTGGACAGCGCCCTCTTCTGGATTGAGTTTGTAATGAGACACAAAGGTGCTGCTCACCTTCGTACAGAGTCTTACAAACTGCCTTGGTACTCCTATTATTCAGTAGATGTTGCAGTTACATTGTTTGCAGTTGTTCTGATATTCACTCTATCTATATTTTTAACAGTTAGATTTCTGTTTGTCAAGTGCTGCAGCAGAAAAAGGAAAACTGAGTGACACATTTGCATTTGAAGTAGATCGCTTACAACTGATATTAAATTATTTGACTGTTTAATGGCGATGAAAATGAAATATTAAATATATATACATAGAATATGAAAGAAATGCATTAATAAACATGAACTAACAATGAACATTACATTCGTTATGGTGCTTATTAATCTTTGATAATGTTAGGTAATAAAAATCCAACTGTGCATTCATTGTTCATGTTAGTTCACAGTGCATTAGATAATGTTAACAAATACAATATTTGATTTTAATAATGTATTATTAAATGTTGAGATTAACATTAACTAAGATGAACAAATAGTGTAGAAATTCTTAGTTCATGTTAGCTAAAGTAGTTAAGTAATGTTAACTCATGAAACCTTATTGCAAAGTATTACCTAAAAAGTATAAAAATGCATGTTTGTCATTGATACATAATTCCTCCGTCAATAAATACTGAATTTTTTTTACTGTCTATGCATGCTTTAAAATAAAAATGATGTTGTATCACCCCATTCCACTGCCTTGAATAATGATTTGATCCTTCAGTCTTTACAGTGAAATTTTTTTTTTTTTTTTTTTTTTTTTTACCAAATACTTCGAACAACATTTTCAGCTCTAGGAAAAAAAAGTTATTGTCCAGCTAAAGTAATTAAGTATAAATGGACTTATGTGAGTCTAAAATCTAACTTTAATGGTCTGACGAAATCCAAACACTACATTCAATACTAAACCCCCTTTTTTCTCATTTCATTGGGTTCTTTATTTACATTTACATTTATGCATTTTGCAGACGCTTTTATCCAAAGCGACTTACATTGCATTCAAGATACACATTTTACATTTTGTCAGTTCTTGCTTTCCCTGGGAATTGAACCCATGACCATGGCGTTGCTAGCGCCATGCTCTACTGTTTGAGCTACAGGAAAGCCCTATATTCTCTATATCTTCTTCATCTTATTTTATAGAACTTAGATGAAGAGCTGATCTCAATGAAGGTAAAATTATGCAGAAAAGCATAATTTTTTTACGGATTCACAAACTTCATTCACTGAACATTTTAAACATCATTCAACCATTACACAACTATTGTCTTTGTGTAGTAATATTGTAAAAACAATAGACTGTTGTAGAAAATGTGTATGAGAATATATCTAATTGTTCTAACTTTACTAAGACTTACCTGTACATGTGAAATTGCCTCTTTTCACACAAAAAAAAATCATTTGAATTCAATTAATTTCCCTCATGAACTTTCATTCCGCATGCAATCTGTCATTGATTGCGCTCACTTTCAAGTTAACCATCCAAATTATGATAGGAGGAAGTTAAATGAGCACTGAAAGTACTCTTTAAGCAATTGTTATTTTCTTTTATAATAAGCAAGTTTGCAAAGATATAGTTATGGTGCTGAGAAGTAGTAGAAATTATTTTCTGAAGAATTGATATCACTAGTAAATTTACATGCGAGTAAAAATATATCTGTGCCATATAGATCATGTTACAAATAGACTTTGCACTTTGGACTTTCTGTCAACTGCTTCAAATGATAATATTCGATATTGCATAATGCTAAAGTTGTTTGCTCATTTTCAGGAGTAATATACCAAGATAAAGATATCGGCAGTTCGGCACTAAACAAAGGAGAAGCATATGCCATTCAATATAACCGTAAGTAATCTAGTTTATTGATTACAACAACAGGCTTTTTTTAAACAAAAGGTTATATTCATTCAAAATAAATGTGACATTTCCAGGTATCATCTGTAGTTTTCTACAGTTTCAAGAATTCATTCGACATTTTTCAAAGTTTAGTAGCCCCAGCATGATGTTTGTGGGCACTGGATAGGATTTTTCTTTATATTTGATTTTATATTGTGAGAAAGCAAATATTTAATAATAAATGCATTCAAGTTTTTGCAAAAATGGACCATACCATATGAATAGTAAATATTATAGCACCGATAATAATCTCAGCAATCCAGACTCACTGGGTAAAATGTCATTATTTTTTCTTTTGCAAGGTTTTGCACACCGATTTTTAAAGTAAATTTCACATTTGGAACTAAGTAAACTCTACTAAAATTAAAAAAGAACATAAGTAACTGTAAATTGGCCAGTAAATATTTATTTAGTAATTTCTACTTAAAGCTGCAGTCTGTAAGTTTTGCCTCTATGTCGCCGTCTCTGTTTGAAACCTGCAATTACAGTTATTTGCAGAGGTATCATCTGTACATGAGTTGTGCATCGGTGGCACCTCAGCGCAGATGAATCTAATGTTTTGAGGAGTTTGTGCGGCTTGATGTCAGTCACCGCACCGGTGTGGATACTGTACTTCAGAAACATAGATTCTACGTCTTGAGCCCTATTCGGACAGTAATTGCTTCTCATGTGGATGTCCGTAAAAATAAATGTGCATGTCACCTCAGTGATAAAACTTGTGCATTTGAATGATTGTCTGCTGTAAATAAAACGTTGGCTTGGAATAATAAGAATAAATTCATATTTAATTTAATAATAGGCAATTATTTAATTATTTAAATCTCCTGTTTAAAAAACAGGAACATAGGATGTCATTTTAAAAATGTGGAAATTAGCGGAAATAAGTTAATACAGCCTCTTATTTACATGAGGTACACATAATGCTGCACTGTACAAAAAAAAAAAGTTGAGAAAACTTAAAGGTGCCCTAGAATGAAAAATTGAATTAACCTTGCCATAGTTAAGTAACAGGAGTTCAGTACATGTAAATCACATACAGTGAGTCTCAAACACCATTGCCTCCTCCTTCATATGTAAATCTCGTTTGTGAAAAACACCACGGAAAAATAGGCGAATCTCAACATAACACCAGCAGTGATGCAATCGATGGGATCATTAATATGTACGCCCCCCCAACATTTAGATAAGCAAGCACATGTTCACTATCTGGCGAAACTGCGCAGCCGCCGTATCAACTGGAGTTCTGCAGCAGTAAGCCTGACGCGAGGATAGCGAACATGGCAGATCATGGAAACAAATGTTATGTTCCAGGCTGTGCAGGGGATTTGAAGACGTTTCATACTCTTCCCACAAATAAAACATGTCAACAGGCATGGTTGATGTTTATTTATAATCGGATACCGCAACAATTTAATTCAAAGTTGTTAGTTTGCTCAGCCCATTTCACCACGGACAGTTTTCAAACCTGGGACAATATCAAGCAGGCTTTGCTCAGCGTCTGACACTGAAGAAAGGGGCAATTCCAACCATATACCTGCAACCAGTAAGTGATTTTATCCACTTCTTGACTGTCTAAACATTTCTGATTAAATCGAAAGTTTCTTAGAGAGACAACATTAACGATAATATTCCTGTTGTTGTCTATATCCAATGCAAGATGCTATACAGTAAGAATAGGATAATCCAAGTGGCTTACATAACTAAATAGTATGTCTAATGACAAAGGTTAATATTATTTCATGCCAGTGTTGTCATAAATTAGTAAATGCAACCATAGATACGTAACATACTATGTTAGTTTAGTTGCTTACACATAGCTCACTCGAGCTAACGTCACCACCTCCACCATTTAAGTTGAAACGATAGTAATTTGATATTTATTTATTTATATTTTTGACAACTGAAGTATGATTATATACTGATTGATATATATATAAGGTTGAATGCCTAATCTCTCCATCGTCAAGACGGTCAGTAAAGTTGTGCCTGCTATCATTGAGCCGCAGTGAAACAGCCAATCAGAGCAGAACTCTGCATTAATATTCATGACCCTTCCAAATAAGGCAAACATAGACCATTTCATCCTGGGGAAGATTTCTAGAGTTGTAAATGGACCTGTAAAACAGTAGCTGGACAATTATTGACCTTAAATAAGCCATATACCCTCTATGTAGATACCAGAGAACAATTTAAAATGTTGTTTCAAATCATTCTAGGGCACCTTTAAAAGTTTAAGGCAACCAGCTACAGAACATTTTTGAGTTTTCTCAACTTAGGGTCAATTAGTTGTACAAACTTTTTTCATGTTAAATAGTTGAATAAACTTTAAAAGCTGAATTTGTCATACAAAACAAAAGTTGGATTTTTTGCAGTGTGCTAATTTAACGTATATAACGTTAACTACCTCCATAATAATGGCCCATTTCAAATATTTACGTCTTTTTCTTATCTTTCTCTTTTGAGCGGTAATAAAAGATTATTCTTGTAAATACTTTCCAGCATTTCAGTAATAAAAGTGTAGGCTAGATCTTTAAAATGCATCCAAATTACAGCAAAGCGCAACGATATGGTGCTGCGTTAGTAGCTTTAGAGTTTCAATAAGAGCACATACAAGCCTCTACCGTTGTTTTGCACCCCTTTTATTTATTTTTGAGATTATCATTGTGAAGAACCTTCTTATTTTGTTTTGTAATTCTGTTACTACATTGTTTTCTGCACTCATTGGAGTCGATTGGGTGGTTGGATTATTTTTTGTTATAGCCTATGCCAGCCCCTTTTATTAATTGGAAGTGTATCCCCAAAACTGTTTTTTTTTTTCCCTAAACAAGAAATACATTAATGCTGTGTCTCCTTTTTTTGTGGTAATATTGTAAAAACAATAGACTGTTGTAGAAAATGTGTATGAGAATATATCTAATTGTTCTAACTTTACTAAGACTTACCTGTACATGTGAAATTGCCTCTTTTCACACAAAAAAAATCATTTGAATTCAATTAATTTCCCTCATGAACTTTCATTCCGCATGCAATCTGTCATTCCTTGATTGCGCTCACTTTCAAGTTAACCATCCAAATTATGATAGGAGGAAGTTAAATGAGCACTGAAAGTACTCTTTAAGCAATTGTTATTTTCTTTTATAATAAGCAAGTTTGCAAAGATATAGTTATGGTGCTGAGAAGTAGTAGAAATTATTTTCTGTAGAATTGATATCACTAGTAAATTTACATGCGAGTAAAAATATATCTGTGCCATATAGATCATGTTACAAATAGACTTTGCACTTTGGACTTTCTGTCAACTGCTTCAAATGATAATATTCGATATTGCATAATGCTAAAGTTGTTTGCTCATTTTCAGGAGTAATATACCAAGATAAAGATATCGGCAGTTCGGCACTAAACAAAGGAGAAGCATATGCCATTCAATATAACCGTAAGTAATCTAGTTTATTGATTACAACAACAGGCTTTTTTTAAACAAAAGGGTATATTCATTCAAAATAAATGTGACATTTCCAGGTATCATCTGTAGTTTTCTACAGTTTCAAGAATTCATTCGACATTTTTCAGTTTAATAGCCCCAGCATGATGTTTGTGGGCACTGGATAGGATTTTTCTTTATATTTGATTTTATATTGTGAGAAATCAAATATTTAATAATAAATGCATTCAAGTTTTTGCCAAAATGGACCATACCATATGAATAGTAAATATTATAGGACCGATAATAATCTCAGCAATCCAGACTCACTGGGTAAAATGTCATTATTTTTTCTTTTGCAAGGTTTTGCACACCGGTTTTTAAAGTAAATTTCACATTTGGAACTAAGTAAACTCTACTAAAATTAAAAAAGAACATAAGTAACTGTAAATTGGCCAGTAAATATTTATTTAGTAATTTCTACTTAAAGCTGCAGTCTGTAAGTTTTGCCTCTATGTCGCCATCTCTGTTTGAAACCTGCAATTACAGTTATTTGCGGAGGTATCATCTGTACATGAGTTGTGCATCGGTGGCACCTCAGCGCAGATTAATCTAATGTTTTGAGGAGTTTGTGCGGCTTGATGTCAGTCACCGCACCGGTGTGGATACTGTACTTCAGAAACATAGATTCTACATCTTGAGCCCTATTCGGACGGCAATTGTTTCTCATGTGGATGTCCGTAAAAATAAATGTGCATGTCACCTCAGTGATAAAACTTGTGCATTTGAATGATTGTCTGCTGTAAATAAAACGTTGGCTTGGAATAATAAGAATAAATTCATATTTAATTTAATAATAGGCAATTATTTAATTATTTAAATCTCCTGTTTAAAAAACAGAAACATAGGATGTCATTTTAAAAATGTGGAAATTAGCGGAAAATAAGTTAATACAGCCTCTTATTTACATGAGGTACACATAATGCTGCACTGTGCAAAAAAAAAAAGTTGAGAAAACTTAAAAGTTTAAGAACATTTTTGAGTTTTCTCAACTTAGGGTCAATTAGTTGTACAAACTTTTTTCATGTTAAATAGTTGAATAAACTTTAAAAGCTGAATTTGTCATACAAAACAAAAGTTGGATTTTTTGCAGTGTGCTAATTTAACGTATATAACGTTAACTACCTCCATAATAATGGCCCATTTCAAATATTTACGTCTTTTTCTTATCTTTCTCTTTTGAGCAGTAATAAAAGATTATTCTTGTAAATACTTTCCAGCATTTCAGTAATAAAAGTGTAGGCTAGATCTTTAAAATGCATCCAAATTACAGCAAAGCGCAACGATATGGTGCTCCGTTAGTGCATGTCAAAAAGAATATGAACAGTGAATTTTGAAGCGATCTCTTTTTGAAAACTATAAAGATGAGACTAGAGATGTGGATTCGGACGGCAATTCAATTACCACACGTCCATGGTGTTTGTCAAAAAACAGTAGGTAATTCGGCCGGGGATTTTTACGCGGGTGGTTGGAGAAAAACACTGACATTCTGGATTTGGATGGCAATCACAGACTAGCCCCATGTAAATGATTAAAATTACCGTCCGAATAGGGCTTTGGACTATAACCTAAATAAGAATTTTCGCCTGAAAATGTCATCTGAACAAGTAAGTAACATGTCTGCAACTTTTGGGAACAAAACCTTACAACATATCGCTCTACCAACGGTGAAATCTAACGATCGTTCATATCACATCAAACCGTGCAAGTTATTATTATTGTTATACTTTGTTCTCAAATTGTTAGTGTTAACAGCCTTAGCATTGCGTGACTATGTGTATTTAGTGTGTATTAGCATTACCTGTAGATTCCGTACAGTCTATTCTTTTTCTTTTGACTACAGGTGACTCTTCAGTTTACATTTACATTTATACATTTGGCAGAAAATTTTATCCAAAGCGACTTACATTGCATTCAAGGTACACATTTCTATATTTTGTCAGTTCTTGCTTTCCCTGGGAATTGAACCCATGACCTTGGCGTTGCTAGCGCCATGCGCTACTGTTTGAGCTACAGGAAAGCTTTTCAGTTGTCACTGATGGTGTCATTTGGGCCTTTCTGGATTATAATCCGCCATCAAAATGATACATTTAATTACTGCAGCTGCTGTGAGAAAAGGCTATAAATGGTCCGTTCTTCACATGCGATAGCCTACTAGCCGGACTCCTTCTTTATGTATACAGACATGATGTAATGACGCAAAGACATGCTGGAATTTCCTGCGGAAATCCACCATACCACTTTTAATCATTTTTAATCTAAAATAGTTATGGACTGCAGCTTTATTTGAAGTGTACTTTGCTATATGTTTTAACTCGAACAATACAACACTGAATTAAACCATGCTTTTGTTGTGTATGATTTACTTAGAAACGTCTAAATAAATAATACAATAGATATTGTGTAGACACCATGTAATCAGAGATGGGAAGTAATGAAGTACGAATACTTGTTACTGCACTTAAAGGGTTACTTCAGCGATTAGCATTAATCTTTGTATCATTAGAAACCCCGGCAGTATATTTGAATGATCGTGCTCCCCCCTTATATCCCCCTGAGACGAGAGATTTATGTATTTTATGTCTGGAAAAAGCCTCCGATGACGCAAATATCGTCATTTTGCGTCATCGGAGGATTTTTTGGCTAGAGACTACAGCCAGTAGTAGGAGCTAGTTCCACATGTTTTCAACCCACCCATAGGGGTATAGGATCTCACTCACAGAATGGACTGGACATGCACCGTGAATGACTGTGAGGCCGTTAATGAATGACAATGCAGCCGTGAATGGATTTCTCGGTTTTGAATTAGCGCCAATTTGGGGGCGGGTTTCTTGAATTGTGGGTTCATTAGCCTATTATTCTTAATGAAAAACATAACAACAAAACAGTACAATGACAGTCTCACTTAAATAGGCACTTTTACATTTCGCTTTGAAACCAAATCTTCCACGATCATCTTGTCTGTCAGCTCCTTGCTCTCGTGATGAATGAGATCTGACTCCTGCTACTGGTCTGTGTGGCGACTCTCGTTCGGCTCATGCTATATTGAACAGTTGTCTTTCATCCATATGAGCCAAAAATACATTTTCTGGCTTTTCTCAGTCTAGAAGGCCCCAACTTCTAAAATAATTTCACATTTCTGCTACATAAATGACCCAATTTAAGTACACATTCATCTTTCCAGTGGTGAAGTACCCCTTTAAGTAGATTTTTCTGGAATCAGTAAATCAGTGAATATTTACTTCACTATTTATTTTTCTGACAACTTTTTTTCTCTCCATACATTTTAACACAAATATCTGTACTTTCTACTTCTTACATTTTTAAACCAGGCTCGTTACTTTAGTTTTAATCTGTATTTGGTGGCATCTCTAATAAATCATGAATCGGTCTTGACTGGCAAGCGCACAGTCCCAGCCTAAGGATTTAAAAAAGAAAATTGTGTGATGGCCATACAAAAAATAGGGTCGTTTGTGGTTTCAGAATTTGTTGTGGGTGTTTGGGATGGCCTGGATGTGTTTGAGATTTCCAGGCCTGAAATTTTCTACCAGTCCAGCCCTGTTGTACATGTTGGTTGTTCAGCACGGAAACATTAATCAGCTAACAAAATTTGAAATGTAAATTCTTTTGTATTAATGTATTAATATGATGTGATGTCCAGTTACCATCGTGACACTAGAACAGGAAGTAGTTATGGCAGAGACCATACTTCTTTACTTTATCTTGAGTAAAAAAAAAGTTTAGATCATACTTCAACTTTTACCAGTGTCTTTACACATGAGTGTGTGCACTTCTCCTTGGGTGAAGGATGAAGTCTAGTTTCTGATTTAAAAAAAAAAAAAAAATGTATAAAGCTTTCAACACTCTGGAGCATAGATTTATTTTTCAGTGTCTTGAGAAATTTGGATTTGGGGAATTCTTCTGTAGTGCCATAAGAACTTTATACACAAATGGCAGTATCCTAAAACATGGTGCTACCCACCATTGAAATTTCAAGGGGAATTCAGCAGGGATCATTTCACCTTACCTTTTTCTTCTCTCTGCTCAGCTTCTCTGTGCTCACATAAAAACCAGCAGTCTGAAAGGAGTAGCTATAGCCGAGGGAGAGGTGATCATCAGTCAACTTGCTGATGACACCACCCTCTTTCTTAGATCCCTTTGGCAATAAATATTATTGATTTTTTTTCTCCAAAGCATTTAATGCCTGCATTTATATGTTCAAAAATGTGAGCTTTTAGCCATAAAAAACTGCAATGACTCACTCAAATACTTTTATTTAGAGTTTTATTTATGACTCCTTTACTATATAGAGTTTATATAGTAAAGGACCAAAGGAAAGATGTATCTTTAATTTTCAACCCCTTACGGATAAAATTCAGAAGAGATTTAACCAGTGGCTACAAAGAGATCTTTCTTTGAGAGGCAGGGTATTTCTTACAAAGGATAAAGGCCTCTAAACTCAATTCATTATGTTTGAAAATCCATGGTATATGAACATTAGTGAAAAGGGTGGATCTGGGCTTTAGTACTTTAAATTATACCTTTAAAATTAACTGGTTGAAACAGTTTAGAAAGAACCCATGGTCTTTATGGCTTGGTCTTTGATATTTAAGCACAATTGTTCACCTCATAATTATTTTTTGGGGGAATAACTGTAATAATTTATACAAGAAAAAAACTATATTTTTTCAGTATTGGTCTGATAAAAATATCCTCTTAGTCAGTCAGTTAATCAATTCTCAAGGGTTGCTGTTTTCATATAAGGAATTTTTAGATAATATTCTGTTTCCTGTTTCTCCAAAAGACTTTTCAATAGTTATGGGTTCAATCCCATCAGGTGCTCTTTCTTTATTGAGAGGTACTCAATATCTACTTCCAGTCTCTCTGAGTGTGGTCAATACTCCTGTTGGCAAATTGTGTTTTGCTTCACCCTATAAAAATAATAATAGATCAGTCCGTTCACTATTTCAGCAGGACGTTGTTACATTACCACCTGTGACAGCTTACTGGTAGTTGGTAATATCTGTTGGAAAAAAAGTGTGGATGCTTCTTTAAAGTAAAAGAGATTTATTTTAAAATAATTCATATGTGTTACCCTGTAAATCAAAAAGTTCAAAAAGGATATTCCCTCCAGTTGCTCTTCTGACAACTCTGAGGAAACTGTAGTTCATCTTTTTTCTGGCATTGTCCCTTTACTCAAATGTTTTGGCAAGATGTATTAGCATTTATTAGGAATTACATTTATAAAGAACGTGTGTTGTATTGGAAGGATGTGGTACTAGGTTTTGTTGATTATGATCAATGGTCAATTTTTTTAAATTAATCTGATCTTGTTAATTGCTAAATTCCACATTCATAAATGCTAAACCTCTCTCTCTCTCCTATTTTTGTGAAAGAACTTGAAAAATACCTATTTTTAATTAAATGATCTGAGAACAAAAAAAGCAAACAACAAACATTATCTGAGAGCAATTATTTTCCTTTTATCAATGTCATGTAATTCTCATAAATTTTCAATATGTTTAATTTATATTATTCCCCCCAGTTTTTTTTTTTTTGTTTTTTTGTTTTTTTCGGTTATTATTTGTTAGCTATTACTTGTGTATTATTTTGAACATCCCATTTTATTCCATAAATACAATAATTATTGTTTATTTTGATTTCATGGTGACTTTAACATCACCCGTGTGTGAAATACGTTGTCCAGTACAGCAGATGCCGGCAGTGCTCCTAAAGAGTAGATGGCCATTAAACAAGAAGAATAAGAACACTCCAGTCCGTATACAGACAGTAGTGCAACCCGAAAGACAGATTCATCCCCAATGGATGTTCATCAAACCATAGAACAGGGGTTTTCAAACTGGGGTCAGTTCAGTTTAGAACAGTCAGGTCTGTTCAGTTTCCGTTCTTCAAAAAAGTAATAATGTTTTGACGTGAAGCATGCTCTTGTTTCATTTTCAAAAGAATTCAGTTTGTGTAAGAGTAACCATCTGAACCATTTTGCCTGGTTGCCTGGTTTTTTGTATGTTAGTACAACACAGTGTCGACAACATTAGCCTATTAACCAAAGTAATTACACAAATGTATGGTAACACTTTACAATAAGGTTGTATTAGTTAACATAATGCATTAGAGTTACAGTTTTTGTTATGTTATCTTACTGTACATATTTACATTAGTTTACGTAGCAGTTGACACACACTAAGGATGAACATTTCCAACTCACCATCTTTCAGGGTAAAAATGCTGTTGTGTACCTTATCAACATTATTTAATAAGCCATTGATTTTTGGCTGTCGGTAAACATAATTCTAAAGTGGAAACCATCTGAACATCAATGGATAGGTTGTTCATGTTTATATGCACTTTAATATCATTACTTACATTCAACAAAGCATTTTGTGACCCTTATTGTAAAGTGTACACTATTTCAACATTACCTGATGTGTTACTAACATTTGTAGACTTTTATTAACATGATTTACCATTGACGAAGCATGTATTAATTCTTTTTGAGAACCTTATTGTAAAGTGTGCACTATTTCAACATTAACTTATGTGCAACATGACTTGTCATTAACAAAGCATTTATTATTATTTACTGCTTTGTAATGAACCTACAAATGTTAACACATCAGTTAATGTTGAAATAGTGTACACTTGATAATAAGGTTCTCAAAAAACCATTAATATACATGCGTTGTTTAATAATGGTGATAAAATACACAACAGCATTTTTAACTTTAGAGTAAGATGGCGAGTTAGAAACCTTACAAAAAGAGTAAAGCTACAGGCATTGTTCATGGTTAGTTCATATGAACTAATGTTAACTAATTGCACTGTTAACGTGAATAGATGCATTAATATATGTGTGAGTTAAAGGTCCCATGGCATGGATTTTTTATTTTTATTTTATAATGTATTCTGAGGTGTACTTATATTGATAGTATGATTTTTGCATCATAAAATGTCATAATTTAGAAATAAAAGGCATTTTTTCTATACTGATGTTTGCTCTCTGGCTGAATGCCCTGTTGCAAGGGGCGTGTCTGCTGTGAGACTTCTGTAAAAACGCCCACTGTTGTGATTGGCTGACATCTTTGCATTTGAACTGAGCGGAGGGGGCGTGGTTTAACGAGGTCTATGAGGTACAAGCCTGCTGCCAGAGAGACGGATGTCACTTCTCATCAGTTCTCTCAGCACGTCTCAGTTCAGTGAACTGTTGTAGTTACTAGCATATACTTCAGGTTATTAGTTTATTTCTAGTCGGAGGGACTGTCACTCATGTCAGAAAGTTAATAACTTTAGTAAATGATGGATCAGCACTGACTCGAGCCGCGAACCGTTTAGAACGATTCAGTCCGATTTGGTGAAATGGGTCGACCGGTTCCGGACATCAATGGACCAGAGACGGAGCGATTGCTGACAAAGTTATATATTGTAACTACTGAGTTGTGAGAGCACTGTCAGCGCACGTTTATTTTGTTTGTATCTGAGAGTTTTGAATAAAAACGAGTCCCAGTCACGCCGACCCATCTTCCTCCTTATTCTACTAACTTTATAACACATGTAATGTACCATTACAGCTGTCAAGATGAACGAGTTGCGAGTAAGTGTTGATTATAGCATTATTCTTAGATATTTTCCTAACATATGAAAAGCGTCAGTGATGCGCATTGAGTACACAGCGCAAACAAAGACACAACAGCACAGTAATCGAATGTAATCCAGTTTATTGTGGGGATAGCTGGCTAGCCTAGCCCGGATACGCTCACGCTTACCCCCCGTCTGCTTAATCTTGCGCTGCGCATGGTGCCTCCGCTGTGGGCGAGATGCAGTACTGGGGGTCGGTGATGTTGAAGGCCGACCGGTCAGTGCAGCCCGAGCTTCTGCGTGCGTGAGGTTTATCTCTTAAGATGTGGCTCTGCCGATGTTGAGCAGAAACTCACGACTGTATGCAAATTTTAGAACAGAGAGACACGACGAGGACGTAAAAAAACACTGACTAGCAAGATAGAAAACACAAAAACACCGCTCTGTGTCGGGAGAGAGAGAATCCGCAGCGTGTGCACGAATAATAAAGTTCTGTTTGAACTTGAATAATTAGCTACACATCAGAAATCACTGATCACAGATCAGAAGGAACTGAAAAAAGACTTCTGTTTTCATTTGTACATCCAAACACTGAGAAACTGCCAGCATTCACTCGTTCACAAGCCATGATCTCTCAAGGAGAAACAAATATGGCGCTCGCATGGGCGTGCCAAATTCTCTGGGCGGAGGAAAGGGAGGTAACCGTTCCTGTTATGACGTCATAACAGGAAAATTCAAGATCAGCTCAAAGCTGTCATTTTCTCAAAGGCAGCGGAAGACAGCCAGAACTCGGTTTACACCGATCAAACTTTCTAGCCACTTGGGGACAATATTCAGGCTAGAGAAACTCATATTAATGTTGAAAAACCTCATAAAATTAAAATGTCATGCCATGGGACCTTTAATATAAGTAAGTCTAATGATGATCATAGGTGTTGTTCATGGTTAGTTCATGTTAACTAATGCATTAACTAACGATACTAATGATAACCCAAATAATATTATCCAATTTTATGTAATCCAATTATTTTGTTATTTACAGGCAAGATGACACCATTTTCTAAGATCATGATTCCTGTCTCTCTCTGGATAACAGTCGTAATCCTTTTTGGTTCTCACTGTGATGGTGGCAAAATCTTGGTGGTGCCTGTGGAGGGAAGTCATTGGGTGAACATGGACATCCTCATCAAGGCTTTACATGGTCAAGGGCACAGCATTGATGTAATACGCACCTTCAATAGCTGGTTTGTAAAGGAGAATTCAACTTATTACAACTCTATAACCATACCTAACACCAAAGGTATGGATGAAGAATTTGTAGGAGATATGATCTCCAAACTAATTGATCATGAAAGAGGAAAGAGCTACTGGCTGAGTACTGTATGGCTGAATTTGGAGGTGGTTAGTAACACGTATAAAATGCATAAAATGATATGTCAACTTATAACAAACATGTTTGAAAGTGAGGAAATTATGAAGGCACTGCATGAAAAACAGTACAATCTGGTGCTTACTGATCCAGTATGGGGTGCAGGCATTCTCCTGGCTCATGAACTCAAGTTACCCATGGTATATAATGTGAGATGGACCACTACTGGAGAGGGACACTTTAACATCGCTCCCTCACCAATGTCTTACATCCCTATCACAGGATCTGGAAACACAGACAGAATGGACTTCTTTCAACGAGTAAAGAATGTTTTCTACTATTTTCTAATGGCCTTTCAGTACAGCTATTTTAATTTGCCACAGTACCAAGCAATGTGTGACAAATATTTCCATCCGCCTGTACGTTTTTATGAACTTCTCCAGGGGGCCGATATATGGCTTATGAGGGTTGATTTTGTTTTTGAATTTCCACGTCCAACAATGCCAAATATCATCTACATTGGTGGCTTCCATTGTAAACCGTCAAAGGCCCTTCCACGTGATCTGGAAGACTTCATGCAAAGTTCTGGAGAGCATGGAGTCATTATCATGTCTTTAGGGTCGTTTATCAGTTCCTTACCAGATGATTTAACAGCAGAAATAGCTACTGCTTTTGCCTGGCTCCCTCAAAAGGTAATTTGGAGATACACTGGAAAGAGACCATCTACATTGGGGAATAACACATTACTGGTTGACTGGATGCCACAGAACGATCTTCTAGGGCATCCAAAGACTAAAGTTTTTATTGCACATGGCGGAACCAATGGGGTTCAAGAAGCTTTGTACCATGGTATTCCAGTGGTAGGAATTCCATTCTTTTTTGACCAGTATGACAATCTTCTTCGATTACAAGAAAGGGGAGGAGCCAAAATACTCTCCATCGCAACTTTAAACAAGAACACACTGCATGCAGCCATACAGGAACTAATCAATGAACCATCTTACAGACTGAGTATGCAGAGACTCTCTCATCTGCACAGAGACAAGCCAATTAAACCTTTGGACAGCGCCCTCTTCTGGATTGAGTTTGTAATGAGACACAAAGGTGCTGCTCACCTTCGTACAGAGTCATACAAACTGCCTTGGTACTCCTATTACTCAGTAGATGTTGCAGGTACATTGTTTGCAGTATTTCTGATATTTACTCTATCTATATTTTTAACAGTTAAATATCTGTGTGTCAAGTGCTGCAGCAGAAAAAGGAAAACTGAGTGAAGTACTTGAAGTACTGTAATTGATCACTTTTTAATCTAACATGTAGATATTGGGTAATAAGTTAATGTCTAGTCCCCATTGTTTGTCAACTATTTAACTGGTCAAAACTCAACTGATTTTAAATATTAACCTGACCAGTAGTTTAGTAACTCATTTTAATTAACAATTCTGTCTGTGTGCTATTTCAGCAGGGGTCTGGACAATCATTTACAATTACAGCATTACAGTGTCCCTGTTACATATGTTACATGTACTTACCATAACAGTAAATTATGCATATGTACATGCAACTAACTCTAAACCAAACCCTCATCCTACCCATATCCTATAGTAAGTACATGTTGTTAATTAATATTACTCTGTACTTAAATGTAATGACACCTTAAAATAAAGTGTAAAGTGTAACCAATGATTTGATAAATATCCCATACATTTCAAAATACATTGTTGTCGACACAAACTACAAAGCTGTATATAAGCATTCATGTTTCTGTCAGTCACTTAGACAAAAGTGAGTTAATGATTTTTAATGTTTAGTAGTACATTGATTCCATGACTATGTTAAGTAATATTTTCAGAAATCATTATAAACACTGAGACACATAATCAATTCTGCATTCAGCATACACTAAGCATTCTCAGAAAGTCTGCTCTTATTAGCTAGACCAGTGTGTCACATATTAAAAGGAAGATTGAATGTGATCGAGGTTGTGCTGTTTATCATGCCTCCTAACTATTTGGCACCATTAGTATCTTTCTCTTATTGATGGCTGTGTAACAACCCTCTGTGTAACAATTTTTTTTACAGTATTCCAATGTAAAATAGGCATTCAAAATCCAATTTTTTGAAGGTAGATTAGTGCCATCTGGTGGGAGTAAAAAAAGAAAAACTGAGGTAATGCCGTGTTGTAACCACTAGATTCCTATTTAGCTCTATATAAAGTGGCTTATAAATTCTCTAGTTGTTTTATACATAAATATTAAGTTGTGGATTTGGATTTGTGGAATGGAGACATTCTCAAAGACTACTTTTTATCAAGGTTTTTTTATGTTTTTGTTTTTTTAATGTTGATTTGAAGTGTCAGTTTTTGCATTGATTTTACTACATTCAAACCTGAGCAGAGAGGAGAACATTTTGAACATATAACAGCCAAATTCAATAAAATTGTAACACAAATTAACACGTATGCCTATGTTGGTTGTGTCTATTTTGCACTCTTGATATTTTAGAGTGTAACCCCTACATTGCTGTGCACTTTTTTCTGCATCATGGATTTGTGGTTTGTATCACCAAAAGATTCCCTGGGTTTTTATATTTTTGCGTATTTCCCATTCATTTCCTATGTCTGTCATTTTTTAACATAACCTAATCATCTCCATGATTTTTTTGTGTGTTCACATAGCTAATGCGACAAAAGTAACCAAGTGTCATCCCATTCCGATGAAGCAAAAAAAAACACAAAAAAAATTCACAACATAAAATGTTTCGGTCATTTTCGACAGAAGAGGACAAGAGAGATATGTGCATATCATTTTTATTTTTATTTTATTCTGAGAGCATGAAATTGATTTATATTTTTCCATTGGGACAAGTATTGACCATAGAGATGCATACAGGTACAGGTCAGTACTGCTTCTGAGCATTACATGCAATAATTAGCTTTGTTATTTCTAGGTGTGAACTTATTAACTAACACCACATTAAAATTTTCCCTCAACACTGCCTCTATTTCACAGTCAGGAATTTCCTTCATGTCCACCGTGTCAGAGTCCTCCTCTGGGTTGTAGGTGATCTCGCTGTAAGTCCAGCCAATCAGAGCTCTGAAGCCTGTGGGCGTCTGAAGGGAGCAAATAGACTTCAGCACAAAACGAGAATCTGGACTGGTCTGCAGGCAATCCAGTGTCTCCACGAAATGCTCTTTATCACGGGGTGTTAATGGGAAGCAATACATTTTTTTCGTCAGACGATGGTCAACAAGGCTGGAATTAGCATATGCCTTATCTTTGACCACTTGCTTTCTTGATGTCTTCTCCAGAACCCATTTCATCCCATCATTTAGGAGGCGGAACACACCGGGAGGCTGCGGCTGATCTTTACCCGAGATCAGCTCTAAGGGATACCACAGTTGGCATGACACTCCATAGCTCACATCGGTAATGTAAGGCTTCCCATCAATCTCCACCAGATTGATGAGATGAGAATCCACGGGGTGGAAATCATTTTGGAACTTGTTGAACACCTTGGAGCCTAGTGTGGTGTATTTATAACCCATCTCCTTTAGGACCCATGAGAACAGGAGGTTGTTTTCACAACACCAGCCGCCTCGATTGCTCTTGACTAATTTATCATAGATGATGTGAAGGTCTGTTGTGTTCTTCTCTCCGCAGTGTATGCTGAGGTTCTCAAATGGAATTATCATAACATGCAGCTTGTGGATGGTGCGCAAAGTGTCCAGGTCGGGTTTGTCATATTGGCCAGTAAACCCGATCCTGTTGAAGTACCCTCTCAGATCCATTTGAGTCCTTTGAGAAACAATGCAAAAACAGTTTTAAAGATGAAATGTGTATTTAGTGACAACTATAAGTAAACCATTTGTTGTTTAATTTTCCTGAAAAGTATAAACACTGTCTCTGTGGGACTATCAAAACATTGCTCTGTTTGTTTGGTTATCCCTTAAAATCCAACACAGCAACCAATGGTGTTTGCCTGGTACGGGACTATCAGATTGTCCAAACAATTGCAGATGGGTGTGTTTGGGTCCTTAGGCTCAATTGAGATGAGCAAGTTCTGCACAAAAGACTACATTCAAAATTGCATACTTCCCTACTATATTGTATTCATGTCCGAAATGTACCCAGATGATTTACTGGCCCACCCCTAGTCCCCAGTGGGTTAAAGCAAATCGGGTAAAGCATTTGAAAATCACCATCATGTTTCCAGGCCCGTCGCAACAAGGCAGGCAAACCAAGCAATAGCTTGGGCCCCCAAGCTTGCCTCATTGCATTTTATTCTTATTAAGAATTAAGAATAAAATGCAATGACAAACTGTGTGAGCGCCCCTTTGATAGTCAATGCAGCAAAGTGCAATGACACTGTTATCGGGATCCCCCTCGAGGGGGCCCCTCTCAGTAGTTGCTGACAGCAGCCAGCCAACCACGTGATCTCAGCTGCCGGCAAAATACAAAACCTCCTCGGCAGTCATGAATCAGAATTATGCTTCAGGAAGCCAGAAAAGTAAAAAGAGAAAGGAAGAGGAGGATAAGAAAAAAACAAGATAGTGGTAAGTGATAAATTACACTGGATAAAATAGCTCTACTTGTCTTGTACAAAAATTGTGTAATTTTTCAGCAGGTAGGCTAGCAAAAATATGTTTATGTTAGCTAACTTACCTGCCTGACGGGAAATGCTGCTTGTAACGAACAGTTAGTGCAACTTTTTTTTCGAATGGACGTTGTATGGTTACATACTGTAATATGTTTTTTAACGGGATAAGGAAGATGCAGATCTGTTGCAGAATCACTGTTTATCATATTTAATGACATTGCTATAGAGCTTTGTATAAACTGATGACATCACCGTTTTCTCAGGAATGGCTATATACGGCTGAATAAAATTCTGTTGCATTATTTTCCTGTTAAACACTGTGAAGCTGCTTTGAAACAATCTGCATTGTTAAAAGCGCTATATAAATAAAGTTGACTTGACTTTGTAATAGGTTTTGATGAAAGTGGCATAGCATGCTATACTAACTATTATTTATGCTATGCATAAATAACCTGGAATAGTTAATATAGCATTCTATATTAACTGTTATTATAAACATTATTTAACCAGAAAGAGGCAGAGGAACATGATTTTTTCATAGCTTATCTTAATGTGCTAGTGTCGGGAAATACGGTTCCTTTCTCGCCAAAATCAGGGAGCAGACATCCTGTCGAGGCAGGGGCTGAGGCCCGGGGAGTGGCGACTCCACCCAGAGGGGGTGGAGGCCATGTGCGAGAGGTTCGGCCCAGTGGAAGTGGACCTGTTTGCATCTCGAGAGACGTCCCACTGTCCGCTGTGGTGTTCCCTCACGCATCCAGCCCCACTGGGGATGGATGCCATGGTTCAGACGTGGCCGAGGCTGCGTCTGTACGCATTTCCCCCGATTGCTCTGCTCCCGGGAGTCCTGGAGAGGGTCCGTCAACAGGGGTCAGCCTACTTCTGGTAGCACCCCGTTGGCCGACTCGAGTTTGGTTCTCGAATATCATAGCTCTGCTGGCAGGTCATCCGTGGCAGATTCCTCTGAGGAGGGATCTCCTATCTCAGGTGGGGGGCACAATATTTCACCCCCGGCCGGAGGTTTGGAACCTTTGGGTCTGGCCCCTGAGGGGGTCAGGTACCTAGAGGCTGGCCTGTCGGCAGAGGGGATAGAGACCTTACTCAGTTCCAGGGCTCCGTCTACGACGAGACTGTACAGCCTCAAGTGGAATGTGTTTGCCACTTGGTGCAGGGAGCGTGAGGTGGACCCAGTTAACTGCCCAGTAGCTTCAGTGCTGGAGTTCCTCCAAGATCGCTTCTCTGCGGGTCTAACCCCGTCCACACTCAAGGTGTACGTGGCTGCCATTGGGGCTTTCCACACTCCTTTGGGTGATGGGCCTTTGGGTAGGCACCAGCTGGTTGTACAGTTCCTCCATGGGGCTCGGAGGATGAGGCCTGCGGCTCGTTCCAGAGTTCCAACTTGGGATCTGGCAGTGGTTCTCGAAGGGCTGGCTGAGTCCCCCTTTGAGCCATTGGAGTCGGCGGAACCAAGGAACCTGACCCTGAAGGTGGCTTTTCTCCTGGCTATCACATCTCTGAGGAGAGTGGGGGACCTCCAGGCCTTGGCGGTAACGCCGACTTGCCTGGAGTTTGCCCCTGGGGGAGTTAAAGCCATCCTACACCCTAGGCCAGGCTATGTGCCCAAGGTTCCATCAAGGGTGGCCAGGTCTTTGGTTCTTCAGGCATTTCATCCTCCGCCTCACGTGACGGCGGAAGAAGGGAGACTTCACCTGCTCTGCCCAGTTAGGGCTCTCAAAGTGTATTTGGAGAAGTCTGCGCAGTGGAGGAGATCTCAACAGCTTTTGGTGTGTTTTGGTTCACCTAAGAAAGGGTTGCCTGCGTCTACCCAGACAATCAGTAACTGGATTGTCCAGGCAATAACCATGGCTTATCAGGTGCGCAATTTGCCTTCACCTATGGCCATGAGGGCTCATTCCACCAGAGGCATGGCCTCTTCGGTGGCCCTCCTTTCTGGGGTCCCCATGCAGGATATCTGCGAGGCGGCTGGGTGGGCTAACCACACACCTTTATCAGGTTTTATAGCCTGCATCTCCCTACGGCGCCTGGCGCTAGGGTGCTCCAGTCCTAGTTGTGCCCGGTCTCCGGCTTCACACTAGGGCAGGCGCTACCCTCGGTGTGGGCTAGTGGGTACTCGTTCCCCAAAGTGTCGTTCCGACGCAGTGAGAGTTCCCTCGAAAGGGAACGGCTCGGGTTATGTATATAACCCTTCCCTGAGAAGGGAACGAGCACTGCGTCACGTCACCACACCTCGGCACGCCTGGAGCGCATGCTTCAGAGCAATAGCTGCCGTTTCAATGTGCCGGCTCCCCTTTTATACTTCCGGGTATGCCGTCACAGTGACGTCATCACGCACGCCAATCGGATTGGTTTAGTTTTCATTCAGACTTCAGATACGCTGATGCTTAGGGAGCATCCCCAAAGTGTTGTTCCGACGCAGTGCTCGTTCCCTTCTCAGGGAACAAGGGTTATATACATAACCCGAGCCGTTTTGTCAAGATTAGAAAAGATTTTGATTATAATAATTATAATTATAGTTAAAATAAATGTTATATATATAATATTATATATAATATAAAACATAACACCGTCCACTAGGGGAGGAGCCTGCTAAAAGAATTTAAAGTACCATTTCCATGGTAACACAACATCCAATTTCAAAACGGTTTTCACAGGATGAATTTTGAGTTCGTAAGCTTTCGAATGATACCTAATTTATGATAATTACTAAAATATATGATACGAAAAAAAGGCGATCAAAAAAAGAGTGCCTGGTGTCCCGCCAGCGGGACGGTGACAGTTAAGAGGTTTACTACAAAAAAATTGTAATGGTACAGTGGTGTTTTTTTCAAATGTTCAATTGTTGAAAATGTTCAAATTTTATGCACATTGTATGCAACAGCAGTATTTGCACTGTAAACCTTTTTTATTTATATAAAGTGTGGGTGAACTTAAACTGTATGGCTATGCTGTGGTTCATGTAGGCGGGGCGGGGGGGGGGGTTAGGCATGGGTTCTGTGGTATTGGGGGGGCCTCCATGTCCATTTTGCTTGGGGCCCACAAATTCCTTCAAACGGCCCTGCATGTTTCATAAATATGTTCTAGTAGACAGAAGACCCAATTTACCATGGAATCGGAATCATGGAATCTATTCACCACAACGGTTAAAAATGCCACCAGAGATAGTCCAACGCTATCTCACGACCAATTTGTACGCATTTTGACCTCCCTCGTATGAAATAGTACGATTTGTCTAAACCAAAGTGACGGGTAGGTTTAGGGGCGGGGTTAGGGGTAGGTTATTCATACAAAATCATACGAATTGGGCAACTCGTCAAATACATAGGGGAGCACGGGGCACAACCTAACACAGGGTTAGTTGTAACACGCATGGTTTAACACTGTCCACACATTATTTACATGTATTTACTAGTTGCCATATCAACATTATTTAGAGAAAAAATAGCGCCAAAATTAAAAAATCTTTTGAAGATATTACTGAACATTTATTTGACCATTGCAAAAGTAAATTTCTTATACTTAAGTTTATTTTTCACCTCTGTTTTTTGTGTTTATTTAAAATAAGACAAATCTGATATTATTTTAATCTTATATCTGTTATTTATCAGTTGAGATCGATCTTTAATGCTGATCTAAAAGCAGAAGACATGAGCCGCAGTTTAAATCCCAGTTGCGCAGGTGGGGTGCATTAACACTGCGTTACAATGAGCCCCTATTAGAACTACGCTATTATATTCTATACTTTTATGAATTCTTTTGAGAAACCATGAGAAAAAGGTGAATAATGACTGAGAGTCAATGTTCAGAAATTATTATTATTATTATTATTATTATTATTATTATTATTATGTTTTGAACTATGCTGTTTAGCTGCATTTAGTGATGTGTTTGTTGTCAAACTCAAAAATCTGTATATTTTTAATGATTAAAAAATGCCATTATTTTATTTTAAAAAGTTAATAATTGCGTCTTTTAAGCTGTCATTTGGTCATGTTACAATGTGCCCCCTCACATGTTACCATGTAGCCTACCCCACCTACGAGGCATGTTGTCACATTTCACTTCCATTCTTTCGGGGTAAATCAAGAAAAAAGTATACACTGTGTCAATGAAACAAAACCACATATTTGTAATAGACATGTGTGAAATGAATGTGAGAAAAAATAAATACAATACTCTGAACCCCAAGTGGTTTACACAAACTGAGACAGTCAAAAAGCATTAGGTTGTGCCCCGCTCTCCCCTACGATTTAGCAAAATTCGTACAAGTGAGGTCGTACAAGTGAGGTCGTACAAATTCGTACGAAAGGGTTGGACAGTCTAACTTGTGACATTCATGCTGAGCAGTGTGTCTCACAACTGTGATGATATGTTCTTATCTACACTTTTTTTAAAAATTGGGGGGAAAATTGATAATTACATATTGGCCCAATAAATTGTATGTATCATAGCTTAAGGTCTTCACTGAAAATAAAAATTGTATATTCACCGAACATATTTAATTGTGCTCAGTCAATCTATGAAGTCGAAGTGAAAAATCCATGTTGGATGAAAGTCCTACGTCCGAAAAACTGTATACGCATGCGCAAAATGCGCTTGAGGAAAACCGTTCGTGTGGACATTTCAAATGCGGAGCGAGCGAGCAGACTGCAGAGCCAAACCAGCTGGTGCCGTACGGTGATGCATTGCTGCCACATACATATTATTTTTTCTGCTCAATTATGTCGTAATAACGAGATATGTTGTAAAAACATAATTTTCTTGTAATAACGAGATCTTATGCCGTTAAAATAGACATATTTTTCTCGTTAAAATGTCATATTTTCTCCTAATAAGGGCATGTGCTGTACAGTGATGTCTACAAAATATGCCTGTATCCACATTAGAGAATTAAAATAGCCCATGTGCATTTGTCACACACATGTCTGAAAAGCAGAAGCAAGCTCAGTGTAAAATAGGCTCTTCCGCTGCCTGTATCAGTGGCAATGCCCATAGCACGAAAGTATTGTAATTTATTGATGTAGCAGTTCATAACAGCCATGGGTAGCAGGTGCCATGGACCGCTCATGTAAGCATCAGTGGCATAACTTTAACCTAGATATTACGGACCCTGGTGCACAAATATCAAAACTTTCTATAAGGCCTTCTGTAATTAAGACATTCAAGAAATTTATTAAAAAGAAAGACGCTTTCAGCCTTACTCAAAGGCCGCGGAAACAGGCCAGTGGGTTTGTTACGCACGTCAATCCATTCCCGGCATTCTTATTTTGAAAGAAACTCATACAGGTTTGTAACAACTTGAGGGTGAGTAAATGATGACAGAATTTTCATTTTTGGGTGAACTATCCCTTTACCCCTCACTTTCAAGAATTTCAAGGGCTTGAAATTTAATGTTATACGGAACACATCAGAAAACAATTAGAAATCAATTTTTCAAGATTTATTATTTCAACAATTGCTCCTTCAGTAATTTTGTTTTAGGTATGTTTCAATATTTCTACTGGAACAAAAAAAAATGTTTTTGCGAGATAACTGGATAACATTTTTTATATTTTTAATAATAATTTTTTATTACCTAAACAACAGCATTTCCTAAATTCTTTAGTCACTAAAATGTTCTGATATGAATTGAATGTGATATTTCATAAACAGTTACCTAAATACAACATAAATTGCAGCCAAAAATAGAATGGAGTTGTGAAAAACATTGAAAGATTTAAGAAGATCTGGGAGAATGGGACCTAAACAGCACGAGAAAAAAAATGGTAACACTTCAATAAGATCTGATTTGAACTAACAGTGAACAATATATTTTTTACAACATTTATTAATATTTACTAATGTTAGTTATTAAAAAATACAGTTGTTCATGTTAGAACACTAAATAAATAACTATATATTCTTATTCTTTTAAAAATAGTAATACAATTTAAATAAAATAATAAAATAAAAAACCTCTTACCCTTAGATGAAGCCAGTGAGCTTAAGTGTCACAAATACTGTGAATGTCTGCAGAGTGAGGGCTGGATGTTGGATAACAGAGAGTTAACCCTTGAACCATATTATAGAGTCACAGGTTTAAATAAATGAATTATTAAAGACAGGAGCTGAGCAAACTTTATCTAAATATGTCCATTCAGCATACCGGTTCAAACTATACAGTTATGTATTTTCCTAATAAAGAAGAGGTTATGTAATATATCATTAAGAAGATATGTGATTAAGAAAGAAGTTATGTGATGGTAATAGGGAGGACCGGATCTTTTTTTAGTAAGCTTTTTTTGTTTATTTTGCATATACAGTGTAACCAGTATGTTTTAAAGGGGTCATAGAATGACATTTTTGTACAAGTTAATATGATTCTTTAGTGTCTAAATGAAAAGTTTGTAATATACTTTAATTAAAAATTCTCATTAGTATTGTAAGAAAACACTAATTTTACCTGGTCAAAACCAGCTCAGTTTTCAGCAAGTCATTTCAGTGCATGTGACTTTAAATGATAATGAGCTTTGCTCACCCCGCCCCCTCTGCTCTGTGGGGCATTCGGTTCGACCCGACCCGACACAACACCACAACACACGTGGAGTGTTGCCTTGACAACATTTGAGGGTATATTTTCCAGAAATAATGGCAACGGCAGTCTCTGAGGAAACATCTGAGCAACCTTATCATTTTGAACCGGAGTCGGACTAGGAACAAGATGACGAACCCATCGAAGTTCGAACAGGACGTTTCTGAATGGTTGGTTAACGTCATGTCACTTTGATCTATCTTTGTACTGGCAGAGTAGTGTAGTTGCTATGTGTTTACTGATGTGTTAGTTCATTGACAGATTGATGTTATGTTATAAGATTTTTTTTTTACATTACTTCTTAATCAGTAACAGACACCGTTATAAACCATGTACAAAAGTAAGCTTAGTGTAGTGTTACCACGTTAACTTTATCACCCGAGTACACAGTTTGTAATAACAAACATAACGCGTTGTTCATTATAAACGTGGGATTATGAATTATATTGAGAACATCATACACAGAAAGCATGCCGTAATGTAACTTACCCTGTAAACTTTAGCCTCATTCATCGTGAAGCGATTTGCAAAGATTAATATAAAGGTTAATAAAACGTTACACTCACATCTTTCTGAGGTGCAGCAGGAACACGATCTTTTTTTCAAGAGCAGCTTATTAGCAAAACCTGCTTTATACTGACGCTCGTTTATAAAGCAGTCTGCTGAGAAATGATTCGCGCAAACATTGATGTTGATCGGGGGGGAATATTCCCTTCTAAAACAAAACTCAGCAGCCACTGGGTCTTCAGCAGTTCGGATTTAGGAACATCAAAATGACTACTGTGTTCGTTATTACACACAACAACAACACAACACCACAATCGCTTAGACGCCATTCTGTTCCAGAGTATCAACAATGGCGGACTGATGACAGCTCGCTCAGGGTGGGTCTGTGTTGAAACGCTGCTGTCAATCAACAATCTTAGGAGGGGCGTACACCGTGTAACGTCACGCGGTCAGACGGCTCGATTTGAGACAGGGGAAAATATATAAGGAGATTAAAAAAAAAACACTGGATGTATTTTTATCATTATAGGATGGTTGTGTACAGGCACTGCCAACACACATTTCCGTATAATCAACTTGTAAAAGTGCATGTACCATTCTATGACCCCTTTAAGAAGCTTTGTACCATTGGTATACCAGTGGACTATATAACTACTATGTATTATTATGTGTTTTTGTGTTTTTTCTTCAACTGATGTATTTTCTATTGAAGCATGAATTTTGAGAAAGCCAGAAATCACAATATATGATTTTTTAACTATTTATTTGTATGATACAGCTGCAAATAAGTATTTGAACACCTGTCTATCAGCTAGAATTCTGACCCTCAAAGACCTGTTAGTCTGCCTTTAAAATGTCCACTTCCACTCCATTTATTATCCTAAATTAGATGCACCTGTTTGAGGTCGGTAACTGCATAAAGACACCTGTCCACCCCATACAATCAGTAAGAATCCAACTATTAACATGGCTAAGACCAAAGAGCTGTCCAAAGACACTAGAGACAAAATTGTACACCTCCACAAGGCTGGAAAGGGCTACGGGGCAATTGCCAAGCAGCTTGGGGAAAAAAGGTCCACTGTTGGAGCAATCATTAGATAATGGAAGAAGCTAAACATGACTGTCAATCTCCCTCGGACTGGGGCTCCATGCAAGATCTCACCTCGTGGGGTCTCAATGATCCTAAGAAAGGTGAGAAATCAGCCCAGAACTACACGGGAGCAGCTGGTCAATGACCTGAAAAGAGCTGAGACCACCGTTTCCAAGGTTACTGTTGGTAATACACTAAGACGTCATGGTTTGAAATCCTGCATGGCACGGAAGGTTCCCCTGCTTAAACCAGCACATGTCAAGGCCCGTCTTAAGTTTGCCAATGACCATTTGGATGATCCAGAGGAGTCATGGGAGAAAGTCATGTGGTCAGATGAGACCAAAATAAAACTTTTTGGTCATAATTCCACTAAACGTGTTTGGAGGAAGAAGAATGATGAGTACCATCCCAAGAACACCATCCCTACTGTGAAGCATGGGGGTGCACATGGGACAGGGCGACTGCACTGTATTAAGGAGAGGATGACCGGGGCCATGTATTGCGAGATTTTGGGGAACAACCTCCTTCCCTCAGTTAGAGCATTGAAGATGGGTCGAGGCTGGGTCTTCCAACATGACAATGACCCGAAGCACACAGCCAGGATAACCAAGGAGTGGCTCTGTAAGAAGCATATCAAGGTTCTGCCGTGGCCTACCCAGTCTCCAGACCTAAACCCAACAGAGAATCTTTGGAGGGAGCTCAAACTCTGTGTTTCTCAGCGACAGGCCAGAAACCTGACTGATCTAGAGAAGGTCTGTGTGGAGGAGTGTGTCAAAATCCCTCCTGCAGTGTGTGCAAACCTGGTGAAAAACTACAGGAAACGTTTGCCCTCTGTAATTGCAAGCAAAGGCTACTGTACCAAATATTAACATTGATTTTCTCAGGTGTTCAAATACTTATTTGCAGCTGTATCATACAAATAAATAGTTAAAAAATCATACATTGTGATTTTTGGATTTTTTTTTTAGATTATGTCTCTCACAGTGGATATGCACCTACGATGACAATTTCAGACCCCTCCATGATTTCTAAGTGGGAGAACTTGCAAAATAGCAGGGTGTTCAAATACTTCCTCACTGTATATATATATATATATATATATATATATTTTTTTTTTAATATATATTATATACATATACATATATACATACACACATATATACATATACATTAGAGCTGCAACTAACGATTATTTTTTCTGTCGACTAATCTAACGATTATTTTTCCAGATTAATCTTATTATTCTTTTTTTACTGATTATTGTATTTCAAAGAGGGTAGTGAATTTGTATATTATTTTAACATGAAATCAATGAATGATGACAATATTAATAGTATTTCAGGAAGGGTAGTGTACATAGTATGCCATTTTATAATGAAATATATGAACACAAGAAGCTTTTTAAACATAATATATAATGATACTATTCATCATAAAATGTATACAGAGTAGGCCTAATTAGGAAAAGTTGTTTACTATAGTAGTTGAGTATGATTTACTTATTGATTTGTGTCAATAGTAAAGAAAATGCACTTGTATTTATCTGCAAAAGGTTCACATACAGGAGCTTTCAGCATAGTGTTAATGTATAACTAGTCGTCTATTTTGAAGATACATGTGCATAAACAACGACTAAAGCTGCCAGAAGTTTTTGCCCAAACTTCAAAGACACATTTAAATGATTAAAGCTAGAGGCATATCTTAACTGTAATGTTACTTTAATCATGTAAACTACCTATATACAGCAAGTTATTATACATATGTGTTTGGGACAGAGC
The DNA here is from genome assembly GCA_023566225.1 of Romanogobio albipinnatus. Classification (NCBI taxonomy): domain Eukaryota; kingdom Metazoa; phylum Chordata; class Actinopteri; order Cypriniformes; family Gobionidae; genus Romanogobio; species Romanogobio albipinnatus. Next base: position 13,285,635 of record CM042251.1, on the reverse strand, counting down.
GGAACCAGGTCGCATTAACAGGAGATATATGCAGCCCATAATAAATAAAAGCACGAGACGTACTGGGGTCGGAGAAGAACCCAGGAAAATGTGACCGTCTGTTGCAATACACGCGCCACGGTTCAGCTGCGCGAGAGAACACTGGCAGCAGGGTTGCCAGGTTTACACAACAAAACCCACCCATTCGTTACTCAAAACTAGCCCGAAACAAGCCCAATCACGTTTCGGGGAGGTTCTCTGGTAAACATCGCGTTCGGGGGGTTAAATATGTGTGTTTTTTTGCTTCAACCCGCGGACATGAGACACGGCCCGCGGCAACAGTGTAGAAGTAGCCCAATTCCGCGGAAAAAAGCGGACTTGGCAACACTGACTGCAGTGTGAAAGCTCCCGCTCTCCACGCGCACAGCTCCTGCTCTGCCACCGCGTGCAGTGTGAAACCGGCGTTACAGAGCGAACAAAGCACAGTTTTATTCGGCTTCTGTTTAAAGTACTCCCACACTTTTGAATGTCGCGGTCTGGCTTTATATGATAAATGATCATTTTCACTATGCCCGGGAGCAGAAGCTGCCATTATTCTAGATCTTCTGTTCCATTCTAGAACGTAAATAATGTGCCGCCGACGCGTCGACGCATTTCACGCACGTCGACGTATTTTCGTAGTCGACGTCATCGACGACGTCGACGCTTCGTTGCAGCCCTAATATACATACACACACAAACACACATGTATACATGTATATATATGTATATACACACACACACACACACACACATACATACATACACACACACACACACACACACAGGTGCTGGTCATATAATTAGAATATCATCAAAAAGTTCATTTATTTCACTAATTCCATTCAAAAAGTGAAACTTGTATATTATATTCATTCATTACTCACAGACTGATATTTTTAAATGTGTATTTCTTTTAATTTTGATGATTATAACAGACAACTAAGGAAAATCCCAAATTCAGTATCTCAGAAAATTAGAATATTGTGAAAAGGTTCAATATTGAAGACACCTGTTGCCACACTCTAATTAGCTAATTAACTCAAAACACCTGCAAAGGCATTTAATGATCTCTCAGTCTAGTTCTGGAGGCTACACAATCATGGGGAAGACTGCTGACTTGACAGTTGTCCAAAAGACGACAATTGACACCTTGCACAAGGAGGGCAAGACACAAAAGGTCATTGCAAAAGAGGCTGGCTGTTCACAGAGCTCTGTGTCCAAGCACATTAATAGAGAGGCGAAGGGAAGGAAAAGATGTGGTAGAAAAAAGTGTACAAGCAATAGGGATAACCACACCCTGGAGAGGATTGTGAAACAAAACCCGTTCAAAAATGTGTGGGAGATTCACAAAGAGTGTACTGCAGCTGGAGTCAGTGCTTCAAGAACTACTACGCACAGACGTATGCAAGACATGGGCTTCAGCTGTCGCATTGCTTGTGTCAAGCCACTCTTGAACAACAGACAGCGTCAGATGCGTCTCGCCTGTGCTAAAGACAGAAAGGAAAAAAAGTGGTCCAAAGTTATGTCCTCTGATGAAAGTAAATTTTGCATTTCCTTTGGAAATCAGGGTCACAGAGTCTGGAGGAAGAGAGGAGAGGCACACAATCCACCTTGCTTGAGGTCCAGTGTAAAGTTTCCACAGTCAGTGATGGTTTGGGGTGCCATGTCATCTGCTGTTGTTGGTCCACTGTGTTTTCTGAGGTCCAAGGTCAACGCAGCCATATACCAGGAAGTTTTAGAGCACTTCATGCGTCCTGCTGCTGACCAACTTTATGGAGATGCAGATTTAATTTTCCAACAGGACTTGGCACCTGCACACAGTGCCAAAGCAACCAATACCTGGTTTAAGGACCATGGTATCCCTGTTCTTAATTGGCTAGCAAACTCGCCCGACCTTAACCCCATAGAAAATCTATTGGGTATTGTGAAAAGGAAGATGCGATATGCCAGACCCAATAATGCAGAAGAGCTGAAGGCCACTATCAGAGCAACCTGGGCTCTCATAACACCCGAGCACTGCCACAGACTGATCGACTCCATGCCACGCCGCATTGCTGCTGTAAATCAGGCAAAAGAAGCCCAAACTAAGTATTGAGTGCTGCTCATACTTTTCATGTTCATACTTTCAGTTGGCCAAGATTTCAAAAAATCCTTTCTTTGTATTGGTCTTAAGTAATATAAAAAATTTTTGAGATACTGAATTTGGGATTTTCCTTAGTTGTCAGTTATAATCATCAAAATTAAAAGAAATAAACATTTAAAAATATCAGTCTGTGAGTAATGAATGCATAAAATATACAAGTTTCACATTTTGAATAGAATTAGTGAAATAAATCAACTTTTGATGATATTCTAATTATATGACCAGCACCTGTATGTATAATAGTGGTCACCATTTTGTTGTTTATTTTTCAGTTTATTGATACTTACTATATATATTTGTGATTCATTTGTTTGCTTGTACAAGACATTTTGGTCGACACGTTCATTTTAAATCTTTGGGAGCAGCAGATTCTTGACTACAGTGGTTCAACCTTATTTTTTTTATTCAACAATTTCATCTCGTCTGTGTCAGTCTTCTAAACTGTTGGCGTAGTAAATACAGTGCAGCGCTTCTGAGTTCTACGGCAGAACGGCGGCTCGTCGCTTCATAAAATGATGGTTAAACCATTGTAGTCACACTGACTATTTTAACGATCTCTATCTACTATCTTTCTGGACCTTGAAAGTTGCAATGACGTTGCTGCCTATGCATGGGCGTCGGAACCATTGTATGTGGGTGGGACAAGACCAATTCTAATGGTCCCACTCACTTTTGCTGTCTATAATTCTGTTCACCTACCCCTAACCAATAAACACTTTATTATTAAACACGTTAGACGCTTTATTTACACTTTTCGAATGTTTTCTTCATTTTATAAAAAAAAAAAATGCCTTTCCGTTCTGATGTGATAGCAAATGGAAGTAGAGCGAGTTCGGCAAAAGGCGGATTTGAACCTTGGGTCGATTTGCATCAGAACATTCTGCCATGCATCTTACCCCTACACTATTGTCACTATAAGTGATTTGGTGACTTTTGTCATTTTGTCTGGCCCAACCAGACGTTTAGTAAATGATGCAGACTATTTGCACTTAATCGTAAATTGCATCTACTCCAGTAAAAAATTTGGGGGACCCACCCACATTTTGTTTTGTTTCCAACGCCCATGTGCCTATGGGTAGTTCAGAGAGCTCTCAGATTTCATCAAAAATATCTTAATTTGTGTTCCGAAGATGAACGAAGGTCTTACAGGTTTGGAACAACATGAGGGTAAGTAATTAATAACAGAATTAAAACATTTTGGTGAACTAACCCTTTAAGGTCCTAATTGTAACTATTTTGTGTACCTAATGTGAAATAGATTTATGAAAGGAAATGAGGGTGAAACAATACAATTTAAATAAAAATACACACTTTGTATTTGCAAAATTGTTGCAGTTGGCATTAACAGGCAAAATGATACTACAAAAAAATTAAAAACACACAAATCTCCTCAAGGGTTAAATAGCCACAAACTTTTAGTTAACATCACATCCAAGAAAACCCACCCTTAGCTGCTTTATGTTGCTATAATGCAGGTGGCATTAGGGGGAGGGAATTCTCATACCAGAGACCATTTGATTGGACAAAAAAACATTGTATATGCACTTGAGTTCAAGATGAGTAATCTATATTTTTGGTTAATTTCCTCATAAGGAAACAATTATAAATTGTCATAATGCGCAATGACAATTTTTTTATTGTAAATTTTATTGTAATGAAATCAGCATACAACAAAATGAGACGCAGCATGTTACAGCATAAATGACAGCGCTCAAGTTGCATAGATGTAATAATAAATGTAACAATAATGCAAAAACTTTATCCAAGCAAAATATTTTTTCGTTTTATACGTTTTAGGTGGTACTTCCAGCATAGCTGGGAACAATGATATTGGCCCATTTATAGATGACCGGGATAAAAAGGAGAGCAGAGCCAAGCACTGATACTAAGAGAAATGCCCACAGGAAAACCCGGTCCAATACCTGGGCCACAAACTTCCAGTCCTGAACAACCTAAAAAGAGGCATCACATTAGAATTCACCAGAACTCAAAACTCACAATAATCACATCATGCCTGTGATGCTAAAGTGAGACAATAACAATCTTACCTCTCTGACTTCATTCTCCTTCACCACATGAAGCGTGATGTAGCGTATAGATTCTAAGGCTGCCTGTAGACTGTGTTCTGCATTGAGCAGAGCGGTATCCTGGCCAAAACTCTTCTCATAGCCCAGCCCTCCTCTTCCAGTCCTGTCTGCTCTCTGCCTCCCTGCAGTGGTTGCGTAGCGGTCCACATGGCTGCGCATGCACAGTAGTTTAGGCAGGTGGTGCAGAAAGATCCGGCGGACCCAGGGCGCCATGCTGTGATGAGTAGATGAGGAGCGATGATGGATGTTAATGGCAAAGACGGTGATGACAATGGAAAGCGTCACAAAGATCATAGTGAAGACCAAATATTCTCCAATGAGAGGAATCACCTGAGACAGAAAACAATATTGCAGAAAACATAAGTCATCCGACAATTGCAGAGCTAATTGAAAATGAGAATGAAAGAATTAAACAATTTTACAGTGTCCTTGTTATACGTTACATGTAGTTACTATAGTAATAACTATAAATTATGCATAACTAAATGCACATAACCCTACAACAAACCTAGTTGTAGCCCTTACTCTATAGTATGTACACGTAGTTAATTAATATTACTCATACTTAAATGTCGTCACCTTGGAAAATTGAGTTACTCACATTTATTCTGTGACAATTTATTTACATTATGAGATTATAGTTTCTATCTATCTATCTATCTGGACAAAATATGTAGCACTGCCTTTTTTTGCTTAACTTAAACATGAAAATAATTATTCGTCCTTAAATATAAATATAGAAATAAATGTCATATACATTTAGGGTCCCTGTCATTTTCATGTATGAAAGGGACTTGTACCCCATATAATTTTTGCTATTTGGATATGCAAAAAAAGTGATGCTCAATATCTCAAAACCGCTCACAGATAGAATGCAGATAGAAGTAACCTTGCAATTCCAATGTGGTAATGTATAATTACCCTGTAACAAGGACACCTTAAAATCAAGTGTAACCAACTATTTCAATATGTGTTTAAAAACAAACTTGAAATTGTAAAAATACCACATTTTATCTGTTAATTTAATACCGTAAAGCAGTTTCTTTCACCTCTAGTCCTAGGGACCCACCTACTATAATGTTTTGGGTGTCTCACTAATTAAAACACCTGATTCAACTCTATGAGCCCTATCATACACTCGACGCAATGCGACGCCAAGTGTGTCACTGTTTTTTGCTAGTTTCAGCCTGATGCAGTTATCATTTTCACGTCACGTTGTTTAAATAGCAAATGCACTCGCGCCCATCTGTTCGCCCATGGGCGTGCTGGTCTGAACGAGGTGTGTTCAGGCGCATCGTTGGCGTGTTGCTATTTTGAGGCAACTGAAAATGAAAACGCAGTATTTTTTGTGTTATTTAAAGGGGCGCGTTAGTAATATGGGCCCCACTTTATATTAGGTGGCCTTAAGTACTATGTACTTACATCAAAAAATAAGTACAATGTACTTACTGTGTTCAAATTGTATTGCAAAACACTTTTGCTAATATTGAGGTGGGATACGGGTAGAGTTAGGGACAGGTGTGGTGGTATGGGTAAGTTTAAGGTTAGGGTTAGGTGTAAGGGAAGTGTCAACTGTGTAATTACAAATGTAACTACAGAAATTAATTACAGATGTAATTACATAAAGGTATTTTTAAAATGTAAGTACAATGTAAAAACATGTATGTACACAATAAGTGCATTGTATCAAATTATTAATTAAAATGTTAGTACATAGTAGTTAAGGCCACCTAATATAAAGTGGGTCCGTAATATGCGCCTATAGGTGGGTGCATAATGTGCGTACTTATTACACACACAGGGTGCAGCATCACACAAACATTTTTAAATATTAAAAATAAAAGGATTCCTCTCTGGAGAAGCGTTCAGTCTTTACGCTTGCAAATTCCGCCATGTAAATAGCGAATCCGCCATGGTGCAAGCGCAACTGGCTTTTAAAGGGAATAGGATATGATACTCTGATTGGTTTATTGCCCAAAACACATCCAGGACTCATTCAGAGATTAGGTACAACCCCTTGGACTATGAAAAACGCAGACCGCGTCATTAAACTAGCAAAAGTGGATTCGGACATGCCCTAAGTGCACCTGCGCTTCAGACCATCAGCTTTTTAGTGTGTTGAATAGGGAGACATTAGCCTGGATGCCAGCCGAACTTAGCCTGACCACAACATTTGAGTTCGGGAAGTTTGGTCTGGACTTGATCTGTTGTGGAGCAACTATGCCCGAACAGAAGCTGTTCGGACCAATCAAATTGTCAGGGTGAGCTTTATACAATGATGGACAGATGATCAACAGTAACGTAATCATCCACGTCACCAAAGAGCGCTTGGGTTGAATTTGTTCTAATCCTAAATGGAGAACTTGTTCGTATATGCATTCACCTTCACTATATCTCTCAGAAATTATGATCGTGTTGGTAAGTAGGCTACTCTGTGTATCCTTAAATTATTTTTTACAACACCGGCAAACATCGTTTACACTTCTTCCAGCATGCGTGCAGACAGGGTTGCCAAGTTTTCACAACAAAACCCGCCCAATTGCTACTCAAAACTAGCCCAAAACAAGCCCAATAGCTTTCCGGGGGGATTCTCCGGGAAAAATTGCGTTTGTGGGGTGAAATATGTGGTTTTTTTTGGGAGGGTTGCCTGGGTTCCTGGGTCTAAATATCACATAATTGGGGTCGCTTCAACCTGCGGACATGGCAACACTGTGTGCAGTTGAGTTCTGTTGACATTTGACAACTAACGTTATGCGTCGCTCCGTTGCTCTGTTGTAGGTCTATCCAATTGAGGTCTTTCCTGGTTCGGTTGAAACACGCCCCATGATCACAGCCCAGTGGAGCAGTATCAGACTCATATTCTGACTAGAATTGAGTATGACAACGTCAGGCTAGGGAGACATTTGAATCATTCTGTAAGTGGTTCCCGATGACTCTAAGTTGAGAAGCATTGCCTTGAAGGGATAGTTCACCCAGGAATTTTAAATACATAATTATTCACCCACCCTCATGTTTTTCCAAACCCATAGGACTCTTGTTAATCTTTAAAACACAAATTAAGATATTTCAATGACACCTGAGAGATTTCTATTCCTCCACTGAAAGTCTAGGGGCCTTATTTATAAAACGTGCATACATACAGATTTGAGCTTAAAGTGTGTATAAGCTAAAATCTAGGGCTGTAATCAACCAAAGAAAATCTTGGTCGACTGAAGTCCTGAAATCTTTGAATAAAAATCGACTAAAAATGACATTAGGAAAAAAAACGTTAAATTAATTAGCTGCACACTGTGCGCAGTAGGCCTACCTACTTGGTAGCCTTGTTGTCTGCCTAAATGAATTATAAATAAACTAGTAGGCTATTTGCAGTATATTAAATAGTTTTTGACCTAATTATTTTGCACTGAAATGAGTCTGACACACGAGTCTGTCGGCTCTGACAGCGTTGCATCACGTGCACCTGTGCAATATCATAGCCTATGATTTCCGAAAATATAGTAGGCTACTATGTTGTCAACTAGTGATATCATCACAAGAACTTTTGAGCAATATGCAACATAATTTAGACAATTTTTTTGTCATATGTAGGCTATTATAATAACTGACAGACACTATCATTTCAGCCGCTCTGTGCAGCTCGAACATAGGAACAGCTCAGCTTCGCGGCTGAGACACGAATAGACTATTGACTTAAAGCTTTTACTCTTAAACACAAAAGGCACATCCACTTTAATAAAAAAGGAATATTTATTAAACAAGCCAGATCAAGAGCAGAAACTAAATAAAGTGCATAACTGAAAAATAAAGCATAGGCTCAAAACTAATACAAAACGGTGCATCGCGCATTAGGCTCCAAATAAAAAAATAAAATAATAAAGTGCCCAAATCCAATAAATAATACTAGAAATAAATTTGCAGTTTGCACAATAATAAAAGGGACGGGGCAACTCAAAACAGACGGGGCAACCTAACGCAGACAAGTTAGCTTACCGTTTTTAGATGATATGACGTTTGTTGTCGAGCTGTGATATGCAAACTGTTGCTTGCAAAATTTGCATTCAACTTTTTTCCAACTTTTCTATTTAAAAAAAAATGCTGCCACACTGCCAATGTCTTTGTTGACATGGTAGTAGAGGACTGACTAGGAAAACGCTCTCACAATTAAATAAATAATAGGCCTATACAGAAAAGTAGCGTACTTCAATCTGTCTCTCTTCTCCAGTGGGTTGGGCTAATCCAAAAACAGACTGTTACCTGTGAAACAGGGGTGCTCTGAAAACACACCCATTAGCAATTAGTGCTTTCCACCTGATTAATTGAACGCGGCCAAGCTGATGAAATGAACGCGGCAAAACTGATGAAATGAACGCGGCAAAACTGATTAAATGAACGCGGCCAAACTGATGAAATTAACGAGGCCAAACTGATGAAAAAAACACGGCAAAACAGATTAAATGAATGCGGCAAAAAAATCTACCAATCAGAATTTTGGTCGAGCCAGAACGTATCGACTAAAAATCGACTAATCGACTGGGAGATTACAGCCCTACTAAAATCCACGCAATAAAATAAAACAATAAAAAATATTTTTGAAGTGGACATTTCCTTGTGGCAGAGTTGGAGAACTACAGGTATTTAGAAATCTAAGCAATTCTCTCCGCTCGCCATTCTCAAGCAAAGGATTTGGATGTTGATTGGTGCTCTTTTATAAGTTAATGACATTAATTAGGTGGCATTTAACAAGCGGAGATCTGAAACCATTCAGCTGCACATAATTTCAAGATAATTTGCGATTTATACATTTCACATCTAGAAGAGAGGCATACGCACATTTTCTGTGCGTATGTTCGTTCTGAATCACAGAAATGATCGTAAGATCAGATTTAGGACGGTTTCTACGTGGTTTCTTTATAAATGTGGCCCCAATTAACCAAAACTTTGAACATACTAAAAGATCATAAAATAAATACACATGAAACAATCCATTCTTGTGAATTTAACCCAAGTCTTAGATAATTAAGTAATAGATACAATCACTTTAAATGATGAACATATTTAATTTAGGCTTTTAGTCTCATGTAAGCACATGCATAGAACACACAGGACAAGACAGAAGCTTGTGTGTCACACGCTAGAACAAACCTCATTGGTTCTCATGTATCATGCAGGCACATTTGGGTTTGTGGTAAACACTGATTGATATGTATGTGTCAATTAGTTTAGATCATTGTCTAAATTGAATTTGTTTATCATATAAAGCGATTGTATCCCTTCAAAGACGGGATTCATATGAATTTGTTTTACAATGCCTTTATTTTTTTAAATGTTGGTTCACTTTCAATGGAGTGATATACACTCACCTAAAGGATTGTTAGGAACACCATACTAATACTGTGTTTGACCCCCTTTCGCCTTCAGAACTGCCTTAATTCTATGTGGCATGGATTCAACAAGGTGCTGAAAGCATTCTTTAGAAATGTTGGCCCATATTGATAGGATAGCATCTTGCAGTAGATGGAGATTTGTGGGATGCACATCCAGGGCACGAAGCTCCCGTTCCACCACATCCCAAAGATGCTCTATTAGGTTGAGATCTGGTGACTGTGGGGGCCATTTTAGTACAGTGAACTCATTGTCATGTTCAAGAAACCAATTTGAAATTATTTGAGCTTTGTGACATGGTGCATTATCCAGCTGTAAGTAGCCATCAGAGGATGGGTACATGGTGGTCATAAAGGGATGGACATGGTCAGAAACAATGCTCAGGTAGGCCGTGGCATTTAAACGATGCCCAATTGGCACCAAGGGGCCTAAAGTGTGCCAAGAAAACATCCCCCACACCATTGCACCACCACCACCAGCCTGCACAGTGGTAACAAGGCATGATGGATCCATGTTCTCATTCTGTTTATGCCAAATTCTGACTCTACCATCTGAATGTCTCAACAGAAATCGAGACTCATCAGACCAGGCAACATTTTTCCAGTCTTCAACTGTCCAAATTTGGTGAGCTTGTGCAAATTGTAGCCTCTTTTTCCTATTTGTAGTGGAGATGAGTGGTACCCGGTGGGGTCTTCTGCTGTTGTATCCCAAGGTTGTGTGTGTTGTGGCTTCACAAATGCTTTGCTGCATACCACGGTTGTAACGAGTGGTTATTTCAGTCAAAGTTGCTCTTCTATCAGCTTGAATCAGTCGAGCCATTCTCCTCCGACCTCTAGCATCAACAAGGCATTTTCGCCCACAGGACTGCCGCATACTGGATGTTTTTCCCTTTTCACACCATTATTTGTAAACCCTAGAAATGGTTGTGCGTGAAAATCCCAGTAACTGAGCAGATTGTGAAATACTCAGAACGGCCCGTCTGGCACCAACAACCATGCCACGCTCAAAATGGCTTAAATCACCTTTCTTTCCCATTCTGACATTCAATTTGGAGTTCAGGAGATTGTCTTGACCAGGACCACACCCCTAAATGCATTGAAGCAATTGCCATGTGATTGGTTGATTAGATAATTGCATTAATGAGAAATTTAACAGGTGTTCCTAATAATCATTTAGGTGAGTGTATAAGGTTTCATTAAAAATAACTTAATTTGTGTTTTCAAAGACTAACCAAAGTCTTAATGGTTTGGAACAACACAAGGGTGAGTAAATTAAGAGAAAATCGTCACTTTTGGGGTGAACTATCCCAGCCCCAATTTTTTTTTAATCTTTTAATTTCTTTCACAAATGTCCTGTGGTTCCCCTGTCGCTCTCCAATACATCCCAGTTCATTCAAAACTTAACAACTAAAAAATATGGATTATAAGATCATATAGATATACTATCATATATACTATTTAATATATCTTGAGTGTTATGACAAAAGGGCCCTCAAAGTAAATGCAGAAAAGAACTTCAATGCCTACATGAATTAACTTATATTTGTGGTGAAACCTTATCACACAGACAACCAATAGCTGACAAATAATGTAATTTACTCTTATATTACAGACAATAATGTGAAATAATTCGGAAAGTGCTGTGTGTGGCACACCTCATTTAAATATAGAAGTCATTTAATATAGCTTTGGATTCTTAAAAAGAGTACCACCTTTGAGGAGGAAGGGATGATCTCTTCTATCACCAGAAGGAAGACAGTAAGGGAGACGAGGACAGATGTGCAGAGGGAGATTTTCTCTCCTCCATTAGATGGGAGATAAAACACCAGCACGGTCAGGAAAGACAATCCAATGCAAGGAATGATGAGGAAGAGTGTGTAGAAAAGTGGAAGACGTCGGATAATAAAGGAGTAGGTGATGGATGGATAAAAAAATGTCCCGTCGCTTCTCAAACCCCGGCTACCAGTGGCTGTCACAATCTCCCATTCACCGTTGTCAAAATAGTCACGTTTGTCCACATGTACATCCTCAAGGAGAATGTCCACCTTAAAAAAAGAATAGTATGAAGTTGTTGCATAAATATTCAAATGTTAAACACAGAAACTATGGCTTCAGAAGACTTGGAATATAGAACACGAGTCATTTTAGCAACTTTTAGATATTTTAATGGGTCTCATTAAAGCATTCACTATGAACTGACAATACATAGGTCATAATAAATAATAAAATAAAGGTTTTTAAAATAAATTGTGGGTTAACTGTTCCTTTCTACAAGCAAACACTAGTATTATTGCCTCTAATAATAGTTATAAAAAAACATACCTGAGAACCATCATAGGTCCAGGAGCCAAACTTCATGGAGCAGTTCTGAAGGTCAAAGGGGAAAAATGTCACATCGATGGTGCAGGCAGATTTATAGTTGGCAGGAGGGGTCCAGGAGATAGTGCCATCATATCTCACCACTGCTTTTGTCACTGTGGCCTCAAAATTACCATCTGCACTGCAGGGGAGAATCATTCAGTCATGAGATACAGAGTTCAAATTTAAATGAAGTAAAAAAAAAATTCACAAGTGAAGGTTTGTGTACTATTACAAGCATGGCAGGAAGTTGGAAACATTAATATTGACCTACACTCTAAAAAAAAGGTTCTATATGGCACCAAAAATGTTTTTTGGCTCGTAATCATAGGGGAAACCTTTTTAAGTTCTCTCTGTGTGTCTCTGTGTGTCTCTCTCTTTGTCTCTTTGTCTCTCTCTCTGTCTCTCTGTCTCTCTGCGCATGCGTGGGTGTTTGTGGAGCGTGTGTGAGAGCTTGGCGAGTGTGAGCGCGTGTAGTTGTTTTTTGTGTTTATTTCTTTTCTTTCTTTCTTTTCTTCCTTCTAAAGTTTGTTTATTTGATTTAGTATTTATCTAGTGTGTTGTTTGTTTGTGCTGCCTGCTTTCTTAGAAAGCATGGCAGCTCAGGGTGGGACTGGGATTGATTTCCTCACACGGCGTCACGGTGTTAAGATAGTATCCGTGGCGAGTGTGGAGGTTTGCTGTCTGGGTGTAGGAGAAGTGGTTGGCCATCAGAACATTCTCTCTGCATCCAGAATGAATGGCGCGACCGTGATTTTTTTTAACTCGGTGGAAAGAGCAAACGAGGTGGTAACGTGTGGTATAATCATTGATGAAACACTTACACCTGTGTTGCCTTTGTTGTTACCGTCAAAAAAAGTCACAATATCAAACATCCCTCCGTTCCTCAGTGATGATATTTTGATACAAGCGCTTTCACGGTATGGAAAGTTGGTTTCGCCGATCAAAAAGATTGCAATTGGGGGTGAATCTCCTTTATTGAAGCACATTGTTTCATTTAGGAGATTCGCATTCATGATAATCAAAGATGATGCTGAATTGGACTTGGCACTAAATTTCCATGTGGACGATTTTGAGTATGTAGTGTTTGTAACTACTGACAAAATGAAATGCTTTGGATGTGGTAAATTGGGCCACCTAATCCGTTCATGTCCTGATAGGCCTAAAACTAACGCATCTGAAGGTAGTAATAGTGCTGTAAATGAGGAAGGTGGGCCTACTGTAAAACCGAAGCAGTGCCGACCGCGGCACAACAATACCTGTTGCGAGGCCTGTGGAGGCTGGATCAACCTCAACTGAAACAATGAATGAAGGTAGGGATATTTCAGAAACTTCTTTAGTTGCAAAAGAACTGTTGTTGAACAGTGATGTAGAAGATAATGTGTCCAAGATAGAAACAGAGAATAGGATGTTTAAAGTACCAAAAAAAGGAAAAATGTAGAAAAGATCAGTAGTGCAAAGTGTTTTAAAGGAGAAGTGTTTGATGATCAGGAAGAGTCAGAAAGTGAAAGTGAAATGTCTGATTCAAGTATAGTGTTGTCACAGACTGAAGGTGTAAATAGAAGCTATGATGTTGATGACATAAAACGGTTTCTCAATACCACAAAAAAAACAAAAGAGGTGTGATTCTAAAGGAATATTTCCCTGATCTAAAACAATAGCAGAAGGATGCCTAATAGCAGAAGGATGCCTTTCAAACAAGGAGGTTTACCGTTTGAAAAAAATTGTGAGGAAAGTTGCCATTGATTTAAATGAAAATGAAGACGAATGAAGGTTTGTTTGTGTTTTTTTTGTTTGTTTATTTATTATAGTATGGCTGAAGTGCGGATTGCATCCTTAAATGTTAATGGTGCTAGGGATTATAGAAAAAGAGCAGAGCTGTATGAAATTATCAAGCATAAAAAAATAGATGTTACTTTGATTCAAGAAACACACAGTGACGTGAAAAATGTAAATGATTGAATGAAGGAATGGGAAGGTTTATCTTTTTTCAGCCATAACACCACGTTAAGCGGAGGAGTAGCAATATTATTTGCAAAAACCTTTAATCCAATCTCGTATCAAGTTGAAGAGTATTTAAAGGGTAGACTTTTAAAAGTGAGAGCACAAGTGGAAAATTATAATTTTGTTTTTATTTGTATGTCCCCAACTCAACAATTGATAGGATGTTGTTTTTAGATACACTATGTTCTGTTTTACAAGATGTTTCTAGTGATGATTATTTATTTTTGGGGGGTGATTTTAACTGTACAGTGAGTAATTGTGACAGAAATCATATTGAACCCCATATGCCTTCAAGAAAACGTCTTGTTCAAATAATCAATAAGCATGAGTTAAGTGATGTGTGGCGTTTTTTTCATGAGGGTAAGAGACAATATACTTGGACACATGCACGTGATAATGTCTTATCTCTGACAAGATTGGATAGATTTTATGTGTTTAAGCATCATGCTGGTATTTTTAAAAATTGTTGTATTTTTCCTGTTGGTTTTTCAGACCACTGTGTAGTAGAATGCTCTTTTATTTTGAATTCTGTCAAGCTTAAAAGTGCTTATTGGCATTTTAATTTAACGTTGTTAGATAATAAGGATTTTATATGCACTTTTAAAGGTCCCATGGCATGGCATTTTTCTATTATTTTATAATGTTTCCTGAGGTGTACTTATATTGTTAGTATGACTTTTACATCATAAAATGTCATAATTTAGAAATAAAAGGCATTTTTTCAATACTGCTGTTTGCCCTGTGGCTGAAGGCCCTGCTTCAAGAGGCGTGTCTGCTGTGAGACTTCAGTAAAAACGCCCACTGTTGTGATTGGCTGACATCTAGAACGATTCAGTCCGATTTGGTGAACTGATTCGGTTCACTAAAAAGAACAGGTTCAAAAGAAAGATCGTTCGCGAACCGGACATCACTAACGTACCAGAGACGGAGCTCAGCGATCGCTAACAAAGTTATTTATAGTACCTACTGAGTTATGAGAGCGCTGTCAGTCAGCGCGAGTTTATTGTGTTTGTATCTGAGAGTTCTGAATAAACACGAGTCCCAGTCACACCGAGTCCGTCTTCATCATTATTACCAACTTTGTAACACATGCAAAGTACCATTACAGCTGTCGAGATGAACGAGTTAAAAGTAAGTGTTGATAATAGCATTATTTTTAAAATAAAATAAAAGCGTCAGTGACGCGCGTTGAGTACACAGCGCAAACAAAGACACAACAGCAGTAATCGAATGTAATCCAGTTTATTGTGGGGCTAGGCTGGCTAGCCCGAATATGCTCACGCTTAACTTACCCCCCTTCTGCTTAATCTCACGCCGCGTTTGGTGCCTCCGCTGTGGGCCAGATGCAGTACTGGGGGTCGGGGATGTTGAAGGCCAACGGCCAGTGCAGCCCGAGCTTCAGCGTGTGTGAGGCCGATGTTGAGCAGAAACTCTCGACTGTATGCACATTTTAGAACCGGTAGACGCGACGAGGACGTACAAAAACACTGACTCACAAGATAGAAAACACGAAAACACAGTTCTGTCTGGAGAGAGAGAAGCCGCATTGTGTGCACGAATAATAAATAATTAGCTACACATCAGAAATTACTGATCACAGATCAGAAGGAACTGAAAAAAGACTTCTGTTTTCATTTGTACATCCAAACACTGAGAAACTGCCAGCATTCACTCGTTCACAAGGAATGATCTCTCGAGCGTTTGCATGGGCGTGCCAGATTCTCTGGGCGGAGGAAAGGGAGGTAACCGTTCCTGCTTGGACGTCAAACCAGGAGACTTCAGGATTGGCTCGTCTGGCCTGTCATTTTATCAAAGGTAGAGAGAGACAGCCAGAACTCGGGTTTACACCGATCAACATTTCTATCCACTTGGGGACAATATTCAGGCTAGGGGAACTCATATTAATGTTGAAAAACCTCATAAAATGAAAATTTCATGCCATGGGACCTTTAAATTGTTTTGGGCTGATTACAAAACAAAAAAAGAATCTTTTCAATCTGTACAAAAATGGTGGGATTTTGGAAAAATACAGATTAAACAGTATTGTCAGCAGTATGCTCACAACAGCACCAAAGTTTTAAATCAGTCAATGAAAGACTTAGAGGCTGACATATTTAAGATACAGCATACAGGAATTGGCAGAATCAACAAAACAACAAAGTTATTTGAAAATTCTTTCAAAAAAAAAAAGAATCAATTGGCAGAATTATTAGGGGTTAAAACACAGTTGGTCCGTTGGTCCGGTCAAGATTTGTAAGTCTTGACCAGATGGATGCACCATCAAAGTATTTTTTTTAATCTTGAAAGGAAAAATTGACAAAAAAAGAATCATTCACGCTTTGCGATCTAAAGAAGGAATTCTGTTGTCCAATCCTGTAGTGATTAGAAGGAGGGCAATTGGTTTTTATGAGAAACTGTACAGAAGTGAATTAGAACCAGATTATCTCAATGAGAGTGTCTTTTTCAAGGATTTACCGAAGGTGTCTGATGAAGCTAATGCAGAGGTTTCAGGTGCGCTTAGTTTGGGAGAACTGCATAAGGCTGTTCAGAGCATGCGGTGCCTGGAATTGATGGCATACCAATAGACTTCTATAAATGTTTTTTGGAAGTTTTAGGAGAGGATCTCTTAGAAGTACTCAATGGTAGTTTGGATGAAGGTCTTCTGCCTTTGAGTTGCCGGAGAGCAGTCCTGACCCTCCTTCCCAAAAAAGGAGACCTCACAGAGATCAAAAACTGGAGACCTGTTTCACTTCTGTGTAGTGACTATAAACTTCTTTCAAAGATTTTAGCAAACAGACTATCTCAAGTTATGAATAAGGTGATCCATCCGGACCAAACCTACTGTGTCCCCAAAAGATCAATTTTTGATAATATTTCCCTTATTAGGGATATATATGATGTCTCAAATAGTGACTAGGATTGATTTCACTGGACCAAGAAAAAGCATTCGACAGAGTTAAACACACATACTTATGGGAAACATTAAAAGCATTTGGTTTTAGTAAAAGGTTTATAGACAAAATTAAAGTTTTGTATAGTGAAGTTGAGAGCATACTCAAAATTAATGGTGGCTTATGCACTCCTTTTAAAGTTTTTAGAGGTGTGAGGCAGGGATGCCCGCTCTCTGGAATGTTATATTCATTAGCAATAGAACCTTTGTTGCAACAATTGAGGAAAAATGTACAAGGTTTTAATTTGCCTAATTCTGGAGATAGTATAAGTCTCTCTGCACATGCTGATGACGTTTTAGTGTTTGTTAGTCAACAGAGTGATGTGCAGGTTTTAATAGGTGTACTTGATGATTTAAAAAAATTGTCCTCTGCTAAAATTAATTTGGAAAAAAGTGAAGCACTACTAATAGGGGATTGAAAAAGAGATTTGTTTTCCCTTCCCCCTGGTTTGGTATGGAAGAAAGGAGGTTTTAAATATCTAGGGGTTTTTTTAGGGGATGAAGCAACTGTACAAAAAAATTGGGAAGGAACTCTTGAAAAAGGTAAAGGTCGATTGGAAAAATGGAAGTGGTTACTTCCAAATATGTCATATAGAGGTCGAACCTTAATTATAAATAATTTAGTAGCTTCCTCTTTATGGCATAAGCTAACCTGCATAGATCCTCCTCAGCATCTGTTAGCACAGATTCAAGCGACTTTGGTTGATTTTTTCCTGGGACAAATTACATTGGGTTCCTCAGAGTGTATTGTTTTTACCCAAAGAAGAAGGAGGGCAGGGGTTGATGCATCTTCAGAGTAGGACAGCAGCTTTTCGTTTACAGTTTTTGCAAAGACTTTTAAATGGCTCAATAATGTCAAGCTGGAGAGTAGTTGCATGTAAAATACTACAAAAGCTTGGAAATTTGGAAATGGACAGAAATCTTTTCTTGATGGACTTGTCAAAACTGAACATTAATGGAATGCCTATTTTTTATCGGAATATTTTTAAAGTGTGGAATGTGTTCAAAATACAAAGAGAAGGACATTTTAAATCTCTTTACTGGCTCCTTGAAGAACCGCTTATATATGGAGCACTCTTTGAGTTGACACAAAATGACTGTGTAATTCCTGGACTCACTGAAACACTTGTGGCTTCCAAAATATGTACAATGGGGAGTCTAGTTAATTTGGCTGGACCAGACTTTGAGAATACGGAAAGAGTTGCTTTGAATTTCAAGATTAAGTCAAGACGATTTGTTTTTCATTTATTAGAAAAATGGAAAAAAAGACTCACTTCTGATGAACTGAAACTTGTATTTGACTACTGTGAAAGCAAAACTTTTCCTAATGAAAGGGATGTCTTACCTGATTTTTTTATTTTACCTGTTTTAGATGATGTTTCAGGAATGTTTTTAAGCTCTGGAAAATCCATGTGTCTTAATTTTTTTTCAAGTACTGGAAAATCTTTTTATAAAGTTTGTGTTCTGGTTTTTAACAAAAAAGTGCTTAATAAGAGGGTTGACACACCATGGCGTAATGTTTTAAATCTGTGTGATGATGATAAACCAGAATGGAGATCACTGTATAAGCCACCTTTAAGTAAAAGAGTTGGGGACATACAATGGCGACTTTTACATGGTGCAATAGCAGTTAATGCTTTTATTTCGGTTAATGCTTATATAAAACATTTACATTTACATTTACATTTACATTTAGTCATTTAGCAGACGCTTTTATCCAAAGCGACTTACAAATGAGAGCAATAGAAGCAACTAGAACAGTCAAAGGCTACAGTATGCAAGTGCTGTAACAAGTCTCAGTTAATCTAAACACAGAACACAGGACTTTTTTTTTTTTTTTTTTTTTTAAATAAATTAGACAGACAAAAAATGAATAGAATGTTAAGTGCTATTCTTGATTGGTCAGGTGCTGCTGGAAAAGACGTGTCTTTAGCTGTTTTTTGAAAATGGCTACAGACTCGGCTGCTCGAATTGAGATAGGCAGGTCATTCCACCAGGTGGGGGCAGTCCAGGAAAAGGTCCGTGAGAGTGATTTCATGCCTCTTTGGGATGGCACCACAAGGCGTCGTTCACTGGCAGAACGTAAGCTCCTGGAGGGTGTGTAAGTCTGAACAAGCGAGTTTAGGTATATTGGTGCAGAGCCAATGGTTGCTTTGTAGGCGAGCACCAGTGTCTTGAATTTGATGCGAGCGGCTATTGGCAGCCAGTGGAGATTGATGAAGAGAGGCGTGACGTGCGCTCTCTTCGGCTCGTTAAAGATCACTCTCGCCGCTGCATTCTGGATCAGCTGCAAGGGTTTGATAGTGCATGCCGGAAGGCCCGCTAGAAGAGCATTACAGTAGTCCAGTCTGGAGAGAACAAGAGCTTGGACCAAGAGTTGAGTGGCCTGCTCTGATAGGAAGGGTCTAATCTTCCTGATGTTATATAATGCAAATCTGCAGGACCGGGTTGTTGCAGTGATGTGGTCAGTGAATTTTAGCTGATCATCAATCACAACTCCAAGGTTCCTGGCTGTCCTGGACGGAGTTATGGTTGATGATCCTAGCTGAATGGAGAGATTATGATGAAGTGCTGGATTGGCTGAGACCACAAGCAGTTCTGTCTTTATGAGAGAGAGTTAATGCTTTTATAAAATATAAATATTAATTTATATTTTATTAAATCCTGATAGAATGCCCTTTTTGTTCAAAGAGAGAAACTGTGTTTCATGCTTATATGGATTGTTTCAGACTGAAAAGGTTGTTGAGGTTATTATATAATTTATTCTATAGTTTTAATGAATCTTTTTCTATATATGTATTTATTGTTGGTTTTAGATATGTTAGAAGAAATCTATATGAGTAGAAAGAACAAGATAGAACTGGGTGTAGATCAGGATATTAATACTCAGTAAAATCCAGAATACTCATTGATTTTCATTTTTATAGATCCATGGATGATATTGTGTAAGAATGAGGCATTGTGCACTGTTATTGATGGTGTTTTGAAGGATAAAATGTAAAATAGTAAATCTCTCTCTCTCTCTCTCTCTCTCTCTCTCTCTCTCTCTCTCTCTCTCTCTCTCTCTCTCTCTCTCTCTCTCTCTCTCTCTCTCTCTCTCTCTCTCTCTCTCTCTCTCTCTCTCTCTCTCTCTCTCTCTCTCTCTCTCTCTCTCTCTCTCTCTCTCTCTCTCTCTCTCTCTCTCTCTCTCTGCATGCTAATTGGGTTCCAGCTGATGGACATCAGTAAGTGACCGTCACCAAAACCCAAGCAGAATAACAGTGTAGAGAAGTAATAACAGTGTACTCCTTGCCCTGATACAGAATTGTGATTTCTAATAACAGAACGTGTTATTAGAAACATGAATTAACATAAACATGAATTAGTGAATTCTCTTTTGTGTAAATGTGTACAACCAGGGTGCAGTCTTTCCTTTCCCACTTGTGTAAAAGAAACTAGAAAAATGTGAGCATGGGGAATGCTGAGTGTGCTCTTCCATAAGGTGAATATTATTATTTTGTTCTACTCTTGATTTTGTGCGAATACTTTCTTTAATTATGAATTTACAAGCTGTAGGAAAAGGGTGTTAGACAAGTCAGTCCCTCTCTGGTTTCTTTTCAGACTCATACACGTACTTGTCATAGAGCACAATGTCGGGTCTCCAGATGGAGTCTGAGGGAACTCTGATGGAAGTGATGCCCAGGTAATGATCCGGATTCCATCGGAGCTTCATGTCTGTCCACTCCTGAATGCAGAGAGACATGAATTTATCTGCGACGCTGTTCACCACATAAATAAAACCGTAAAGAAAGCAACGTGGGTAGGTTGGAAGGGTGTGCACTCATTACCAAATACCACCAGAATAGAGCATTTTGGAAATTGAATCTATCAAAATGTTAACTATTATAAAAATGCAGACAATATGAAGGCAAAATAAAGAAAAAATATATTTCATATTAATCAGATAACCTTATTGTGTTATTGAGTCCTATTTTACCTGTTTTATCCAAACATTGGTTGTCATCAACTGGTTCTTCTCATCCTAACCAACAAGAAAATCGGACATTATATCTGTGTTATTCCATTAACCTTTTTTATGTTCTTTATGTTTTGGTCCCAGATACTCTAATGCTGTACATGTCAGATATTATGGATGATTTGCCCCGTTAATCTAACCCAAAAACTTATACCTACTGACCCCAAACAGAACATAAAAGTTAACAATAAATAAATTCCTAAAGTAGTTTAAGGATAGAGAATTGCATAATGTATATAATTTAAAATCTAATCTTTATTGTAAGGTAAGATTTTGCCTGAATGAGGAGAATGCTATTTCAGAATGACTAATTCTCACCACATCCACCAGCTGGGAGATTGCCAGGCCAAATTTGACCTGCACTGTTCCATTTAGATCCTTCACTGGTCTCACCCATTTCTGGTAGTTGGTGAAGAGATGTTTAAACAGTTTGTCTTCTGTCTTGGCATACGAAGACAGCACAGGAGGCCCTTAAAGAAATCAACAACTTCACGTTAATCTCTCTTTCATTTCATCAGGAGGAACTGGGGTGATAAAGAACAGCAATTAGATGGCAACAGTCCCAGATTCAAGGGCCGCACAGGCTTATAGAAGGTGTGACAATTTGGTTGACACTTTGTCAATGAACATATTGATCTCTCAATGAACATCTCACCAAAGACATATAGGCTTTGTAACAAGCATGCATCTGAACCTTTTAGAGTCATCTACAAATTCAGACCGATAGAATGAATTCTTACTGGAATTATAGAATATCAGTGAATATCAGAGCTTGAGCCTTTCAAAGCTGCCTTAAAAAAGACTTCTGTTATAATGTACAGTGTGTACTTGATGAACTCTAATGAAGCTCAATTGGCATTGTTATTGGATCTCCAGCAGCTGCTGCTATCATGCCAATATCCTGTGTGATCAGATTTGCCTCTCATGGCCTCCAAAGTCTGAGTCACTAAGGGAAACATGATTTGCTAAACACATGCTCTTTTCTGTGGGGGCAGATAGAGTTATGAATTGAGATTTATGAATCTCTGAATATGAAACTGGTTTAGATGATCTGGGTTGTGTTACCATCACTGGTGGGAGGGATATTCTTCAAAGTGGAATGTCAAACAAAGCTCTGCTCCAAAACCTAGTGAGCTGTCTACTGCTTTACATAGGAAGCTGCATCCAAAGGAAGCATTCTAAAATAGAAGCTCACAAGGGACTGATTTAAAATGTTTTACATATGCAGTAATTCTGTGCATCATACAAATTCATCATACAAATTCATCATACATCATGCATATTTGAAGCACAGGTTTGCCATAAGCATGTTACTAAACTAACAACAGCATATACTGTACATTATGACTATATGACCAGCACTATATATATATATATATATACACAGGTGCTGGTCATATAATTAGAATATCATCAAAAAGTTGATTTATTTCCCTAATTCCATTCAAAAAGTGAAACTTGCATATTATATTCATTCATTACACACAGACTGATATATTTCAAACGTTTATAACAGACAACTAAGGAAAATCCCAAATTCAGTATCTTAGAAAATTAGAATATTGTGAAAAGGTTCAATATTGAAGACACCTGGTGCCACACTCTAATCAGCTAATGAACTCAAAACACCTGCAAAGGCCTTTAAATGGTCTCTCAGTCTAGTTCTGGAGGCTACACAATCATGGGGAAGACTGCTGACTTGACAGTTGTCCAAAAGCAACAATTGAAACCTTGCACAAGGAGGGCAAGACACAAAAGGTCATTGCAAAAAAGGCTGGCTGTTCACAGAGCTCTGTGTCCAAGCACATTAATAGAGAGGCGAAGGGAAGGAAAAAATGTGGTAGAAAAAAAGTGTACAAGCAATAGGGATAACCGCACCCTGAAGACGATTGTGAAACAAAACTCATTAAAAAATGTGTAGCTCGCCTGTGCTAAAGACAAAAAGGAAAAAAAAGTGGTCCAAAGTTATGTTCTCTGATGAAAGTAAATTTTGCATTTCCTTTGGAAATCAGGGTCCCAGAGTCTGGAGGAAGAGAGGAGAGGCACACAATCCACCTTGCTTGAGGTCCAGTGTAAAGTTTCCACAGTCAGTGATGGTTTGGGGTGCCATGTCATCTGCTGGTGTTAGTCCGCTGTGTTTTCTGAGGTCCAAGGTCAACGCAGCCGTATACCAGGAAGTTTTAGAGCACTTCATGCTTCCTACTGCTGACCAACTTTATGGAGATGCAGATTTCATTTTCCAACAGGACTTGGCACCTGCACACAGTGCCAAAGCAACCAGTACCTGGTTTAAGGACCATGGTATCCCTGTTCTTAATTGGCCAGCAAACTCGCCTGACCTTAACTCCATAGAAAATCTATGGGGTATTGTGAAGAGGAAGATGTGATATGCCAGACCCAACAATGCAGAAGAGCTGAAGGCCACTAACAGAGCAACCTGGGCTCTCATAACGCCTGAGCAGTGCCACAGACTGATCGACTCCATGCCACGCCGCATTGCTGCTGTAATTCAGGCATGAGGAGCCCCAACTAAGTATTGAGTACATGCTCATACTTTTCAGTTGGCCAAGATTTCTAAAAATCCTTTCTTTGTATTGGTCTTAAGTAATATTCTAATTTTATGAGATACTGAATTTGGGATTTTCCTTAGTTGTCTGTTATAATCATCAAAATAAAATAAAAAATAAACATTTAAAATATATCAATCTGTGTGTAATGAATGAATATAATATACAAGTTTCACTTTTTGAATGGAATTAGTGAAATAAATCTACTTTTTGATGATATTCTAATTATATGACCAGCACCTGTATCTGTGTGTGTGTGTGTGTGTGTGTATATATATATACACATATATACAGTGAGGAAAATAAGTATTTGAACACCCTGCTATTTTGCAAGTTCTCCCACTTGGAAATCATGGAGGGTCTGAAATTGTCATCGTAGGTGCATGTGCACTGTGAGAGACATAATATTAAAAAAAAAAATCCAGAAATCACAATATATGATTTTTTAACTATTTATTTGTATGATACAGCTGCAAATAAGTATTTGAACACCTGTCTATCAGCTAGAATTCTGACCCTCAAAGACCTGTTAGTCTGCCTTTAAAATGTCCACCTCCACTCCATTTATTATCCTAAATTAGATGCACCTGTTTGAGGTCGGTAACTGCATAAAGACACCTGTCCACCCCATACAATCAGTAAGAATCCAACTATTAACATGGCCAAGACCAAAGAGCTGTCCAAAGACACTAGAGACAAAATTGTACACCTCCACAAGGCTGGAAAGTGCTACGGGGAAATTACCAAGCAGCTTGGTGAAAAAAGGTCCACTGTTGGAGCAATCATTAGAAAATGGAAGAAGCTAAACATGACTGTCAATCTTCCTCGGACTGGGGCTCCATCCAAGATCTCACCTCGTAGGGTCTCAATGATCCTAAGAAAGGTGAGAAATCAGCCCAGAACTACACGGGGAGGAGCTGGTCAATGATCTGAAAAGAGCTGGGACCACCGTTTCCAAGGTTACTGTTGGTAATACACCAAGACGTCATGGTTTGAAATCATGCATGGCACGGAAGGTTCCCCTGCTTAAACCAGCACATGTCAAGACCCGTCTTAAGTTTGCCAATGACCATTTGGATGAGCCAGAGGAGTCATGGGAGGAAGAAGAATAATGAGTACCATCCCAAGAACACCATCCCTACTGTGAAGCATGGGGGTGGTAACATCATGCTTTGGGGGTGTTTTTCTGCACATGGGACAGGGCGACTGCACTCTATTAAGGAGAGGATGACCGGGGCCATGTATTGCGTGATTTTGGGGAAAAACCTCCTTCCCTCAGTTAGAGCATTGAAGATGGGTCGAGGCTGGGTCTTCCAACATGACAATGACCCGAAGCACACAGCCAGGATAACCAAGGAGTGGCTCTGTAAGAAGCATATCAAGGTTCTGGCGTGGCCTAGCCAGTCTCCAGACCTAAACCCAATAGAGAATCTTTGGAGCGAGCTCAAACTCCGTGTTTCTCAGCGACAGGCCAGAAACCTGACTGATCTAGAGAAGATCTGTGTGGAGGAGTGGGCCAAAATCCCTCCTGCAGTGTGTGCAAACCTGGTGAAAAACTACAGGAAATGTTTGACCTCTGTAATTGCAAACAAAGGCTACTGTACCATATATTAACATTGATTTTCTCAGGTGTTCAAATACTTATTTGCAGCTGTATCATACAAATAAATAGTAAAAAAATCATATATTGTGATTTCTGGATATATTTTTTTTTTATTATGTCTCTCACAGTGGACATGCACCTACAATAACAATTTCAGACCCCTCCATGAGGAGAATTTGCAAAATAGCAGGGTGTTCAAATACTTATTTTCCTCACTGTATATATATATATATAAAAACGATCAGGCATAACATTATGATCACTGACAGGTGAAGTGAATGACAATGATTATCTCTTCATCACAGCACCTGTTAGTGGGTATTAGGCAGCAAGTGAACATTTTGTCTTCAAAGTTGATGTGTTAGAAGCCACAAAGCAAAAATGGTTCAGGAATGGTTTGAGGAGCACAACAACGAGTTTGAGGTGTTGACTTGGCCTCCAAATTCCCTAGATCGCAATCCAATCGATCATCTGTGGGATGTGCTGAACAAACAAGTCCGATCCATGGAGACCCCACCTTGCAACTTACAGGACTTAAAGGATCTGTTGCTAACATCTTGGTGCCAGATACCACAGCACACTTTCATGGGTCTAGTTGAGTCCATGCCTCGACGGGTCAGGGCTGTTTTGGCTCAAAAGAGGGACCAACACAATATGTTATGCCTGATCTGTGTATATTACACTCACCAGCCTGTTTAAAAATCTTAACCATATATAATATTTGGTAGAGCTGGAATTCAGTTTTGTGGATGTCTAAAGATGGATGTAATATAAGACAGACTCAACAATTCTAGCCTCACTGAGACTCAAGGGAATGATTAGACCCAGAAGCCATAAAACACTGAAAGCGTCATTTTTCTCATTTCTGTGTAAAATGAGGTTGCTGAACATTGGTGCTGCATTTGTCATAAAAATGTGTGGTAAGACCCAAATAGCATATATTTATTGATTTATTTATATGCTGATTATTCAGCACCATATTTAAATATTGATTGGAGTTTGCAATTTTATCTCTGCCCCAAAGCTCAGTTTCTGTCCTTCTAAATCTTGATGTTTAACTGGATTTCTTTAACTGGTCATTTCACAGACAACCGCAGATGGTATTCCAGTTTCAGCTTGTTTTTGCCATTGATCAATATCAGTGGTTCTGGTCTCCCTTGATCAATATAAGACTAATTAGAAAAAGCATGAATCCTCAGGTCACACTGTTATAGCGGACCTGTACCATCTCATAAATTGATTATCAGTGTGGATGAACATTTGGACCATTACTTATTAAAACACTGAATCGCTGCAGGCATAATCTGATTTCTGCACTAAACTCTGGTTCTGTACATCTTCAAAGAACACAGTTGTGGTTTTACTATTTTATCTCAGAATAAAGTGAATTTTAGATGAAAAAAGCAACACATTAATGAATTGGATTGACCATTACTAATTAAAATGCAAAGAATGACCATGACAAATGGAATACCAATGCACAATTAATTGTATATCCCATATGTACTACAAGCAAGACTTTAGGTGGTCAGTTCTACAATGAAGTTGTGACTAAATAATAGAATTCAATGACTAAATCAACATGACGGTTACACAAACAAAAGTAATTTTAAGATACCTTCCTATATTTTCACTTTTTACAGTGTACTAAAGCTATGAGCCCAAGGGAAAAGCAGAGAAAATCTATTTTCTCAAAAGCCATGCTGTAAAATGTGTGATTTGAACCCAAAAGTGCTGCCTATAACATCTCTGAGGTGCACCATGTGTGCATGGATTGTAATGGATTGGCCTTCAATCCTCAAATAACCTCACTTATTCTCAGCTGTCATCAGTTTATTTGTACATGTGCTGCATAACATAATATTTTGAAATCAACTAAATATAGACTTTTTTTTTTGTTCTTGGATTATGTGTGGCTTTAGTGACTTCGTATTAAACATGCCACATACTGTATAGTTTTGTGGCACCTTATATTTTTATTCTATAAACATAAAAGTCTTTATCTCTCACCCCTCACTGACTAACACAGAGAAGGAGACAGTTGGAGTTTGATCTTATTAATGACATTATATATTTTTATATTATTATATTATATCAAGATGCGATTTGTTAAAACAACCAAAGGGTATATTTGAGATATACAAATGGATATTTAAATGAGAATGTCGTGATTTAATTTTTTATGTAGATATTTAGACAATGTATGTAATTTGTATGAAATGAACAGTAAAAAAAATAAAATTGCAGAAAAACTGAATTAACTAAATTAAATGTTCAATAATTAACTTAAATCACCATCTTATGTCAGAAATGAGAAAAGCATGCTATCTGACCAGAAGCGGGGCCAAAACGAGATATCAAAAGCAGAGGCATGGAAATATTATATTGTATTACATATTACTCTGGAATAATCAATTCTGGCCAATCACGCCATTCAGAGGTCACTGTCATCCATGGCAACGCTTTATATTGTCAAATAGTATATTTATAGTATAATAGTGTAATATTTATAGTAGAAATTAAAGTTTAACCGTTTTGGTGACAATTGTTCCCTTTCGAAAGGGAACTCGCACTGCGTCAGCTTTTGCTACGCTACGGGGAACGCCTCCAGCGTGACTGGTGCCTGAAATCACATTGAATCACGTCAATCCTATTGACCGGCGACAGCCTATGATGTCATCAAGGTGCGACCAGGAAGTATATAAGGGAGCCTTGCCAACATGACAGTATCTTTTCGTCTTCAGGGACTGTTTTGCCTGTCTTCACGTGAAACGTCTACAAGAAGGATAACAATGAAGTGTGCTGAGAACGCCACTTCTGCAGGTGTGTTTAGAATGTGTATCTTGCGCTTTGGATACACACACACTTTGCGTTTACTGTCTGGGAGAAGAGCATGCATGAGAGGTTTGCGAACCTCTTGTGAAAGTATTTGTGAGCGTTGTCCTCTGGAAACGCTCCGCTCTCGGTGGGACCTCTTCTCGAGGGGAGAGGTTTCAGTATCTGGGAACGGCCACGCTCGAGCTGAGGCTGAGCGGCGTCTAAATACCAAAAGCGCTTCCCAGATGAATCTGGCTCGTCGCTTGGAGACAGTTATGGTTCTTGAGGATGATCCAGATCGCGAGACGGGGACCTCGGAGGAAGGAGCTTGATTTATGTTCCTCCTCCTCGTCTGCTGCTCTTCCACTCGAGCAGAGGATGGGTGAGTCAGTTAAAAATGCTGAAGCTTTTCTTACCATCCTGTCCCATGTACGGGAGTTGCTGGAAGTCATGGAACGCTCTGCGGGTAGACTGCAGCTGCCTTTGCGGCGCGTGAGGAGAAGGGCTGAGCGTCCAAACAGTTCGGACGATCGGTTTCTCTCCGCCCATGACCTCCCAACTCCTGGGAGTCTTCCATTCCTTCCAGATCTCCATCAGCAGATCTCGAGGGGATGGAAGAAACCATACTCAGCCCCGCATCTCTCGACATCGGCGGGCTAAATATCGCTGATGTCGAGGGACTGCCTGGCTGGGTATGTGTCGATGCCGCCCGTGGACGAGAGGTTATGTTTATCTCGCCTCTGGGCGGCCGGCGACACTGTGGCTCCCACCCTGCCGGTCTAAACGCCTGAATGGCAGGGCGTACATGTCAGTGGGTCGCGCTGCAGCGGCTTTGCACACCACAGCTGTGTTGCAGGCTTATCAGGCGGACCTGCTGAGGGACCTCGATCAGGGGGAGGGACCCCCTGAGGCGGTAGTCGAGTCGCGCCGGACCACGGTTTTCGCTCTCCGGGCCACCGTACAGATAGCGGCGAGGGTGGCCACGGAGAGACATCTGTGGTTAAACCGTTTGGACATCGGGGAGAAGGAAAAAATCCTTTCTCCCTGATGCCCCGGTTTCGCCATCTGAACTTTTCGGCACCTCCGTAGAGGCGGTGGTGGGAAACTTCGGAGAGGCGAAGGCGCGCTCGGCGGCATTCAGGATGCATTCCGCTGAGGTCCGGGACCGCGCCCAGGCAGTCGGGTGTCCCCGGCCCGTCCCAGTCTGAGGGCTGGAGACAGGAATAGCGAGCCAGCGTCGCCTCTCCAGGGGAGGCGGGACACCCGCGACAGGAAGAGGAAGGAAGCCGGGGCTGGTACCGGAACCAGTGCAGGCAGCAGACTCCACCCCCCGAGGAGCGCGGAGATCAACGCTGCCTTTTTTCCCTTCCTCTGGTTTTTCCCCCGGGCGCTTTTACATCAGGCCGGTGGCCTATGGTGAGCAGAAAATGTAAGATTCTGCCGGCTCGCCTGGTTTGTTTGGTGAAAGCGCCCCCCTCAGGATGGCGGGCGGATACTAGCCTTATGGCTGGCTGGAAGCACCGCTGGGAGCGATTGGTGAGTCCCCCTCTCTGAGGGTGAAACGTTTTCAAAACTATGTTTTTCAGAACTCCTATACCTTCGCTCGCCTGAGAGGTTTTCTGGGGAAATTTGGATCGCCGCTGGATCTTCGCAGGGCCTGCAGCTCCCCGTGAGTAAGCTAAGAACGATCTTCTTTGCAACATTATGTGGTTGTGTGTGAATACCTCACTTTCTGCTAGTAGAGTCTGCTGCCTCTCCGTGCTATGTTTTTCCCCACTATGTGGGTAACTGAATCGCGCTCTTGCCCGAGGGCTTGTAGTGTAAGAGGCGAGCTGTGTTTTTCCTAGCGTAAAAGTGGGAAGTAGCTGAAGACCGGGTATGCACTAACGCACGAGCTGTAGTGAGATCTGCGCCCAGCTCTGCGGGGCTTTGGGAAAAGGGTTTTTGGGGCCTCATTGTGTATATTAGAGGTGATAATATTTCTTTCCCGGGCCCTGAGTAGATCTAGTGCGGACTTATGTCGCACCACTTGGCCTAGGCTTTGTCAAGGATGGGGGCGTTCCCTTTTAATGAAGTTGTTCGCCCCTGGCCTGTCTTTTTATATAAGAACATGGCGTTGTTTATGCATCCTTGTTTCAGCCTCCTCTGTTTCAGAGTCGTCCGGCCAAGGCCCGCCCCCTTTTCTGCGTTCTGGGGTCACAAGTAATGCAGACGAGGTGGTGCAGGAGACAGCGACTTCGCCAGTGGTCGTGGGGTGGAACTAAGCGTCTTTTCGCCAGTGGCGATTAGACTTTATCCGTTGTTTCCGCCTTTCGGAGCTTGGTGGCCGCCATCTGCTGGCGGCCCCCGGCCTCTTCCTGGAGGATGGTACGGCCGGTGGATTTCACATTTCTGTGATATTGTTCCCTTGCTTTATGTCTCTGCTTCACCTCCTTTTAGGGCCCGGGTCGAGCTGAACATCGGGTAAACCTTCTGTTAATGCGGTTCTGGTTGGATGCTCCCCTGAGGCCCGAGCATTGCCGATGGTTGACGCCCTCGCGTTTACGGTTGGCCGCTGCATGGAAAGTATGGCAGCCGCCCCGATGCAGGTGACGTAAGTTGTACTCCCCTCGCTTTAGAGGGTCTTTGTTTAAGCACTTCCGCTGAGTACACTGCTGTTGGCAATGTGATTAGGTCCATGTTTGTAGGCACTGCCCGAGAGACTGCGCCGTCCTGGGGGCCCTAGGACACGGCGAAGCAGGTTGTCCCTAGCTGCCTCTGGGATGGAGCCAGCCCCAGGTGCGGGCTTAGGAGCCAGCTGGCTGTGAGTGGCCAGCTTGGACGGTCTGGGCAGTAGGACTTCAAGACAGATAGTAGGCGTTAACCGGCCTCCTTGCAGGAAAGTCCCGACACCGTGGCCCACGAGTGGGCCTCGGAGGCTCTTCTCCACTGGTGTCGACGTCAGCAGTGACCCGTCATTTGGCCCTGGGGATGAGTCCCCAGGTGTTAACTGGATTTCCAGGCCTTCGTCAGCAGCAGACAGCTGCCGTCAGCCCAGGTAGCAGCAGCCAGCCTTCTTAGAAAGTCACGGCAGGATCTTTGGAATCTGCAGACCCCCTATTCGGGGGGGTAGGTCCTGCCAGGCCTCCCTGAGGGGTAGGCTCCCGGTTTGGGTTACCTTCGCTCAGGAGTTAGGCCCTGTCTGGCCTCCCTGAGAGCCTGCTGTGGTCAGCAGGCGCCGCCTGGTCTCCCCCGAGGGGGCACCGTAGGCATTAAATCCCTCGACGGCTGGTACGAGCTGCTAAGTAGGTGGTAGGCCCTGTGGTAGACCGGGCCTCCCTATGGGCCTGCTGTGGGGAAAGCAGGCTCACTCGACCTCCTCTGCGGATGGCGTTCCTGGGCCCCAGTCACTGGATGGCTAGCACGAGTGCTAGTGGGTAGTAGGCCTCATCCGGCCTCCCTGAGTGACCTCCCTGGAGGCAAACTCCCGGTGCCCAGCCACTGTGGCGGT
The DNA here is from genome assembly GCA_023566225.1 of Romanogobio albipinnatus. NCBI lineage: Eukaryota > Metazoa > Chordata > Actinopteri > Cypriniformes > Gobionidae > Romanogobio > Romanogobio albipinnatus. The sequence goes on along the minus strand of CM042251.1, from coordinate 13,254,199 downwards.
GAGCATGAAGTGTTATGAGTAGCACCTTCTGCTATCAGGTGGTAGGCACGGATGGCCTCCCTGACGACGAGCTCACGGTTCCCGGTCGCTGTGGCAATGAGCGTGAAGTGCTACGAGTAGCACGTTCTGCTTTCAGTTGGTAGGCACGGTCGCCTCCCTGAGGGCGAGCTCCCGGTTCCCAGTCGCTGTGGTAATGAGCGTGGGAGGCATGATTGCCTCCCTGGAAGCGAACTCCCGATCCTCAGGCGCTGAGAAAGCGAGTGAGACGGTTAGCGAAGCGCTACGGACGGCATGTTCTGCTACTAGGTGGAGGCATTGCGCCTCCCTGGAATCGTTCCCTGGTCCCCAGTTTCGGTAACGGAGCGTAGCATGGGCTGCTATCAGGCAAAGCTGCACGGGCTTCCCTGAGGGGATTCGCTTGGAGTAGTAGGCCCACGTGGCCTCCTCTAAGGGCACGCTCTGGTCTCGTGGTCTTCTGGAGGGGTCCAGTCACTGAGCAGAGGCCAGCTCCCCGGCCGCTGTGGTGAGTGTAAAGTGCCGTGAGCGGCACGTTCTGCTGTCAGATGGTAGGCATGGTACCTCCCTGAAAGCGAGCTCCCGGTCCCCAGCCGCTGTGGTGAGCATGAAGTGCTACGAGTAGCACGTTCAGCTAGGCTGTGAGTGCCCGATATCTTTGCAGTTGGTAGGCCCGCTTGGCCTCCCTGATGAAGCGAGTCCCTGGTCTTCCCAGCTACCTCGAGGGCTAGCACGACTGCGATCAGGTATCAGGCCCGTATGGCCTTCCTGAGGACGAGCGCTGCTATTGGATGTGCAAGCGGTCTATACAGGTTACCAGGTGGAGGCCCCTCTCGGCCTCCCTGGGGGACGAGTTCCCCAGGCGGGAACACACAACTGGCTTTACGCTGACAGCTAGTGGCCACCCGCTATCAGGCGCCGGTCTCTGGCCGTTTGCGAGACCTAAAGGTGGTGTTCTTACCCTAGCATGACGAGGTGTCACTGCGGCTATGCGGTCCCGATAGGACGGGACCTTCATAGTTGGCCTACGGCATGGTTACCTACCGGGCGGGCTTATGAGCTCCTCTCAAGTGAGGGTCTGCTATGAGCTTACGGCCGCCTGGCTTTCTTGCAGCACCCTAGCGGGATGTCTCTTCGGAGGCGAGTACCAGAGGCTCTGTACTGTACAGACAGGGTTGACCGTATTACGTGTCCCATAGCAGACTGGGTCACCTGGTCAGGTCTCCCTGGTGGCATTCGGTGAGAACCTCCCGAATAGTGACTGGCATAGGGTTCCCTCGTAGTTCCCTTGCCACGTTCCCTTAAAGGAACCCCTTCTAAGTCGAATGGGTTGGTTCCAGGCCTTCGAGCAAGGCCTGGGAAGGACCTCGTGTGTGAAGGTTTCCTTCTCAGGCGATAGCTTGGGCTATGACCGTAGGGAGCGCTGTCACTGACAGCCCAATGTGACCAGAAGGGGAGTGGTTCAGGCATTTCAGTAGAATTTGCTTGTCTTGACAGTTGTCACTGCCTATGGGCATGCACTCCCGTCGGCATGGCGTAGTGGGTATATCGTTCCCCGTAGCGTAGCAAAAGCTGACGCAGTGCGAGTTCCCTTTCGAAAGGGAACGTCTCAGGTTACAAATGTAACCTTTGTTCCCTGAGAACAGGGAACGAGACACTGCGTCGCTTTGCCATGCCGCAGGGCCTGCCTGCCGAAAACAGTCCCTTCAGACGATTAGATACTGTCATGTTGGCAAGGCTCCCTTATATACTTCCTGGTCGCACCTTGATGACATCATAGGCTGTCGCCGGTCAATAGGATGGACGTGATTCAATGTGATTTCAGGCACCAGTCACGCTGGAGGCGTTCCCCGTAGCGTAGCAAAAGCTGACGCAGTGTCTCGTTCCCTGTTCTCAGGGAACAAAGGTTACATTTGTAACCTGAGACGATTTCCATTATATGAACAAAAAAAAATATTTCTCAAAAACATCCATGTTTGTTAATGTTTTTTAGTCATACAGTTTCAGGAAACCAACGAGGGTGAGTAAATTACAAAATTTTCTAAGCATTTCAAAATCGCTGGTAGCCCTTCGGACAGGCTCTCTTCAGATTTTGGTAGAAATTAATTTAACTATTTGTCCTGTTAAACTACTTCACTAAAACGCTCCCACATGTTACTTGACTTTCCTTCTTTTCGTTTTTCATTTGGTAAATTTAGCAAATTAGTACCTAAAGAAAGTGAAAGAGTGACGCACGTTCGTTTCGTTTTTACATTGAAATGAGAGCTCCGTGTCTTTAATAAAATCAACACATTAATTATTTATCTCTCATCCACCCGCAATTAATTACTATGTTATATTTTATTATTTGGTCCACCTGACGGCGATATAACCGCAATCCACTTAACACTAGGGCCCTGATCAGACAGAATGTTTTTTCGGTTTGAAAACGTAGCCTTTTTTTAAAAGCACCTTTTTTTAGTTGATGTTTTTTAATTTAGAAAAGAGCCGTGCGCTGCTTTTTTTATTTTGCTAGGCAACCCCCGAATCAGATGTGCTGTCAGTCTAATCAAGGTAACCATCACCACAACGGAAGGCTCGCCTCTCCGTTAATTCGATTGGACAATGGAAAAAAAACCGCGAATGACATTAAACATTTTTCTACTCAGAGTTAATTTTTTTTCAACTTCATGCGCTCAGAGCGCTCCTACAAAAACACAAGGCACAGCAGGTGTTTAAAGCGTGAGGTGTCGTGGTGTATAAACAGCGCACAAAACGCTCACTGCCAAAAGAAAACAGTTTAAAAAAGGCGCCTCTCACTGCAAAAAACGCGTTCTGTCTGATCTAGGCCTAACACACTCAAACACATATGCGCACACACAAACATCGGCTAAACTTCACTGCGGACAAATAAGCATGATCAAAAACATCCATGATCTTATTTTTCCTTCAGATAACAAGAAAAGAGACTCAACAACAAAGCAAAGCAAAGACTCAACAAACAAAGCAAAAAAGTTTTTTTATTCTTTATTTAAAATAGCCCATCGGGCAGGGCCGTGACACGTTTTGGTTACCCGGTTGGAAGATACCATATCCCCGGGACATCAGGCTAGTGATTTTGCGAGCCCTGCTAAGGTAGGCAATGTTTTTCATAAACACTTTTTGTTATAGTGGTTGAAGCCTTCTTTACACCCTAATAGCAATCAATAATAGAAGTGGTCTAAATATTTAAAAATGAACACATTTTCTGTGGAAGTCTCAGGACCAAAAAATGTTCGTCCAATCATTGCATTCAGTCCAAATGCAATAATAGATGACCTACCTGCTGTTAACATATGTATTTGTATACCTCCGCTCAGAATGCCAAAGTTAATTTACAGCAGTCACCCCATATGGAAATAACCTATATAAACATATATGTTTTAATATAGGTTTTGATATAGGTTTTTAATATATGTGACATATATATTATTCTACATGCATACATATACCTATACGTATAGGTACATATATGTTAACCTATATGTGTGTTACCAAAACCTTTCTTCAAATTCATTAACCGCAGTGAAATGCTCAGATAGATGTGGAATGATGATGATGATGATGATTACTTGAATGTATGTTCTATGTACTTGTTTTTTTGTTTTGTTTTTTGCTACATTTAGACCATAATGACCTTTCAGCCATATTCATCTAGAAACTGCATTAAGACAATACCTTGCAAAACATTGCATTTTGCATCGCATTTGTTGGATGTAACGGTGAATGTGTGGATGAGCCGTAATGTGAATCTGGAAATGACTTGAAATTGGAAAAAAGGCTTGACCAATTTCACGTGTTCACACATACATAAGTTCTTGCATAATTTTTTTTTAGTTCTTAGTTCTTGCCTTGATAATAGAAAATATGAGCTAGGCAACATGTATGACAGTTGCCAAAGTGAGATATGAGCTACAAAATGACCAGACACTGCCATGAGCTATAGGAGACATATCTTGTATGTATAGGGCTTAAATGTGGATATAAAGAAGCAATACAGGAGACCTATATGGCCTGTATATGCACATATATGCATCTCCATTTTGCCTATATGTGGCATATATATGCATATATGCAGCATATATATTATCATATATGCTGCATATATGCTGTATATATGCACCATATATGTGCATATAAACTGCATATAGGTTTCATATATGCGCATATATCCTCATATAGGTTATTTCCATGTGGGAAGTCATAGCTCTTTAAGATTTTTTCTGTTCATTATTATTGCAATGTTATGTGTTTTGAGACATGAGGTCTCTTGTGACACTTTGCAGACTCTGCGGCTCTGGCTGTATGCGTTCATGTGTTTTAAAGGAGCCACGGCTTAGGAGAGCATTCTGAAGGGACGGTGGGATCTAATGCTTTCAAATCTAGCTTGCTATTGCTAGCCTCTCCAAAATGACCTACTCTAGCTTTACTAATAAGATTAGTACAGTAGTATTCCGAGTTCAGCCTGCATCAACACACTTCTAACACTTTTTTTATTATAAATAATGTTTTTTTTTTTTCCTTAATTGTCCTAAAGATAAGATTCATTTTCTTTACAAAATATAGAAATTATCTATAGTGATATAAATTATTGTTTCTTTCTTTCAAAAATTTTGTGTTGAATTATGGGCATGAAAGGTTTCGTGAGATTTCACCCAGGCACAGATGTTATGGGGCATTGAGCCAAGGTCAGAGACACTCACCTATAGAGGAGCAGAGGACAGCACAGCAGACTAGCAGGAGGAGAGCTCTGGCAGTGCTGTATGCTGTTACCATGATTCCATCAGGAGCAGCAAAGCCACAGACAAAGACCTGCAAGCAGACATAGGCACGCATGCACTTTATTACACACAAATACAGTCCGAACTCTTATTGAAGATTCACAAGCCTGTTAGCAATATAAACATATTATGTGATATGCAGTGAAGTCATTGAACATGCACCTAAACACCTAAACATCTTTCATGTGTGTGCAATTGATCACACAAAAAAAATTCTGCATCATGCACATGTGAACGGACCTTTACACAAGCACACAAAGCACATATCTATCCACCTGTCTGACACTCACATTCATCAGTCTGCAAACACCCAGTGTCTCTCTCTCTCTCTGTTTCTCTCCCTTTCTCTTTCTTTGTCATTTTCTTTTCCTTACCTGATTTTATGGACTTGTAGAGAGCAGAATCCTTTAGAATTTTTCTTTTCCATTTGGTTGTCGTGTGTCCATTCCAACCAGCATGTGTGTGGCTGCTTACTCACATACAAGCCGTCAGGGTCTCCTCCTCCCTCTCCTCCTCCTCCTCCTCTTCCTCCTCCTCCTCCTCCTCCTCCTCCAGAAAGGCAGCCCCACCCCCTCACCCCCTTGCAATTTCCCGCACAGAAAAAACAGCCAATCAAAGCCATGGATCCTCCATTATCTTGTAAAGCCTGCCCCCTCCTGTTCAAAAACATGCACACATGTTAATGAGAGTACAACAGAGGTCCTTCCATTTTTTTTTCAGGCTAATGACCCTTTTGTGGATGGAGAGACAGCAAATACCCTTTATCAAATAATTTCTAAAATTGACTGGCTTATTGCTTGCACTATAAATAACTCATTGTATAGTGCCATATTAAAGTAATAAAAATGTACCCTCTTTATGTATACTGCACATTCCTGGTCATAATGTGATTCATTCATGCTTGTTTTAGTAATCTTTAATCAAAAAAATATAATAACTTGCTCTTCCTTTTCTGCTAATCTCACTTAGGCTATAAATTGGTTTGTGAACCACTAATTTAAGTTGATTTATTATATTCACGTATGATACTTAGCCCTCAATGGTGCATCGTTATTTATAAATGACACAGAGAAAATTGCATTTAAAAAACAATAATAATAATCAACCAAAGTAAATATATATTTTAGTATTATCATATGGCATCCCTTTCAGCCAATAAAATTCAAATCTGCTTGACATTTTTGGCAACAAGGAAGTGAAAGAGACATTCGCTCATGGTAGGTCACATGCTGTCAAGGAGCCAGTGAGTTCATTTTAGACTAGCAAATAGTCTTCATAAATATCATTGTACATCCAAATGTGTTTTCTAAAGTTTTGGTATTTTTTAATGCACATTTTGTAAAATCAATAACAAAGACCCAGAATCTGTGTGTTATGCATAAATGACAAATATATATTTTCTTTGTATCTGCACTATTGTCTAGTACTGGCAGGCAGAGGCAGTATAAAAGCCTTTTTGTCTGTGTTTTAGGCTGATGTAGGTAAGTTTTATAGAAGACAGAGAGGAAAAGCTGTACCTTTTCCAGAAATTATTGATGATAGGGATGACAATCATCAGAAAATAAGGTCATAGAAAGGAAGAAGTTGAGGATCAAGGAGGATAGAAGCAGCAAGGGCAGTATGGTTAATATTGGTTTTATAATCACAGAGGTCAAACATTTGCGGTAGCTAATTTGGGTGGGGGTGCATTTTAAGATGCATTTTAAGACGTTTGAAGGCCAAAAGGTCTTTATTTTTATTTTTCTCTCCTCATTTTGCAGCTGATAAAGTAACAGTACATCATTCTAGATGCAAATTATATTCTAAGAGATTCTGTGTACAGATTTTTGGTCCAATAAGGAATACCTCAGTCTTATCTGAATTTAATAGGAGAAAATTACAGGTTGTCCAATATTTAATATCTTTAACACACTCTGTCAGCTTGGATAATTTAGAGATGTCATCTGGTCATGCTGAAATATATAACCGAGTATCATCGGCATAACAGTGGAAACTAATTTCATGTTTTCTTATAATATTACCAAATGGTAGTATATATTGAGAATAACAGAGGGCCTAACACAGATCCTTGCGGCACTCCATAATTTATCGACGTTGTCTTCGATTATTCCCTGTTTAAACAGACAAATTGGTAATGAATACGATCTAGACCACTTGAATGCCTGTCCCTGAATAGCAGTGTAATTTTGTAGATGATCTAAAAGTATTTTATGATCTTGTAACATTTAGTCCACTGTAGGCAAGTTTGCTGAACCCAAGTGCAGTTTTATTCGTAATATCCAAAACTTAAACAAACAAAACAAGAAACAAAGACTTTGCTAACGTAACGTGGCGTGGCTAAACAAGAAAACACTCACCATACAACCAGTTACAACATCAATACTAGACAAGGATACATGACAAACATGAGGGCTTAAATACACAAGGACTAATGACAAGGAACACCTGTGAACAATGATTAAACAATGAACCAATGACATGACACAAGAAAACATGGCAGGATCACATGAGGGCAAGGGTATCGCATGACAAACCAGGAAAACATGACAGAGGACATGACAAACTTAGGCCCTGTCCCAAATGGCACCCTAAACCCTCACAGTCCGCACTTTCACAACGTAATACCGCTTTGACTGCCAGGAAGAAGTCCGCTGCGTAGCTCGCACCAGTGTGGACTCGGCAGAAGTGCACATCGAGGGTGCATATCGACATCAAAGGGGGCACTCGCGAGCACCCTTCTGAGACCTAAAATGACAAATGGGACACCCTGCAGTCTCGTGGACTTAACGGACACGCGCACGCAGCGGCCACTGTAAGTCCACAAGACCGAAAGTGCACATGAAGTGTGCCATTTGGGACAGGGCCTTAGAAACATGACAGTGACCATGATAAACTAAAAACATGAAACAAAACCAAAACACACTGTGACAGATCTATGGTGTCGAATACGGCACTAAGATCAAGTAAAACTACTATTGAGATACAGCCTTGGTCAGCAGCTAAGAGTAAGTCATTTGAAATTTTAATGAGTGCAGTTTCTGTGCTATGATGCATGGGGTCTGAATCCAGACTGATATTTTTCATAGATATCATTTTCTTGTAAGTAAGAGCAAAATTGAGCTGATTTTCTAGTATTTTTGACAGAAATGAAAGATTTGAAATGGGTCCGTAATTTGCTAATTCATTTGGATCTAGTTGTGGTTTCTTAATGAAAGGTTTAATACCGTAACTGCCAGCTTGAGCGGTCTTGGTTGGGACATGACCTAGAGATAAAGATGAGTTAATAATATTGAGAAGAGGTTCTTCTGCTACAAATAACAACTCTTTCAGTAATTTAGTTGGTATTGGATCTAATAAACATGTTGTTGGTTTAGATGCAATGATCAGTTTATTTAGCTCTTCCTGTCCTATAGTTGCAAAGCACTGCAATTGTTCTTGAGGGGCGATAATTAAGGCTGAATCGTAAAATTTCTGATGCTTTTCAATTCATTAAGTAATTACTACTAAACTGTAATGGAATATTTTGTTCAGGTGATGTATGTTTATTTGTTAATCTGGCCACTGTACTAAATAAAAACCTGGGGTTGTTTTGGTTATTTTCTATTAGTTTACAGATATGCATAGCCATGGCTGCTTTTAGAGCCTTTTTATAACAGGAAGTGCTGTCTTTCCACGCGATTTTGAAGACCTCTAAATCCATTTGCGGTCTAGATTACGAGTTTCTCTCTTGATAGCGTGAGTAATACTGTTGTACCACGGTGCAGTACTTTTCTCTCTAACCTTTTTTAATCTAATCAGTGCAACACTTTCTAATGTACTAGAGAAAATGGTGGTCATACTGCAAGTAATTTATTTCTGTTCTTTTAGGATCTTTTCTGTTTCGGCATTCAGCCTATGGGGCTGTGAGTTGGTGAACAAATGACTCAAACCCAAAGTCTCGAGAGGTGAACTACTCATTTCTGTTTTCGGGACTACATGTATTGCATATGGGGCTGTCACGGCCCAGATCAGACATTGATGACGGAACTAACAACTCAAAACTCAATTCCGACTTGAAAAAAGATTTGTTCATTTTGCTAAACGAGATTTTAAAGATCCGAGTCCAAAATGATCCAAACTTTCCACTACTACAAAAGAGTTCTCCTGATGCTATGTATAGGAGTATCGCAAGTTTTGACGCCTCCTGCGGTTCAAACAAAACAGGGCTGGGCAACAAACTCAAGCCCCTCTTCTCTTATATTGAAATTCTCTGGCATTTCTCTTTTAACATTCTCGTTTTAGACTAATTCATGACCGGTGTTTTGTTTTGCGTTATCCTCTGCGCTTCGGTGTTCATTAACACGCCGTAAGTCAACTTGCGTACGGCCGGCTGCCAGAAGCTAGTTATTTTAGTTTATAAAGTTTTAAAGATATTAGATATTTTTCTCACACAAATGCATCGCTTCGCTTCAGAAGGAATTTATTAACCCCTGGATCCAAGTGGAGCAGTTTTATGATGGATAGGTGCACTTTTATGGACTTCAAAACAGAAACAGCCATTCACTGCAATTATAAAGCATGGAAAAGCCAGGGCTGCGTTTCCCAAAACCATCGTAAGCTTAAGTTGATCGTAGAACAATTGCCACCAATGGTGTCTACGATCAACTTAGGCTTACGATGGTTTTGGGAAACGCAGCCCTGGACATTTTTTAATATAATTCTGATTGCATTCGTCTGAAAGAAGAATGTCATATACACCTGAGGGTGAGTAAATCATGGGCTAATTTTCGTTTGTGGGTGAACTATCCCTTTAAAGCATTACAATCATTCCAAAATGCCATTTGTTCACATTATAATTCGAAATTAGGCCCTAATTCAATTATGTGGCCATAACAAACTCCTTGCTTATTACCTTGCACAAGTTTTACCAGTTTGCACAAGATTTTAAATGAGGCTTGGTATAAAGCAATTACATGTTTGAAGAGTTTATAATAATAATTGCTCTCACTGGGCAAGCAAATTTGTGCTGTTTTCTTGTTGTTTGAAGTTACAGAAGGTAATTTTGTAAATTTCCACTGCTTGTTCTAGAGAGCTGTGGTTAGAACTATTATATGAGCAGATAAACAATGCTAGGCGTGTGGTGCAGAACTTTGCTCTATTTCTAGCTTCACCTCTTGTGAAGCGACATTTGCTGAGACGTATGATGTGAAGGTGGTTAAGTTCATGTCAGCTGGGGTGTGCGTGTGCGTGGTTATACATGTGCTGCACATATACAAATAATAATATAGCCTATTTATAATTCAAATATATGCAAATAATTCAAAACCTGTAATGCACACTAAATCTTTTTTCTTTAATTTAATTTTAAATCTTTTCATATCTGTTGATTAAATGTATCTCTTTGAACTAACTTTTTTTTTTTTCACCTGACATGTTGTAATATATTTAGCATGTGTTTTGTGAGTCATAATGGTCATACCTTTTGCAAATTTTCCATTAGGTATAATTTTAAGCTCACTGCAGAAGTGGCAGAGAACATAAGATGAAAGCTTTTACGTTGACATTTCTTTGGTTCTGGCATTCTTTGTACTCGTACAAGAAATAGAACAGACAAATTCATCTCCCTATGATATATAATCTATGTATCAGTACTCAGTAAACATCCTTATGTGTGTGAACACAAGTAAAATTCTTTCTGATATCTCATTTTGATTTCAGATTAGTATGACATGTTTAGGCCAGTTTCATTGAATTCCTACTAATCTGATAAGAAACTCAATGTATCTCATATCTCACTCATATCTATGTGAAATAATTTCACATCTGATTCTGACATATAACTGCATTTGGCTCTTCAGAAACAGATAGAAGACTTATATCAAAAAAGTATAGGACACTGCTAATACAATTCAACAAGCATTGCAAAGACATTGATTCATTTATGTTGTAAAAATAGTCAGAAGACGTAATTTGAATGATATGTATGCTAAATGTTTGTATGAGCAGATTTCCTTTCACAGTAGATTATACATTTTTGTTGATATAGGTGATGTAGATGCAGGTCTTCATTTTATAGTTACTTTTCAAGATAAAGGTAAAAAGTTAAAAAAAAAAACCTTTTTTTTAGTATAATCAAAATTTTGTATCAAGTTGGTCTGTGCTTTCATCAAACAGGCTGAGCATTAACATAATTGTGTTGTGGAACTTTCTTTGTTTGCCTAATTTGTGTATCAGTTTGTTAAGAAACTGAAAAAGTATTATAGAATTAATTCTATACACCAAAAACAAGTTGTACATATTGGAAGAAACTTCCCCGGAAAGAAAATGAAACACTCTTGACTGAAGTCATAACACAACCTTTACAACAAAATATGTTTAAAAACATTACATAGAGCTAAAAAATATTTGTAGCTCTATATTTATCATCATATCAACAAGTCCCTGTGCTTTGAAACAAAAATGATTCAAGAGCCTGTTAGTTTGATAACAAATCAAGTAGAGTTTGTTAGTTAGACCCTCATCACCAAATCTGACATTGTACGTACTTGCTATTTAATATTTTAAGTAATACGATTTTAATTTTAATATTAAAAATGTTATGTCATGTCAACTTTTTCTACATTTGATATTTTACAATATCTGATATTTTAACACAGTTCTGACAAAATGGATTTTACAGTGTATAAAAATGATGAAATACAGTCTGTAAATATCTTTTTATTCAAAACATTTTATTATGAGGTATTCTTCAGTACTTTTGTGAAAACAGATTTTACATTTTTAACTAATTATTCAACAATATGCATATTGTATTTTGCTATGAATTCTGAGAGATTTCTAGTCTTGTTTAGAATTTACAGTACAGTCATGAAAAAATGTGCACAATGACTAAAGAGATGGTCAGCACTCAATCAGTTGGTCATTGTCATAAAAAATCAACAATAGTGACAAACAAATAATATTCAAATAATAAAATATAAAATAATAATAATGTCAAGATTTAAAAAAATGCAACAGCCAATTTTTCATGCTACAGCTGTACTGCATGTGACCTAATTTATCACATTTACTTTACATACACGTTTGCTTTTAGCAGACACTTTTATCCAAAGCGATTTACATTGCAATTCACATTTTTGTAATTCTTGCTTTCCCTGAATCGAAGACCTTGCATTGCTATCACCATTCTCTACTGATTGAGCCACAGGAAGGCCATTAAGACTGCTGGAAGACCAGTTCATCATACGCTTCATCTTCATCTTCATCTTCATCTTCATAAATAAAAAATTAAAAAATACATTAATGTAGACACAGCTAGTCATTGTAAATGTGCAGCACAAAATGGCCAAATTTTATGGTAGAAATTCAAGATGATATTGTTTGCCATAGCCTTTTTTCCAGTACAGTACAATTCCATAAAAAATCCACAACAGTTAATTTACAAGACATTTTTTAGAGTGCAGATTTACCATTATCAGAGAACTCCTCCCACACCGAGGCAGAACTAAGCCATCATGGATATTGATTTACACCATTTGCATGGAAAGTCAAAGAAATAAGGAACAAAAACAGATAATAAGACATCAATAATCTGAAAGCCGACAAACACATGGAATCCATCAGAGACTTGAAAATAAAATATAGAACTGCACAAAGATCATTCATTCATTCATTCATTCATTCATTCATTCATTCATTCATTCATTCATTCATTCATTCATTCATTCATTCATTCATTCATTCATTTTCTTACCAGACAACATTTTGTATTTCACCAGTACCAGCTGTGTCAGGTTTAGGCATTTCTAGAATATAAATTTGTATGAGACAACATTTGAACAGAAGTAAAGTCCATTTCTTTAGCTTTTCGGTTATTAGTATTGTAGTGGACACCTAAATGCTTACAAAATTAACTTCTATCAGATAAATACATTTCAAGTATATGTTTAGTATGCATCCCTTGCATCTGTGGAACACAAAACAAATGGAAGAATGGTTTTGTCCATTAAATGAAAGTCAGTGGAATCCAATATTATTTGGACCCTGACATTCTTCCGATCCTAATCTTCTTTTACGTTCCACAGAAATCATACAGGGACGGAATAAGGGTGAGTAAATGATGACAAAACTGTCATTCTAGGGCAAACTACCCCTTTGAAATATACCATTGTCACTTACATTTATGTACAGAAAAATCTAAGCAAAACTTTCAAGAATGACAATGTAGAACGATTGCTAAACAACACAAGTTAATTAATATTCATGAGCTCAGTCATTATGTTTAGTGACAGTGTACCCATTTACACCCCCTCTCTTCCTCCCAATACTTCTGGCACTATCCAAACCTTGTGTTGTCAATATAGGAGATAATTTAACAAAGCAACAAGAACCGTACAATGAATACCTTCACAGAACACTTTTCCTCTGAGCTCTGTCTCATTCAAGGATCTGTTGAATAGAAAATCATCAAAATTGTCCTAAATCAAGTATACTTCGATTAAAAAAGCATTCTCAAACAGACCTTTCCTTGTTGAATCCAAGGCATCCTATTAGAAACAAAATGATGTGAGTATTAGGATTTAAACAGAACCTTTTAAGAAAGTGAAACGTGTCAATGTTTGCAGTTGTAGAGAAAGTGCCTCTGCAGTACCTCGCTTTCGGATCACTGCCCAAATTCCCAGAAACAAAATGAGAAGCAACATTATGGAAGAGCACATTATGACAATTATGACTTTGTCAAAGCTGCTGTGCACTGTCAAAGGAAATCCAGAAACAGAAAAATGTCTTATTTTGTCAGTTTGCTTAATTATAATCAATATAATACTGTAGTTAACCCTTGTGAAAAAGAAGTGTGCTTATTGAATGTGTATTTGTAGTGTACTTAAAATCTTGAAATAATTTGTTTTAAACTATTTTTGCTGTTAATATGATATTAATGAAATAAAAGGCCAGTTATGGTAAATGGAAACTCCAGCATGTTTGCTTGACGTGTGAGAACCAATGAGGTTCATTCTCGTATTACAGCACGTTTGAGCTTCCGCAAGATATCTTAATTTGTGTTACCAGAATGAACAAAAGTCTTACGGGTTTGGAATAATGTGAGGGTGGGTAAATTATGATAGAATGTCCATTTTGAGGTGAATTAACCCTTTAACACAGTTAAGTACCTCATTCATTATGATAAAATCATTATGTTTTAATGTTTTGTTATGCTTTAAAGAAGGACATTTATTTTCATATGTTGACTACCATACTTAAGCACATTTAAAGTACTTGGTTTTAATTTTAACTGTGATGTGTTGTTCAACATTATTTAAAGCTAATATATATTTCAAATAATAAATTGCAAATCATTTATAAATTGCATCAAATGTGTAGATATATTTAAATACACATCAATAAAGTTTAAAAAGATATTGCATTAAAGTGCATTTTACTGTACAGTGAACATGATTTCACCAAGTAAACCTTCCAATCAACCAATCAGATTTGAGGGATAGTTTGCAGTTAATGTCAAGTTTAGGCTTACAACAATGGTTAGGAGCTTATACACCATTATTATTAACATAATTATAATTCCCCTCTGATCTTAGGGATAAGTTGGTTTAGGGATAGGGTTAGGACTATGTTTTTGGACAGGATTGTTGTTTGTTCTTACTAAGACTTTTTTGTGAACTTTACTTAATGTCCAATAATTTGTTGAACTTACTTAAAACAATTTAGTAATCTGAACTATTTGCATGCTATGCCCTCGTTACTCAGAAAACCCAAGTAAACATTGCTTGCCTGGTTTGAGTACCATTTTGCCAAAGCAAACAAAAAACAAACAGGCGAGGCAAAAGGTTTTTGAGGCGGGGCAATTCTTAATTGACTTTTTACTATTAGTCATCGCTCTTCTTAGTTGCATTTACTTATTTTCCAGTCATCTTGAATGTTATTGACAATACAACTAAAAAGTATGGGAGAACGTGTTGACGGTGATTAGTGTTCTCTATGGTTGGGCACTTAGAACTTAATTTATATTATTGTAATTATCTTCCAATGCAGCGATGCAACAAATAAATCACAGTTCTTTGATTTCAAAGGAAGGGAAGTAATATATTATATTAAATTATAATTATATATATATATATATATATATATATATATATATATATATATATATATATATATATATATATATATATATATATATATATATATATATATATATATACATACACTCACCTAAAGGATTATTAGGAACACCTGTTCAATTTATCATTAATGCAATTATCTAATCAACCAATCACATGGCAGTTGCTTCAATGCATTTAGGGGTGTGGTCCTGGTCAAGACAATCTCCTGAACTCCAAACTGAATGTCAGAATGGGAAAGAAAGGTGATTTAAGCAATTTTGAGCGTGGCATGGTTGTTGGTGCCAGACGGGCCGGTCTGAGTATTTCACAATCTGATCAGTTACTGGGATTTTCACGCACAACCATTTCTAGGGTTTACAAAGAATGGTGTGAAAAGGGAAAAAATCCAGTATGCGGCAGTCCTGTGGGCGAAAATGCCTTGTTGATGCTAGAGGTCAGAGGAAAATGGGCCGACTGATTCAAGCTGATAGAAGAACAACTTTGACTGAAATAACCACAACCGAGGTATGCAGCAAAGCATTTGTGAAGCCACAACCCGCACAATCTTTAGGCGGATGGGCTACAACAGCAGAAGACCCCACCGGGTACCACTCATCTCCACTACAAATAGGAAAAAGAGGCTACAATTTGCACAAGCTCACCAAAATTAGACAGTTGAAGACTGGAAAAATGTTGCCTGGTCTGATGAGTCTCGATTTCTGTTGAGACATTCAGATGGTAGAGTCAGAATTTGGCGTAAACAGAATGAGAACATGGATCCATGTCTTGTTACCACTGTGCAGGCTGGTGGTGGTGGTGTAATGGTGTGGGGGATGTTTTCTTGGCACACTTTAGGCCCCTTAGTGCCAAATGGGCATTGTTTAATGCCACAGCCTACCTGAGCATTGTTTCTGACCATGTCCATCCCTTTATGACCACCATGTACCCATCCTCTGATGGCTACTTCCAGCAGGATAATGCACCATGTCACAAAGCTTGAATCATTTCAAATTGGTTTCTTGAACATGACAATGAGTTCACTGTACTAAAATGGCCCCCACAGTCACCAGATCTCAACCTAATAGAGCATCTTTGGGATGTGGTGGAACGGGAGCTTCGTGCCCTGGATGTGCATCCCACAAATCTCCATCAACTGCAAGATGCTATCCTATCAATATGGGCCAACATTTCTAAAGAATGCTTTCAGCACCTTGTTAAATCAATGCCACGTAGAATTAAGGCAGTTCTGAAGGCGAAAGGGGGTCAAACACAGTACTAGTATGGTGTTCATAATAATCCTTTAGGTGAGTGTATATATATATATATATATATATATATATATATATATATATATATATATATATATATATATATATATATATATATATATATATATATATATATATATATATATATATATATATATATATATATTAGTGGTGGGCATAGATACAATTTTTTTTAATCTAGATTAATTTTACTGTAATCTTGGAATTAATCTAGATTAATCTAGATTAAAATGGCTCATTTGAAATGGCTCATTTGAATTGAAGTGATCGTTTGTCTTTTTGTAGTTTGAATAATAAATAACTTCTGTCCCTTTAAGACCTGACGCACGCATGGATCCCACTGTTCCTGTGAGCTGGTTAGGACTGTGTTTACATTACAACCATAGGTTAAAACTCACCAAGATGGGCATTGAGACATTTTTGAGTGTATTTGACCATTAATAAATTGGAAAAAGGAGCTCATTTTTGCACTTGTATGTCAGAGGCGGCTTTATTACGGTAGTATGTGTATGTGCGCTTCAGATGTGAGCGCGAAATCTGCGGGAATTAGTAGAATTAACGTTATGTGCAACCCTGCGCGAAATTCAGACCGATCACACATGAGGAAAAATCCAGCAGACCACCCGTTCGCAATGTTCAGAGGATTAAACGGACTGAATGAGAGGAGGCGGGTGCGTGTCACTCGCTGTCGGTCGGAGAGGAGAGGAGAGCGCAGCTGATATTGATACTGTAGAAAATGAGTATTGTATCGTTTCAGATATTTGAGTATCGATACATAGCGAAATATCAATATTTTTGCAACACTAGTAGGCATACACACAGGTTCGACTCGTTCTCTCGCCCCTACAGTGCAATTCGGCTAGGTATACATCCACACTAAAATATCAAGGTGAAAGTCATCATAGCTTGCGTAGTATAGACCCAGCTCACAACCCAACTTTGAGAATAGATTAACGGCGCTATTTTTTTTATCGCCCGATAAGAGTCTTGCGTTAACGCAGCACGTTAACGCAGCATGTTAACGCAGATAACGGCCCACCACTAATATATATATATATATATATATATATATATATATATATATATATATATATATATATATATATATTAACTATATTTCATGTCAAACAATGATCTTTTAACATTTTATTGCTAACACTTATGACATAAACGTTTTATTGAGTTGATATAAAAAAAAGTTTATTTTTGTTTTTTACTCGATAAGATTATAAGAACTATTACAATTTGCTGTCGTTATTGGGGTTATACTGACAAAAGACAGCAAATAAACTGGTACAATAAAGCCAAAAGTAGTAAAACAAAGCAATTAATTTATTCATGCCGCAATGCATTCTGGGAGTACACTTCCTCAGATCACAGATAGGATTAAGTTGACAAAACTTAAATGGTTTAAGTAAGAACAACTTGATGCAATTAAGATTACTTAATTGAGTGTTAAGTGCATTCAATGCTAGTTCAATTTACTTAAAGAAAATGTGGAAACCGATTGCACATAGCTGAAAATGACAGATTAAAACTATGTTGAGAATAATAGTATTTAAGATGTTTGCAGGACATAATATAACACTGTTAGTTAAATGGAACTACTCAAGTAATCTTACTATTAAATCTTAAGTAAAGATTAGTAAATATTCTAGAGTATGTTAACTAGAATTGGCATTAAACTAACTTGATATGAATTACTTAATTTACTTGGGAGGTGTTCGCTTTCTTTACTTTGAGCTGATTATTAAATTAACTTTAGTTGTCTCTTTAAGCTTGCTTTGCAAAAAGAAGGCAATCGGTTTCCAAACTTTTTTTTAAGTAAACTGAAATTTACAGTGCAGGAACATGTCTTACTTGCCAAAATCAAAGCAACATTTAGTGTACCATAAATGTTTGTCAGTACATTCGGTAGTATGTCCTACCAAAGACTTTTTATAGATAGATGGTGCACTCGGATTACGTATGAATAGGAGAAAGTGCAATGCCCAATATGGCGATTAAGCCCCGCCTTCTAAATAAAAGAGCCAATCTTTGATTAGTAAAGTCATTGCGTCACTGGAAGTTCCAGTTGCTATGGAAACAGGCAGTGTTCTAAGACGAGTACTTAGGACTGCGCATGAGCATTAGCTTTGTCCAGTTTTTGTCATGATTTGAGCGTTTCGGATTTGATGTTTCCCCATTCAAAGAGATAAGAGCTGCACTTGCATGCCCGAGAGGTGTTTCAAAGATGACTGCCGAGTAAAATTACTTGTCTTAAAGGGACTTTGGTCCTACTTAAGTGGGTAAAAAAAAAAAAAAAACTTACCCACCAAAAAGTTTAGCTAATTGCATTTATTATAAATTTGAACTATAATACATTTTAATTTATTCGCAATTAACATGCAATGTAGTCACTGAAAACATCAGTTTGCATGTAACTATTATTTTAAAGTATTGTACATTATGTCTGTATTAACAACAAAGTATGCTAAAGTGTACTACTTTTTCAGAAGGGTATATTCTCTCACTAAACTGAGTAAATCATAATAGTAAGAATGCATACCCTCTCCCCATACAACCTTATAAATACATTAACCCTAAATAGTTTGTTTTGTTTTTCCCCTCTTACCAGTGATCTGAAGGTTGACTTTATTATTTCGATCAAGTCTCATTCCATGGTAAGGGAGAATGTTTAACAAAATAGCACAACTGTATGTTCCAGCATCTTCCATCTGGACCTCTCTGAGGGTGAATGTTGTCCTCATCTCTTCTGTGTCCCAAATATTGACTTTAATAGGCTTTTCATTTTTGATTAGAAAAGCCAAAATCATAGTCTCGGACAAGTTTTTGTTTATAGGACTGGATGTTGCACAGTTAAACTCAGCATCACTTCCTACTGTCACCTCAGACTTTAGCAAATGTATCTGTGTATTAATCAAAGATTCTGTAGAGAGAAGACACAATATCAAACATTTCTCTCTCATTAAAGGCAATTTTGCACAACAGTGAGTCTATTGTTAATCTGTTCAACATGTCTCATATGTGCACAGGAACCAAACACACTC
The DNA here is from genome assembly GCA_023566225.1 of Romanogobio albipinnatus. Classification (NCBI taxonomy): domain Eukaryota; kingdom Metazoa; phylum Chordata; class Actinopteri; order Cypriniformes; family Gobionidae; genus Romanogobio; species Romanogobio albipinnatus. The sequence continues at coordinate 13,234,949 of CM042251.1, read as the reverse complement.
ACAAATGTAAGCAGAAGTCTTACCGATCACATTTATGAAGATGTTATTATGACCATATCCCATCACTTCGGTTATTTCCAACTGATCTTCAGAAAATAGACAGCTGTAGTTGCCCGAATGGTCTATTTCTATTTTCTGTATTTTAAAGGCGATGTCTTGTCGAGTGGGTCTGTTTTTCATATCTATAGCTTTACCATCTTTACACAGATATAAATAAACTGGCTTTTCTGTAAAACCAAATGGGCTGCAAGTAACCTCCAGTTTACCACCTTCTGGTACGTCTGTATTTTCACAGAAAAGTTTAGCTGGTTGGATCTTTTGAGCTGTGAAGGAAATAAGTTAGGGATGTTTGTTCATTCTGAAAAGTACAATATTACACTTACTGCAAAGGTGTTTATTTAGTGCACTATTCACCTCGACTTTGAAGGAATAGATTCACTGAGATATCTAGAAAAAAAAATCATACAAACAGCACCAGTATTTGTTTAGATAAAAAAATTTTTTTAACATATATGATTTTGTAATTTATACTTACATGCAAGTAGAAACACATCAACCATGGCTGCTTATCAAGATTCCTTTCAAGTTTCTAATTGAGTTATTCCTAGCTTGCAGTCAATATGCTGTTACAGAGTCACTGCACTTTGAACAGAATAGGCAGCGCTTACACTAAAATACAGTTTCTATAACAGTCATGTTGTGAAGGCGTTCTAAAGCCGGAAACATTGTCACATCAATGTCAAATAGGGTGGACCCACTTTATATTAGATGGCCTTAATTACTATGTACTAACATTTAAATTAATACATACGTACATGTTTTTACATTGTACTTATATTAAAAAAAATACCTGCATGTAATTACATCTGTAATTAATTTCTGTAGCTAGAATTATAATTACACTATTGACACTTCCCTTACACCTAACCCTACCCTTAAACTTACCCATACCACCACGCTTGTCCCTAAACATAACCGTATCCAACCTCAATATCAGCAAAAGTGTTTTTGCAATACAATATGAACACAATAGGTACATTGTACTTATGTTTTGATGTAAGTACATATTAGCTAAGGCCACCTAATATAAGTGGGACCTTCCTCAACATACATTTCAAAATACTTTCTTTGTGGAGCAGCATATAATTCATATAATTTTAACCACTATTTCTATGAATGCAATATATAGTACAGCTACAGATAATTTGTACAAATTTCCAGCGATTATCAGTGTAGTGCAATCAAACGTTGTTTTATTGTTACATTTGTAAACAAAATTTGTATCTCTAGACGTTGCAAATGCAACTTCATTGCCGAGCAAGCGGAGATAAACACACACACACACGTTTGTTCCACTGTATTAGTGAGGACATTGCATTGACTTCCATTGATTTCAGGTCAATGATATTTCCTGTTGCCTAATTTAACCCCTACCTCTAAATCACAGAAACGTGCAACATTTAAAAAAAAACATGATTTAGCTGATTTATAAGCATTTTTGACTAGTGAGGACCAGGAAAATGTCTTCAGTTGTCATAATATGTCATTATACTGTGTAAGTGAGGACATTTGGCCCTCACAATACACTCTAAAAAAAAAAGGTTCTATATGGCACCAAAAAAGGTTCTTGGCTCGTAATCATAGGGGAACCTTTTTTAGTGCTATATAGCACCTTAGTCAAAGAACCAGTGAAGAACCTCTGAAGAACCACTGAAGAACCACTGAAGCACCAAAATTGGTGCTATATAGCACTAAAAAAGGTTCCCCTATGATTACGAGCCAATAACCTTTTTTGGTGCCATATAGAACCTTTTTTTTTTTTTAGAGTGTAGCCAAACCTATACCCACGTTGTGTTTTCATGTTTTATGGGGAAATTCCATAGACATAATGATTTTTATACTGTACAAACTGTATATTCTATCCTCTAACCATAAACCTATCCTGAAACACCACAGAAAAAAATTCAGCATTTTACATGATTTATAAGCAGTTTTCCTCATGGGGACCAAAAAATGTCCCCACAAGGTCAAACATTACTAACATTAGAAACTTCACTAAAGAGAACACTAAACACTAAAAACAACAAAAGTGACAAACAAATGATATTCAAATAAAAAACAAAATCTATTATAAAAAAGGCTAACCTAAAAAAAGTTGGAGGGGGGATGCCAAGTTTTAAAAACTGCAAAAGCATATTATTTATGCTGCAGCTGTACTACACATCAAACAATTTATCACATCACAGCGGTCACCACCAGTGCGTCCTTGAGCAAGGCCCTTTACTACATGTTGTTCCAGTGGGATTGTCCCTCTAATAAGGGCACTGTAAGTCGCTTTGGATAAAAGCGTCTGCCAAATGCATAAATGTAAATGTAAATTGTATTCAAAGTACACATTTTATCAGTTCTTGCTTTCCCTGGGACTCAAACATATGGCCTTGCATTGCTCTAATAATTTAGCCATCTGAAGGCCATTAAGATTGCTGGAAGACCAGTTCATCAAAATCAAATCAAATCAAATCAAATCAAATCACTTTATTTGTCACTCTACATATGCACAAGTGCAACAGTAGGTGAAATTCTTAGGTGCAGTTCCGAGCAACATAGTAGTCATGACATGACATGTACAACATTTAAAGCAGCATCAGATTACACATCTGATGCGCACACAATTACTCACAGCACAGTAAACTCTACAATAAACAATAAATAATTTACACAATGTGAGTGTAGTTCTCACAGCTCTAAACAATATACACATACTTACAATATACATATACTTTAAACAATATACACTAAACATACACTAAACAATATACATTACGCTATAATAGTAATAATAATATACAATGTATAGTATAAAATATTATTCACAGATTGAAAAATTGAAATCCAAAGTGCAATAGATGCTGTATGATAAATAAATGTGTATATAATGTGTGTGTATCTACAGTGGGTTGTGCTGAGTGATATTCTGTCCAGTGTGTGTTATGATCCTGATGGATCAGGAGTTAAGTAGTCTAATTGCTTGTGGGAAGAAGCTGTTCTGGAGTCGGCTGGTGCGTGTTCTGATGCTGCGGTACCGTCTGCCTGATGGCAGCAGTGAGAGCAGCCCATGGTTCGGGTGGCTAGAGTCTCTGATGATCCTCTGAGCTCTCCTCACACACCGCCTGGCGTAAATGTCCTGGAGGGAGGGAAGCTCACCTCCGATGATGCAGCTGGCCTCATACTCTTCATCTGTAAGTAATGCAGACTACAGCAAGTCATTCATCAAAACCCATTTCCGGAAAGTTGGGACATTTTGTCAAATGCAATAATATCAAGGGCCAGATTTACTAAACAGGGCAAATTAGCGTGAGAGCTGTTTACTACTGACAACATGCAAATTAAAGCACACAGACGCAGCCGGATCATTTCCATAATGACCAACGCAATCTACCCGTTAGCGTCTGGTTTAAGACATGCTTTTTTGGGCGGTAAATAATGGTGCAAACACCTGTACATTTACAAGCACAAACCTTTGTAAATCACCTTGCGCGATTAATTTACTCTCCTCCCATTAATTTTGCGCCTGAACGGGAAACTCCTACAAATACCAATACGGTCTCACTCTTATTTGTCACATCCTCGTTTTTCGACGTGCAGTACTCCATTGATTTCAATGAGAAAACTTTGGGGTCATATACAGACGCTTTGGGCATGGTTATTGTCACGATGAAACAAAATATTGGGTTATGATTTTGCCATTATGACATGGAGTGTGATTCTCAATTTAATCAGCCAGCATAATTTTATTTACATTTCTTTTCTTCTTTTATTTACGCTATTCAGGCACGTTTTGAACATGTAACCCAACCCCATCCCTAAACCTACCCATTTGTGTAAAAAGAGGATATAACAGGCAGATACGACTGCAGAAAATCCCCAAAAGCGATCAGCATCGAGTCCATCCACCGAAGATCATGAACACATTTCAAAAATTGCTGCCCGAAGAAATGTTACGTCAGCTTTGACAGCATTGGCTGTCGTATGTCTCGTGACCAATTGCATCATTATGTCAGCTTTCATTGTAAAATGCCATTGTCTCTCATCTGTCTCGTGACAGATCGTGTCATGCTAGTCGAGTCGGGTGTATCATGAGATATGACTGAGTGGAGTGTGTGTGTTCACAGAGCTGCGGGATCATCATTTCAGCAATTACACTTTTTAATTGTTCGGGTATTGAGGATACTAATTTTTGCATTTTTGCAAGTGGAATTTTCTGATTCTCCTTTTCATGATGGCCATACATTTTCAATAAGAGACAGATCTGGACTGTAGGCAGGCCAGTCAAGCACATTCACTGTATGGTGTAGACTGTCTAAGAAACCACTCTGTTGTTGCACGTGCAGAATGAGGTCTGGATTTCTTGCTTCCCAGGAAATGTTATCTTTATTGCAGTATATGTCTCTACAATCCCAATATACAGGTGATGGTCATATAATTAGAATATCATCAAAAAGTTGATTTATTTCACTAATTCCATTCAAAAAGTGAAACTTGTATATTATATTCATTCATTACACACAGACTGATATATTTCAAACATTTATTTCTTTTAATTTTGATAATTATAACAGACAACTAAGGAAAATCCCAAATTCAGTATCTCATAAAATTTGAATATTGTGAAAAGGTTCAATGTGGAAGACACCTGGTGCCACACTCTAATCAGCTAATGAACTCAAAACAACTGCAAAGGCCTTTAAATGGTCTCTCAGTCTACTTCTGTAGGCTACACAATCATGGGGGAGACTGCTGACTTGACAGTTGTCCAAAAGACGACAATTGACACCTTGCACAAGGAGGGCAAGACACAAAAGATCATTGCAAAAAAGGCTGGCTGTTGACAGAGCTCTGTGTCCAAGCACATTAATAGAGAGGCAAAGGGAAGGAAAAGATGTGGTAGAAAAAAGTGTGCAAGCAATATGGATAACCGCACCCTGGAGAGGATTGTAAAACAAAACCCATTCAAAAATGTGGGGGAGATTCACAAAACGTGGACTGGAGCTGGAGTCAGTGCTTCAAGAACCACTACGCACAGACGCATGCAAGACATGGGTTTCAGCTGTCACATTCCTTGTGTCAAGCTACTCTTGAACAACAGACAGCGTCAGAAGCGTCTCGCCTGTGCTAAAGACAAAAAGGAAAAAAAGTGGTCCAAAGTTATGTTCTCTGATGAAAGTAAATTTTGAATTTCCTTTGGAAATCAGGGTCCCAGAGTCTGGAGGAAGAGAGGAGAGGCACACAATCCACGTTGCTTGAGGTTCAGTGTAAAGTTTCCACAGTCCGTGATGGTTTGAGGTGCCATGTCATCTGCTGTTGTTGGTCCACTGTGTTTTCTGAGGTCCAAGGTCAATGCAGCCATATACCAGGAAGTTTTAGAGCACTTCATGCTTCCTGCTGCTGACCAACTTTATGGAGATGCAGATTTCATTTTCCAAAAGGACTTGGCACCTGCACACAGTGCCAAAGCAACCAGTACCTGGTTTAAGGACCATGGTATCCCTGTTCTTAATTGGCCAGCAAACTCGCCTGACCTTAATCCCATAGAAAATCTATGGGGTATTGTGAAGAGGAAGATGCGATATGCCAGACCCAACAATGCAGAAGAGCTGAAGGCCACTATCAGAGCAACCTGGGCTCTCATAACACCTGAGCAGTGCCACAGACCGATCGACTCCATGCCACGCCGCATTGCTGCAGTAAATCAGGCAAAAGGAACCCCAACTAAGTATTGAGTGCTGTACATGCTCATACTTTTCATGTTCATACTTTTCAGTTGGCCAAGATTTCTAAAAATCTTTTCTTTGTATTGGTCTTAAGTAATATTCAAATTTTCTGAGATACTGAATTTGAGATTTTCCTTAGTTGTCAGTTATAATCATCAAAATTAAAATAAATACACATTTAAAAATATTAGTCTGTGAGTAATGAATGAATATAATATACAAGTTTCACTTTTTGAATGGAGTTAGTGAAATAAATCAACTTTTTGATGATATTCTAATTATATGACCAGCACCTGTATGTCTCCACGGCAGTGATACCTTCAAACAGTACCGTCGCAAGGGCTCTGCCAAGTGTGCGACCGCACAGGGCCTCGTGCCTCACCAGGGCCTCGTGCAAAAGTAAAGTGCAGCTGACTTGATGATGTAAAGCCAATAGTTAAAGTTAATGTTTTTGTCCTTCAGAATAGTTAATAGTTAAAAAAACATAGCTAAAAATGTGTATTGTGATGCTTTATTATTCAGCTTGTTAAAAAATGTATTATGCAGTAACTTGCAATAGCCTATTTCTCTGTGTGTGAGACTGTGTGTGACAGTGATGCATGCGTATACATGTCAGTCAGCGAGCATCACACGTCAGGCTCGTAGAGCGTTATCACAGAGTCCATTCAAATTCTGACTTTGGCCGCTTCTGAAATGGGTCCAACCAAAGATATTACCTAAGAAGTTCAAGTAAATATGCTAGAAATGCGCACTCATTCAAGGATATGCATTTATTGCATGGACAGAGAAAGCAAGGATGCTTGCATTTCATCTGACGGTACGCACAAAAGGTTTTTTTTAACACTATTAAAGTTAAATAAGCGCAGTCTAACTATTACGCACCTTTCGGAGCATCAGTGAGAGCAATGGCACCACAGAACGAGTAATGCCTACTCTATCTCTTGACGTTTTAAATGCTTTAAATCTGAAAACTGCAAAAAGCAACGAAATTGTCAAACATCCATTTAGCATGTACACAGAGGAAAACTACTGAAAAACAGTGCTGGTCCTCTCAATACTGTCTGTTTATTTTACTGAGAAATCACTTCTGATGATTCAGTGAGAGAGCAGTCCAAACGAATTCAAGTGGATTCAGTCCGTTTTGCAAACGTGTTTGACCCATTCATAATTAAAACAATTATTTTAGCATCAAAATGTGCGCACTGCCCAGTTCAGTTACACAGTTTAACTTCTTGAACCTAATGCTGTTAAACTGAATATAATTTTTTTTTTCTTAAATATCCACATAAACAACAAATTGTTCGTCACTATAGCAACAGTAGACCCCCGTTAATAGGCTATACCCCCGGTCCTCACACATCACATTCGCACAGGGCCTCACACCCCACTTGCGACGGGCCTGCCTTCAAACCTATGCAAGTCACCAATGCCATTTGCCCTGATGCACCCCCATACCATGACATATGTTTGCTTTTCCACCTGTCACTGATGAAAGTCTGGATGGTTCCTTTCGTCTTTGGGACTGAGAACTCAGTGTCCATTTTCCACCATCTGACCACAGCACACATTTCCCCTGTGTTTTGGATCTTCTGAGATGAGCTCAGAGGTCCGTTCTTCGTACGTCACTAATTCAATTAGCTGGATTTGATTGTTGATAATTTGGCATGATCTCGGATTGTTTGGTTCTTCGATGCTCATCCTAGACTTGCTGTCATAGCAGCAGGTCTGTAAGCTTAAACCTGCTCGGGAGCAGGCTTATTTCATGTAAACAAGATTAGATTACAGCTTTATAAGCGGAGATTATACGGGAAGCCTGTCACAGCATGTCTTGTTTGTTTTTACGACAACAACCTGTTGCGGAAGGTGCAAGGATAATTCACAGAGCTTTTCGAATTAAACGCGTATTCAGGGATAGAATGTTTATTTTTTGAGAGACTTCGGCTTTCTCGTGAGGGTTTCATTTACATTATTAATTTGTTGGAACCACACATTAAATGTGCGACTTGTCGGAGTCAGGCTTTATCCTCAGCGCAAACGGTCTGCATTGCTCTGAGATTCTTTGCGAGTGGCACTTTCCTTTAAACTATTGGAGAACTTGTCTGTCTGTCATGCCATTCACAAAGTTTACCTAGGGCTCAAGCAGTTTTTAGTTTTTAGGGGTTTTCATGGTATTTCCAAGCCACTTAAGATCCCAAGCTGTAAAAAGTTTTGCCATTGCAGGTTCATTATAATTGTTAATGAAGATGATGCAATCATGACCATGCCAATAAGTATGACTTATGTGTCCCCCAGGTTTCCCTAACATGATTGGTGCCATAGACTGCACATATATCCCCATCAAGGGGATTTTGTGAACCAAGGGGTTCATTGTGTAAATGTGCAGGTAAATTACTTTTAGGATTCTTAATATCAAATTAATATCAATATCAAATTAATAATGGAATGGAATCTAAAAGTATGCAGTTGACTGACTAAAATCTCTAAGATGGTGTGTGACTCTATGTGCCATGTCACAAATGTGGAAGCAAAATGGCCAGGATCTGTGCATGACTGAAGAATTTTCAGAGTCACATTTATTCACATTATTTGAACGTGGTAAGGGAAATATAAATGTCAAGCTCACTGTATTACATACGCTTATGCTGGGCCTAACATAACTGCATTTTCCCATTATACAGGTGATTACGACGGGATCCTGCTTGGAGACAGGGTGTATGCCTACAGGCAGTATTTTATGATGCCATTCCCTGCCCCAAACCCTAGACCACAAACCCGTTACAATGCAGCTCTAGCCAGGACAAGGGCATGCATTGAAATTACCTTTGGTGTCTGGAAAGTTGCTGACAGGGCCTGTGCATTATTGTTGCATGTGCTGTATTACACAACATTTCCACTATCAGAAAGGAGAGGACCCCTATGGTGGAAGTGCAGCCTGATGATGACCTACAGCCAGTGCACTTGGACCAACCTAGTGGCAGAGCTGCACAGAACAGAATTGTGGAACACCATTTACGCTTAGTCCTGAGAGTTTTATTTCAATTATTCTTTGTAAAGGAAAGTAATCAGCAAGGAATTTTTGCCAGTAATCCATCATCTTTTGCCTGCAATAAGAGATATTGTTATGCAAGGTCAACAATACTACTGTGTAAAATAGTGTATTAGTACTCACACTGAAGTTCTTTTTGGAGCAACTCTATCTGTTATCCTGATATTTTGTGCCCATAAAGTAGGATTTACCAGGACCACACACACACACAAACACACACACAAACACGACTCTCTCTCTCTTTCCTAATTTATATAGCACTGGAAAGTTTGAAAAAATTATAGGCCATATATTCCTAAATGGTCTTCTCATACTACTCGCCAAAAATATTGCTTTGATGCATTTGCTTGCTAACTTGTGGAAGTCTATGGTTATACTGCCACTTAGAGGTCAAAAGCAGCAAATGCATGTTCCCTCAGAAATTGTGGTGGATGAGTAATTCAGGATGAGTAACATATGTATGGTCGCTTGGACGGTTCTTGTTAATGATCAGATTGCAAAAGGTTCACTGATTCAAGGTGGAATTCCAGGTCTTTTTGTACCACACTCTAAAAACAATGGTGCTACATAGTACTAAAAGTGGTTCTTTGGTTTGTAATCATAGGGGAACCACTTTAAGTACTGTATAGACGGTTTCATTGGACGCATGTGCGTTGCCACGGTTACATGCCTGGCCCGAAGTTAACTTCCGGTCTGTTTGTTTATCGTCTGGCAAGGGGATAGTATGGCGCACTTCTCAGTAGAAACACATTTTTGACGTACTATTCTTGGATAACATGATATAAATATTAACGATCAAGCAGAGAGAAAATGACACCAGCGCAAAAACAGTGTGTGCGACTCACCAAAACGCCTTAAATTAATATCCAGTCATACGAGAGCAGCGTCTAATGTAATTCAGACTGTATGTCTAATGTTATTTATTTGACTTGTTATCAGAAATAATCTACACTAGAGGAACTTATTCTGGCTGCGTTTACACTCAGCATTAACATGCAATCACCGTGATCATCAGTCAATCAGGCGAGTTACATTTGTTCACATCAAGTGGTCGCCATCTGGATAACTGATCGGATTTATGTTTTCCGCAAAATATTTAAATGTGCCTTTATCACGGAGTGCAAAACAACTTTCGCTTTGTCCTCTATTAATGGCGGTGCCCATAGAGCATGGGATTTTTTGTGATGCATTAATACAATAAATCTCAAATAGGGTACTTTATCTACAAGTTAACTTTCCCAACATTATTACATTATTATAAAACAAAGAAACTTGTCATGCATTGCATGATTGAAGGCGAGCATGCAAGCATTTATAGTACAGAAAACGGCATTACACGGTCCTTAAAGGGTTATTAGTTCACCCCAAAATGTTAATTCTATCATTATTACTCTCCCTCATGTCGTTCCAAACCTGTAAGCAGTGTTGGGGGTAACGCATTACAAGTAACTTGAGTTACGTAATAATATTACTTTTTCAAGTAACTAGTAAAGTAACGCATTACTTTTCAAATTTACAACAAAATATCTGAGTTACTTTTTGAAAAAAGTAACTCAAGTTACATTTTCACATTTATTTGACTGACAGCTCTCCTGTCCTCATGTTGAGAAAAATTGAGAGTAAGTGCAGAAGCGTTGTGTGTAAATGTGTTATTGTAGTTCTAGACTAAATGTGAGCATTTATTTATCTCACTTGCACAATAAAGATTATGTCCTCCTCAAAATTAATAAAATCAGTCAAATGCAAAATCCGAATACTATGCAAACCTCAAATATATAAATGTTAAATATAACAAATATTTTTATACATTTAATCTACCTTTATTGACCAATGTCTTGCTACTTACCTTCGATGATTCAGTTAAACCATGAGCAAATATTACTAGATTTTTTGTTTTTATTGGTAAAACTTTTTCGCTCCTGCGTTCTACTCTTCCATTATCCAGAATTGCAGCACATTTTTACCTCAGCCTGAGGCGTATTAGTTCAATTTTGGTATGAAGAGGTCTTTACATTTTCACAAAAATATAACTTTTTTTGCTATTAAAAAACAAAACAAAAAAACAAGCCCTGCCCAGGTGAGAAAAAGTAACGCAAAAGTAACGTAACGCATTACTTTTCTTAAAAAGTAACTAAGTAACTCAATTAGTTACTTTTTAAGGGAGTAACGCAATATTGTAATGCATTACTTTTCAAAGTAACTTTCCCCAACACTGCCTGTAAGTCATCTTCGGAACACAACTTAAGATATTTTTCTTCTTCTCTACGGTCTTACGGGTCGGGGTCGACATGATGGTGAGTAATTAATGTATGAATTTACATTTTTGGGTGAACTAACTCTTTAAGGAGGGCGTTTCCCCCACTCTATATTGCAGACAGAAATGGGAGATTATTTATAATAAACATGCTGAAACAATAAAAACATGTAAATTAAGATAATGCCCGATTAAAATGAAAGATGATAGCGCATAAGAAAGATAACGCAGCCTCTGTTGTTGTTGATTCTTTGCGGACGTCTACCGGAAGTTAAGTTTGGGCCACAAAAGCGTGCATGCGCAGTAACGTTTGTTTATGTTGTTGCCGTTGAAACTGTCTATAGCACCAAATCTTGGTGCTTCAGTGGTTCTTCAGCAGTTCTTTGGGGTGGTTAAGGTGCTATATAGCACCACTGCCATACAAATAACCTGTTAAGTCCCTTTAAAGGTTCTTTACAAGCCAAAGAACCACTGTTGGTGCTGTTTAGCATCATTTTTGTTGAAGAAATAAAATGCTTTATGGCACCTCTTATGGGTTCTACATAGCACCATTTGACAAAGATATGTACACCGTTTAAAGATATGGTGCTATATAGCACCAAAAGTGGTTCCCCCATGATTACGAGCCAAGAACCACTTTTAGTGCTATATAGCAGTGTTTCCCAACCACGATCCTGGAGGCACACCAACACTGCACATTTTGCATGTGTCCCTAATCAAACACACCTGATTCAAATGATCATCTTATTAGTGGAGATTCAAAGACCTGAAATGGGTGTGGCAGATAAAGGAGACATGCAAAATGTGCAGTGTTGGTGTGCCTCCAGGATCGTGGTTGGGAAACACTGCTATATAGCACCTTTTTTTTAGAGTGCTGTTGGCTCTTTTGAGATTAAAGATATTGTAAATAATCATGGGCATCGGAACCATTGTATGTGGGTGGGACAAGACCCACCCACTTTTTACGATCAATGATATTGGACCCACTCACTTTTATCGTCTCTAACATTCAGCACATGTCTGTTTACCTACCCCTAATCGATAAACACTTATTATTAAACGCATGTAGGATGCTTTATTTCCACTTTTCTAATATTTTCTTAATTTTTATTGAAAATAAATGCCTTTCCGATCTGATATGTGATGGGAAAAGGGAGAAGATTGAGTTCGGCGAAAGGCGGACTCGAACCGCGGGTTGATTTGTGTCAAAACTAGGTGCTGTGCATCTTACCCCTACACTACTGACACTCTCAATTTCCGTAACTTTATCTTTCCGAACTGTATGTTTAGTAAGCAAAGCAGTATATTTGTACTTAATGTAATTCTGAGGACCCACCCACATTTTTTTTGCTTCCAACGCCCATGTAAATAATTAATCTATCTGTTCAAATTTAAGGTTGTCAAATGTGATTGTACATTTATTTAAATATATATATATATATATATATATATATATATATATATATATATATATATATATATATATATATATATATATATATATATATATATATATATATATATATATATATATATATATATATATATATATATATATATATATATAAAGTATAGTAGTATTTTGTAGCTTGACAAATACATTTCAAAGTACTGATTGATGATGCCAGTGAACCATTGGGAGTGCTGTGGATGATTATCTGTCTGGATGTGAAAGAAAGAGGTTGGGAAAAAGGTTCTTCATGCTCGCTAAACGGTCCATTTAATTGTCCATTTTAAGTTGCGAGTCCTACTCTTAATTGTCAACTTGGATGGTACAGTAGCTTCACCAGTGCTGTTGCAGTGCAATATTTTATGTACGAAATTGCATTTAGTAAGCAATAAATATAAACATTCAGCCGTAGACCCTCCATGGGCAAAACTCACAATCTACAAAAGACCCACAATACAAAGCAATTTTATCCTTCCAGCCCTCCTAAAGCTTGGGTCTAAAGTCTAATGCCAGGAGAGGGGTTGGTTAGCAACATGTCTTAAGTCTTTCACCATGAAATGACAATAGAAGCACTGGGGGAAGTGAGCATGGTGTGTGTTTTCATGTCAAGCAAAAGACAGAACTGAAGAGCAGGGAAGGGGGACACAGTGGCCCTTAATATATGCAGCACTATTGTGTGGAGTCAATGCACCATGCTAAAATAGGGCAAGTGAGGGAGAAAAAAAAAACAGTAGAGAGAGAGGAGAAAAAAGACAAGGAAGGAAGAACATGCAATGAGGATATAAGGATATGTGTCTCGTGGACATCCATCTTAACCAGGTTGCAGGCATGTTTCTGTCTCTTTAACTTAGGAGCACCTCTAGAAATATATTTAAAAAAACAAGTCTTAAAACTTGTTATTCAGCTTCTGTTATTCAAAAGACTGCACATAATGTGGTGAGGAGACAGTCTGTGTGTAAAAACCACAACGTGCACAAAGCTTTTCTAATAGCTGATTGGAGTTTGAAACTGTCAAATGGTTAAAAGCACGAAAATACAAGCTGAAAAAAGCCCGACTGAGACCACAAAAAGGAAAGAAGCCAGTAGAGGTAAGAAAAAAATACCTGTGTTTTATATCTCTTTTGTTATATGTTACAGCACTCTGTTAAAGTATTAGAAATTCATGGTTGCATTATGACAAAAATAAATGAAGTTTAAATTTAATCAGCAGTTGAAACACAGAGCAGGTGGATGAAGCCACACCCAAATCTGTCAAGCAAAAAAAGAATAATAATAATTTAATTGTATGGTTTTATAGTTAATGTTCTGTATTGTTTTAATGCTGTAGTTGGAATTGAAAGTTAAATGAATGTACTGGTCAAAAGATTGGAAGCATTACTATTTTTCATGTCTCTTATGCTCATCAAACCCACATTTATTTGATAAAAAATACAGAAAACAAAACAGTAATATTGTGAAATAATATTACAATTTAAAATAACAGTTTTATATTTTAATATACTTTAAAGTATGATTTCTGTGATGTAAAGCTGAATTTTCATCACGCATTACTCCAATCAGTGTTACACGATCCTTTAGAAATAATTTCTAATATGCTGATTTAATGCAGTTATTATCAATGTTGGAATGTTCACAATATTAGCCTAATGTTTTTCTGTATTTTTGATCAAATAAATGCAGGCTTGATGAGCATAAGAGACTTCTATCAAAAACATAAAAAATAGTAACGTTTCCAAACTTTTGATATACAGAATATATATATATTGTATACAAAATAAGTTTGTTGGTCAAACATGACCAAACATTTGGTCTCAAACAATAACTTATTAATCTTGAATATAAGATTCATTCTGTTGTTTAAATCATTAACAGTAAAATAAACTAAAATTGAAAAATTAATATGAGATATTATTGTTCATATTATGTGCCACCACTGCTTTATTTATTTAAATAGGCCAAAATATATGTTTGTATGTTTGCATGGATAGCTGGATAAAGTGGTGTGTGTATGGTAAAACAGCTCACCACATCCTGTAGATACCAACAGCTTGTTTGAGCCTTATCGTGAGCACTGTCTCATCATCCTTTGCAGGTGTGATGCATCTTTCTATAAATGTTCAGGTGTTTTGACCGGTGCGGAATGATGTGTGAAGGAATGGGCTCCTCGGCTTTGACCCTCTTGTGTGCCCTGGTCCTGTTCATCTATATGCCAATATGTCAAGCCTTTCTGCCCAACTTCTGGTCACGCGTACTTACGTTGTCCTGGGATTCATACACACACCAGTACATGACAGAACAAGCTATACTCAACATCACAGTGGAAACTCTGAGCAGAATGGTGGATCATCAACATGATTTCAATAACGAGGAGCTGGTAGGTTTCATGCTGTTGAATTTGTCCAGTTCTTTTACTGCTGAATGCAATTGATTCTGGTAATATTTTGAAGGTTGTGAGTAGCTAAATCACTCGCATATGCGACTAAATTTCACGCTAGGTGACTAAATAATGTATGTCGTTAGCTATTGTCTAATAAATTGATTTTTTTTTTACACGCCAGTGACTGAGCTATAGGCTAAGAATAGGTCTAGCACAGATATTTTCAATGTGTGTTGTGTCCAATGACCCGTTTAGGATGCCTATAGGGCAACTATAATGTTCTGACTGAGCGTTTGACAGGAAAGAACTAATATTTCGATTGAGTAGGCTAAAATAAAGTGGAATACATTGAATTGGACCGCACACAGTTTTGTTTTCTCTCTCTGTCTTTATTACTATGAATTAATTAAACCATTCTTTCACAATTTGAACCTGATGAATCTTGACATTGTCATCCTAGAATATGGCCATGATTTGTCTTCCTACATGGTTGTTTAAGAAGTTAAAAGCTACACACTCCATCAGGTTAGAGGTTAGGGTTAGAAGAACTGTTGCCAAACATATAACATGCTAGAAACATAATAATCACTGCAATAATGATCCAATAGACTCTTAAAGGGGTCATATAATGGTACATGCACTTTTACAAGTTGATTATACGGAAATGTGTGATGACAGTGCCTGTACACAACCATCCTATAATGATAAAAATCTGTTAAGTGTTTTTTTTTTAATCTCCTTATATGTTTTCCCCTGTCTCAAATCGAGCCGCCTGACCGTGTGACGACACACGGTCGGACGCCACTCCCACGATTGTTAATTGAAAGCAGCGTTTCAACACAGACCCGCCCTGATCAAGCTTTCATCAGTCCGCCATTGTGGATACGCTAGAGCAGAATGCTGTCTAAGCAATTGTGGTGTTCTGTTCTTGGGTGTAATAACGAACACAGCAGTCATTTTGATGTTCCTAAATCCGAACCACTGAAGACGCAGTGCCTGAGTTTTGTTTTCAAAGGGAATATTCCCCCCGATCAACGTCAATGCTTTCATGTTTGCGGGAATCATTTCTCACCAGACTGCTTTATAAACGAGGGTCAGTATAAAGCAGATTTTGCTAAGAAGCTGCTCTAGAAAAAAGGATTGTGTTCCTGCTGCACCTCCAGAAGAAGTGAGTGTAAAGTTTTATTAACCTTTATATTAATATTTGCAAATCGCTTGCACGCTTCACGATGAATGAGGCTAAAGTTTACTGGGTAAGTTACATTACGGCATGCATTCTGTGTATGACGTTCTCAATATAATTCATAATCCCACATTTATAATGAACAACGCATTATGGTTGTGTTATTACAAACTGTGTAAGTTGGTGATAAAGTTAACGTGGTAACACTACACTAAGCTTACTTTTGTAGATGGTTTATAACGGTGTCTGTTACTGATTAAGAAGTAATGTAAAAAAAAAAATCTTATAACATCAATCTGTCAATGAACTAACCTATACATCAGTAAACACATAGCATTCGTATCTCACTACGCTACTCTGCCAGTACAAAGATAGATCAAAGTGACATGACGTTAACCAACCATTCAGAAACGTCCTGTTCGAACTTCATTGGGTTCGTCATCTTGTTCCTGGTCCGACTCCGGTTCAAAATGATAAGGTTGCTCAGATGTGTCCTCAGAGACTCCCGTTGCCATTATTTCTCGAAATGATACCCTCAACTGTTGTCAAGGCAACACTCCACGTGTGTAGTGGTGTTGTGTCGAACCGAACGCCCCACAGAGCAGAGGGGCGGGGTGAGCAAAGCTCATTATCATTTAAAGTCACATGCACTGAAATGGCTTGCTGAAAACAGAGCTGTTTTTGACCAGGTAAAATTAGTGTTTTCTTACCATACTAATGAGAATTTTTAATTAAAGTATATTACAAACTTTTAATTTAGACACTAAAGAATCATATTAACTTGTACAAAAATGGCATTATATGACCCCTTTAAGCATTTGCCTATTAAAGACCAAACAGCGACTTTCTTTTTTGGCCTATATACAGTGAGGAAAATAAGTATTTGAACACCCTGCTATTTTGTAAGTTCTCCCACTTAGAAATCATAGAGGGGTCTGAAATTGTCATCGTAGGTGCATGTCCACTGTGAGAGACATAATCTAAAAAAAAAAAATCCAGAAATCACAATGTATGATTTTTTAACCATTTATTTGTATGATACAGCTGCAAATAAGTATTGGAACACCTGAGAAAATCAATGTTAATATTTGGTGCAGTAGCCTTTGTTTGCAATTACAGAGGTCAAACATTTCATGTAGTTTTTCACCAGGTTTGCACACACTGCAGGAGGAATTTTGGCCCACTCCTCCACACAGATCTTCTCTAGATCAGTCAGGTTTCTGGCCTGTCGCTGAGAAACACGGAGTTAAGATTCTCTATTGGGTTTAGGTCTGGAGACTAGCTAGGCCACGCCAGAACCTTGATATGCTTCTTACAGAGCCACTCCTTGGTTATCCTGGCTGTGTGCTTCGGGTAATTGTCATGTTGGAAGACCCAGCCTCGACCCATCTTCAATGCTCTAACTGAGGGAAGGAGGTTGTTCCCCAAAATCTTGCTATACATGGCTCCGTTCATCCTCTCCTTAATACAGTGCATTCGCCCTGTCCCATGTGCAGAAAAACACCCCCAAAGCATGATGCTTGACATGCTTGATGCATGACCCCCATGCTTCACAGTAGGGATGGTGTTCTTGGGATGGTACTCATCATTCTTCTTCCTCCAAACACGTTTAGTGGAATTATGACCAAAAAGTTATATTTTGGTCTCATCTGACCACATGACTTTCTCCCATGACTCCTCTGGATCATCCAAATGGTCATTGGCAAACTTAAGACACCTTGACGTGTGCTGGTTTAAGCAGGGGAAACTTCCGTGCCATCTTAGTGTATTACCAACAGTAACCTTGGAAACGGTGGTCCCAGCTCTTTCCAGGTCATTGACCAGCTCCTCCCGTGTAGTTCTGGGCTGATCTCTCACCTTTCTTAGGATCATTGAGACCCCACGAGGTGAGATCTTGCATGGAGCCCCAGTCCGAGGGAGATTGACAGTCATGTTTAGCGTCTTGCATTTTCTAATGATTGCTCCAACAGTGGACCTTTTTTCACCAAGCTGCTTGGCAATTTCCCCGTAGCCCTTTCCAGCCTTGTGGAGGTGTACAATTTTGTCTCTGGTGTCTTTGGACAGCTCTTTGGTTTTGGTCATGTTAGTAGTTGGATTCTTACTGATTGTATGGGGTGGACAGGTGTTTTTATGCAGCTAACGGCCTCAAACAGGTGCATCTAATTTAGGATAATAAATGGAGTGGAGGTGGACATTTTAAAGGCAGACTAACAGGTCTTTGAGGGTCAGAATTCTAGCTGATAGACAGGTGTTCAGATACTTATTTGCAGATGTATCATACAAATAAATAGTTAAAAAATCATATATTGTGATTTCTGGATTTTTTTTATTTTTTTAGATTATGTCTCTCACAGAGGACATGCACCTACGATGACAATTTCAGACCCCTCCATGATTTCCAAGTGGGAGAACTTGCAAAATAGCAGGGTGTTCAAATACTTATTTTCCTCACTGTATATATAGGCCTATATATTTGTAGCGACAAAAGTCATACTAGTCTTACCAATGGAGAATATGTGTATGTTGTGAGTATTGATCTCACTGATCTTTTTGTTCCAGTATACTGGGCTTGGTCGGGGTTTTTGGCATGCTGTGGGTGAGGTAGCAAGCGCTAACGCTGCCATGGACTTCCTGAGCGCCACACGGTCTGATCCAGTGTACCACTTTGACTCTGAGAGGGTGGAAGGAGCCACGCAGATGCTGCGAGAGTTCTGGAGCAAGACCCTGCTGCTGGCCCAGGCTAAAGAGTATCAGGGGGCTAGACAGAGTCTGGGCCAGCTTTTTCACTCATTACAGGTTGGCTAACACATATATGTAATACACTGTTTTTAATGTACGTCTGTGCCACCAGTGTCACCAGTCAGAATTGTAAGAATTAATGACTGTTTTCAAACAGGTTTCTAGGATACCCCAAACTCATGACATTGGTGGAGCCAATGTTGTGTCAAGAGTTTTGTTTTAGCTAGTGACAGTCACCGTATTCATACCTTTCAGGGGAAATCTATCAATGATGGTTTCCTAATAGTTACATATTTGCTTGGATAGCAGAAAGATACATTTTAACATAACAAAATTATGTCTGAAATATAACCTTGCAGGCAGTGCTCCAACAAGTATGGAATTGTGCTTCAGGTGACCCAAGTTCAAGTCCTGGCTCATGGTCCAATACCAATCCCATTCCCCTCTCCTATCAATTCCTGTCTCTGTGTCAATTGTCCTATCATAATAAAGACCAAAAATGCCTTTAAAATACATAAAGAGATTACGAGGCTCAAAATGTAAAACAAGATTCTTATTTATTATTATTCTTACTTTTTTGCGTGCATATGTTTGTGTATAGGACTTCTACAGTCACAGTAACTGGGTGGAGATGGGTCAGCAAGCCCTGTATCTCCACCTTCTTCACCCAGAAGAGCCTTCAGTTCCTGTAGCCTCAGGTGACTCCCTCGTAATATCATGAAACAGTCATATTCACCATAAATCTCTTATTGTAACTAATAAATCTCTATTGTTTTCAGGGGACACCCCTACCTGTGCACAATGCTACAGATTTAGCTGTTACAGCAATCTCTTGGAGGAAATGATTCGTCAGACAGAACCGCTACTGACTACTGGCTATTTCAGCACTTACCCTGTCAAACCTCCAGGTATAGGCATCATCGTGTAACTTGAGTGACTAAAACATTTCCTGAATGCATTTCACCTCAAAATTAAATTAACAAAAAAAAAAATAATAATTGTATTTTGGCTAAAGAAAATTATATACGAATATTTTTACGATAAGATTTTGCATTGTGACATTATTTCTTATTGTAATGTTACTTTTGAGATATTTATTTATTAATGATTAATTTATTTGTATTAACTTTTTTTTATATATATATATAATACCAACAACAAATACTATTACTGGAATTAATAAATATGCCAAATTTGATCCCCTTATTTGTAAGTCAGTTTCGAGAACTCTGCTGAATTAGTAAAGGTTAACTGAGTTATGATTTATTCTGATGACTTAGTAAGTTACTTATAAGAAAAGCAGTATGCGTTGTCTTGCTATTTAAAGGCAAGTGCAGTCACGGAGGAATTTTGGACAGTAGTCGTCACCAAGGAGCTGAAGGAGGAATCAACAAAGACAGCACATCTCCGCTGTTCTCCCCTCATCACTTCCTCCATAAAGAAGCTGCCCATCTGGCTACCACAGCAACCCTCAAAGTGCTCCAAGACCTCCGCAAAGAGGTGGGGCCCAAAAGCTTCCTCAGGTCAGAGGTCACTTCAATTTAACTTAAATACTGCTTACAGTGATCTATGAGGCAAGAAAGGACTTTCTGTTTTACTTTAGACACCTCTTTTTTGTATTGAGTGCATGAGAAAAGGTTGGTCTGTCTGTGAAGTTTTACTTTCCTGTTGCTAGTTTACAGAAATTTGTCCAAATATGCAAAACACATAACTGATGTAGTCTGTGGAAACCTGTAGGCTTTTCAGTGTCCAGCAGCCCCCAGCATTGGTCTTTGTCATGGATACCACCGGCAGCATGTTTGAGGAGATCACAGCTGCACGTCTTCGAGCCTTCTCCATCATACAGGCCCGTGAAAAGAGCCAACGC
This sequence comes from Romanogobio albipinnatus, assembly GCA_023566225.1. Classification (NCBI taxonomy): domain Eukaryota; kingdom Metazoa; phylum Chordata; class Actinopteri; order Cypriniformes; family Gobionidae; genus Romanogobio; species Romanogobio albipinnatus. The sequence continues at coordinate 13,214,262 of CM042251.1, read as the reverse complement.
ACTAGTCTGCCTGGCACCTTCATTCTGGTGCCTTTTCATGACCCTGGTTAGAGTGCTATCCTCTGCCTATTACAAGCACATTATAACACTGAACAAAACCCTATTCTGAGTTGAGGGGCTTTCGCACCAGAAGAACCTTTTCATAGTTCCTAGAACTAATGGCGGAAGTGCCTGGATTTTGTCATGTTCGCACCACAGGAACTAGGAACGATTTTAGTTCTTGGAACTTCTTTTGGGGGAACTAATTTAGCTCCTACTTCAGCGTAGGGTCTAACCCAGCACAATAGGAACTACCAGTGACGTAAGTGTACACTGATTGGCGAAAAACCAGCACCCGGCATTTAAAAAAAAGCTGTTTATACACACAGATTATAGCCTACATACTTACTACAGATAATAACCTTTCCATAGATGGACCTCTCCACCTTTACGCTTAAGAGAAGATTCCAACACAACTTTGAGGGGACCAAGCAAAACATGATTATGTATTTCTGCTCAGCTAGCGACATTGGACATCAACCACACAGCAAACGCTAATACTTTTTCATGTACCGTCTACTTTCTTTGTATAATAGTTCTATCTAATAATGTATTAGACAGGACTGTTAAACAGATTGTAAACTAATGAAGAAAGAGAATGTGAGAGCTGTGTGCTTCGGCTCTGGCGTTCTCAGCACTGTCAAAATAAAAGTCACAACAACAAGCGCGTCTGGTAGTTCTACCACCCTGGTAGTTAGTTCCTATAACTAAGTTCCCTGAACTACCCGGTGCGAAAGCCCTTTTAGTAAACTTTGTTGTGTCACTTCAACAATATGTGCAACTGGCATATGTAAAAATCAAAGACAAATTATATGTACTTATATTTTATTCTGTGTTGTGCACACGGATGGTGAAGTCTGTTATATCATAGGTTTTGGGCCAGTGATGGAGACAGATGACCCTCATCAGTTCATGCAATTCATGGAGGATCTGACAGCTCTTGGAGGTGGGGATGAACCAGAGATGTGTCTCTCTGCTCTTCAGGTAGGCCTAACCATAAAATTGTGATCAGACATTCTCTGACATTATGAGAAAACACTGAACACAACTAAACGTAATTATATCAGACTTACTACTGATATAATAACAAGGGAAAACCCCATATTTTTGGACCACTAATCAGCATTTTGAGAGTGAGGAAGTTTTTCATGGTATGGTAAATTGGAAAAATGTAAGGAAGATAAACAGCACAAACCTCTTCAAATTAAATAATTGTATTAAAAAAAAAATCCCTAAATTTACTAGTAGACTTAAATAATAAACCATTATGCTAGTCCGCAATCTTATGGAGTGCATATACTAAAATATATAACTTGAATGTAATTAATAAAAATCGTACTTATGAGTATATACATATATACACTGCATGCAAAATTATTAGTTGGTTTACGTTGGTTTTCTGATCTTTTTTTTTTTTTCAGGCAAATCTTACCAATTCCAAAAAACAGTAATCTTAATAACTACTGTTAATTTTGTATTTAATCATTTATAAGTGATATATAATTGATTCTTATTAAGTGGGGGTCATTTTTTAGGATTCTTCACCAAACTTAAGTCTCTGAGATCCTGATGTCACCGGGTGAAAACCTGGTAAATCCAAAAAGATTCCTCATTGGTTCTAAATCTGGCTCTGTGTGTTGGCCATAACGAGCGCCAGCTGAAGCAAATCAGCTGTGCTTCATTGAAGCATGTGCTCAGGAAAAGGAGCATAAAAAGGCAGTGTTTGCGCAGTGTGGGAGGACGGGTAGGCAGCAGTGTGTGTTCTGACAGCGGCGGTGAAAGAGGAAGGCTGAAGGTTTAATGCCGGATCGGAGTTCTACTGTGAGATTCCCCGAGGCATGCTCATTTAGTGAGTTTTCTGAAGAAACCACGAACAGCAACGTAATGAAGTAAGTGAGAGAGGAAACCACTGCAGGATATTGAGTGACTCACCGAGGAAAAGTTAAGTGCACCCTTCATTTGATTACCCGTTGAGAAAACCACAGTTGAAGATTGACCATCACCAGAGTGCAACTAACCTTTGTTTGTGGGCAGTGTGTGTGATCTTGTTGACAGAACGAAGCGTAGTAACTGGAACAGCTGGGAGGATCGTTGCTGTGTTCATGCTGATCTTCTGAAAACGTTATTCCTCGAGTCATCCACCCTACAGAGAGAAGAGAAACGAGTCGATTAATCACTGTGGAGATGAAGTGAGTTTGCAGTGTCTGAAAGAGTGAAGTGCACACGTGTGAAGATTTATAAGAGTGATTTATGCACAAGTGTGGTGAGATCAAACGACTGCGTTTCCCTCTGAAACTTTGATGGATGAATATTGACTTATGACTGTGAAGATCCCTTCAAATTGATCTGTCTAAAGCTGTGTCCAGGTTCCCACTTGAGTGTACGGTGTGGAGGGAAAGAGCTCAACGCACCCCGAGTACCACACTCCACGAGCACTGTCTGTCCCTCAGAAGAGAAGAGGTGAGGAAGCTGCTGTCATTCGATCGGCTGTTCTATGAACACGTCCACAAGCCGAGTCTGAGCACCGTCACTGTCTGTCCCTCAGAAGAGGTGAGGAAGCTGCTGTCATTCGATTGGCTGTTCTATGAACACATCCACAAGCCGAGTCTGAGCACCGTCACTGTCTGTCCCTCAGAAGAGGTGAGGAAGCTGCTGTCATTCGATTGGCTGTTCTATGAACACATCCACAAGCCGAGTCTGAGCACCGTCACTGTCTGTCCCTCAGAAGAGGTGAGGAAGCTGCTGTCATTCGATTGGCTGTTCTATGAACACATCCACAAGCCGAGTCTGAGCACCGTCACTGTCTGTCCCTCAGAAGAGGTGAGGAAGCTGCTGGCATTCGATCGGCTGTTCTATGAACACATCCACAAGCCGAGTCTGAGCACCGTCACTGTCTGTCCCTCAGAAGAGGTGAGGAAGCTGCTGTCATTCGATCGGCTGTTCTATGAACACATCCACAGCCGAGTCTGAGCACCGTCACTGTCTGTCCCTCAGAAGAGGTGAGGAAGCTGCTGTCATTCGATCGGCTGTTCTATGAACACGTCCACAAGCCGAGTCTGAGCACCGTCACTGTCTGTCCCTCAGAAGAGGTGAGGAAGCTGCTGTCATTCGATCGGCTGTTCTATGAACACATCCACAAGCCGAGTCTGAGCACCGTCACTGTCTGTCCCTCAGAAGAGGTGAGGAAGCTGCTGTCATTCGATTGGCTGTTCTATGAACACGTCCACAAGCCGAGTCTGAGCACCGCCACTGTCTGTCCCTCAGAAGAGGTGAGGAAGCTACTGTTCATTCGATCGGCTGTCCTAAGAACACCTTCACGGGCCAAATACTTACCTGCTCTGTCCGTGGGGAAAGTTGAAGGCGAGAAGAAGCCTCTGTCCGTCCTACAAGCACCTTCTGACGAGTCGAAGAAATGACTGTCCCACCCACGAGTCAGTAGAGAAGAGGAATATCCCCCCCCCCCCCCCCAGTTCCTCTTCCCAAATCGGGTTCCAGCCACGAACATTCTCAGCACTGTTTTTATTGTTTTAAATTAATAAAAGAACTTACCTTTGAAAGTCATTCTGTTGTCCGCCTCTTGGTATCCTCAGGTGTCTGCTCCTCCGGAGTGTGGTAATCGTCCCTCGGCCCTAACACCGGTTACATAACTTTTGGCGTAAGTCGGCAGGGTTACCACTCGGAGTCGAGCGGCCAGAGGACCCAGGATGGCGGACGAAGATTTGCCAGCTGCCCGACAACCAATGGCATCTATGTTTATGGGAGTCCCGTGGGCCCAGAAGTATGGTGGGTCTGGCTCAGAGTTAAGTTTAACGGACTGGAGAGCGCAAGTAGAATACTTGGCCGGACTGCAAGGGCTCCGCGAAGCCCAGAAGATACAATTCGTATTGAATTCGCTTGAGGGGGAGGCGAAGAGGGAAGTCCGAGCAGCGCCTGAAGCCGTCCGAGCCACCACACAGGCCATATTTGAATTCTTGTCAGGGCAGTATGGTGATTCCACTCCAGTGGCAGTGCTACGAACACAGTTCTTTAACTGTAAGCAGGGACCTGGACAGACCCTACGAGCATTCGCTCTGCGATTACGAGAACAGTTCTCTAGACTGAAGAGTCGAGAGCATCATGGACTGGGTGAGGAAGAGACACTACTCAGAGATCAGTTCCTCTTGGGGTTACGAGAAGGTCCAATACGACAGAGTCTGAGACTGCAGCTTCGAAGGGATGCCGCCTTGACATTCGAAGATTTACGTAAGGAGGCCCTAGCCCTGGAACAGGATCACCACCAGACCGTAGAGACACCGGTGTGTTTGGCTGCAAGTGGAACGAGTGCCTCAACACAGCCCGAACCGACAGACTGGAAGCAAGCCCTACGTGCAGAGCTGATGAAAGACGTCCGAGAAGAGATGGCTGAATTCTCAAAATCCATTCTTGGGGAACTCCGCCGTGGGCGGCCAGAGCCCTTGCCTTTACCTCGGGAACGGTCGTATTCTGACGGAGGGAGGGGTCCGGGAAGACGCACCAGCTGCCCGTCCAGTTCCAGGTTCCAGTGGGATGAACAGGGGCGCCCGATCTGTAACACCTGCAGAGAGTCAGGACATTATAGCCGCCAATGCGGCTCCCGACTAAACTCGCAGGGGGTTTTTTTAGAACGACCGGCCACTGTGGGTCAAGTGGTCGGGACCCCCCGGATGGACCCGCTCGTCAATCCAGCTCCACGAGATGGCCTGGTGGGACGTTGCCCCCTCGTGGAGATCAAAATCAATGGTGTTACTGTTCGGTGCCTGGTAGACACAGGATCCCAGGTTACCATGCTTGCTGAGAGTCTGTCCAAAGACCTGTTCGATGCTCACCACTTACCTGAAGCTGAAGTCCCCTGGCTCACCCTGCGAGGAGCAAATGGCCTGAACATCCCCTACATCGGATATCAGGTTACCAACTTCGAGATCCATGGCACCACGATCCCACAAAAGGGAGTCGTGATTGTGCGAGACTCCTGTCTGGGGGAACATCGAGCCCTGTTGGGGATGAATGTGATCATGGACTGTTGGGAAGAGCTGTTTCGGGCTGGTCCTCTCCGTTACACCTCCGCAGCCGAGAAGAACGAGTGGGAGCGTGTTGTGACCGACTGTCGGCGAGTGCAGGTCGCAAGCTCCCAACGAGATCGGGAAGACGTTGGTCGGGTAGCCTGTCGCCATGCTGTCTCTGTCCCTGCCCGGAGCGAGGCTGTGGTCTGGGTTCGGCTTCCAGAGCGGGCCTATGGCCCCGAAGATTGCATCCTTGTTGAGCCCCACTGGGAGTGCCAGACTATTGAAGTCGCTCGGGGGTTAACAGTAGCCCTTCGGGGCCGAATTGCAGTCAAAGTGAGGAACACGAATACTTACCCTGTTCATCTCTACCGGCACCAACGACTGACCCGTATCACGCCAGTAAGTCCCCATCAGGTGAGGGAGGAGCAGGAGGTCCGCTTCTGCCAGGTGAGCGCAACAGTGGTCGAAGTCGGTTTGGCAAGGGAAGAGTCTTGTCCTGCTCCCGCTACACGAGGCATGCCGATCCACCTACTGAGCGAGTCCCTGCAGGGGGAGGGCCTACTAGAGGAACAAACCCGCCGACTTCAGAGTCTACTGACTAAGTGGCAACACGTCTTTCCACCCATGATGAGGACTATGGGTGCACCAGTATAGTCAAACACGCTATACCTACCGGAGACGCTCCACCCAGTCGAGAGCGGTACCGTCCGGTACCCCCGACTTTATATACAGAAGTCCGTGCCTTACTAAAAGGAATTTTGGGACGTGGAGTCATTCGAGAGAGCAGCAGTCCATGGGCCGCCCCAATTGTCCTAGTCCGTAAGAAGACGGGCTCTTGGAGATTTTGCGTAGACTATCGCAAACTGAACTTGGTGACGAAGAAGGATGCCTTCCCCCTGCCCCTGATCGAGGATTCCCTTACGGGGCTGACCAACGCCAGCTGGTATTCCACCTTGGACTTGGCGAGTGGCTACTGGCAGGTGAGAGTGGAGGAACAAGACCGCGAGAAGACTGCCTTTACCACCCCTTTCGGCCTGTTTGAATGGGATCGCATGCCCTTCGGCCTCTGCAACGCCCCTGCGACCTTCCAGAGGCTTATGCAGCGATGCCTGGGAGGGCAGCTGATGGACTCCACCCTGGTCTATTTGGACGATGTGATCGTCTATTCCCCCGATTTCGATTCCCACTTGTCACATCTGGAGCAAGTCTTCCGGGCGATGGAGCGGTACGGGCTGAAGCTCCAGCCAGGGAAATGCCAGCTCCTTAAAAGGGAAGTTCAGTTCCTGGGGCACCGAGTGAGCGCTGCAGGGGTGGCCGTCGATCCAGAGAAGGTGTCCGCGGTGCAGGGTTGGGTTCCCCCGAAAACCGTGAGGCAGGTGCGATCCTTTCTGGGATTCGTCGGCTACTACAGGCGCTTCATAAAAGACTTCGCAAAAATTGCAAAACCCCTGAATCAGCTGTTGGCCGGGGCTGGAGTGTCACGGAGCCGGAGTTCCCCCACCATCACCTGGAGTCCGGAGTGCGAGACCGCCTTCCACCGACTTAAGCAGGAGTTGGTACAGGCCCCCATTCTGGCTTATGCCGATTTCACCCAGCCTTTCATCCTCTACACCGACGCTAGCAACAGCGGATTGGGAGCCGTACTGGCCCAACGGCAAGATGGAGCGGAAAGGGTCATTGCTTACGCCAGCCGGAGCCTCCACCCTGCTGAACGGAACGATGCTAATTACAGCTCTTTCAAAATCGAGCTGTTGGCCCTGAAGTGGGCTTTATGTGAGAAGTTTAAGGATTACCTGTGGGGAGCCGAAGTACTGGTGGTAACCGATAACAGTCCACTGGTGCATCTCCAAACCACGAAGCTAGGGGCGGTGGAGCAGCGGTGGGTGGCCCAGCTCGCCAACTTCAACTATCGGCTACAATATCGGCCAGGCCGAGAGCACATAAATGCCGATGTCCTGTCCCGATTACCACCAGCTAGAAAAGGGGGAACTCCAGGGCCAGAACCAGAAGAAGGGCTGATGGTGGGAGTAGTGGAAGCACCTGGAACACGAGCGGAGGGAGTACCAGTAAGTTGGGGATGGGACCCCCGTCGATGGAGGGAACGGCAAGAACAGGATGCAGGGTTGGCTACCCTACGTACCTACCTGGAGCGGAACAAACTCCCTGGGGTGGAAGAACGACGGGAACATCCAGGGAGAGTAAGGAAGCTTCTGGGGCAATGGAAAAGATTGAAGTTCAGAGATGGTGTGATCTGCAGGTCCGTTCTGGACTCCAGGACCCACGCGCTGGTATCCGAAGTGGTGGTGCCCGAAGCCCAAATCCAGCCGTTGCTGCAGGCCTATCATGACCAGCTAGGACATCAGGGCCAAGAACGGACGGTGTCACTACTGCGCCGGCACTTCTTTTGGAGTGGGAAGAGTCGGTGGGGAGGTATGTACAAGGATGCCCCCGTTGTACGCTGTTCAAGTCCCGGCGAGACGTGAGGGCCCCCATGGTCCCAGTGAGACCTAGAGCCCCGTTGCATATGGTGGCTATGGATTTTCTGACCTTAAGTCGCCCTACCGATCGCTACCAGAACATCTTGGTAGTCACCGATTTATTCACCAAATATGCCTGGGCCATACCAACCTTAGACCAGACCGCCACCACCACTGCCAGTGCTCTATGGAGACACGTCTTTCAGCCCTTTGGATGCCCTGAGACGCTCCATTCCGACCAAGGGCCGAACTTTGAGTCCCGTGTCGTCCAGGAGCTATGTAATCTGTACGGATGCCGGAAGACCCGCACCACGCCTTATCACCCACAGGGGAACGGGGGGTGTGAACGTTTTAATCAGACGCTCCTGAGTCTGTTAGGGACATTGGATGCGGACCACCAAGGGTACTGGACGGACAGTCTACCAGCCCTGGTACAGGCCTACAATAACAGCATCCACAGCACAACGGGGTATGCCCCTACTTACCTGATGTTTGGGAGACATGTACGTCTGCCCACAGATCTGCTGTTGGGGACGGCTCCAGCTGAGGCCCCCGCCACTACCACCGAATGGGTACACCGACACCATCGCCAACTCCACTCTGCCTACGACAAGGTATCCAAACATCTCGATGTAGCAGCCAAGAAAAACAAGCGCTTGTACGACCGCACTGCCCGAGAGGCCCCTTTGTTGCCCGGAGAACGGGTGCTGGTCCGGGATAACCGGCGCCAAGGGAAGGGGAAACTTAGCGACCGGTGGGAGACCACCCCCTACGTAGTGGAGCAACAGCAGAGGCCTGACCAGCCCGTGTACACCATCCGTCCCGAGGGTAAGCCCGGCCCTGTGCGAGTCCTGCACCGAAACTTGCTGCGCCCCTGTCCCAATTACCCGAGACAAGAGCCAGAGGCGCTAGCGCCTGTGGCCCCTGCGCCACCTTGGGTGGGCTGGGCTATGATCCGTAGAGCCCCCACTCCGGAGCCAAGAGAGGAAGAACCCGCTGCCCCAGCTCGACGCTCCCAGCGGGAGACCCGAGGAGTGCCCCCTGCAAGATACGGAGATTAGGAGTCTGGGCCCCGTTCTCGGGACTAGAACGGATCCGGTGGGGGAGGGTGTCACCGGGTGAAAACCTGGTAAATCCAAAAAGATTCCTCATTGGTTCTAAATCTGGCTCTGTGTGTTGGCCATAACGAGCGCCAGCTGAAGCAAATCAGCTGTGCTTCATTGAAGCATGTGCTCAGGAAAAGGAGCATAAAAAGGCAGTGTTTGCGCAGTGTGGGAGGACGGGTAGGCAGCAGTGTGTGTTCTGACAGCGGCGGTGAAAGAGGAAGGCTGAAGGTTTAATGCCGGATCGGAGTTCTACTGTGAGATTCCCCGAGGCATGCTCATTTAGTGAGTTTTCTGAAGAAACCACGAACAGCAACGTAATGAAGTAAGTGAGAGAGGAAACCACTGCAGGATATTGAGTGACTCACCGAGGAAAAGTTAAGTGCACCCTTCATTTGATTACCCGTTGAGAAAACCACAGTTGAAGATTGACCATCACCAGAGTGCAACTAACCTTTGTTTGTGGGCAGTGTGTGTGATCTTGTTGACAGAACGAAGCGTAGTAACTGGAACAGCTGGGAGGATCGTTGCTGTGTTCATGCTGATCTTCTGAAAACGTTATTCCTCGAGTCATCCACCCTACAGAGAGAAGAGAAACGAGTCGATTAATCACTGTGGAGATGAAGTGAGTTTGCAGTGTCTGAAAGAGTGAAGTGCACACGTGTGAAGATTTATAAGAGCGATTTATGCACAAGTGTGGTGAGATCAAACGACTGCGTTTCCCTCTGAAACTTTGATGGATGAATATTGACTTATGACTGTGAAGATCCCTTCAAATTGATCTGTCTAAAGCTGTGTCCAGGTTCCCACTTGAGTGTACGGTGTGGAGGGAAAGAGCTCAACGCACCCCGAGTACCACACTCCACGAGCACTGTCTGTCCCTCAGAAGAGAAGAGGTGAGGAAGCTGCTGTCATTCGATCGGCTGTTCTATGAACACGTCCACAAGCCGAGTCTGAGCACCGTCACTGTCTGTCCCTCAGAAGAGGTGAGGAAGCTGCTGTCATTCGATTGGCTGTTCTATGAACACATCCACAAGCCGAGTCTGAGCACCGTCACTGTCTGTCCCTCAGAAGAGGTGAGGAAGCTGCTGTCATTCGATCGGCTGTTCTATGAACACATCCACAGCCGAGTCTGAGCACCGTCACTGTCTGTCCCTCAGAAGAGGTGAGGAAGCTGCTGTCATTCGATCGGCTGTTCTATGAACACGTCCACAAGCCGAGTCTGAGCACCGTCACTGTCTGTCCCTCAGAAGAGGTGAGGAAGCTGCTGTCATTCGATTGGCTGTTCTATGAACACATCCACAAGCCGAGTCTGAGCACCGTCACTGTCTGTCCCTCAGAAGAGGTGAGTAAGCTGCTGTCATTCGATTGGCTGTTCTATGAACACGTCCACAAGCCGAGTCTGAGCACCGCCACTGTCTGTCCCTCAGAAGAGGTGAGGAAGCTACTGTTCATTCGATCGGCTGTCCTAAGAACACCTTCACGGGCCATATACTTACCTGCTCTGTCCGTGGGGAAAGTTGAAGGCGAGAAGAAGCCTCTGTCCGTCCTACAAGCACCTTCTGACGAGTCGAAGAAATTACTGTCCCACCCACGAGTCAGTAGAGAAGAGGAATATCCCCCCCCCCCCAGTTCCTCTTCCCAAATCGGGTTCCAGCCACGAACATTCTCAGCACTGTTTTTATTGTTTTAAATTAATAAAATAACTTACCTTTTGAAAGTCATTCTGTTGTCCGCCTCTTGGTATCCTCAGGTGTCTGCTCCTCCGGAGTGTGGTAATCGTCCCTCGGCCCTAACACCGGTTACACTGACACCTTGCACTTCTGGAGACTCCAGGTAGGTTGCAGTTCTGGAAAATGATGGAGCTGGAGACTAAAGGGTTCCTGATGGTTTCACACTTAATTATTCACCTTAATTCTTAATTATTTTGCAGTTAAACATGTGTCTTTTCTTCACCACCTGTTTTTGTCTGACCCTGCAGACCCAATGAGCATTTCACTGTCCAATGGTCATGCCTTAACTACAATGCCTACTGCATTAATATTGCATCCTTTTTATGGGCATTTAATACATGAGTTAAATATCTTTGTCTAAATGTGCCTAATAATTCTGAACACCTGAATATAAGGTGTTTTTCATTTCCAGCCTTCATGAACAATTATATAGCACTTATAAATGATTAAATACAAAATGAATAGTCGTTATTAAGATTAATGTGGTTTAAAATGTGCCTGAAAAAAAATATATTATCAGAACATCAACGTGCCTACTAATTCTACATGCGGTGTGGTTATAATGCCAAGGTTGAGATAAATAAAATCAATTGAGCACTAATTACATTAATGTACAATCTAAGTGTGTCTCTATCTGTGTGTCTTATGTGTGTGAATGTGTCTGTGGATCAGTTGGCTCTGACCCATAGCCCTCCGCTGTCAGAGATATTTGTATTCACAGACGCCTCTCCTAAAGACCATCATCTGCAGAGAGCAGTCCAGGCTCTCATACTGGAGAAGCAAACAAAGGTAACTCGCATACACACTGGCTACATTCAAAGCAATAGAAATGCTATTATACATTCAATAATGAGAAGTATTAACTCTTTGCCCGCTAAACACAGATTTTTTTTGTTTAGTTATTTGTAAGAAAACACTTCCCCGCCAAACACAGAGTTTTCACTGTTATATGCTAGGGGGCGCTATTACACATCTTCTGAATGAGTACAAAATCTCCTGATCAAAGCAAAGGTGAAGAAGACGCAAAAAATACAAGCGATCCTATGTAAGCAGATGCATATGTAAAATAATGTGATCATCAACATTAAACAGCATGTAAATCAAAACTATCTAATATTACTGAATGAAATGTCGACCCAGGTTGAGTTATTTAGATTAGATTAGATTCAACTTTATTGTCATTACACAAGTACAAGTACAAGGCAACGAAATGCAGTTTAGGTCTAACCAGAAGTGCAATAGCAGCAAGTGCAGGATATATACAATGGTTGCGTAAGTGCTGGGCATAAAAATGTACTGAATATATATAAATATGTATAAGTAGAGAGATGGTTATTACTATAAACAGAACTGAATTTACAGATGAATATATACAGTGAATAAATATAAATATACAGATGGCTATTACTATAAACAGAATGTAAACAGAATGTACAGGTGAATATGTACTATGAATATAATATACAGATGGCTATTACTTTGAACAGAATTTTACAGATAGAGGTATACAATAATATGTTAGGCTAATATGAGGAATATAGCAGTGGATTAAGGTAGTGCAATAAATTATGGACAGAGCTATCCGAAAGAAAGTGTAAAAGTGCAGTGGAAAGTGGTTGCATATTACAGTTAGAAGTACGGTGCAAAATGCAAATGTAAACATGGTTACTATAAATACAGTCGGCAGTGCAAATGAGCATATTCCAGTTAAGATATGGTGGTGCAAAATGCATAAGTAAACAGTTGTTACTGTAATAAACAGTCGGTAGTGCAAATAACAAAGTGAATGTAGGTGTGAGGTAGGAGAGTTTGCAGTTTATGAGGGAAGTGGATCAACGGGGGTTTGAGTTCAGTAAAGAGACAGCTCTGGGGAAAAAACTGTTCTTAAGTCTGCTGGTCCTGGTCCGGAGGATCCTGAAACGCCTGCCGGAGGGCAGGAGAGAAAACAGTCTGTGGGCTGGGTGAGAGGAGTCCTTGAGGATGCTGCGAGCTCGGTGCAGACAGCGTTTCCTCTGGATGTGCTCGATGGCAGGTAGTGGAGTCCCTGTGATGCGCTGGGCAGTTTTCAACACCCGCTGCAGTGCCTTGCGCTCCGCAACAGAGCAGCTCCCATACCATACTGCGACACAGTTGGTCAGGATGCTTTCTATTGCGCAGCGATAGAAGTTCACCAGGATAGCCGAGGAGAGCTGATTCTTCCTCAGTGTCCTCAGGAAGAAGAGGCGCTGGTGAGCCTTCTTGACCAGGCTGGAGGTGTTGGTCGTCCACGACATGTCCGCCGAGATGTGGATCCCCAGGAACTTGAAACTGGAGACACGCTCAACAGCCATTCCATTGATGTGGATGGTGTCGTGTGTGCCTCTTGACTCCTTCCTGAAGTCCACGATGAGCTCCTTCGTTTTGGTGGTGTTGAGGAGCAGGTTATTATCAGTGCACCATGTGGCCAGGTGCTGGATCTCCTCCCTGTAGGCAGTCTCATCGTTGTTGCTGATGAGACCAATCACCGTAGTGTCGTCCGCAAACTTGACGATGGAATTAGTTCCATACACAGGCTTGCAGTCGGAGGTGAAGAGGGAGTAGAGAAACGGACTTAGCACACAGCCCTGTGGTACACCAGTGTTGAGTGTGATGGACGTGGAGCAGGTGGATCCTGATCGAACATTCTGTGGTCTGTCAGTTAGGAAGTCCAAAATCCAGTTACACATTGAAGTGTTGATGCCCAGGTCTCCAAGTTTGGCAATTAACTTGGATGGGATGACAGTGTTGAATGCTGAGCTGAAGTCAACAAACAGCATGCGTGCATAGGTGTTTTTACTGTCCAGATGGGTGAGCACAGAGTGCAGTGCCATGGAAACTGCATCCTCTGTGCTCCTATTGCTGCGATAGGCAAACTGGTGTGAGTCCAATGTAGATGGTATAGAGTCTTTTAGGTGTTCCAGGACCAGCCGCTCAAAGCACTTCATAATGATGGGTGTGAGTGCTACAGGGCGGTAGTCATTAGGGCACCTCGGGCTGGAGTGTTTCGGCACTGGCACAATGGAAGTGCGTTTAAAGCATGATGGTACAGCTGCTTGGGCGAGAGACAGGTTGAAAATGTCTGTAAAAACCCCAGCGAGCTGCTCCGCACATGCCCTAAGAACACGACCAGGGATGTTGTCTGGTCCAGCAGCCTTGTGCGCGCTGATCCGGCTCAGTGCCTTGCAGACATCTGTGGAGGAGAGTGTGATTGGTGGGTGGTCAGCTGAGGGTTTGAGCTTGGTGGCAGAGTCTCTGTTGTCTCTTTCAAAACGAGCATAAAAGTAATTTAGCTCGTTCAGGAAGTTGACATCAGTGGCTGCGGGGGTGGAGTGGGTGGGTTTATAATCACTGATGGCCTGAATGCCATGCCACATGCGTCGAGGGTCAGAGTTGGAAAAGTGTCCCTCTATCTTTAGCTTGTAGCAGTGCTTGGCCTTTTTGATGCCCCTCTTCAGGTTTGCTCTGGATGCGCTGTAGGCTTGTGCATCTCCTGATCTGAAGGCAGTATTGCGTGACTTCAGCAGGAGTCGCACTTCCCTGTTCATCCAAGGCTTCTGATTTGGGTATGTGGTGATCTGTTTCTGGGTTGTAACACTGTCAATGGTGGTATTGATATGATCCAATACTGAGGAGGTGTAGGAGTTAATGTCCGTGTGAGCGCCACTGGTGGCTTGAGAAGCAAACATACTCCAGTCTGTGTTTAGAAACCTTTCCTGGAGTGTGGAATCTGCCCCCGCAGGCCACACCTTGATTGTCTTCACTGATGGCTTCACACGGTTGATGAGGGGTGCATATTTGGGGCTGAGGAACAAAGAGATGTGGTCTGACTGTCCCAGGTGGGGGAGGGGTGTTGCAACGTAAGCTCCCGCCATGTTTGTGTAAACATGGTCTAAGGTTTTGTTTCCTCTGGTGTGGCAGGAAACATGCTGGTGAAACTTGGGTAGCACTGACTTTAAGTTTGAATGATTAAAGTCACCTGCAACAATAAACGCAGCTTCAGGGTGATCAGTCTGTTGTTTACTGATGGCTGCGTGAAGTTCTTTCATAGCAAGCTTGGCATCAGCATCGGGTGGAATATAAGCAGCAGTTATAATGGTGGAAGTGAACTCCCGCGGTAGATAAAACGGTCTACATTTAACCATGAGAAACTCCAGGTTAACTGAACAATGACTCCCAACAATAGCAGAGTTTGTGCACCAAGCTTTGTTAATATAAATGCACAATCCACCACCTCTGGTCTTCCCGGAGCCATCTAATGTTCTGTCTGCCCGGAGTGTGTGGCGTCCCGCTAGCTCGATAGCGGTGTCCGGTATTCCGCTGTTTAACCAGGTTTCAGTGAAGATTAGGACGTTACAGTTCAAAAGTTTCTTACTGTGTGTGATGCTGAGTCGAATCTCCTCCATTTTGTTCACTAGCGATCGTACATTAGCAAGGAAAATGCTGGGTAAAGAGAGCCGATGAGGAGAACGCGTTAGCTTAGCCCGCAATCCTCCACGCTTATCCTCTAATCCTCCAATCCTTATTTACCTTAATGTTAGCCTTAAGGTTAGGAATAAGCTGGTGTGTTCCAAAACAAAATTTGCATTTAAGAGATATAAGCATTCAAAACTTACAGTCTCTCACTTCCGTTAAAATGAATCACAGATGTTGATGACATCATCTTAGACTTAATCTTCTCATCACATCTTCTGTCCAATCAAATGCTCTCTAGAATCTGAAGCGTCCCGCCCCCTACATTATAAATAGATGCTGAAGCCACCTCAAATGCACGAGACAACAAAACATATCGGACCCATTTAAATTCTGCACAGAGTGCTGTATTTCAAAGCGATATGGAGGAGATTATGATGATAAACGGTTAGAGATTAGGAGGAAACTGTGGCTTTACCAAACAGAAAGGCTCTAGTCAAACTGTGGTATTAACAAAACGCTATTGGCTGTTTCAAAAAAGGGGAGGAGCTGCTTACAGCTGGAGCTGTTTCAGGGGAAATTACGTCAACACATTGAATAATGCTGCGCGTTTCAGTGGGCCTTTAAAAGCAGAGGGTCTTTCTTTCAAAAGCTCTTTCTTTTGATATATTGTATGCTCAGATATTCAAAATATTCTATGGGCCATTGCATTTTTGTGAAAATGATCAAACCGCTGGCGCTGGCTGGCAACTTTTTTTTAAAACGCTGGCGGGGAAAGAGTTAATGGAAATAGTTCAGTCTAATTAAAAAATGTACTATGTATTCAATCTTTGTGTGTTATGTGTGTTTAGTAGAGTGTTTGTTGTTTTCATAGCAGCATGTTAACGCCAAACTGCATTGAGTCTCTTATGTGGAAAGCTGAATTTTATACATATTCCAGATTCATTTATGAAGTTCCATTTTAGCTAGGAAGCTGCCTTAGAAAGCAGTTGTCTATGTAGGCAGCTATGTTCAGGACAGTGTTTTCATCCATCTAATCTCAAAACATGTGCTAGGTGAACTTCTTGCTCACTGAGGATCTAAGCCTCAAAGGACGAGAAAGAGGGTTAAGAAAGATAAAAAGAAGAGAAACTTTATCTCCTAGTAGATTCTCTCTGTATTCCTCTCTTTCATCGTTATCTGGAGGAATGACCATCTTCACGACAAACAAAGACATCCACAAAGTATCAGCCATTGTAGAAGACACCACTATCTCCAGCAAGGTACAGTCAACTGGAAACACAAGAGGACCGAAAGACCATAAAGTCGGCCTGTTTCAAGAATTACATACAGTCAGGATTCTGGATACAGGATTCTTCATAACCATGTTTCTTTCTCTAAATAGGTGACTCTGCTTCACACAGAGGGTGAATCGGATTCATCAAACTCCTTCAGAGTGGACAAGACTGTGACAAATGCTATGCTGCACATCACTGGTCAGCTCACACATTGTGAGCTTGTCAGTCCCTCAGGTACTCACACTAACATAGAGAACTAAAAAAAAAAAAAAAAAACATAGACAAATATTCTCCAATGAATATTACCTTATAGGGTTATTTGATTACCAGATTAATTTAACATACCAAGTCGCCAAACTGCCACACTCTAACTGCCCAAACTGCCACACTCTAATCTTAAAGGTTATCCCAAGGTAAACTCAAAACTTACAGCCAATAGTCAATTACTGTAATTAAGTGACTAAACTAGAGGGAGGCTGGAGAACTTGCACTTGCAACAATGCAACTATAGTCTCAGGCCTCCATGTTTAACTCCTCTGGTTCTACTTCTGCGTGGGATTCGGCCCAGTGCAGACAAGTTTCCCAAAGACAAGTTTCCAATAACTACACAAAGAGGGTATAACTATACAATCTGTACCTTCATTAAAACACCTACACCATTACACTTACAAGAGCTGATGCACTTCATCTTAAACAACTTTATTCTCTCTCTGCTTTAGTCTGTATCACCTACATCTCTGTACTATATTGTACCTTTCTAAACGACTATGTAACTTCGTATTCAAACACTTCACATGTTACAGTCTCTCCAGGATGAATCATTTGAATGAACTATCTTTCTCTCTCAGGTTTTCAACAATATCTTCCTGGTAGTGATGGTCCTCTGGCAATGTTGGACTCATCTAAGGGTCTATACAGAATAAGCCTGCTGCCTCCACTAGACATAGGTATATGGCAGCTTTCGATCAAAGCCATTGGACCAACTACATTCAGCATCCTAGGTAAATATGCCAGTCTTAACTTAATAGAATTAAGTTAGTATCAAAAATAAGTAACAAAAAAGTGATGTGTGTAAGCCTATACACACATTTTGTGCTATTCTATGCTATTCTATTCGTTGGAACTGCCTAAATGTGTTTCAAATTTCTTCAAGTTTTTCCAAAGTGGCATTAACTGATGTTCTGTAGGTGATAGCAGCTTGGACTTCCTGTACTATTTTGCAAAAGAATCTAATGAGACACATCCAGGACTAAGGAAAATGGAGGGCAGTCCTATAGCAGGTCTTTGTCATTGTTCCCTGAGCCATTTTTGTAATGTTGCATTTAGTTTACAATTACATTTTCATTGTTGTTGAGTTGAGTTCTTACCCTCAAATTTCTTCTCAGGAGTCCCAGTATTTTTAGTGGTTGCGGTGACAGGCCTCTCACCCAATGAGGAAGCTTCATTCAGTCACATGACCCTGTTGGGACCCAAAGACGAGAGCCTGCAGAAAGTTTTGCTGAACTCGTCATCTTCTCATTGGTCTGGAGAGGAGTTAGTGGGCTACATGGACTCAGTTCCCAGGATGCCATTTACCATGCGTCTCTCTGGAAAGGATGGTAGGGGCAACCTGCTCGAAAGAGTTTCCTCTGAGATGATTACACCAACACGCGTACAAATACAGGTATTAGTGAATTTGAGCATAATGTACTGGCAAAATGTAAAACAGCCAAATGAAAAGTTCCCCTTGTCCCCAGGTGCTCTCTGCTCCACAACTTCTCCCAGGTCACAGTTCGACTGTGCAGTTTGAAATATTTAATCATGGTCCCAACCGTCACTTCAGTCTTTCAGCAGAAGATGACCTTGGGTATCTCTCCCACCGAGACCAACACAGGTGAGAAAGGTAGAAAGAAAGAGCTAGTTAAATTACACAAATACTACAGGTTTTACTAAAATAAGGTCTACCTAAAGGCTGAATGTTTATCAGTAGTTTGGTTAAAGATGAATATACACTATATTGCCAAAAGTTTTGGGACACTTGCCTTTACATAAACCATAAACTTTAATGACATCCCATTCTTAATCCATAGGGTTTAATATGGAGTTGGCCCACCTTTTGCAGCTATAACAGCTTCAACTCTTCTGGAAAGGATTTCCACAAGGTTTAGGAGTGTGTTAAAAGTGCATTTGTGAGGTCAGGTACTGATGTTGGACGAGAAGGCTAGTCAAGTTCCTCCACACCAAACTCGCTCATCCATGTCTTTATGGACCTTGCTTTATGCACTGCTGCACAGTCATATTAGAACAGAAAGGGGCCATCCTCAAACTGTTCCCACAAAGTTGGGAGTATGAAATTGTCTTGATATACTGAAGCATTAAGTGTTCCTTTCACTGGAACTAAGGGGCCATGCCCAACCTCTGAAAAACAACCCAGCACCATAATCCCCCCTCCACTAAACTTTACATTTGGCACAATGCAGTCAGGCAAGCACTCCTGGCAACCGGCAAAAACAAGACTCGTCCATCGGATTGCCAGAGAAGCGTGATTGGTCACTCCAGAGAACACGTCTCCACTGCTCTAGAGTCTAGTGGCGGCATGCTTTAGGCGACACAAAGTTTGGAGGTCTGTAGCTAATGACCATGCAGAAAGTTGGCGACTTCTACACACTGTGCGCCTCAGCATGCGCTGCCCACGCTCTGTGATTTTACGTGGCCTACTACTTTGTGGCTGAGATGCTGTTGTTCCCAATTTCTCAACAGTTGACCATGGAATATTTAGTAGTCAGGAAATTTCACTCATGAACTTATTGGTCAGGTGGCAACCTATCACGGTACCATGCTTGAATTCATTGAGCTCTTGAGAGCAACCCATTCTTTCACAAATGTTTGTAGAAGCAGTCTGCATGCCTAGAACTTGATTTTATACACCTGTGGCCATGGAAGTGATTGGAACACCTAAATTCAATGATTTCGAGGGGTGTCCCAATACTTTTGGCAATATAGTGTTCTTTCATATTCCAGCCAGAGATATTAGATATGTCCCTCACAATTATTCCTTTTTAGGCTGTTTATTGGTGTGAGGAGCTCTGTGAAGAGGGAGGTTGAGATAAGGACCCCTCATAATGCTCCGACAGGGAAGGCAATCACCCTGACTCTGACTGTTCAAGCTGAAGACTCACCAGACTTAAACTATGCTGTGGTACACCTGACAGTGATACCGGAGGTAAGAACCATCACAATGTTATATAATGAAGAAGGTCCCAGGTTCAAGTCCTGGCTGAGCCAGGAGCCATTTCAGTGGCATTTTCTTTTCTTTTTTTCCAGTTTCTGTGTGGGTTTCTCCCTCAATCCAAATACATAGATGACAATTGAAGACACTAAATTGTCTGTAGGTGTGAGAGAGAATGTGAACGTGTGTACCCTGTGATGGACTAGCCATCTGTTCATGGTGTTTCCCCAACTTGCGATGAGATGCTGGCTTAGGTTCTAGTGATTTGGAGAATAGATGGAAGATTAATAAATGCTGTGGGAAATTATTATTTTTTTATTGTTGTTCAGGATACATTAACTAAATGTTAATGCACTGAATTTTATTGTAAAGTGTTACAGTTATATTAAACAGATAGCTCCATTCCAGTTACAGTCATGCTAATAACCACAATATATTATCCACATAATATCTTTAAGGGAACTTATTCCATCCAATTACTAAAAAATATTTTTGTTTTAAAATAACCAGTTGTTTCTTGCAAAAATTGAGAGACATGATATTTTGACATCTAATACAATGACATTCAAGCATTTTTAAATATGACTCAATATTTACTTTTTGGGTCTACTGTCTCATATGTGAACTACCCTGTTACATTAAACATTGCAAATGTTTTTTAACATGGTCTTGTTACAATTCCAGGAGCCTGACAAAACTCCTCCGGCATGTTCTTCCCTGCATGTGGAGTCCTCCTGCCCCTCTCTGTGCTCTCATGGCAGCTGGAAAGTCTCACTGGTAGCAAAAGACAGAGGTCACTCTGGACTGGCATCCATACAGCTGGCACAAGGTGAAGGCATCCTCATTCTGTCCGAAGTGACTAAAGAGAGACACATACAACATTTCCCACACCTTCATGAAGAGACCACAGGAGGAGTCCATCTCCCTTTGCTACAGCCACAAAAAGACACCTCAGAAATCAGTAATCACCACTTTGGAACAGGAGCTGAACATGGACATCAAATGTTAGAGGGAGTCCAGTTAGTTAATGGGGATCATCCAGTGAACATCAGTGAATGGGCTAAGGGGAAGCCTGTAATGATGCATTATTCCTCAGGCTGTTGTGCTCCTCAGGCAGAGCTGCTATTGTGGGATAGAGCGGGTAATATGAGAAGCTGTCCTCTCATAGCCAGTCAGCAGAGTGCGATACGAGAAAACAATGGGGCTCACAGTGGGGAATTTACTTCATTGCTAGTTCACATGTTGTGGGGTCACTTAGCTTTTATTATTGTTACGTCCTGAGACGTATTGTGTATATGTGATGCTTTGCTGGTCCTGTCTCACGTTCTCTCTCGCTCTCTCTGTTGTTGTATTGCACGTGTGCTACTGGGTGTTTCTCAAACGGAAGGCTGCATCCTACCGAGACTGCGTCCTTCCCAGTCCAGTCCTTCTGAGGCTTGTAGGCTAGTGTCCTCCTCAGCAATTAAACACTAGAATGAGACGGTCTAGTAAGTGTGCATGGCAACCTCACGTACTTTCCTGCCCCCACATTCACGGCACTTCATTCACGGCACTTCACAAATCTTTATATTAATTGACTATCTATTAATGCAATACAGTGAATGACAGCTGTTTGCAGCCTCCCAGCAGCTTACATTATTATCAGTTTAGTGTTAGTGATAAATGTACAGCAAAATAAAAGATAACATTTATGCTTTCATGTCTCAAAATATTATTCTTGTCTTACATTTCAAAATAAACTTAGACAAGCTCAGTACCGACTCGTTTTCCATCAGTTTATTTTTGTGAAATTAAATGTGTGCAAAGGCCGAATAAAGGATGCAAAACGAAGGCCTTCAGCGACTTTTGATGCCGTAGCAGCCGAGATACGCATACTTCGTAGGATGCAGCCTTCCGTTTGAGAAAACCCATTGTGTGTTTGCTACAGTGTGTTACTACTGCTAGCTTGCCTGTTTTGTGCAGTGGGAATTTTGGTTTTGAGTTGATAAGTTGGTGTCAATCTTTTCTCCATTTTTTTTGTACATTTTGTAAAGTACTGTAAATATATTTTCCACACTTGGAAGCTGTAGGGTCATTTCCTTTTGTTTTCTCCTGTTTTTCATTATATTGTATGTCAATGATGTATGTCATCATTGTATTTTTATTTGTTTTCTTTTGATAGAGAATTTAGTTTTTCCTGTTAGGAGTTTATTGGACTATGATCCCAGATGAAAATTTGCTTGATTTACTGTTTATTATGCAATTATATGTGGACACAAAACACATACTACTTTTTTAGTGCTTATGCTAGAACACAAGCCACATAAAAATAAGAATTGTCTCTCAGGGTTGGTATATTCTGGAAATTATGTATTCACATGATATTTGTATTACTATGTCAGAATGACAACATTTTAGTACAAACAAAAATGTACAAGTTATAGTAATTTAATGATTTCAAGTTGTCACAATTTATAACATGTCAAATGAAGTGGTGTGTGTAATCCACCTTTTATTTTAGCAGCAATAAAAAATTCTGCACTGCAGAAAATGCTCTTCTTATTTAGTATTTTTTTCTTGTTTCCAGTCCAATATCTAAACGTTCTCATCTCAAGATGCATTTACTAGATAAGTAAAATTACAGATATTTTTTCTCTATTCAAAATTTAGTGAGTTTTTGCTTAAAACAAGCAAAATTATCTACCAATGGGGTAAGAAAAAAAATCTTGTTTCAGATTGAAATCTTGTTTCTGTGCCAAACAGAAATAAGATTATTTTTCTTACCCCATTGGCAGATAATTATGCTTGTTTTAAGCAAAAACTAACTTAATTTTTATTTGATTTTCAAAATAAAATGTAAATTTACTTATCTAGTAAATACACCTTGTTTTAAGAATTTTTAGATATTTAGACTAGAAACAACAAGCAGTGTGCTTTTACATTGGGCATTTTTGCCTGTTCTCACCCCCTTGGACATTGCTGAAACATAATGTGGCATGGCCCAGAGAGAGAGAAAAGAAAGACATTGCCACAATATATTATGTGTGTAAGTTACTTATTCTCTTAATTTAACATGCTCCAGAGCTTGGTGTGCTGGCCTAGCTGGTGGACCAGCATGGACATGCTGTTCTCAAGCACAACTGAGCTGGTGTACAGCTTGTCCACCAGCACTCCCGCTTCCCATGCATAATATTATGCTGTCACCAGCAAGGCTGTATTTGAGTTTACAAAAAAAAAAAAAAAAAACCTGTTAATAATAGCCCATAACCCGACTCAGCCGCCCCCAGCACATTCGCAAAATCCATTACTGGGGGATTGGATAAACAGGCTGAGAAGGGTCTTTCCCACGATTTACACAACTTGTTGTGCAAATCGGGGAAGAAAGGAAGGTTAGGGTTAATACCTCCACGAGCTCCTCAATAGCGGGCGTGTGGAGTGGCGAAGGCCCCAAATCATCTGCCTCGATTTCCAAAGCGTCCAAAACTCCTCAGAGTCGGACAGCCTGAGAATCGGATCCTCCACCCCGCGGGAAGAAGCCGCAGCGCAGGGGCGGGAGGATATCAGAATCTTCAGAGGTGGATGAGGAAGATGCCTCATCAGTCCCGAATCCCCTCAACAGATCCCTCTGTGAGCCCCACGATCTACGGCACGGCACTGCCTCAACAGACGCAGGCCCAGAACCACGGGGCTCACGAGGCTGGCTGGCCGGTCTCCTCAAAGACGGCCAGCCACGAGCGCAGCACTCTTAGCGGCAGCAGTTCACAATCACCACAGGCCGCTCTTGAGGGAGCGTGTGCTTCACACCGAGACACTGCACACAAAGTTGATGTGTGTCCGTACCCGTAATGTAGCACGTACACGGAGGCACACACAACCTGAAACGCTCGCTCGCCATAATAATGCTTGTGATAACAACATCAACTTTACTTTCAGACTGATAACACAGAGTGCTAACGCTGAAGAGCAAAAAAGCTATCTCTGTTGTGTTCAGACGTCTCTTTTTATCTTCTGGGTATGCTGTCACATACTACGTCATCACGCAACACCAATCAGGATTGGGCTGATTTCATTCATTCTTCAGACGCTTTACGCGAGGGGCGTTCCCCAAAGTCTCGTCACGATGACGCAGTTCGAGTTCCCTCGAGAAGGGGAACCATGCTTTCTGGAATATCATAAGGTGTGCAGTGATCAAAGCAACAGATGAGCCAGCAAGATGTGTTAGTTCAACTGCACATTCCGTGATTGATCAGGATAAATTGACAACCCACTCATCATCATATTGGAAGAGGAAATGTCACTGGGAAATATAAAAAGTAAAGGAAATAAAAGGAAATAAAAGGAAAATTGCAGATGAATATGGTTCACGGCAACACATGGAAATTCCAAAATGATGTAAGCAAGTGCATTATTTTATGCTGTTGTTACAGCAGTTGTTACCATGACGATTTCCAGAATTTTCTCTATTTATGGATATGAAGAGTAGCACATTTCATATCCGTAAATACCACCAAGGGGGATGCACTCCTCCAGGCTTACCCCGGTTCTCTGAACTTCAATTGGAGAGATCCGCCATGCTTGCCCAATTTGCTGCACGAGAAGCATATTATGCTTACCAAAGGAAGGTAGCACATACATATCTTTCATGCATTCAGCTAGGCAGGTTCTCTACCTGTGATTGGACATGCGCTCCTGTCTGTCAAGCCAGACTTTCTGTGAAAAGATGCTTCTGCAGAGGTCAGGTATGGATATCGTTCCCATAGGTGGATTTCTCCACTCAATGTTTTAGAGAACCAGTGTTACGAACAGTAATCCATTGTTTTTCCTTGGTTAAACGTTAAATGGAAGCACTAGTTGGCTGCATGACTGTCTTCCTAGACTGGAGCCTATGGGTTTTACATATTGATTAATCAAAACGTTTTTAAAGCCACTTTACATCATTTCACTTAGTCACATTATTTTACTAATTTACCCATTACATAAAATTTTAAGATTTTATCATACTGATCTATAACTTGTCTGTCTTTTTTGTTTCTTAAATAATGTATCTGTGGTGTTCAGTTCAGCTGGGGAGGATCAGTCAATAAATAGCTTGACGCATTTGTATAAACCTTTAACTAACCAGAATTCAGTACATCGACCACCACTGCAGAATTAGGGCAGCCTGGACCTTCATGGAAACGTACGAGTGAAAACTGTGTGGAATAGACAGAATGGAAGGACAAATAGAGGAGAGAGGGCACTGGAGCAGTAAAGCAGAGTTTCTTCTAGCTGTAGCAGGGAATGTGATTGGACTGGGCAACGTGTGGAGGTTTCCTTACCTCTGCTACAAGTATGGAGGAGGTATGAAACCAGCAGCGACCTAAATATATAATACACTCATGCACAATTAAGTCAGTGGTATTTAATAATACTGTTCTGTCGTGTTCTCAGGGGCGTTCCTCATACCCTACCTGGTGTTTGTTGTTACCTGTGGGGTGCCTCTGTTCCTACTAGAGACTGCAATGGGACAGTACACACAGGAAGGGGGCATTACATGTTGGCATCGCCTCTGTCCACTGGCTGAGGGTGAGAGTTGTAGAAACAACACATCTTTTTATAAAAGATTTAGGTTCCACTTTATTTTGATGATCCCTTTAACACATTCTGTTGACTGTAAGTAACATTGCACACTCACTCTCATTAGAGTGTTAGTAGAGTATTAGTAGACTGGAAGGGATAGAAACAAATAATAATTATAATTTGTTACATTTATATAGCACTTTTCTAGGCGCTCAAATCGCTTTACATAGAAGGGGGGAACCTCCTCAACCACTGTTACATGTTTAGTCTGTGACAGTTGTGTTTTTGGTTCTGTCACCTGTTCCTTTGTGCCAGTTTTCCTGCCACTCCCTCATCATTGTCATTATGAGTTCATTCTGTTCAGCTGTATCTTGTTAATTACCTTGTTTGTCTCTGTGTATTTAGTCCTCTGTTTCCCCCCAGTGTTGGTCCGTCGACGTTTATGTAAACTGGTGTTTTTGAGTGTTCCAGAGTTTATAGTCTCTTAAAGTTCCTGTTCCAAGTTTTCCATTGCCTTCGTGAGTTTGATCTTCACACTAATTTGTAACAGATCGACGGACCAAAACTTTTTTTTTTTTTTTCGTTTTTCCCTTTTTTTCGTTTTTCCCCATTAACCTTCCTTCTGTTCGTCTTCTCTGCCTGGAGCAGGGAGACTGTCCGCTGGAAACCCATACATGGGACTTCCTGGACCTTGCGTGGCAGACACACTTCCCTGACCGCTCACTCTGTGTATTTTACAATGCTGGCCTGAATGAGCGGTCAAAGGCACGCGTTCCAGCGGGCAGTCCCAAGGAGGATTTTGCCGCATTCGTAGAATGGGTACTGGTATCCAATGACTCGCCATTCACCATCGACCCTGCTGAGGAGGACAGCAGTACCAGTACCACTCCACCACCACCAGAGACCAGTCATCCACCACCGACCACGACCGGCACAAGGGAGTTTCCTGTGCCACAGACCGTGGAGACCGGCCTGCAGCGATCGACAAGCCCGAACCCAGGCAGAGGTTGAGAGGAGTCATCACCCCGGAGCCTGGATCACAGCGAGGGTCTGATCAGGTGCGAGAGCCGACAACATCATGCGTCATGGAGGGAGTACTTGTGGAGATAGAGGGCTGGAAAAGGATGCACCGCCCACCACCCCACCGCGGTGGACGCAATGAGGACCTCTGTCGGCAATGTAGATGAATTAAAGGACATTTTTGTGGACAATTTGATAGACTTTTTTTGAGAGGTTATACCCAATCCCCCTGTATCTCCAGTGCCCCCTGTGTCTCCTGTGTTCCCTGTTTCTCTAGCGTCTCCATCCTCGGAATTCCCGCACAGCCTCCCTCTCCCGCCTCCTCATTCAGCCAGTTCCTCAGCCACTCCTGCGGACAGGCCGCGTCCGCCTTGCATGCCATGGCATTGCTTCAGGTGCACCAAGCCCAAGCACTCATGGACATGCACGAGGGTAGACCTGACCCAGAGCTCCTCCGCGACGAAAGTCACCGCCCGTTCCGTTGGTCAGGCGATGTCCACCTTAGTGGTCCAGGAGCGACATCTCTAGTTAAACCTGGCCGATATGAGGGAGATCGACAAGAACCGGTTCCTGGACTCCCCAGTTTCGTCAGCCGGGTTGTTCGGCGACACCGTCGAGAACTTCGCCCAACAGTTCTCGGCCGTCCAGAAGCAGACGGAGGTGATCAAGCACATCCTGCCCCGGCGGTCTGCTGCTGCCTCCACCCTGCCGCCAGCTGCAGCACCTCCGCCTGCCCGTCGCCGAGGACGTCCTCAGCCCAGCAGCAGCCTCCACCCAGGCGGAGGCGTGGAGCCGGCCACGGGAAGGACGTCCAGCCCGCTTAGGCCGCTGCCAAGCCAGGTGGCAAGCGCCGTCGTAAGAGACCCTGAGACGGGCCACCCAGAGATGGAGGAAACTGCTCTTCAGGAGATGGCTGCAGCACCACTCCTTCCCCCGGAGGAGGGCCGGGGGAGAATTTTTTGTTCTGTTATTTCTGTTCCGAAATTACCCAAATTATCAGTAAAAGAGCAGTTTCCAACATCTCTGGGTGCCAAGAGAGAGCGTCTGGCGGTATGCGACGCTACCATGCCTCGTTCCCCTCGGACGCCTCTCCCTTCTCCCTTGGCTGTCGGGACGCACACAATGTACCTCCTCACACTCGCCCGCCCCCCCAGCGGAAGCAGGTTTGTGTGTCTCTCACCCAGACCCCTCCACGGACCACTCCCATGTCGTCCATGGGTCCCTGCATTCCGCTACGCTGCCCCGCTGCGGGTACGTCTGTGGTGCCGATGACCCCGCTTGTACGGACTCTGGGGGCCTGGCTAGCGCTCCCCAGCCCATCTCGCTGGCTCATCCGCACCATCAGACTCGGCTATGCGATTCAGTTCGTCCGGTGTCCCCCCAAGTTGTGCTTCGGGCGGAGATCGCTGTCCTACTGGCAAAGGACGCGATAGAGCCTGTCCCTCCAGCTGATATGAAGTCTGGGTTCTACAGCCCGTACTTCATTGTACCCAAGAAAGGTGACGGGTTATGACCGATCTTGGATCTGCGATACTTGAACCGCTCCTTACACAGGATGCCGTTCCGAATGTTGACGCAGAAGCGCATCTTCAGGTGCGTCCGTCCCCAAGATTGGTTTGCAGTGATCGACCTGAAGGACGCGTACTTTCATGTCTCGATTCTCCCTCGACACAGACCGTTTCTACGCTTTGCATTTGACGGACGAGCATACTAGTACAAAGTTCTGCCCTTCGGGCTGTCCCTGTCGCCCCGTGTCTTCACGAAAGTCGCGGAGGCATCCATTACTCCCATGAGAGAGCATGGTGTTCGCCTTCTCAACTACATCGACGACTGGCTGATCCTTGCTCAGTCGCGGGGTCAGTTGTGCGAATACAGGGACATGGTGCTTCGGCACCTCAGCCAGTTGGGTCTTCGGGTCAACCGGGAGAAGAGCAAACTCTGTCCCGTACAGAGGATCTTTTTTCTCGGGATGGAGATCGACTCGGTCGCCATGACAGCGCGCCTCACCGAGGAGTGCGTCCAGTCAGTGTTGAACTGCATGAATTCATTCAAACGCAGCACAGCGGTACCACTGAAACAATTTCAGAGGCTCCTGGGGCATATGGCAGCAGCAGCCACAGTAACACCGCTAGGGCTGCTCCATATGAGACCGCTTCAACGCTGGCTACACGACCGAGTCCCGAGATGGGTGTGGCACAGCGGGTCCCTCCGTGTCCAAGTGACCTTCATTTCTACGGCCAGGAGTGCCCCTAGAACAAGTGTCCAGGCATTCTGTTGTAACGGATGCCTCATCCACCGGCTGGGGTGCCACGTACAACGGGCTTGTAGTTTCGGGTCAGTGGACGGGGCCCCAACTGCACTGGCATATCAATTGCCTGAAGTTGCTGGCAGTTTGTCTTGCTCTCAGCCGCTTCAAAGCGCAGCTCAAAGACAAGCACGTTCTGGTCCGTACGGACAGCACTGCGGCCGTTGCGTACATCAACAAACAGGGTGGTCTACACTCCCGCCGCATGTCCCAACTCGCCCGCCATCTCCTCCTGTGGAGTCAGAAGCATCTGAGGTCCCTTCGTGCCATTCACATTCCGGGCCCGCTCAATCGTGCCGTTGACGAGCTGTCACGGTTACCGGTGCTCCCCGGAGAGTGGAGACTCCACCCCCAGGTGGTCCAGCTGATCTAGAGTCGCTTTGGAGCCGCACAGATCGACCTGTTTGCCACCCCCGACACAACCCACTGCCAGCTGTTCTATTCCCTGACCGAGGGAACCCTTGGCACGGATGCACTGGCACACAGCTGGCCCCGGGGCCTATGCAAATATGCGTTTCCCCCAGTGAGCCTTCTTGCACAGACACTGTGCAAGGTCAGGGAGAACGAGGAGCAGCTCCTCTTGGTAGCTCTGTATTGGCCCAACAGGACTTGGTTCCCGGAACTAGTGCTCCTTGCGACAGCACCTCCCTGGCCCATTCCTCTGAGGAAGGACCTCCTAACTCAGAGACGGGGCACCCTATGGCACCCGCGTCTGGACCTCTGGAAACTCCATGTCTGGCAAGCAGTAGTTGACACCATCACTTCCGCCAGAGCCCCCTCTACGAGATGGCTGTATGCGTTGAAGTCGAACCTGTTCGTCGATTGGTGCTCTTCTCGCCGAGAAGACTCCCGAAAGTGTTCGGTCAGAGCTGTGCTCTCTTTTCTTCAAGACGGGTTGGAGCGAAGGCTGTCTCCCTCCACCCTCAAGGTATATGTTGTCGCTATCGCCGCAAATCATGACCTGGTAAATGGTGAGTCCTTTGGCAAGCACGATCTGATCGTCAGGTTCCTGAGGGGGGCGAGGAGACTAAATCCGCCTCGTCCTCCCTCTATACCCTCTTGGGACTTAACTCTGGTGCTGACTGCACTGCAGAGGGCGCCCTTCGAGCCTTTGCAGTCAGCTGAGCTGAAAATCTTGTCTCTAAAGACAATACTCCTGGTTGCATTGGCCTCGGTTAAGAGGGTAGGGGACCTGCAAGCATTATCGGTCGATGAATCGTGCCCGGAATTCGGGCCAGGTAACTCTCAGGTAACCCTGAGACCCCGGCCTGGATATGTGCCCAAGGTTCCCACTACTCCCAATCGGGATAAAGTGGTGAGCCTGCAAGCGCTGCCCTCGGAGGAGGCAGACCCAGCCCTGGCTTTTCTCTGTCCAGTTCGCGCCCTCTATGTTGACAGAACGCAAAGCTTTAGGACCTCAGAGCAGCTCTTCGTCTGTTACGGAGGACAGCAGAAGGGAA
This sequence comes from Romanogobio albipinnatus, assembly GCA_023566225.1. Classification (NCBI taxonomy): domain Eukaryota; kingdom Metazoa; phylum Chordata; class Actinopteri; order Cypriniformes; family Gobionidae; genus Romanogobio; species Romanogobio albipinnatus. Next base: position 13,184,653 of record CM042251.1, on the reverse strand, counting down.
AGGATGTCTCCAAGCAGAGGATGGCCCACTGGATAGTGGATGCCATCGTCTTGGCGTATGAATCCCAAGACGTGCCCTGCCCGCTCAGGGTTAGAGCTCACTCCACCAGGGGTGTAGCTTCTTCCTGGGCACTGGCTCGTGGCGCCTCGCTGACAGACATTTGTAGAGCTGCGGGCTGGGCGACACCAAACACGTTTGCTCGGTTTTATAGCCTACATGTGGAACCGGTTGCTTCTCGTGTGCTCGCTTCCCATAGTCAGCAACACTGAAGTGCCCGTTCTAGTGTCGGCTTGCTGCGCCATTCCCTTCCCCATGGAACGGATACGTGCGGGTTAAAATAAGATGACATGTAGTTGCAAAGTTACTTATAGTCAGTAGAATGTCTGTTGGGGGACCATCAAAATAAAGTGTTACCAAGATTTAAACGTTTTAATGAAACTGTGTTTATCTTTTTGCATGCAAACCATTTTAATGTCATGCAGTTGTGTGTACGCAGTGGCAAAGAAATGGTAACACTTTATTTTACCATAATATCAGTAAATACATCCAACTAACCCTAAACCAAGTCCAATTCCTAACCCTAACCCTATAGTAAGTATATGTTATTAATTAATATTATGCAGTACTTAAATGTATAATTAGGCTGCATTTATACATTTAATAGACACATTAAAATAAAGTGTAACCAAACCCATTTATTTCATTATATCAGCAAATTTATTTTTTTAGTTAAGTGAAGAATATGGACATATGATCCAGTATAATAAGACTTCAAAAGAAACCATCTGGTTTAATAAATAATCAGTATAAAGAACCAAAACTCAAAGTGCATATAAGCAACAGATATTTGTTTTGGGTAAATCTTTAATTCTCTCATTAATTTTCTCTTTTTGATCCTCTTCTAGTCAGTGTTTCTGTTTACTTTTGTCAGGTATTGGCTATGCAGGAATACTGATTCTTCTGTACAGCTGCATGTATTACATCATCATTCTGGCCTGGGCACTTTTCTACCTCTTCTTCTCTTTCAGCTCCCAACTGCCTTGGGCCAGCTGTGACAACACCTGGAACACAGGTGATAATCTAAATAAATAAATAAACAAAAGTAACATTAAAACTATAAACAATAAGTGCCATCTGCTAAATATCTTTTTTTTTTTTTCACTGTCTTAGATGACTGTGTAAATCTTGCTGCAAAGAATTTTACCATCAACCGGACATCTCTAATTAATTCAACACCTGCAGCTACTGAGTTCTGGGAGTAAATATATACAAATTGTGATACTGAGCTTTGAATGAACATTCTGCATTATCAAATGTTATAATAATTAAGCAAATTAATTTGAAACTATTTATTTGTTCATAAAAACAAAAGCAAATTGTCTGTCTCTCTTTACAGACAAAGAGTGCTGGCTCTATCTGGAGGTATTGAGGAGATTGGTAAGATCAACTGGGAGATTCTTCTTTGTCTCATTGCAATGTGGATCATATGTTATTTCTGTATCTGGAAAGGAGTCAAATCTACGGGCAAGGTGTGCAAGAATGCCACTTTATTCATCTATTACATTTTATAAAGTCAGTATTTGTCCTAGTTTTTCTTACAAAATTGTGTCACATTGCTCACATTGGTTTCCTTAAGTGTATAGTAGATGTGCAGCCATGTGGCAGAAGGCATCAAATTAACTTGTCTCTTTCTTGTATTGTGTCTGTACTGTAGGTGGTATATTTCACAGCCACATTTCCTTATTTGATGCTACTGGTGTTGCTGATTCGAGGGTTGACTCTTCCTGGCGCTCTGCAGGGGGTTGTGTTTTACCTGTACCCTGAACCGACCCGTCTTGCTGACCCACAGGTAATCAATCATCTTCCCTCTATCTCACTGTGACCTAATAACAACATAAAGCCTAAAGGCAATGACCAAATCACATGAAAATAGTTTAATATTTAACATTTTTAATACATCACTACATTTGTCAGATTAAAAAACAAGTTCAACTTTATATTATGTATCTTTAACTACTATGTACTAACATTTCAATGAATAATTTGATACAGTGCACTTATTGTGCACATATAGGTTTTTATGTTGTATTTATTTAATTTTATTGTTTAAAATATCTGGATGTAGATACATCTACAATTAATTTCAGCAATCACATCTATAATTACATTGTTGACCCTACCCTTCTTCAATGGGGACTACAAATAACTACAAAGATGGCACCAGGAACGGAAACAGGAACAGAACAGAGGACATAAGAGTCCAGACCTGACTCAGGGAACAAACATTACCTCCATCCCACCTCAATAGCTGCAAAAGTGTTTTGCAATACAACATAAACACAATTGTACCTAACATTTTTTTATGCAAGTACCTAGTAGTTAGACACCAGTTAGACATCTAAAATAACAGCTAATATAACAAGTTACCAAAAAAAAAAAGAAGAAAAAAATATATATATATATATATATTAAAAAAACGTATTATTATATTGAAATTTATGTGCTCTATATGTGTAGGTTTGGCTGGAAGCCGGAGCTCAGATCTTATTTTCCTACAGTGTGTCTGTTGGCACTCTCACTGTTTTAGCCAGCTACAATAAATATAACAACAACTGCTACAGGTTAGTATTGGAGCTTTCAATAAAATGTCACTACCTAAGAATGAGCATATGAATGAGTCAACAATTAAAAAAATGTAGGGGAGAGCGGGGCACAAACTAACGCTTTTTGACTTTCTCAGTTTGTGTAAATCCACTTGGGGTTCAGAGTATTTATTTTTTCCCACATTAATTGCACACATGTCTAGTACAATTATGTGGTTTCATTTCATTAATACAGTGTATACTTTTTTCTTGATTTACCCCGAAAGAATGGAAGTGAAATGTGACAACATGCCCCATAGGTGGGGTACATTGTAACATGTGGTGGGGCACAATGTAACATGACCAAATAACAGCTTTGTTACCTGATATAATCAAAAAAATATACAAGACAAACTAAAATATTTTGTCAACAAAATACAATTATTAACTTTTTAAAATAAAATAATGGCATTTTTTAATAATTAAAAATATACTCATTTTTGAATTTGACTACAAACACATCGTTAAATACAGCTATACAGCATAGTTCAAAACATAATAATAATTATTCATTTCTGAACATTAACTCTCAGTCATTATTCACCCTTTTCTCGTGGTTTCTCAAAATAATTCATAAACGTATAGAATATAATGGCATATTTCTAATAGGGGCTCATTGTAACGCAGTGTTACAACCCACCCCATCTGCGCAACTGGGATTTAAATCGCAGCTCGTGTCTTCTGCTGGTTAGATCAGCATTAAAGAACGATCTCAACTGTTAAATAACAGATATAAGATTAAAATAATATTGGATTTGTCTTATTTTAAATAAACACAAAAAACAGAGATGAAAAATAAACTTAAGCAGGAAATTTACTTTTGCTATGGTTAAAAACATGTTCAGTAATATCTTCCAGAGATTTTTTAATTTTGGTGCTATTTTTTCTCTAAATAATGCTGATATGGCAAGTAGTAAATACACTAAGTTTCGTCATTCTGGCATGTGTGGAAAGGGTTAAAACATGCGTGTTACAATTAACCCCGCGTTAGGTTGTGCCCCGCACTCCCCTATGTCTCAGGTTACTTGACTCTAACTCTGTTCCCTGAAAAAAACGGGAATGAGATGCTGTGCTCATAGTGTTATGACCGGTTGTGAAGTATGTGTGGCAAACACACCAAGGAACTTGGCTTTAAATAACCTCTGGTGATGATGTCACTGAAATGTGTGCTCATGAGAGGCTATAAATAGACATGAAACAGGTGCCCCTTCAGGTATCACTTTGTCGATAAAATTTAATTAAATGAAACGTGCACCTTCAGGTCTCATTTTGTCAATAAAATAAATCACCTTGTCCTGAGCCCAAAGTAGAACCAGCTGTGCTAGCCTGTTCAGATGGCACAAACACAGTCTGCTGTACAAATTGTATCTTGTAGCCTAGAATTTTTGCTTAATTTTTCTTATGAAAATCTTCCTGCCTACTCATTCACATAAAACAATATATTGATTTAAAATTAGTTAGACATGATTTGTGTAAGCAGGCATCAATTATCATGAATATTGATGTGTTTAAAAAGACTTAAAGGTGGCAATTGAAGGAGCTTACCTCACATGGGAGACTATTCCAGAGTTTCGGACCTACCATGGAAAAAGCACAATGTCCTCTCGATTTAAAATTACAGCGGGGGACCTTTAGAAGCCATTGAGGACCTATAAACCGTAGAAGGAGAGTAGGGAATAAGAAGATTGCTAATGTATTGGGGGGTAAGGCCTAATAGTGCCTTCTAGACAAACAGGAGAATTTTATAATCAATCCGGCATTTAACAGGAAGCCAATGTAAGGATTGCAGTACAGGGGTAATATGGTCTCTCTTTCCCGCCCCTGTTAAGAGCCTTGCTGCTGCATTTTGCACTAACTGCATGTGGGCTAACGCAGTCTGGGGAGACCAATATATAAAGACTTACATCTCAGATTAAAAAAGCTACCTTTAACAACGGCACCAATCTGTTTATTGAAGTTTAGAGATGAGTCCATAATTACCTCTAAACTCTTAACGTGATCTTCAAGCTTTAAGGACAGGGAACCTAGCTGACCAGCAAAGGCAGGTGATGTGGCAGAACCTACAATCAAAACCTCAGTTTTCCTCTCATTTAATTGGAGAAAGTTGTTAGAAAGCCAAAGCTTAATGTCACTGTAACATTCCTGTACTTTGTCCTGAGAGCATGTTTTATCTAAGCTCACAGGAAAATAAAACTGAAGATCATCGGCATAGCAGTGGTACAAGTTTTTTGTACAAACTTAGAGACGGTGCACTCGAAATCCATCTAGCCAGAAACAAGAGATGCAGCATCCTCTGCCCAAGCCAATGAGGCACCGGGGCGTGCTTTGGAATCGGATACAAGGACATTCCGATCTGTGAGCGAAAGGGACGGAACTGATAACGTCATCGTCAGAGGTTATTTACACCCAAGTACCTTGGTGTGTTTGCCACACATACTTCACAACCGGTCAAACAAAATAACGCTTTTCGAAAACCATTATGAGCGCAGCATTGAGAGTATCTTTTGAAAGGGAACTATCTGTTATGTTGTCCCCTATGAGCCAGATGTTCTAGCAGTATGTATACTGCTTCTTGTGATGCTCAGCCAGCAAATGGTAGATAAGTGTTTTATCTACTGTATGTCTATCAGGGACTGCTTGTGGCTTTGCCTTCTGAACAGCAGCACCAGTTTGGTGGCTGGCTTTGCTGTGTTCTCTGTTTTGGGCTTTATGGCCCAAGAACAGGGTGTCCCCATAGAAGAGGTGGCGGAATCAGGTAATGCAATATTTCATGAAAACACAGAAGGTATTATAAAATTGAAAACATTATGAAATGTTGCACACCGAGACTGTATTAAAGTAATGACTAAAATAATCTCTCTCTTTCTCTGTCAGGTCCAGGACTAGCGTTCATAGCTTATCCACAGGCAGTAGCCATGATGCCTCTCCCTCAGTTGTGGGCTGTTTGTTTCTTCATCATGATTATTTTGTTGGGGCTTGATACACAGGTGAGCTTAAAGGAGAACTCCGGTGAATTTTTAAGTTAATCCTGATCGTTATACCTTTGTGAGTACTGTCTATAGAAATAAAAACTAACCGGATTGGTGCTTGCAACACAGAGCTGTTACAGTTAATGCCCAGAGCACTCAGCTAACACGGCAGCTGTCTATAGCCGTCTAAAACACTATTTCGGTGAGTTTAAACAATGGCTAAGTTGCTAAACGCATCTCATTGTCATGTAAGGGCCCTATTCATGTTGGACAGACATTTTAATTGCATTTTGTGTCTGTTAAGAGGCACAAAGACACTCTTTATGTATATGCCCCCATAGCTGCCGTGTTAGCTGAGTGGGAGCTCTGTGCATTAACTGTAACAGCTCCGTGTTGCAAGCACCAATCCGGTTCGTTTTTTTTTCTATAGACAGTACTCACAAAGGTATAACGATCAAGATTAACTTAAAAATTCACCGGAGTTCTCCTTTAAACTAACACACAAACATAATTTGTAATACTGTACCTTGAACTAAAAACTGCTAGTGAGTATTGAAAGAATAACGTCTTGGTTACTGTTGTAATCCTTTTTCCCTGGTGGAGGGAACGGAGACATTATGTCGATACTGATATTAGGGGTCTTACTTGGGAGCCCCAATCACTGCTGAATTTTACAAAAGCAGGCAATGAAATTGGCGATTGGAATTTGCAAGCCTAGCTAACCCTGACCCACGAAGGATGGAGCTACTACAAACATAGAGAGTGGGCAGAGGGAATCTGCCAAGGGAAAGACAACCCACCCGACATGGAAACCAATCTGTGGAAAATACATACATGGGATTACCAGCAGGGAATCACTGCATATCGGGCAGGCACCTAGCCCAGTACAGGGGCTGACTGACCGGGCATGCATCTCAAATACTTGGCCTGGCATCGGACACCTCCACCACATCCGGATGCCTGGAGGATACTCTAATCGAGGGTATGCCAGCCAGGGAACTCTCATGGAGAGCATAGAGGGCACTTGCATCCCCCTAGAGGGGAATAGAACTGCAAGCAAGACAAGCAAGGTAGCCAGTCCTCCCGCGCTTTACCTGTTTGTACCCAACACACAGGAAGAACCTGGCTCTACCCAGAAATTAGCTACCCAGTAAAATCTCGTGAAGGTACTTGGTGTCACCCAGCCCGGATTCCAGCAGATGTCCACTAGAGAGGCAGCATGCACTAGAGCCCAGGAGAAGGAACAGTGGAGTGAGTGAGTGAGTAGTGGAGTGAGCCCTCACTCCAAGGGTGCACGACACCGCTTATGTCTGGCACACCAAGGTGATGGCATCCACTATCCAGTGTGCCAACCTCAGCTTGTAGACAGCCTTTCCCTTCTGCTGACCTCCAAAGCAGCAAAGTGCTGCTCAGAGATTCTGCAGGTCCCCCATCCTCTTTATGGAAGTGAGTGCGGTTAGGAGCGCTGTCTTTAGAGAAAGGATTTTAAACTCAACTGACTTCAGTGGCTCAAAGGGAGCTCTCTGCAGTCTAGAAAGGACTACAGAGAGAACCCAGGAGGGGATGAGGTGCAGCCTGAGAGAGTTTAGCCTCATACGCTTTAAAGGTAGAGGTGGAGCCTCTCTTGCAGAAAGGAAAGCACAAAGTGGATCAGGCAACTCCGGGGGACAAACAGTACAACTCAGCGAACAGACTTCACTTCAAATCATAAGCTCGCAGAGTAGAGAGAGGTTTGGCTTGAGTGATAGTGTCGTACACCACCGAATTCCCTCCAGAAGTCACATGTGGAGGTTCCAGAGGTCCGAACACGACTGCCATATGGGAATCCTGTCGCGAGGAGAATTAGGTCCGAAAACAAGGTCCGAGAGGGCCAGTAAGGCGCAACCATCAAAACCTGCTCCTCATCTTCCCTGAACTTGCACAGTGTCTAGAGGAATGGGCTGCGTCACCTTCCTGCAGGTGGTGCTCCCAAGTAAGACCCATTAGGGTGTAAAAACAATAGCATCTACAAATCCTCTGGGATCTTTTGGTGTTAGTTAGAAAAACAGCTTCCAGTATGTTACAGGGATAGTGCACCCAACTATTAAAATAATTTAATCATTTACTCTCTCTCATGTCGTACCAAACCTATATGACTTTCCCTTTTAAGTTTGTTTCAATGGAAGCTGTCATGACATCAGTGATTGACCTGTTCCCTGTGGTGCTGCGCAAAACAGGACGACGAGAAATTTTACTCCTAGTCTTCTGTCTTACTTGCTTCTTTGGCCAACTCCTCATGGTTACAGAGGTAAGGAGAGTGTGTTTGTGTGTGAGATAGATTAAAACAAACAAAAGTTACCTTTTTGTTACCTATTGTTACAACCTATAATGGCCTAATGTAAAAGGGATAGATCACCCAAAAACGAAAATTCAGTCATCATATACTCACCCTCAAGTTGTTCTTAACCTGTACAAATTTATTTCTTCTGCTGAACACTATACAAAATATTCTGAAGAACAGTTTTTTTTCCATACTATGGAAGTCATTAGGGGCTTTCGCACTGGGTAGTTATAGGAAGTCAGTTATAGAAACATTGCCCTAGGGCCATTTTCCTTGTTGCATTCATACTGACAGTAGGAACTCTGAAGTGATGTAAGCTGGTCGACAGGGAAGTAATTTAAGCACTGCATTCTAGCTGAGCATTTTGGCTTTGTCTCTTTAAAGTTGCATTGGATTTCCTCCATAGCGTAAAGGTTGAGAAGTGCCTAGACCGCTGTTGGTCCATCTATCTGTTTTCCATGTTCATGGAGTAAACTGTATTTACTATATAACTTTTTGTAAATGGTGGTTTCCAGTGTTTTGTGTCGCATGTGTTCGTCCAATCAACGTATACTTTCATCACTGGTAGTTCCTATTGTGCTGAGTTAGACACTATTTTGAAGTGAATAACTGAAATTGTTCCCAGTTCCTGTGGTGCAAACATGTTTAGCAGAAGAAAGAAAAACATACAGGTTTGGAAAAACTTGAGTGTGAGTAAATGATGACAGAATTAAACATTTTGGGTAAACATTAAAGTGGACAGTAAACCAGTGAAAATTTACCCAACTGCCTGAAAGACTTGGAACAAATATGAATTTAACATAATATTCATAAAGAGAATAATGTCCCCATCCTGTCTGGTGGTTCAGTGACCATCACATAATGCTGGAAGAAGACAGAAAGGTGAAGAGCCTCCCCATAATATATCAAACAGTTCAGGGCAGATTTAGGGCCCTATTTTAACTATCTGAGTGCATGGTCTGATGCGCATGCAGCTGGTGCACTTAGGGTGTGTCCGAATCCACTTTTGCTAGTTAGAAAAAATGGCTGGCACGCCAGGTGCATGGTCCAAAAGAGTTGTACTTAGTCTCCTAATGAGTCATGGGTGAGTTTTGGGAGTAACGTGCAGTAAACCAATCAGAGTTTTATCTCACATTCCCTTTAAAAGGCGGAATTTGTGAGCGGAAAAACTGAACGCTTCTCCAGAGAGGAATCTTTTTATTTTTAATATTTAAAAATATTTGTGTGCTGCTGCACGTCCCTGTGTGTGTAATAGCAGAGTGTACACGCGTTGTGCACCCGCCTATAGGCACATATTACTAACGCGCCCTTTAAATAACACAAAAAATACTATGTTTTCAGTTGCCGCAAAATGCACCTGAACACACCTCGTTTTCAGACCAGCACGCCCATGGGCGAAAAGATGGGCGTGAGTGCATTTGCTATTTAAACAAGGCGCTGGACGTGAAAATGACAACTGCGTCGGACTGAAACTAGCTAAAAACACCGCACCTGGCGTTGCATTGCGCTGGATGTATGATAGGGCCCGTTGTGATATTGGGGCCCCAGGCAAAATTAGGAATGGGGCCCTATACAATTGCACACATTTACCTGGATTAAACTTGAGGTTCTTTTCTCTGTTGTGATGCTTGCTGCTGCATGGCCGTTTCCCAGTTGTCCAATTTTTCTACATTTTTCATGTCCATGTTATAATTGCTGTTTCATGTTGTAGACCCCTTGTTTTAGACCCCTAAAATAACAACTGTAGGCTTTGTTGTGAAACCATACACGAAACTTTCAGAGGGGTGTGGTGTGTATTAGACTTGCCATATCATAATTTTCACCCCAGTGCAGTTATGGTATTCATGTTAAAACAGGTTATAACAGTATTAGAGTAGGTTGGACACTAGGTGGTGCTTTGGGGGAATTTTCACTGTAATTCTAAACTTTAAAACATATTTATTTTTATTTATTTTAACTACAAATGTAGATTGACCTGATATAAATAATGAAAAGGAACCTTTTTAAACTTCTATGAATTCCCAGAGCTGTAAGATCGAGGGCCTGTGCAATTTTATTTAATTAATCTGCGTTTTACATTTTAACCACCACAATATCTTAATCTGGCCCTGGCAGTAATGTTGTATTGTGACCTGCAGGGGGGGATGTATGTATTCCAGTTGTTTGACTACTATGCCTGTAATGGAGCTTGTGTTCTGTTCCTGTCTGTGTTTGAGTCTCTGGCCATGGGTTGGATTTTTGGTGAGTAACATACAGCCTACAGAACATAACATAATAAAGCCAACAGAATACAATGACAATGCTGGAAAGCCAGTAAAGCTAAATCCTCTACACACCACAGGGGCTGAGAGAATGTTTGACATCATTGAAGACATGACAAAGTCACGCCCCAACTATATATTCATGCTGTGCTGGAAATACCTGACTCCTCTCGTGTCCCTGGTGAGTGTCTCTGCAGTTTATGCATCAGTTTGCGTTTGTCTTGACTTTGTGAATATTATTTTGGTATTCCTGAATTCTTGAAGCATTCTCAAACATAACCACCTCAGAAGCACTCAGTTCTTACCATTTACTTCCCATTTCTCTTTTTACCCTTTCCATTCTGAGGTGTCTTTCATCTGTTCTTTGGTGGAGTACCAGCCCCTGACTTTTAACCGCTGGTATGTGTACCCGGACTGGGCATACGCAGTAGGTTGGTTACTGGCCCTGTCCTCCATTCTGTTGGTGCCTGGATGGGCGTTGGGCCGAATGTGTGCTGAGAAAGGGAGTCTGAAACAGGTGAGGATGAAAAGATGTTGGTAACACTTTACAATACGGGGTGCACTAATATGCATTCATTCATGCTTGATTAAAGCACAGATAATGACGTGTTAATGTATGACTCATGAAGAACTAAACCGGTAATGAATGACTACAGCATCAGCAACTAATAAAGAGTCTATATGATTAATAGATTAAGTAATATATGAATTGCTATTAATTAAATGTGTCACCATGTATTAATTACTTAAAGGGGAGATATTATGAAAATCGGACATTTTCCGTGTTACTTACCCCTTTTCCACCAAAGCAGTGCTAGAGCTAGATCGGAGCTAGAGCTAGTCCCAGTTCATAGTTGGTTCAACTGAGGAGCCTGCTAAGAACCGTTTGCGTTTCCACAGGCTAGAGAGCCACAACAGAGCCAGGTCTTACATCACTGTATACGTCTCATCTTTCTCAGCAACGCTAGCGGGAAACACACACACACACACACACCAGGCTTGTTTGAGATGCATCGGCGCTGCGCAGACCGATCCACGTATAATATTTAAAAAAACGTATGAGTGAATCAAAGGCATAAGGAGTTGTGTGCTCTCGCTGGACTCGTTATCATACGCCGATCGGTCTCTGCACAGCACCGCTGCCAACAAGCCTTCCATCAACACTGCAAATGTTGCGTTACTATTGATTCACATGGCTTTACGATCCTACATCGGCATCAAAACACAACGAAAACACAGCGAATCCAACGCATTCGTGCAGTTCGCCGTAATTTGCATAGACGGAGATTACAAACGAGCAGCAGCTGTTAGCTCCATTAGCTGCTATTTCAACAATGGCGGATCTCAAGTTTGTGTTCGTCTTGTTGACCCCGCCCCCAGTGCCTGACGTAATCGGTTCTTACTTCTAGCCCTGTTTTAGCCCAGCAATGTTTTGGTGCTACTTAAGAACCACTTTTCCTGGCTCGGAGCTGGAGCTTTGGGTGTGGAAACACAAAGAACCGATTTGGAACTAGGCTCTGGCTCCAATCTAGCTCTGGCTCTGCTTTGGTGGAAAAGGGGTATAAGTGCTATAATCAGGTCCTCTGTGTATCTACCAACCAAGAAAATGTTAAACAGGACAACCCAGTAACTTTGTTTTGGTAAGCCTTTTTCTTCAAGCCTGTGGAAAAATGAGCCACTTAGATTTTTCTCCCCTTCTGACATAGGAAGGAGATCTATTATAATATTACTGCCTCTTAATCTGCACGTTTCCACCCACGGCACTGACAGGCTGTTCAGAATTAGCATAATTTCCACCCTCAGCCAGTTGTACACTGTCCACTATTTTCTCTGTGCTCGAGCAGCGACAACAATGTATTGTTAGCAAAGCAGGTGCATTGCCAGAACGAGGGACAATTCAAGGCAGGTTTTGCTAAAAAGTTAAAGCTCAAGGATGGATCAGTACCAACTATTCGCGATCCAGCTTATAGTCGTGGATAAAAGCAAGGTGGCAACACAATCTTCTATGTTCTGTCCATGCAGCATATATTCTCTAGCTCTTTATGCATTATTGTCCAAAATCTGGTTCGAACTGAACACCTTTAGTTTCTGACATGTTCTGTTGTTCTCGCACGAGCGATTGAAGCTCCGGCCTCTTCTAGAAAGAACTAGGGCATTTGCATTTAAAGAGACATACACAAAAACGGTGTGTTTTTGCTCACCCAAAAAGGTGGCAATTTTAACAGGCTATAAAACATGATCTTTGCTGTATTTTGAGCTAAAACTTCGCATACACACTTTGGGGATAGAGTTAATTTATGACTTGTAAAAAGGGGCATAATAATAATAGCATATACAGTAGTATTAACTAATAGTGTAAATTAATGCATTTATTACTATGTACTATGTACTTCAACGTCCAGTTATCTGCTTTAATTAATCACTAAAGGTCTGTGGGGAAGTTGCACATGCTGTGAAAGAATATGTGCAGCACATAAATATCAGCAAGCCAGAATCTGAACTACTGAACGCTGTTACACTGTGTTTAAAATGAATGCGACCATTATGCCGTCATGCAGCAACAGCTGTCTGGACATGACAGACCATTGTCATTTGTCTTTTATAACAGAAGTAGCACAAGAGCTTGGAGTATGTAAGAAATAGAATATGCATCAGTTTACTGTCTGGGTTTTGTTGTGTTGTATAGTGGTGCGTATCAAGTGTGATATCTCTGATTATAATGGGTTCTATTGTCCTTGTCTGGTCTAGATGCCGTGTTATGAAATAGCAGTGCCCAGTCGCATGTTCTCAGTGTTCCGCCTTTGAATCCTAAACCTCAGGCTTAACCTGACTGTGCCATGATCAACCAAGGTATTGGATGTGCAGTTCATCTGGCACAGTGGAATTGCTAGACGGTTAGAAATTGAAATCCATGGCTAGTGTGGATGTCAAAGCCAAAATTGCATATTAACAATTAGTTCATAGTCATGTGCCTCAAGTAGTCATAATAATGATACCTTTGCAAATCATCAACTAATGATTAAATAAAGCTGACAACTGGAAGTTGAAATGCATGACTCATTGTGGTAATTACACATTAATTTACACTATTAGTTAATGCTATATCCTATAAAGGAATGAATACATGATGGCACATTTGATTAATAGCAATTCATATATTAATTCATCTATTAATCATATAGAATCTCTATTAGTAAACATTAATAAATGGTTTAGTTCTTCATGAGTCATAGATTAACATGTGATTACCTGTGCATTATTTAAAGGGGTACTTCAGCGCTGGGAATATGAATGTGTAATTAAACTGGGTCATTTATGTTGTAAAAAATGTTAAATTATTTTTTGAATTTGGTGCCTTCTATACTGAGAAAATGTATTTTTGTCTCATGTGGATGAAAGACAACAACTCCAAGAATGCACTTGCTTCGCTGCCCAACGAGGCCACTCCCAAAGCTACTGGTTATCACTTGCCCACCGCGGCTTCACCCCACCTTTGTTTTGATTTTCATAGAAATAAAATAATTTTGGTCAGTTAGAGAATAGACACTACAATTAAAAACTGAACGTGTCTTTTCAATAAGTGTGAGTGAGCCAAACGAAAGTCCCGGCACAAACGCAGCAGGTGTCAGATTTCATTCATCACAAGAGCGAAGAGCTGAGGTAAGCGCGGCAGTCATTCACGGCGTGTGTCCAGTCTGGCACTTTTTCAGATCATGCCTATGGAAGCTTAACTTTCATAGGAATTCATTGAAAAGTTGAAACACTAACTTTTCTCAGCACCACTCTGTTATGATTCTGTGAGTGAGATCCCTCCCCTGTGGGTGGGTTGATAACATGCGGAACAGCTCCTTCTACTGGCTGTAGTCTCTAGGCTCTGGCCAAAAAATCCTCAGATGACGCAAAATGACGATATTTGCGTCATCTGAGTATTTTTTCCAGAAATAAAATGCATAATTCTCTCTTCTCAGGTGGACATGAGGGGGGAAAGTACGATAATTCAAATATACTACCGGGTTTCTACTGATACAAAGCTTAATGCTAAATCACTGAAGTAACCCTTTAAGCAGGGATTAATGCATATTAGTGGACCCATATTTGAACAGTTAAACAAGCTCTAGGGATCTCAGTTCAAAACAGAGATGCATATGTAAAACTAACTATTTAACCAATGCTAACTAACCAAGGGAATCTAATCTGATTTTCAGTACTACTTAACTGTTGTTTTCCTGTATTTGTGGCTTGACAGCGTTGGCATCACCTGTGTAGTTCTGATGCAGAGCTTCCTCTCACCTCTAAACAACTAGCTGAAATGAAGGAAACTGCTATCACTGCAGAGATGGAAGACTTAATCAGAACCAATACAGAGGAACATGAAAATGGACTTTGAAAGAAAAATTATTGTATTTTGCAGTCGGTTTTTTTTTTTTAAATGACTATTCTAATAAATAAAAACCTACAGAACAATGCTCACATTTCATTTTTTCATCTCAAGAAACAGGTAGTATTTGCTCAACACACAAGTCAGAGGATATGCCTAAATCGAACAGGTTGTTTCAGGCAAATTTCTGGTCCTAATTTAATTTACACTAACAAAACAAAATGTCGGTAGGTTTCTGGTTCTCATCAGGAAGTACGCCACAGTACATAGAACATGTCTGTTTCCCCTTCCTCTTTGTTCTCAACTGTGTCTTGTTTTCCTAATTAGCCCATGTGTATTTAGCCCTCATGTTTACTTGTTTCATGTTCATTGTCAGGTTTGGTCCATTTGAGGTTAGTTTGTAAGGCTACTTCTTGGTCTTAATCTTAGTTCTTGTTTTGTTACTTGTTCCTGAGTTTCTTGTAACCTTTTGATTATTTATTCATTAAATACATTGCATTTAGATCCTACCCTTGCTATCTAAGACTCATTACAGACTCCTCTTTATTACAGAAGATCTGACACTTCTATAGATCCAGCAGTTGAACTCCATAGAGCAGGGCTCTCCAACTTGTCCTGTAGGGTCCAGTGTTCTGCAGTTATTCGTACCAATCCCAGCTTAATAAACCTGTCTGCAATTTGCAAATAATTCTGAACATTTTGTCAGCATCCAAAAGCTTAGGCAGTTACCTTGTTGCCTCACTGCCCTATCAGTCAATGACTTCACACACAGGAAGTGTTTGCATCTTAAAGTACCTCCTGAAACCTTTTGGCAGGGCTTATAATGCAGCCTATATATAACATTTATATAAATAAGGCACTGAAACAAGTATTGAATATTAGACTTTAATAAATCTTATATCATATAATTTTTGTTCCGAAACGATGTGGGAATCACCCTGCCCGTACTTAAAATGTAAGACATGTTTTGTGTCACAAAGGCTGTATGCAGGGAAGCTGGAAAGACAATGGCCCCTCCCCTAATGGCCCTATCAGCTGAATAAAACAAGAAGAAAGAATGAGAGGAGATAAAAAAAGGCTTTTTGGATTATTTTTATTTACAACAAAACATAACCCAAATATACTTAAAGGTGCACTATGTAACTTTTCCGTCCACTAGAGGTCGCCTATTCAAAACAAAGGCGTAGTTTGATGACGCCAAGTTGTTATGGCATTACTCGGCTGCTATGACGCTTGTCGCACACTGCAGTAAGAGTAAAGCGTTTCTGCAAAATAACTGAGGGTAACGCAGATATGACACAATTGACAGGCGACTCCCTCACACGTCCCGATTCCTTGGTTAAAATAGCAATTTTCTCACAATTTACAAATAGTTGAAGACATTTGGGATATTGTAATTACTCAACTGAACAAAATGTATAAAACTGGCCTAGTGTTTTTTGGATATTTTACTGACATTTTTTTACATAGTGCACCTTTAACAGAGGAAGGCACATTTTGAGCACACCAATCTAAACACAGACACTTGAAACAGTTCCTATTCAACATACCTGTAATTAACTATTAGAGAAAAACAGTTTGAAGAGACTTGAGTCAGTTTGAGTCTGTAGAACATCTGGTCCCTGTAAAAAACAATAAAACAACTGTGAACATGCTGATATCAAGAGCAGCTAGGAACTACAACTAGGAATACAATATTTATTTCTACTTAGAAATGTAAATCAAATGTAAGTCATATGTTGAAATTGGGCAAAAACCTACAATTATACATAACCTTACTTACCTACCTCCTGTTAACACAGGCCCCCCTTCTCCACTTGCCACCCATTGTGCATTTCATCGGTCCCTTAAAGTTGTGAGGAGGTAGTCTCACGCAGCCAGACCTTCAGGCAGATGGCAGAAGGTCTGGATTTTTCCGCATCTTTCATTGGCCAAGGACCGCCCAAGAGGATGTTTGACTGACATGTAACAAAACCAATCACAGTTGCGCTCCATCACGTTTGGGGTCGTGAGAATGTAAAGTCGATGACCCTGCAATAACAGACCGGCGTGCATATATAAATAGCCACAAACTTAAAAATCCAGCGTTTAGTTGATCCTGGTAAGCACTCATTGTCACAGTTGTAAACACAACGTTGTTTGTTGACAGCATTTGTTTCCAGGCGTACCGTTAAAGAACGCAGCATACACGTCTTGCAGACATCCTGTAGAATTCAACCAATCAGATGACGACTTCAAAACTCCTGAAGTGTTTACAGAAAAGTGTACTATATGTATCAGATTTTCAGCCAATGTCCGTGGGCATGACGTCTGAGGCTAGTGAGGAGTTGGCTCCATATTGTTTACTCTGGTCTAGCTCAACTGGGGCCCACCAGATATTCGAATGTGACCTCTCCCAGGCCTAGCTTCAGGAGAGGGCCCCAATATCCCCGCAGGCTGTGTCTCATCAAGTTCCCATTGCTTATATAATATCAGAGAGATTTAGTCTTTAGTGTCAAAAATGGTGTATGTCTAATGTGTTTAAGCTTCTCTTTTAAAAAAGACAATAAGACAACAAATGCCCAGTAGTGTCTTTATCATAAGAGACCAAAAGATCATTAACACATCACATTAGTTTTAATAAACTATACTTACGAATACATTTTAGTTAGAGTAGGCACAACTGATTATGTGCACATAAATGGTGTCGATTCATGTTTGGACCACTACAAAGCAGTACGATTGCTCCATGTATGCAGATGATGCAGTTTGCATAGCCCAAAGAATGTTGGCTCAAAGAATGTATTCCCAGCCTGGTGTCTGTATATTTTACATATATATTTTAAATATTGTTATTGAAACAAATTACTTTGTGGAAAAGATTTTACCTGAGGCTCACTCACATCAGAACTAATCAAGATTCAAACAACATGCAATACTTCAGTTCTCTCAAACTGTTAGAAGGTGTGGGATAAAATCACAACAATCAGCATGTTTGGCTTGTATGTTTATTACTAGTTACATATGTTTAATGTTTAAAAGCACACATTGTTACATCTTATCCCATGATGTAAAGATGCAAACCCAATCTGACTAATCATAATCTGGGGCCTGTACCATAAAGCAGGTTTAGCTGGCTAACCAGATATGTTTAAACTTAGTTTATGCCAATCCTGGGTTTTAGGTACTATGAAAGTAGCTCGGCTTTAATCGGTGTTCGTTGCCATGGTATCTTACGCTGCACAGCTAACCTGCTCCTATCTCAAATTAAATAAAATGGGACTGACATGCACTGTTAACTGTGGGAGCTTATATAGACAGGTGTGTGCCTTTCCAAATCATGTCAAATCAACTGAATTTACCACAGGTGGACTCCAATCAAGTCGTAGAAACATCTCAACAGAGGTGGGTAGAGTAGCCAAAATCTGTACTCAAGTAAAAGTACAAGTACTTATGGAAATATTTACTCAAGTAAAAGTAAAAGTAACAATCGTAATATTTACTTGAGTAAGAGTAAAAAAGTATTCGATGAGAAAACTACTCAAGTAGTTAGTTACTAGTTACTTTCGATCTGATTGATAAGAAGCGAAAACCCTGAATTTCTGGCTACTTGGAGAGCTTTCACACACCCCTCGGTAACACTTTACAAGAAGGTTGTATTAGTTAACATGAACTAACCATGAACAACACCTCTGTTCAGCATTAGTTCATCTTTGTCAACGTTAGTTCATAAAAATCCAGCTGTTCATAGTTTATTCATGTTAGTTCACAGTGCATTGACTAATGTTAACAATACTTGAATAATGCATTAGTAAATGTTTAAATTAACATAAAGATAAATAAGTGCTTTATAAGTGCAGTTCATTATTAGTTCATGTTAACTAATGTAAGCTAATGAACCTTGTGTGTGTGTGTGTGTGTGTGTGTGTGTGTGTGTGTGTGTGTGTGTGTGTGTGTGTGTGTGTGTGTGTGTGTGTGTGTGTGTGTGTGTGTGTGTGTGTGTGTGTGTGTGTGTGTGTGTGTGTGTGTGTGTGTGTGTGTGTGTGTGTGTGTGTGTGTGTGTGTGTGTGTGTGTGTGTGTGTGTGTGTGTGTGTGTGTGTGTGATTAATGGTTAAACAGTGTAAATTAATGATGTGTCTCTTCTTAAAACATACTTTGTTCTTATATTTTTATAAGTATATAGGCTATTCTTTAGGTAGGAATAAAATACAATACCGTTTTTATTTGTATGTATTTTCTACACTTCAGACAGGTGTCTGTCCGGATTTGTGTATAAATGCAAGACGTCACATTAGGCTATTCAATTTGTTTCGTTTTGTGAAGAAAAGGATATGTAAATGTTCAGATGTGAACGTTTGTTCGTGGACGTGTGTTGTTTGGAGGATTCAAACGATTTATCATTGCTTGCACAAGAGCGCATATGAGGAAAACACTCGGACAGTGTGTGAAATAGTATTATAATAAGGGAAAATTTCCCATAGTTACCAAATGACCGTTAATAGTGTTCAAATATAGGCATCATTGTGACACTTACCGCTACATGTTCTTTTCAGGGTGGAATTCTTGTATGCTGAGAGAAGTCAGTTCGTTTGGGTGCACACAACATGCATCGCATTATGAAACTATTCTTTTTGACATCTTGGAGTGAAAACATAGATTGAACTTGAAGCCACGAGCAATCTGCCTCCCGTAGCTCACACACATCTTCCTCTGCTTCGGCCATCATCTTCCGACTAAACGCGCGCTAATATAAGCGGGTGATGCGTAGCAACCTCTCGCGAAACAGCCTATCCAACGTTTCGCGAGACTTGCGAAAGTCATATTAACTTATTTTAATATATATAATATAATTATTACCATTTGACAGTAACGGAGGAACGCCACCGAATGTAACTAAGTAAAAGTACAGTTTTTTCACAAGAAATTTACTTGAGTAAGAGTAAAAGTACCCATCTTTAAATCTACTCTAAAAGTACAAGTTACCCAAAAAATGTACTCAAGTAAATGTAATGAAGTAAATGTAATTCGTTACTACCCACCTCTGCATCTCAAGGATGATCAGTGGAAACAGGACGCACCTGATGCGGGACGTGTCATGGCAAAGACTGTGAATACTTATGTACATGTAGTTTGTTGGTTTTTTATGTAATAAATTTGTGAAGATTTTAAACAAACTTCTTTTACATTGTCATTATGGGGTATTGTTTGTAGAATTGAGGGGAAAAAAGAATTAATGGAAAATAATTAATTTAATCAATTTTGGAATAAGGCTGTAACAACAAAATGTGGAAAAAGCTGTGAATACTTTCTGGATGCACGGTATGTCACTGTTGAGTAACTGCCCTTTTCAGGGTCAGATGTTGCCATCTGATCAGATGTTGACTTGCTTTCCCTGTGTATCTATATTGGAGAAATTTAGACAGATTTACACACATAAAAACAATATAATTACCTAACTAAGTTACAAAATCGGTTGGTGTTTTCAAATCGTAATTGGTGCTTTCAACCACTGATTGTTAATACTGAGTTTACGGATCCTATTGCCCAAGATTCTGGGATAGGATCCAGCATCCCTGCAACCCTATAGGATGTAGGCCTACATAGGACATAGGATTTGGAAAATCCATAAAGTGTGTATCGTATGCACGCGAAAAATTGCGTACCATATGCATGCCAAAACTCATTTTGGCGTATTCATTCCACGACATTGCACACTCGTATTATTTATATACTCATTTTCGTGAGATCGGGCTCCACCACAGGCATGTGTTTTTCATGAGACTTGTATAAACGTTTTTGGGTTGATTCAATTGTGACCTGTAATCTTGTTAATATTTCCCTGTGTTAACAACAGTAGTCTTAGCTGCTGACATATAAATATTTAGGAACATTTTATCAGTTTCACTCCATCCTTTGAAACATTTGTTCAGAATCAAAATAAATTCCCTGTGGTCATTATCCACTGGTGTAACCAGTGGTGGAAATGGTTGAGAATCATTGCGGGGAGCCTAGATAAGGGAGGACTTTTTGTGGATGTGTGCATCTGTTGAAAATATTTCTGGATTCCTGTGTGCATTTTGTGGATCTGTTGCATGCATGTGTGGATGTTTAAGACATTGTTTTGAAATTAAATGAAAACTGAAAATGGAAGATGACATTTTACAGCCAGACGCAGAATGTCCCCAAATGCTGATTTCACATTGTGACTACACAACCTTGAACCTTGACATTCTTTGGTTTTTCATCATCAAATATTTTACAACAGCAGCTATATGGTTTTGAGAAAAAGTTGAATTGTATCAATATTGCTTTGTCCTCTGGTGGGAAATTTCCTCAATATGTAATTTTGTGCTTGATTTCCTCAGAATTTCCATACACTGCGTTTTACAGGAAGTTGTGGTGACTGACCACTGAGGGAGAAGCGATCGTGTATACAGTCTATCAACTACAAAAAAGTAAAACATTCACTAATGAAATTCACTCAAGAAGGCAACACTATGCACTAAGAGCCAGATTATGATGTGTAAATTGTTATGACTTTATTTAAAGCTTTTATTTTAAAAATGTTCACAGTTTGAGGAATCTTAAACTTAATTAAGGGCAAAAAAGAGAGAAAACCATAATACCAATAGCAGTCAGCAGAATGGCTGCATAATGATTTACTCATACAGTATTTTCAAACTGAAAACTGGGGTTTACTTTTTTGATAATATATTGTCATGCATTTTTAAGTTTGTTATTGTGAACTGAGGGGGTAGTGGGTAACTTAACATATGGTTTTGCAACAGTGCACACTATTTACTCCTAGACTGGACTTTGCATATTTTAACATTTTTCTTCAAAACTAGAATTTGAAATACAAATGTTTCCTGAGGTATATCATATATCATGATCAACTGTATCTACTTTAGACTTGCCCCATTACTTATTTTGCACTTTGGTTGTCATTTCAGCTGACGAGGATCAGTCAATGAATAGCTTGAAACATTTATAAATAATTAGCAGCTAAGCAGAATTTATAACAAATTCACTCTGAAATTACAGCAGTCTGGACAGCAGGATCAGAGTAACCTGGTCAAAACGGTGTGGCGGTATGACTAAAATCAAAGGACAAATAGAGGAAAGGGGGCACTGGGGCAGTAAAGCAGAGTTTATTTTAGCTGTGGCAGGGATTGTGATTGGTCTGGGTAATGTTTGGAGGTTTCCTTACCTCTGCTACAAGTATGGAGGAGGTATGAGGCAGCCTAAATACACAAATGCTATTTGCGGTTTTGAAATTTCATTATTTTAGTGGTTACAAATATGAATGATCTACTTTACCTTTCTGGCATTTTAATGTTTTATTGTACTCAGGGGCATTCCTGATACCCTACCTGGTGTTTGTTGTTACCTGTGGGGTGCCTCTGTTTCTGCTAGAGACAGCTATGGGACAGTACACACAGGAAGGGGGCATTACATGTTGGCATCGCCTCTGTCCACTGGCTGAAGGTGAGTCAAAATATTAAAACATTTTTTTATTTATTTTTATCTGCATTCTTTTTGCAGATGGGATTTGGACAGGCAACCAGCATTCACATTTTCTAAAGTAGCCTAAATGTGAGGCAGTGTACCAATCGTCTTATAAAAGGAGATAAAATTTCTTTAAAGTGCATTTCTATATTGGTCTAATTCAAAATCATGGTTCATGGTTAAAACCTTAAGCAAATAACACTTGTCACAGAAAAAAATGAAAAGAAACGTCTCGGTTACGTATGTAACCCTCGTTCCCTGAGGAGGGAACGGAGACGTACGTTAGTGACTAACGAATGGGGGTTTCGCTTAGAAGCCAATTATCTTCGAGAATTCAACAGCGCCCAATGGCAGTGCCAATGCCATGGGCATGCGGAATTTGCATGCGTAACTCCGCCCCACCTCGTGGGTATATAAGGAAGTACGCTGGCAACATCGCATTATGTTACTGCTGCAGGAGCCAAGACTGAACTCCGCATTCCAGGCAGCACGGCTGACGTGGCAGAGGAAACGTACGTCTCCGTTCCCTCCTCAGGGAACGAGGGTTACATACGTAACCGAGACGTTCCCTTTCGTTCAGTCACTAAGACGTACGTTAGTGACTAACGAATGGGGGTTCCAATACAACAACGCCACTCAGCCGTCATCCAGTGCCCTGCGTAAGTGAGAGTACCCTGTCGTAAGACTAGTACGGACGAAGGACTCCCACTTAACACAGGAATACCAAGGTACACTGGGAAGCATATCCCAGTGAGGGAATGCCAAGATGCCTACCCGTAGGGAGGACTTAAGAATACACATATGACCCGCTAAGGGCTGCATATGGAAAAACTCTAGGGTACCAGCCGAAGGTGGATTTGTAACCCTAGGGGTGGCAGGGACTTGCCGAGGGAAAGACACCTGCTCGCTGAGGAGGCTTACGGTGGCAATACTCGTGTGGGGGTCGCCGGAGGGGAACCATGCACACGGAGCACCTGGCCGGACATGAGGGTCTGGGCTCGAAAGGGCAGACTGAACTGATGTCGGCGTCAGCAGTGCTGGAGGAGCTCAGGGCTCTCGGGGAGCTCACCTGAGGAAAATATCGCACGTATCCAGTCCTTGGAGTGGAATGGCGAGCAAGCGAAGACACCTGAGCCTGGCCCATTACCGGCCACCCGTAGGGGCGAGTACATAGTTGGACACTGGCTCCACTCGGAGATTGTAGAATCTGGCGAATGTGTTTGGTGTCGCCCAGCCTGCAGCTCTGCAGATGTCTGTTAGCGAGGCACCATGCGCTAAAGCCCAAGAAGAGGCCACACTCCGGGTGGAGTGTGCCCTAACCCCAAGGGGACATGGTCGACCTTGCTGCTGGTAAGCCAAAACAATGGTGTCCACTATCCAGTGAGACAACCTCTGCTTTGAGAGAGCACTTCCCTTCCGCTCTCCACCATAACAGACAAAGAGCTGGTCTGAGGTCCTGAAACACCGCGTACTGTCTACATAGGCGCGGAGAGCGCGTACTGGACAGAGCAATGCCAAGGCTGGGTCTGCCTCCTCCAAAGGCAGCGCTTGCAGGTTCACCACCTGGTCTCGGAACGGAGTGGTAGGAACCTTGGGCACATATCTGGGCCGGGGTCTCAGGATCACGTGAGAGTTAGCCGGCCCGAACTCTAGGCACGCTTCGTCAACCGAAAATGCTTGCAGGTCCCCGACCCTCTTAAGCGAGGCCAATGCGGTCAGCAGAGCCGTCTTCATAGACAAGAATTTAATCTCGGCTGACCGCAAAGGCTCAAAGGGAGGCCTCTGCAGAGCACTTAAGACTACTGAGAGGTCCCAAGAGGGTACGAGAGGAGAGCGAGGAGGATTCAGTCTCCTCGCCCCCCTCAGGAACCTGATGATCAGGTCGTGCTGACTTACTTTCTGTCCCCCAGGAGATCGTGGTGGGCAGATATTGCGGCCACGTACACTTTAAGGGTGGAAGGAGACAGCCTTCGTTCCACCCCCTCCTGGAGAAACGATAGCACGGACCCGATCGGGCATTTCCAGGGGTCTTCTTGGCGGGAAGAACACCAAGTGATGAAGAGGTTCCACTTCAACGCATAGAGACGTCGAGTAGACTCAGCTCTAGCGGAAGTGATGGTAGCGACCACCGCAGGTGGAAGACTACTCAAACCTGCCGCGTCCCGTCCAGAAGCCAAATGTGGAGCTTCCAGAACGCCGGACGCGGGTGCCAAACGGTGCCCCGTCTCTGAGTGAGGAGGTCCGGTCTCAGAGGAATAGGCCAGGGAGGGGCTGTCGCAAGGAGTAGCAGTTCTGAGAACCAGGTCTGGCCGTGCCAATACGGGGCGACCAACATGACCTGCTCCTTGTCCTCCCTGATCTTGCACAGTACCCGTGCAAGGAGGCTCACTGGGGGAAACGCATACTTGCGTAGCCCGGGCGGCCAGCTGTGCGCCAGTGCATCCGTGCCGAGGGTGCCCTCGGTCAGGGAATAGTACAGGGAGCAATGGGAAGAGTCCTGGGAGGCAAACAGATCTACCTGTGCGTCGCCGAACCGTTCCTATATCAGCTGGACCGTCTGGGGGTGGAGTCTCCACTCTCCGGGGAGAGGCTGAAACCGTGAGAGCTCGTCGGCTGCACAGTTCAGGTCTCCCGGGATGTGGACAGCACGAAGGGACCTCAGGCGCTTCTGACTCCACAAAACGAGATGGCGGGCGAGTTGAGACATACGGCGGGAGCGTAGACCGCCCTGGTGGTTGATGTACGCTACTACGGCCGTGTTGTCTGTCCTGACTAGTACATGTTGACCCCTCAGCAACGCTCGGAAGCGGTGCAGGGCGAACCGTACATGCCAGTAACTCGAGGCAATTGACATGCAGAAGGCGCTGGGGTCCTGTCCAGGAGCCCGCGGCTGCTTGTCCATTGCACATGGCACCCCAGCCCGTGGATGATGCATCTGTTGATACAACAACATGCCTGGAAACTCGTTCTAAGGACACTCCGGTCCGTAGAAAACTGAGGTTCGACCACGGGGTGAGAGTCTGTAAGCAGGCCCGAGTCACTTGTACCCGGAGCGTGCCAGACTGCCATGCCCATCTCGGGACTCGATCGCGTAGCCAGTGCTGAAGCGGTCTCATATGAAGCAATCCGAGCGGCGTCACCGCGGCTGCAGATGCCATATGCCCCAGGAGCCTCTGAAATAGTTTCAGTGGAACCGCATTCT
Organism: Romanogobio albipinnatus; assembly: GCA_023566225.1. Classification (NCBI taxonomy): domain Eukaryota; kingdom Metazoa; phylum Chordata; class Actinopteri; order Cypriniformes; family Gobionidae; genus Romanogobio; species Romanogobio albipinnatus. The sequence goes on along the minus strand of CM042251.1, from coordinate 13,159,392 downwards.
TGCCCTCGAGTTGACGAAGGGAAGTCAGCAGAGACTGCGCGCGCTCGCTCGAAAGCTGCGCGCACATGGCGACCGAGTCGATATCCATACCGAGAAAAGAGATCCTCTGCGCGGGGCAAAGTTTGCTCTTCTCCCAGTTGACCCGAAGGCCCAGACGGGCTAGGTGATGGAGCACCTGATCTCTGTGTCCGCAAACCTGCTCCCGAGAGTGACCCAGTATGAGCCAGTCGTCGAGGTAATTCAGGATGCGAACCCCGTGCTGCCGAAGGGGCCCAAGGGCTGCCTCGGCAATCTTCGTAAAGACGCGAGGGGACAGAGATAGCCCGAATGGTAGAACTGCGTACTGATATGCCCGCCCCTCGAAAGCAAACCGTAGGAACGGTCTGTGTCGAGGTAGAATGGAGACATGGAAGTAGGCGTCCTTCAGGTCGATCGCTGCAAACCAATCGTCTGGACGAACGCATTCGAAAAGGCGTTTCGCTGTCAACATCTTGAACGGAAACCGATGAAGGTAACGGTTCAAGACGCGCAGGTCCAGGATTGGCCGTAGCCCAGCGGTCTTTTTGGGTACGATGAAGTACGGGCTGTAAAACCCGGAGTTCATCTCGGCTGGAGGGACAGGTTCGATCGCACCCTTCGCCAGTAGGGTGGCAATCTCCGCTCGCATGACGGGGGCATTGGCCCCGATCATAGTGGAGCGGACTCCCCGGAAGCAGGGAGGAACCTGCGCGAACTGAATTGCGACCCAGCGGGACAGCCCTGGAAGCTGAAGCCAGACTCCCAGAAACTGCGCCAGCGGGGTCATTCGGAGCACAGACGTACCCGGTGTGGGCTTGCAGCGATGCAGCGTCACCGGCCCGGACATGGGAGGCTGAGGGGCGTCCCGGTGCGGGGGCACGGTTGACTGCTGCGTCCTGACAGAGGAGACCAGGGAAGGACGCACGTTCCACTGGGGTCTGCTCTGCCAGGAGGCTGGCGACAGAGTGGGATGCGAGTGGCGGGACCCGTGGGTGGCGCGCACCATCATCACCGGACTCTGTGGGCTCAGGGATGGGAGTGTTAATTCTTTCTTTGACCGAATTAGGGTGCTGCTGACCCGTGGGCCAGCAGCTGAACAAAGGATTCTCCCCCAGCCCTCCACCGGGGGAAGGAGTGGTCCTGCTACCATCTCCTCGAAAGAATTTCTCATCCCTGAGCCGTCCGTCTCAGGAGCGCCGCTTGGCCTGGCGTTTAGCGGGGCGCGGGGCGGCCTGAGGGGACTTGGACGCCTTCCTACGGCTTCCTCCGCGACCCGGCCCGGGTGAAGGCTGCTGCTTGGACCGGGTGGGAGGGGCGGGAGCCTTAGGAGGGCGTCCTCGGCGTGGAGCAGACTGAGGCGACTGTGCCGGCGGCTGGGTGGAGGCAGCAGCTGGCCGCCGGGGCAGTACGTGTTTTATAGCCTCAGTCTGCTTCTGGGCGATTGAGAACTGTTGGGCAAAGTCCTCAATCGCCCCGCCGAAGAGGCCGGCCTGGGATATGGGGGCATCGAGGAACCGGGTTCGCTCGGTGTCCCGCATATCGGCCAGGTTCAGCCATAGGTGACGCTCCTGGACCACGTTTGTGGACATCACTTGACCCAGGGAGCGTGCGGTCACCTTCGTCGCCCGGAGAGCGAGGTCGGTGGCGGCACGCAGCTCATTTAAGAGCCCCGGATCAACTCCACCCTCGTGCATGTCCTTGAGGATCCTGGCCTGGTAGACCTGTAGGATCGCCATGGCATGCAAAGAAGCGGCGGCCTGCCCCGCGGCTCTGTGCGATTTCGCCACCAAGGTTGATGTGAATCGACAGGCTTTGGAGGGGTGCTTTGGATCGCCGCGCCAAGTTGAAGCGCTCTGAGGACACAGTTGCATCGCAACAGAACGTTCAACTGGGGGGACCCCAGTGTACCCTTTAGCCGCCGCCCCATCGAGGGCGGAGAAGGCGGAGGAAGTCGCAGACCAGTCACGGGAAGACAACGGGGACTTCCAGGACCGCGCGAGTTCCTCATGCAGCTCGGGAAAGAAAGGTATTGGGGGCGGGGACTGATGGTTGTCAGCGCGGGCTCCCAAAAACCAATCATCGAGCCTTGAGCGTTCGGGACAGGGCGGAGGGTTCCACTCTATCCCTAAGCTCGCGGCTGCCCGAGACAGCATGGCTGTCAGCTCTGGGTCCGACTCGGGCAATGCTGGAACGCCCGAAGGCGGCAACACAGCCGAGTCATCATCCTCAGAGGACTCGAACCCACCTTGTGATGCGGTGACCGACATCGCATCCTCCTCCGGAGCGCCAAACGAGATGCGCGGGGGGGCAGAAGCAGGCCCCGCGATCTGCGTCTGGACACTCGCGGGTTGCAGTGTGCAAGACGGGGGTGTGGCCCGAGGCATGAGCGTCGGGGCTTTGTTCCACACCGTAACCGTCAAGTCACCCTGACCACCAGCCGAAGTACTGGGCCTCTGGGACTCAGTAGATCGGGGTGTGGTAGAGGGGACTCTCACTTCTTTACGAAGGTCATGGAGTCTTGACCGCAACACTGCGATGGTCATATTCCCGCAGTGGGAACATGACTCATCCACAAACGCTGCCTGGGCATGCTGAAAGCCCAAACATACCAGACAGTGTTTGTGCCCATCGGAAGGGGAAAGCAACCGGCCACACCCAGAAGTACACGGACGAGACATCCTGAAAAGGACGCGTCACGTGCAAGCTCTTTTAGGAGAGGAAAGCCTCGCAGAGAACGCCGAAGCGCCCAGGGACCACACACCAGCTGTCAGACGGACCACTGCGCAGATCAGCAGGCAGGCAGTATGATGATCACTGGAACGCGCCGTAACACCAACGTCTCTGGAAAGCTGCTCGTCTCAAAGCTTTGTCGAAGACTCAGGATCAGGCTTGAAGGAGTGAAGAGATACTCTTGGCTCCAAAGCAGAAACATAATGCGATGTTGCCAGCGTACTTCCTTATATACCCACGAGGTGGGGTGGAGTTACGCATGCAAATTCCGCATACCCATGGCATTGGCACTGCCATTGGGCGCTGTTGAATTCTCGAAGATAATTGGCTTCTAAGCGAAACCCCCATTCGTTAGTCACTAACGTACGTTGTAGTGACTGAACGAAAGGGAACAATTTTGTTTAAAGAGTGTTTTCGCTTCACACCATTTACTGACTGCAGAAATTATTGTGGGCTTTATTTATTTTTCTGGAGGGTTTTTTTTTACTTTTTTTAGATTATAAATATTTTAAAAATACATCACAGTAAACATTAAAGGAACACTCCCCATTTTTAGAAATAGGGCTTATTTAACTTCTTTCCTACATTTAGATATGTGGGCAAATGCATTTTTATCTCAGTGCATGCATTGTTTTAGTTTGGCAGGGTCGCCACTAGCTTAGCTTAGCATAATGAATGGAATCCTATGTTGCCAGCTAGCATTGTCCCGAGTAAAAGCGAAAAAAAAAAAAAAAAAAAAAAAACACCCACCTAATTGCTTCTTGTGGCCTGCGTATTCACAACGAGTACAAATAGCGATGCAGATTAAGAAAGTTGTGGGATGTCATGTGTTGTGTGATATCGCTGCGCGACTAATATAGTCCCAAGTCAATATCTGCCTAGGAAATCGTCTAGTCTTAATCTGCATCGCTATTTGTACTCGTTATGAATACGCAGGCCACAAGTAATTAGTTGGGGGTTTTCTTCTTCTTCTTTTTTTGGATCGCTTTTACTCGGGACATGCTAGCTGGCAACATAGGATTCCATTCATTATGCTAAGCTAAGCTAGCAGCGACCCTGCCAAACTAAAACAATGCATGCACTGAGACAAAAATGCATTTGCCCACATATCTAAATGTAGGAAAGAAGTTGAATAAGCTCTATTTCTAAAACCGGTGGAGTGTTCCTTTAAGGTCTTTTGAAGAGAATATTCCTGTCTTTAATTATATAAGTAACACAATGTTTTAGTTTTATCTTCAACTTATTTTATAATTAAAAACTAATTTAGCTTTTGTTTATGATGAAATTAAGTTGGGAAATGCCAAATAAATAAATACATACATAAATAAATGAAATTGACCTACATTAAGTAAAATTTGGGAAATCATTTGGAAATAATAATTTATTAAAATATATTGATTAAGTAAGCAAACTATAAGTGTACCCTTATTCTTCTTCTAGTTCACCGGCCACTTAATTTTATGTATTTCGGGAGAAATTGATGAATTTACGTTATGTAAATCCGACAGATGAGATTCTCTGAATTGTGGTGCAACTTTACATGGCAACACCCATCGCACATTATAGATCAATTAACCTGATCATTATAAAGGTGTTTAAATGAAAACACAATCACTTACAGACATTTGACATACACAGAATATATCATAGCATATAATTAACAAATTTGTGAATATTTTGAATAAAAAGGGGGAAAAAAACTAAATAAAAGGTATTCATCGTTCATACTGTTTGGCTGCATGACACGTCAGCATGGAATTAAAATGTTCTAAAATAATGTTCTAAAATAAAATATAAAAATCAGCTAGAATATAGAGCCTCTATATGATATAAATTCCTCTTCCCACATATCATATTATGTGTCTTCTACACAACAAAATTATTTTTCTCTTTTAAATTGTATTTCTTTGATTTCAATTAATATAAATCTCTAAATGTGCAATCTATTATACATATAAAATCACTTAATTTGGTTACTTAAAAATAGCTTCAATCGATGGGTCAATAAATTCCTTGAATGGTCCCTGTTAATATTGTTGACTGTGCACTTGGTGATCAGTGTTTCTGTTTTGTTTTGTCAGGTATTGGCTATGGAGGACAACTGATAGTGCTGTACAGCTGCATGTATTACATCATCATTCTGGCCTGGGCGCTTTTCTACCTCTTCTTCTCTTTCAGCTCCCAACTGCCGTGGGCCAGCTGTGACAACACCTGGAACACAGGTGATAATTTGAAACAAAACTTCTAAAAATAACATCTGCTGTATACTATATCTAAATATGCCGAACCAAGGGTTTGCAAACTGTTTTTTTTTCTTCTTCTTCTTCTTCTTCTTCTTCTTCTTCTTCTTCTTCTTCTTCTTCTTCTTCTTCTCCTTCTCTGTCTTAGATGATTGTGTAAATCTCGCTGCAAAAAATCTGACCCTCAACTGGACAACACTGATTAATTCAACCTCTGCAGTTACTGAGTTCTGGGAGTAAGTAAATAAATAAATGTAAATGACATCATGACAACATTTAACAATACTTACAAAAACATTCCACATTAGCAAATTATAAAGTCATATTGTTGCTCTCTCTCTCGTCAAAATTTTTAGACACAAAGTGCTATCTCTATCTGGAGGTATTGAGGAGGTCGGTAAAATCAACTGGGAGATTCTTCTGTGTCTCATTGCAATGTGGATCGTGTGTTATTTCTGTGTCTGGAAAGGAGTCAAATCTACAGGCAAGGTGTGCAAAAATGTCATTTGAAGATAATTTTGTCTTAACATTAACATTTCACAAAATGTCAAAATATTTACTTAATGGTCCTTAATTCTGAAGATTTTCTATTTTCTTCTGCATTTACAGTTTTTATATGGAATTATGTTTGCATTCATTATTAGTGAATGTCAGTACAGTATTTTTCCTGTTTATTGAAATTTGTAAAATTATTATTATTTTCCAAATGCTTAGAATTGTTTCCCTTTGTGTATTGTGCCTGGACTGTAGGTGGTATATTTCACAGCCACATTTCCTTATGTGATGCTACTGGTGTTGCTGATTCGTGGGTTGACTCTTCCTGGAGCTCTGCAGGGGGTTGTGTTTTACCTGTACCCTGAACCGGCCCGTCTCGCTGACCCACAGGTAACCTGACCATCTGCCCATTCCTGGCATCAAGTTTAATAACACTATACAAAGACTAGATCAGTTGATATTACTGAATAAAGTAATGTTTTTTGCACAGTCTATTTAAATACATTCACAACCAGTAAAAAGTATGCTATTTTCTTGTTATAAGTAGCAAAACAGAATTGAAATTTTCGGACATCAAATTAGCATTAATATAAAAATGCTTGAGCCCCTTCCCAAGTCTTCACTACTAATCTGTTGTGCATTTAGGTGTGGATGGAAGCAGGAGCTCAGATCTTTTTCTCCTATGCTTTGGGTACAGCCTCTCTTACTGTATTAGGCAGCTACAATAAATACAACAACAACTGCTATAGGTTAGTTCGGTACTATTCGAAAATATGATATATATTTTCAGTATCTTTCTTTTTCTTAAGTATTACTTTGAACTATACTGTATGTACTGTATACTGCTGCCTTTGTTTAAATACTACTTTAAAGGTATTCTTACCTCAGGGTATCTTGAAGGGTATGGTGTCTAAGTTACATAAACTAATCAGTGATGTACCTCAGGGTTTGGTCTATGGCCCCCTCCTCTTCTCTCTCTCTCTCTCTACAAAACATACAATTTAGGCACATTGGTTTTCGTAGAACTTGTATAAACTACGTTTTCCCTATCAGGGACAGCTTATGGCTTTGCCTTCTGAACAGTGGCACCAGTGTTGTAGCTGGCTTTGCTGTCTTCTCAGTCCTGGGCTTCATGGCTCAAAAGCAGGGTGTCCCCATTGAGGAAGTGGCAGAATCAGGTACTGCAATATTCTTTTAATTTTTTTTACAGCTTTATACCACTAAATACTCAAGATTATCTCTCTGTCTTTCTCCCAGGTCCAGGACTAGCATTCATAGCTTATCCACAGGCTGTAGCTATGATGCCTTTCCCTCAGTTGTGGTCTGTTTGTTTCTTCATCATGATTATTTTGCTGGGACTAGATACACAGGTGATCTAAAATTCAAACCTACACACAGAGGTCTAAAACCTTAATCATGAGCCATGTTTGAGGGGTATACTGATATGTTAAAGCCTTCCTAAGTTGGGAAGTCTTAAATGGTCATAAAACCCTAAACAAAATTTTCTGAGATTTTAACAGAGTTATGAGTGTTGAGCATCATAGCTGTTCAACATTCAATGTTACCATTCATTATTTTTGATTGTAGGAGAAAACAAGTTAATTTTAAACATTTTTGCGCTATATTCTAGCCTGGATGCCAGACTAATTTAGCCCCGCCCACAAAAAAATTTGCACGGGCAGTTCGGTCTGGACTTGTTCCATAGAGAAGTAATTATGCCTGAACAGAAACTGTTAGGACCAATGAAATTGTCAGGGCGGGCTTTAGACGATGATGGACAGTTGATAAACAGTAACGTAATCATCCACGTCATCAAAGGTGCTTGGGTTGAATTTGGGTTGAACTCTACGGGAAAAATGGCATTTGTGGGGTAAAATATGTGTTAATTTGGCTGGACTGGCTGCTAAATTTCGCATTCATGTGTCTGTATATCACATAATTTGGGTCGCTTCAACCCGCGGACTTGGCAACACAGTGCAGTTGAGTTCTGTTGACATTTGACAACTAACGTTATGCGTCGCTCCGTTGCTCTGATTGGTTGTAGGTCTATCCAATTGAGGTCTTTCCTGGTTCGGTTTAAACACGCCCCTTAATCACAGCCCAACAGAGCAGTATCAGACTCAAATTCTGACTAGAATTGAGTATGACGACGTCAGGCTAGCTATATTCAACTTCTGGGTTTAAATTCATCTTTGTATTAACGTCACAGAATGTGAGGCTTTAGCTGTGTCTCATTTCATTTAATTTTGAAGGCTGCATCCTCTGGAGGACACATCCTGTGAAGGATGCGGTATACGGAGTGTCCTTAATCAGAATTAAACGAGACGTCCTCCGTAGGACACACAGGCAGGAAGTATCACGTTGCTATGCCAACACGTTCACAGTGGAGTTGCGCTCTCACACCAGTTATATGAATGAAAATTATTTATAACTTGAAAATGACTATGAAATGTTTTGCCTTGACAGCAAAGTACTGTTCTAAACGTTTAAACACTTGTAATCCTGTTTACCACAACTATATATTTGAGGTATATACAGCTTAAAAACAAAAACAAGCTTGAAACTACTTAAGTTTAAACACCACATTTCGCTTGCATGTATATCTGCCGGCGGCGCCATTTATTCAAATAATATTTAAAAAACATGACGGTTGTTAATGGCGACGCAAAGAATTGTGGGTTATCTGCAGCAACGAAGGATACATCTCATGCACACTCCGGATTCCTGAAAAGAAGGGCGCATTTGAAGGTCGCATTCGGAGTGTCCTACTTACTTTTTTGAAATGAGACAGCCTTCAGACGCATGCAGCCTTCAAATGCGACCTCCGGAGGATGCAGCCTTCCGAAATGAGACACAGCTTTTGTCGTACTAATGGTGCGTTCTATTATGGTCAACGATCCGACTCGGCCCTCGGATATGACGTCACTTCCACACTTCAAGCGTTCTGGTATGTTTTGCGCGTCCGAGTCGGAGAAAAACATGGACGCCACCCGGAAAGCTGTTGCTATGGTAGCACTGGCCGCTCCACACTCCGCACACACACTTGGTTATATAATAATAGCTAACAATAATCTAGGTTAACGTTATCAAATCAAATCATGCATTTTCTAACGTTACCTACCGCGAGTCAGCGCTGCGCCAGTTTGAAAAAGGCGGGTACAGGACCCTTTTTAATGAACGTTTGTTGTAGGTCTACTAGGCATAGAGATATCTGAACATCTTTGCCAAATGAACATTTAAACAACTAAATCGGTCCAAAAACAATGAAAACAATTCGTACTTAAAGTCACACAGGTCGCAGCCATCTTGTATTCCGATTTGGAATTCTTGCTCGGTGTCCTCACGGTTGTCCAAACTTCCGAGCGGCAAAATCCGAGAAAAGGGGGCGTGTTGGTGCGTGTTGCTAGGTAACGTCTGTTTTCCTAGTCGGAGCTCCGACACGGATAAATAATAGAACGCAGCATAAAGTACAGCGATGACTCATCAATGTCTCATTAATTATTCTGCGTCTGCGTGTCTTTATCCTATGAGCATAGGCCTCACTTAATTATTCATGAGACTGCGTATCCTTATCCTATGAGAAGACGTCTTGCTTAAATATTCAGGAATCTGCGTGTCCATATCCTATGAGAAGATGCCTCGCTTAACACAGCAGCATGCGTTGATTGACAGGTGCTTCAAAGAGTGAGATCGCATTCGTAAGTAAGATCGTAAGTGAGAGATGCATTAATGGATCAAAAACCAGTGATTATTTTTGCTTTGTATTAGTTTCTGCGTCGCATAAGTTCTCTTCAGTAGATCCTGAGTCTTCACACAAACGCGATTCATGCACATGTGAGTGTAACCTCTCTTTACGGCCCATTAACCGATCAAACGGCTCATAAAACACTGCAAAATAAGCCTCAAAAGTTATCAATGATGCAACAGCATATTCGTATATATTTTCTATACAGAGAACATGCGAATGGCTGTGCATTTATTTGTACAATACATAGCTGTAATTGGATATGTATTTTATGTATTTGTGTTATTTAAGGTGAGCTTACAAAACCATGTGTATATTGTGTTACAAAATGATATTTTGCAGCGTGCAATTTTTTGGGAAGTGTTGATGCTTTTACTGAGAGTGAAATAATACTCTGAATCAGAAGCCGTTGCTGTGTTGTTGTCAGTAGTGATGTGTCGTTCATGAACGATTCGTTCATTTTGAACGAATCCTTAATATGACTCGGGAACGACGAGTCGTCTCAGAGAGCAATTTGTTTATTTTGTATTCACCCGCGCATGCGCATTGCGCAACATCTCAGGCTACTACAGAAATCATTAATGATTAGTTCATTTCTCGAGTCGTTCGTTCATCAAGTCCCAGCCCCATATTAGGGCACGGATATGCAGTCTGTACCGGCGGAAACAGATTTGATTAGTTCATCTCGAGTCAGTCTTCGGCCGTTTCTCAATACCAAGTACGCAAACTTCTGACTTGCGTCCTTGGTAGTTCAGACTTGCAAGTTCGACTCGGGAGAACGATCTCCAGAGGACGGGGGGGGGGGGGGGGGAATCGCCATCAGTCGTCAATTGTGAAACGTCATCAGTTGCTGCCAAGTCCTGTTCCAATTCAAAGTTCACATTTAGCCAAGTACAGTTCAAATCCCCGGATGTGTCCTTGATCCGCCCCTTTTATCGAGGATGCATCGAGAGGAGACTTGTGGACTTCAGACAGTCCGGTATCCCAGAATGCATCTCGCACCAACAAGCAAACGTCAATAGCGGATGAGAAACCCCTCGTAATTTAAAAATACTGTTAATGTTTCACAAAATGTAGTTTTAGGACTTTTTCAGGCGAGAATGTACTTGTTTAAAGCTCAAATCTGTGGTTTATTTATAAAGAGAGTGCCTTATAGAAAATGTGATCTGGCGTTTTCGGAGTTGTGAGCTCCAGTGGATCAGCGGCGCTCAGCGGGAACTCTCCCCGCCCAGAGCAGACTTAACACGGCTAGTCCTTCTGACGCCTGCCGCTGGCTCTGATGTCTTCAGATATAATTTGTCTTCTAACGGGCGATCTTTGGTCTCATGAATCTATAATTTGTTCCCTGGTAAATCATTTTGACTGAGGGCAAAGTGAAGTTTCATAACTTTATATTTTTAGGCTATTAAACACATAAACTGACATTTAACAAAAATAGACTGGCTTGTGTTTTACGTCATAATTAATTTTATTACAGTGATAATCACACTTGTCTGAACCACATATTAATGGGTTTTTTTTTTTAATTTAAACGAAAAGAGGCAGGGTTTTTAATATTTCGTTTTGTTATAAATATACATGCAATAACATTGGCTGCTTTACATTTGTGTGGCTATAATATGTTTAATATATTTTTAATGAAAATGAAAAGAGGCAGTGTGGTGTTTTATCATATATTTCATTTTATTGTAGCATAAAATATACATATAAACACTGAATAACACTATCAAGAACACTGCTGTTTCATTAGCAGAGTACCGGACTATTGTCCTCCCGTCCTCGGGAGTTAGTTCTCCGGAGTTGAACTTGGCGAGCCTGAATTAACTACCACGGACGCGAAGTCAGAAGTTCGCGAAGGCCTACTTGGTATAGAGAAACGTATATTGTACAATAAAACGAAATATGTCATAAAACACCACTGCCTCTTTTCATTATTTTTACAAAAAAATCTTAGCCACACAAATGTCATTCAGACAGCTACATTGATTATCTTATATATTTATAACAAAACGAAGTATAAAACACAACCCTGCCTCTTTTCGTTTAGATTTTAAAAAACAATAGGCCTATATTAAACATTAGCCTAATATGTGGTTTAGGGTGACCAGATTTCTGAAAAGGAAACCGGGGTCATTTCCTATTTGAGTGGTCAAAATATCACTAAAATCTCATTTGTTATTATCTTTTAATTAAAAAACGGGACAATATATTTTTAAATGTTTTTGTTTGTTTATTTGTTGTTGTGGGCTCTCTATATTATTATTAACATTAATAATTATTCTGATTTAGTTTGATTATTAGGATTTTTATGTGGTTTTAATACAATTCAAAAAAAAAAAAAATTTAAACAGTTAATAGTTGCCATTGTAAATAACAAGCAGTTCAAAACAATATTATAATGACTTAACAAAAACACATTACAAAAATAAAACATAAATATGATAAATAAAACTATTTAACAAATATTTTAACATTTTATAATTGTATTTCATATTTTAATTTTCACAAGTTTACTATATAAGTAATACATTTAAAAAAATGTTTTACTTCAAATGTTTTATTAGGCTTGTGTTTTTAAAAATAATTTAAAATATTAAAAATAAGTCTTACTATCCTAAATTGGTCTTGTTTTGCATTTTAGGCTTATTTTAAGCAGAAATTATGTGTATTCTGGATGTGTTGCAAGTGACAAAACAATGCCGCCCCCCGTGATGATAATAGGCTTGTTCGACTTCACCCAGCGATGCGCAGACTGATCGGCGGCTGACTTGAAGCAGTGCATGCCGGTTAGAAATTTTGTCCGACTTGAGGCAGCGCCGACGCCACGTGACAGTGACGTATGTCAACAAAGTGCCGCGAGAGCGATTCGAGAGCAGTCGGCTGATACAGCCGGTGCAGTTTCTCCAGAGCAGCTGCAAGAGGCTGCACGGACTCTGATGACGACACAGCTGTTCCACGATTGGCCGGATTCACCGCATGACAGCGATCACGTGTGTTTCGTGTTTATTCTAAAACCTTCAGCTCCACTAATGCTCACAAATCAGTTTTTTTATAACAGTAAAACCTCCTTTCATGTAATCGCGATGTTATATTGTCATGTTTATCAAAATAAAACTAATTAAAAACGTAGACCCCACTTCATTGATAGTGTAGGCTTATATGTTGAACTTTATTCTTGTACAAACACACGCTGTATTAAGCAATACATAAAGTATTACATGACAATAATGTAAAATAATTTCACAAGTCCACGAGAACACAAGTACAGACAAGAACGCATATTGAGAAACGGCCTTCGGGTCCTAGTCTCGTTCTTTTGTCACGTGACATGACAGCCGTATTGCATGCAGAAATTATAATTCACATATAACTTTTTTTTTATGCGTGATGCGTTTCTGGCCTCAAATTGTACCTTTTTTTATTTCTTACACTTTATATATTTGTGAATATCTGTCATGATGGTTATTTTCTATAACAGAATTATATTATTAAAGAGTTGGTTAATGCTTTAAACTTTATCTGTATAATGGGGAAATCACTTTGATAAAGCAAAGATTGAGACTTGTTTACAGTGGGTTCTAATCTTCAGTAAATAGCAAAGCCATATCATCATATATATATATATATATATATATATATATATATATATATATATATATATATATATATATATATATATATATATATATATATATATATATATATATATATATATATATATACATTTTTTTTATTTTTTATATATAATTTAAATAATAATTAAAAAAACACCACAGGGGCACAAGAAACATTTAACAATAAAAATAGACTGACAGGAACAATATGTCACTTTGTTATTTTTCAGATGTTTGTTGCAGATATCTTTTGATAATTGTATGAGAATTCCTAAACAATTCCTCAACAAAAATAATATACAGTCAATAATACGACTGTAATGTTGTATATGTTGCGAGACACTGAAACCGGGAAGCGGTCACGTGACAAAAGAATGAGACTAGGACCCGAAGACTGACTCGAGAGATGAACTGATCATTTTTGTTTCTGCATTCAGCCTATGGGGACTTGAAGTAACGACTCAAAGACTCGAAATGAACTGATCAAATCTGTTTCCGGTGACTGTGACTTGATGACTGGGACTTGATGAACGAATGACTCAAACCCGAGACTCGAGATGAACTGATCAAATCTGTTTCCGGACGCATGTGTATTACACGGCTGTCACGGCCAGATCAGAGCATCAGACATGACGGAACTAACGGCTCGAACCTGAAGACAGACACGAGAGGTAAACGATTTGAAAAAAAAAAAAAGAAGAACGATTTGGATCGGGAGGTGAGGTGAACTAACAGACTGCATACATAGACTAAATCAAGCTAAGCAATTAATTAATAATTTATTTCTCAAAGTTTGGCCATGGCTGCATTAGCTTATTCTCATTTTTTTATTCCAAAAGTAGGCTACTAAATGTGCTGAAAAATGAAAAATGTAATATTTTATTTAGATTCTGCTGAAATGAACGAAATGACTTGAAAAAAGATTCGTTCATTTTGCTCAACGAGATTCAAAGATCCGAGTCCGTAAAATGATCCGAACTTCCCACCACTAGTTGTCAGTCAGTCTCCCCTCATCCCCCTCCACTCCGCAGCTTAACCACGCCCACTTTTATAGCATTTTTCAAAACTGTGGTGAGAACTGACGGCTGATGTAATATGTAGCGGCCCTTTGGCGTCGTTAAATGAGGCAGAGAGTTTCTGACGGGTGCTCTTGTTTTATTTTTACTCAGATGCAATAAACTTCATGGCTGAAGTGTACATGGTCTCACCTCAGGGTCTCCTACAAGTAGAGTATTTGAAGGGTTAGGAGTTGGACAAACATCTTGTTTCCACAGGAATGTGGGTGCTGACAGCCAGTTTGTTGAGGATATATCTGAGACAAGAAGACCTCTAGAGACGTGATCCGCAGGATTTTCAGCTGTATTAACATAATACCACCGGCTTGGACTTGTGGTTTCCCTGATTAGCTGGACACGATTTGCAACAAACACATGAAATCTTCTGGCTTCATTGTTAACATATGCTAGTACAACCTGTGAGTCAGTCCAAAAGAACTCTTGATCGATCTTCATTTCCAGTTCAGCCTTTAACATAACACTCATTCTGGCAGAAACTACGGCAGCGGACAATTCCAATCTCGGAATACTTTTGATCTTTGTTGGTGCAACTCGAGCTTTCGCCATTACAAGACTACAGTATACTTCGTCTTTATCATTCTTGAATCGAAGATAAGAACATGCACCATACCCTATGTTGCTAGCATCCGAGAAATGGTGCAGTTCTGTCCAGATGATGTTACTAAAAGATGGTGGATGATAGCATCGTTGTATGCTGAAATCTTTCAAGTCCTGAAAACTACCTTTCCACTCCTCCCACCGTAGGAATAAGTCATCAGGAAGAGGATCATCCCATCCAACATTTCTACGGCACAGCTCCTGTAAAATACATTTTCCTTTCAGAAGAAAAGGTGCGACAAACCCAATAGGGTCGAACAGAGAAGCAACAATGGACAGAATACCCCGACGTGTTGAAGGCTGGTCTTTCAGTTTGATATCAAAACTAAATGTGTCATCTTTCGTAGACCACTGAATTCCAAGAACATATCCTGTTACTTCAGGATTCAGGTTAAGCGGTTCGTTAGTCATTGCCCACTCTGAAGAATCCACACAATGTAGAACTTCTTTCTCATTTGAATTAAACTTATGAAGGCGTAACCCTCCATGCTTGCACAAGGTTTGAGCCTTGGCAATTAACTCTTTCGCTTCCTGGATCAGTGGGACTGAAATCAAGCCGTCATCAACATAGAAGTTCTTCTTCACGAATGACGAAGCTGTGGGATACTCAGATTTATACTGCTCTGCTAGATATTTAAGACCAAAGTTGGCACATCCCGGAGATGAAGCAGCGCCGAATAGATGTACAGTCATTCTATATTCTTGAGGTTCTTCTTCCAAATCTCCATTCTCCCACCAGAAGAATCTCAAGTAATTTCTTTCCTCAGGAGGAACATGGAATTGATGGAACATCTTTTCGATATTGCATGTAACAGCAACAGCTTCCCTCCGGAACCGGCAAAGTACTCCCACCATAGAATTGATTAAGTCTGGACCAGTGAGGAGAGTGTCATTAAGAGAAATACCACAAAACTTTGCAGAGCAGTCAAATACCACCCTCAACTTGTCTGGCTTATGAGGGTGGTAAACACCGTGATGTGGTATATACCACGCTGTTTCTCCATCACATATTCTAGGAGCCAACTCGGCATCTCCCTTGCTGAACATTTCCTCCATGAATGCCTTATACTTATCATAATACTGTTGGTTTGACTTCAGCTTCTTCTTTAAGTGCTGTAAACGTACCATAGCAAGCTTCTTATTATTAGGTAGTGAAGGAGGGCTGCTGCTCTTAAAGGGAAGGGGCAGTTGAAAATGTCCATTTTCTTTATGTTTGATGTTATCACTAAGAATGAGTATAAAACGGACATCTTCCTGGGACACATATTTGTCCTCATAACTCCTTTCATTGAAGTCTGACTCCAATACTTTTAAGACATCATTAGCTGATGGAACTGACATTTCTTTCGCAGAGACTCGATGCACGAAACTTTGACTTCCTTGTCTGTCCAGATGGGGATTACAAAGGCCTATGATGCTCCAACCCAGCTCTGTTTTCTGTGCAAAAGGCTCGTTTTCATTGCCGATGATGACCTCTAAGGGAGCCAACGCTGAAGGACAATCATAGCCAATCAACAATCCTATATCACAGCTCTGAAGTGGTGACAACTCATTGGCTATGTGCTTGAGGTGAGGCCATTGCAATGCAGTTTTTCTGGTTGGAATATAAGCTTTATCCACAGGAATGAAGTCACATGTATAGGCTTGCTGAACTTTGATGCATTTTCCCCCTTGGAATCCTCGAACTTGCAGGCCACTAACCTTCTTACTTGCCGTGACTGTATCTGTGGTCGTCATAGTACTAAGTCTCAGCTTCACTGCTTGACTGCTTACTTGGAGCTCATCAAGAAAATCTTTAAAAATAAAAGTTGTGTCACTCTGTGTATCCAGTAAAGCATAAGTAAGTATCTCATTATGTGGCTCCTCAACTGTTGAAATAAAGACCGGAACAATGCTCGAGGTAGCAGACTCGCGTTGTGTTACTGCATGAGACATAACCCTTTGAACTTCTTGACTTGTATGGACTGTTGTAGGAGTGAAATCCATTCTTGATACCTTCAGAGACCCTTTGTCTTCATGCAAACAGGTAGGATGGCGCAAGCCACATGTGCCACAAATATGTCGTCTTTTGCAGTCCTTAGAAATATGGCCCTTTCTGAGACATCCAAAACAAAGATGGTTCTCACGAATAAAAGACCTTTTGTCATCCATGGGCTTTTCTGCAAAGGTCGGACATTTAACAATGCTGTGAGCTTCGCTCCTACAAACAGAACATGTTATCTTGAATTCTAGCCTTGTTGAATCTTTAACTTGAACCTTTGTGTTGAAGGCTTTGGCTCTTTTGGGAAATCTCTCATCTGGAACCTTGAAACTCATTAGAAGTGGAGAAGTGAAAGGACAGCAAGCCATCTTGGACTCTTTCTGCAAGAACTCTGCAAATCGCTTAAAGCTTGGAAACTCACCAGTCGCGTCCAGCTCTTCGACCACAACTTTGTTCCATTTGCGTACAATCCACTCTGGTAATTTCTTGAGTAGTTCGTAATTTTCCTCACAGTCATTCAAAATAGCCAAACCTTTAACATGTGGAATAGCTTCAACACAGCCTTGTAGAAAGTCAGTGAACTCTCGTAAAGAAAGAGGATCATTTACTCCCACCTTAGGCCACCGCATGAGTTTTTCTCGAAAAGCTCTCTGAACAATGAATGGATTTCCATACCTCTCCTCAAGGACCTTCCAGGCACCCTGATATGCATCTGCAGAATTTCTGTAAAAGAAACCTTCCACAGCTTTACGAGCTTCTCCAGCAACATAGGTTTTCAAGTAGAACATCTTCTCACTTGATGGAATTAACTTATGGTCAATAAGTGCTGTAAAAGACATTTTCCAATCAATGAACTTCAAGGGATCCCCAGTGAAAGTCGTTGGCTCTGGAACAGGTAATCGACTTATGCTTAGGGAGTTTGCTAACACTTGAGCTAAGTTCTCAGTCTCTTGAGTTGTCTTTACCTTATGAAGCACTTGTTGAGAATGGAAAGACTTTACCTCAGAATTCAGCTGGGATTTATTATCGGCCTCTCCCCATTCAGCCTGAGTTGCCTCTCCTCTCTCCTCCTCATCTTCAAGATCGCTCTCACAATTATTGTAGGCATTGACTCGAGCTGCGGCTACCTTAACTTCCTTTTTTGCTTGTAGCATCTTCAACTTTGTCCTTTCTGCCTCAAGTCTTAGGTGCATCTCTGTTCCTTTCTGTTTCACCTCTGCTTGCATTCTTGCTTCGTTCAGCTCCCAGTCCTTCTCCATCTTAAGTAATCGGGCCTGCTGATCGTGAATTTCTTGCATAGCCTTTACTTGCTCTACTTTTGCTGCGAGGTCTGCTTCTGCATCAGCTCGCTTACTGGAAGCTTTGGAGGAGCATTCTGATGTCGTTAATAGGCAATCTGAAGTCTGTGATAATTCTGAGGTTATAGTATCTGTATTGGTGTAACCAAAGATAGATTCATACTCGTGTTTATTTAATTTCTGCCTTACTCTTTCTTTCACGACTTCCCTTTTATGGATTTCATCAACAGTTTCTATTCGTTTGCTCACCAAATCACTGATTTCTGCAGTCAAAGTGGCACATACATCTACTCTTTTGACGATCTCAGGTGTTGTAGTCTGATTACGCAGTAAGGGCGCATAATGCTGGGTAACTATATTGTGTCTACTTTGAATGTCCTTTAAAATTTGTTCAAGCTCTTCACCTGTGCATAAAGCTTTCAGTTTAGACCTAGTTTCCTTAGCTGTCTGCTTCCAGAAGTCATAAGCCTTGTTAAAAGCTTTCTCATGCTTCTTTGCCTCCTGTTTATGCATTTCTAGGCCTTTCTCTGTACGATTTCTTTTTCGAGAGCTTGATCTTGATCTAACCGGTTGCATTCCTGCAGAAATGTTTAAATCTTTATCAGGAACTGGGTTTTGACTTGCCTGTGCTACCGCTTGTTCAACGGTGTCTTCCATTTTGTCTGTCTACAAACTTAGAGCAATAATTTACTCATATCAGACATCTATATTGACACTTGAATAATTTAGCAAACAGGAACAGTCAAATCGTATATGCAACACAATTATAAATTGACATTCAACCCTTTACACTTATTTTGTTAGGCATCCCACAAAATATAAACCCAGCATTAACTATGGCAGTCAATACTTGTAAGACGAATACTCAAAATCCATAACTTCATCAATAATCACCCTTCATTTATAAACTTACTACAAAATCTTTTTTTTTTTTTTTTTACAAGCCACAAAATCTCAAAAAGTTTCACAAAAAAAAAATCACAATTTTTTTTTTTTTTTTCATGAGTCCGTAACAACAATGTTCGTTTGCAATTACCTTCAGTCTTTCGTGAATAAAAGCATTCCAAGTTGACTGTGTAATGTTGCAGTCCTTACGTGGAAACAGTCTCTTGCTGTTGCGATGCACACGACAGTGAATCGATGAAGGCTTTGTTTGCAGCGTCGGACCCCACTCATGCGAAGAAACAGCAGCCACCCGATGCAAACGCCATGTGAAGCAGCGAGTTTTACTGTAGCGGCCCTTTGGCGTCGAAGAATGAGGCAGAGAGTTTCTGACGGGTGCTCTTGTTTTATTCTTCGACGCCAAAGGGCCGCTACAGTAAAACTCGCTGCTTCACATGGCGTTTGCATCGCGTGGCTGCTGTTTCTTCGCATGAGTGGGGTCCGACGCTGCAAACAAAGCCTTCATCGATTCACTGTCGTGTGCATCGCAGATGCAGAAAACGAATGAAAACGAATAAAAAGAACCTCATCTGAGGTAACGTATTTGAAAGTGTTTCACAATTCTAATGCACTTGTGTTCTGCTTCCCCCAAAGTTTGTTGCGATGGAAGTTTTCATGACATCAGTGATGGACCTGTACCCCATGTTACTGCGCAAAGCTGGACGACGAGAAATATTCCTTTTACTTTTCTGTATTTTTTGCTTCTTCAGCCAACTTGTCATGGTTACAGAGGTTTGTGTTTGTTTAACTTGCTACATACTTTCAAACCTTTAACATTGTATGCTGTATACTGTTACAAGCTACTACTTTTGAAAATAGTAGGCAGTATACAACACATATTGTGCAGTATGCATTCCAATTCTTTGTGTTGTCTTCAACACATTTGTTCTGCTTGAGTTGTAATTTTGCATTGTGACCTACAGGGGGGAATGTATGTATTCCAGTTGTTCGACTACTATGCCTGCAGTGGAGCCTGTCTTCTTTTCCTCTGTGTTTTTGAATCTTTGGCCATGGGTTGGGTTTTTGGTGAGTTGCACAGAAGCTATAGAAACTGAGAGCTGTAAAAGAAAAAATAACTGTAATATGAAGACATACTGTAAATAGTATGTACAATAATCAGAACTTCCTCAGACCTAGATCAGTGGTCTTCGCTATTTTTTTTTTAGGAGAGTCACATTGATAGGAGAAAATCAATAGGAGAGCCAATTTTACAGCAAGTATAAAAAGTTACATCCAGTCATAAATAGCATGCCTGATGGAATCGTCAGTCTGTCATCCCTGCTGAACATTTAATATGCTATGCAATAAATACAAAAGGTAGATAGATAGTGGGTAGGCATAATATATTTTTAATGTAAACGTTCTTTTAGCGCTGTTTTAAACTAAATTATTCATCATTATTATGATTATTCAACATTTTTCTGTTTAAAACATGTTTTTAATATTTTATAATGTAATAATTTCATAGTAAATCAACAAATTAATGTAGAAAAAACAAAGACAGTATATTTTAAATATTTGTTCAATGGCATCTTTTTATGGATGAAGGCCAGTATTACTGATACTTATGTGTCTATGACATTTTTTTCCCTGGATGTGCTCTTCATTGTACTCAAGAAAGGTGATGGGTTACAACCAATTGTGGACTTGCGAAACTTGAATCGGGCCCTTCACAAGCTCCCGTTCAAGATGTTAATGCAGAAACGCATTTTCGAATGTATTCGTCCCTGAGATTGGTTTGCAATTAGTTTGCGACCCGAAGGACGTGTACTTTAATGTCTCGTTTCTTCCTCGACACAGGCCTTTTCTGCGCTTTGCTTTCAAGGGTCGGGTATATCAGTACAGAGTCCTGCCCTTCGGACTGGCCCTGTCGCCGTGCGTCTTTACGAAGGTTGCAGAGGCGGCCATTGTTCCCCTGAGAGAACATGGCATTCGCATCCTCAACTACCTTGACGACTGTCTCACTCTAGCTCACTTGCGAGAACAGTGGTGAGAACACAGGGACATGATGCTCAGGCACTCCAGTCTGTTGGGTCTTCGGGTCAACTGGGACAAGAGCAAACTCTCCCCTGTGCAGAGAATCTCTTATCTCTATATGGAGCCACGCCAGTCAGTGTTGAACTGCTTGAATTTGTTCAAGGGCAGGACAGCGGCCCCACTGAAACTTTTTCAGAGGCTCCTGGGGCATATGGCAGCCGCAGCCTCAGCAACGCCACTCAAGGCTGCTTCATATCCTCATCCTGCTTCAACACTGGGTTCACGGCCTGGTCCAGAGATGGCCCGTGGCAGAGCGGCATGTACCAGGTGCACATCACCCCGCACTGTCGGCAAACTTTCAGCCCATAGTCTACAGGCAAGAGTTCCCTTAGAACAAGTGTCCAGGCATGCTGGGGTTTCCACTGGTGCCTCTGCCACTGGCTGGTGGGCCACATACAATGGGCATGCAGTTTCAGGTCTGTGGACGGGGCCTCAACTGCATAGACATTTCAATTGCCTTGAGTTTCTGGCAGTGTGTCTTACGCTGAGCCACCTCAAAGGGCCACTACAGGGCAAACACAAACTGGTCCGTACGGACTGCACTGAACCTTTGTGTACATCAACCGTCAGGGTGGTCTATGCTCCAGACTCGACCAATTACTAGTTGCTCTATTCTCTGACCGAGAACTCTCAGCATGGATGCACTGGCACACAGCTGGCCCTGAAACCTACGCAAGTATGCGTTTACCCCAGTAAGCCTTCTAGCACAGACTCATAGATGTCCTGAGCAGGTCCTGTTAGTAGCCCCATACTGGCCCAACCGAACCTGGTTCCCAGAACTGATGCTCCTCGCGACAGCACCTCCCTGGCCCATTCCTCTGAGGAAGGTCCTACTTTCTCAGAGACGGGGCACCCTATGGCACCCGCATCCAGACCTCGGGAAACTCCATTTCTGGTCCCTGGATGGGATGTGTAGGTTCTAGGTGACCTACCCCAGTCGGTGGTAGACACCATCACTTCAGCTAGAGACCACTCTACGAGGCGCTTCTATGCATTAAAGTGGAACCTGTTCGCTGAGCGGTGTTCTTCCCGCCGGGAAGACCCCCGAAGATGCATGGTCAGAGTTGTACTTTCCTTCCTGCAAGATAGGTTGGAGCGAAGGCTGTCTCCCTCCACCCTCAAAGTCTATGTTACCGGTATCGCCGCACACCATGATGCAGTCAATGGTAAGTCTTTGGGAAAGCACGACCTGGTCGTCATGTTCCTCAGGGGTGCAAGAAGGTTAAATCCTCCTCAGCTGCACCCCGTACCCGTACCCGTACCCTCTTGGGACTTGTCTCTGGTCCTCAGGGCACATCCTGTCCATTAAGACAGTACTCCTGTCCTGGTAGCATTGGCTTCTATCAAGAGGGTAGGGAACCTGCATGCATTTTTGGTCGACGAATCGTGCCTGGATATGTGCCCAAGGTTCCCACCACTCCCTTCAGGGACCAGGTGGTGAACCTGCAAGCGCTGCCCTCAGAGGAGGCAGACTCAGCCCTGGCTTTTCTCTTTCCCGTCGGCACTCTGTAGTGTTATATGGACAGAAAACAAAGCTTTAGGACCTCAGACCAGCTTTCGTATGTTATGGAGGCCAGCAGAAGGGAAAGGCTGTCTCCAAGCAGAGGTTAGCCCACTGAATAGTGGATGCTATTGTCTTGGCCTACCAAACCCAAGACGTGCCTTGCCCGTTCGGGTTGAGAGCGCACTCAACTTGGAGTGTTGCTTCCTCCTGGGCGCTGGCTCAAGGCGCCTCGCTAACAGATATTTGTAGAGCTTCGGGCTGGGCGACACCTAACATGTTCGCTAGATTCTAAAGCCTTGGTGTAGAGCCAGTTTCCTCCCGGATACTTGCCTTCAGTGGCCAGTAGCACAGAGAAATTGCTCAGTGTTGGCTTGCTGCGCCATTCTCATTTAATAGCTAGGTACGTGCACTTATTGCTCCAGTAAGTTACAGAAACGGCTAACCCTGTTGAGTTCCTTCGTCAAGCCCAGCAGTCAGACTTGGCGCAACATCTGGTGTCAAGCCTAACACTCATATGCTTTGAGGAACCTGTGCTATGCTTGGTGTCCATATGTAGAGGTCCCTGTGGCTACCCCATATGTGTATTCTTCCACTGTAGGCTAGCCAGTGTCTGTCCCTCAACAAAGCCAGCTCTGTCATCTCTGCCAGTGTCACCTCCCCCCTAAATAGACTGGAGCCACTTAAGACATTCCATACGCTGTACTACCCTAAATGACTAGTCCATATGTGTAACTTCCACATGGTTACCTCCCTTCGGGCAGGATGTGGCTTCCACAGCGTTCCCTTTCCGCTAGAAGGGGCACGCTTTCCCAGCGTTATCCGATAGTCTCACTGAGTGGGTCATGTGGAACAGCAGTGATTGACTCTCTCAGGGCACTGGAAGTTTCAGCAACATGGCGTTTTGGTAGGGATCCCATTTTGTTGGATCATCTCTGACGTACATCAAGAGTGACTGACTGAAAGGGAACGTCTCGGTTACGTATGGTAACCCTCGTTCCCTGGTAACGTATGTTCCGTCGCCATGGTTGCTGTACCATCACTGCGTCGGCTCATTAGCTCGGCAAAATGGTAAATGGACTGCATTTATATAGCGCTTTCAACAGACCCATGGCCATCCAAAGCACTGTACATATTGCCTCAGATTCACCCATTCATAGACCGACCGCGGTGTCAGCCATGCAAGGCACCATCCAGCTCGTCGGGAGCAGCTGGGGTTAGGTGTCATGCTCATGGACACCTCGATACTTGGTCAGGTGGAACTGGGGATTGAACCACCAACCTTCCGGTTTGTAGACAACCTACATGAACCACTGAGCCACTGTCGCCCTTTGGGCGAAAAAGCAAAGAGATGCGGCATCCGCTTCCATATTTATACCCATGCTGCGGGGGCGGAACGCGTGATGCAAAGTTCGTATGCCAATGTTCATTGGCTCGTTTAGTTTCACTCGAAGTGTTTGGGCTCTCAAGCAAGATCCCATTTCGTTGGATCATCTCTGATGGTCGTCTCCATTCCCTCCTTCAGGAAACGAGGGTCACCATTTGTAACCGAGACATTTTCATGCCACAGTCCCTGATCATTTTTGAAAATGACCATAAGAAACTAAATTATAATTTTTTAAAAAATGTTTTACTATAAATTAAATAAAAATGATTTATGATATGTGATAACAATTACAGTATCTTAAACAGCAATAGACAACATTGACAGTATCTAAAACCAAGTGATGCTCAATTCTTCCCTAACACCACAGGGGCTGAGAGAATGTTTGACGTCATTGAAGACATGACAAACTCACGACCCAATTATATGTTTATGCTGTGCTGGAAATACCTGACTCCTTTCGTGTCCCTGGTTAGTGTCTCTGCATTTCATTCATCTGTTTGAGCTTCATGGGTTTTTTTATTTGTCAAAAAGCCAACAATTCTCTCTGGTCATTATTTAGTTGTATATCCCTGGCTAAAGCCATTTCTCACATTCATCTGATTGCATTCTCCTTTTTCTTTTACATCCATTCTTCACAACTTCTATTTCTTCTCTTTGCAGGTGTCTTTTGTCTGTTCAATGGTTAAGTACAAGCCTCTCACTTTCAACCGCTGGTATGTGTACCCAGACTGGGCGTACGCACTAGGCTGGTTACTGGCCCTGTCCTCCATTCTGCTGGTGCCTGGATGGGCGCTGATCCGCCTGTTTACTGAGAAAGGAAGCCTAAAACAGGTGAGATTAAACATGATCACAAGATGAACAAGCCGCTGAAATATCAACAGGGCAGAGATGAAAATGTTTAACTTTTAACCAAAGCTAAACTGCATAAAAAACAAGAGTAAATCAACTAACAGATAAATGTTGTTTCTCTGTGTCTGTTTCTTGACAGCGTTGGCGCCACCTGTGTAGTCCTGACACAAAACTCCCTCTTATCTGTAAGCAACAATCTGAAATAGAAGAAAATACCTTCATTACAGAGATGCAAGACTTAATGAAGAGCAACACAAACTAAAAGATGCTCAACTCTTGCTATTTATTTAAATTTGTTGTTGTAATCTTTGTCATTTATGTTCTTGACAACAGCACAACTGCTGAACTGCAAAATGCATGTCATTGAACCGGTATTGTGCTTTTATGTCTGTATATTAAAATAAAAATTATATATATATATACTGTATGCGTATTTATATATATATATATATATATATATATATATATATATATATATATATATATATATATATATATATATATATATATATATATATATATATATATGCCACATATAGGCAAAATGGAGGTGCATATGTGCATATACAGGCCATATAGGTCTCCTATATTGCTTCTTTATATCCACATATAAGCCCTATACATACAAGATATGTCTCCTATAGCTCATGGCAGGATCTGGTCATTTTGTAGCTCATATCTCACTTTGGCAAATGTCATACATGATGCCTAGCTCATATTTTCTATTATCAAGGCAAGAACTAAGAACTAACTAAAATTAACTTATGTATGTGCGAACACGTGAAATTGGTATCACATGTAATTGGCATGTTATGGAATTTAAACTTCCCATGGCATGGCATTTTTCTATTATTTTATAATGTTTCCTGAGGTGTACTTATATTGTTAGTATGATTTTTACATCAAAAAATTTCATAATTTAGAAATGAAAGGCATTTTTTCTATACTGATGTTTGCCCTGTGGCTAAATGCCCTGTTTCAAGGGGCGTGTCTGCTGTGAGACTTCAGTGAAAACGCCCACTGTTGTGATTGGCTGACATCCTGCATTTGAAATATTGCCGAGGGGGCGTGGTTTAGCGACGCACTGCATGAACCATGGAGGGCTGGAGGAAGTTTTATTGCATTGTAATATATCTTATAATTCGTTTTTGTGTACATTTTTGACATTTATGTGCATTTAATTAGGTTTTAGGTCTGTATTATCTGTGCAAATAAGTAGGGACTTTTATTTTGATGGGTGTTGCAGTCTACGGAGCAATATGAAAAAAGAGGGAGCGCTGGTGAGAGCTCGCGGTTTATCTTTCAGTGGGTTTAAGCAGATTTAAAGTTTACAGTTTGTTTAGCACCCCCCGAAAAGACAATAGGTGTGTATGTGCTTGTTTACTGTCATTTGTAATGAGTATGTTTGTGTATTTCGCTGTTTTGTTATTTAATAATGCTATGGAGAGAGAGTTTGAAAAGGTTATGCGCACTTTGTTTTTTGTTCAGCTCTTACGGTGATTTTTGGAGATAAACGGTTAAACTCCTGAAACATAAGTAAAGTATAGCCATCATTTGGACGGGGTCCGCTACATTTATTGTACTGAGTTGTTGCTGTTAGCGCAAGCTTATTTGTAGCTGAGAGTTCTGAATAAACAGTCCCAGTCACGTCGACTCTGTCATTGCAGCGCGTTTTCTCTCATAAAATGCTTTCACCACAACTAACAGCAAAGACGACGTCGCATGAATACAGTAAGAGCTTTGCTGTGCTGCATAACAGCATCATTCATTATTACGGCAGTTTGGGAACAGAAACGATCGTTTTAGTCACTGGCTTGATTCACTGATGCACTAATTAGGACATCAAGACCGCGATCATTAAACGATCTAGAAAGAAAGTCTGTGTGAACTTGAATGATTCGCTACACATCAGAAATCACAGATCACAGATCAGGCATTAATGAACACTGTTACTCACTGTTTGTCACGGTGCTGTCAAATCCATATCGTAAAGTCTGTTTGTAAAGCCTGTGCTGACATAAGCTGAATCCATTTTCTCCGAGTGCTCTGGGCGGGCAAAGCAGAGGAAGGGGGAGGTAACCTTTCCTGTCATGACTTCAAAACAGGCAAGATTCCAGATTGGCTCGTCTGAACTCTCATTTTCTCAAAGGCAGAGAAAGACAGCCAGAACTCGGTTTACACCCATCAAAATTTCTAGCCACTTGGGGACCATAAACAGGCTAGGGGAACTCATATTAATGTTAAAAAAACCTCATAAAATGAAATTTTCATGCCATGGAACCTTTAACTATGGCAATAAAGTGAGAGGAGATGGAAAGCTATGATGTCTACACGTTTTCCTGAAACATTTACAAGGTAAATTCTTTCTTGTATGAAGATAGTGGAAAAGAAGGAAATGTATAACAAAATGGTATGTCTTTTTTTATTTTGTCAATCAAGCCTTTTTTCCTATTTCAAGGAACCTGGTCTCACAGAATTCCGTGAAATGAACACGGGCCTAAGAAATGAAAATGTGAAAAGGGTCTATTGTATCACCTGAAAACCAGGTCAGGCCATTTTGAGATTTTTTGGCGCTTCTCGAAGACAATATGGTTAGAAAAGGCGGGACTTAGCAAAGGGGTGGTTTGAGTACACAATTAAGATATCTATAAAATTTTGACTACTCAGAATGTTCATGCAAGATATCTACACTGAAATTCTTCCTAGTCACAAAGCTGAATGCAGATGTGGTGAAGTGAGTGACTCATTGCCACGTCACCCTCATTACATATATGGCCAATAGGGTTCTGTCCCTTGGGGTATATAGAGTCTGTGGATGCTCCCTGGGATACGTCATTGAAAGCCCGCCCCTTTGTCATTCATTCCAAGAGATCGCGGAGGTATGTGTATCAGCTGTGCAGTCGGGGTTGTTTAGATGTTAGTATTAAGTGTTTTATGGTGCCTTTTATTTGTTTAGTGTGACACTCGGCCATCGAGGCTGTGCGCGTTCTCGTGGTGACACCTTCATTGTGGTAAGTTTTAATGATATTTTGTAACCTTTCGGGTAGTTCGTTTGGTTGAGCGATCTGCAATGCGTTTTAGTGTGGCACGCCTTTGGGCTTCCGTTGGTGTGACGTCTCCTCACTTTCTGCGTCGGAGTATCAGCTGTTTATTGACTCACTAACAGCATATGAATTCTATGTGCCTGTGATTGTGTGTGTGCGCGCCGAAGTTGAATCAGGGTGAGTACATTTACTATCGTTTCTTTTAATCTACAACTGTTTTTAATTAGATAGTTAATGACTATTTGTGTTTAGGAGTTCTCTTTTGCTCGTGTTAAAGCAAGGCTGAGCAGCTACTTTAAAGGGGTCATAGAATGACATTTTTGTACAAGTTAATATGATTCTTTAGTGTCTAAATGAAAAGTTTGTAATATACTTTAATTAAAAATTCTCATTAGTATTGTAAGAAAACACTCATTTTACCTGGTCAAAACCAGCTCAGTTTTCAGCAAGTCATTTCAGTGCATGTGACTTTAAATGATAATGAGCTTTGCTCACCCCGCCCCCTCTGCTCTGTGGGGCGTTCGGTTCGACCAGACACAACACCACAACACACGTGGAGTGTTGCCTTGACAACATTTGAGGGTATATTTTCGAGAAATAATGGCAACGGGAGTCTCTGAGGAAACATCTGAGCAACCTTATCATTTTGAACCGGAGTCGGACTAGGAACAAGATGACGAACCCATCGAAGTTCGAACAGGACGTTTCTGAATGGTTGGTTAACGTCATGTCACTTTGATCTATCTTTGTACTGGCAGAGTAGTGTAGTTGCTATGTGTTTACTGATGTGTTAGTTCATTGACAGATTGATGTTATGTTATAAGATTTTTTTTTTTACATTACTTCTTAATCAGTAACAGACACCGTTATAAACCATGTACAAAAGTAAGCTTAGTGTAGTGTTACCACGTTAACTTTATCACCCGAGTACACAGTTTGTAATAACAAACATAACGCGTTGTTCATTATAAACGTGGGATTATGAATTATATTGAGAACATCATACACAGAAAGCATGCCGTAATGTAACTTGCCCTGTAAACTTTAGCCTCATTCATCGTGAAGCGATTTGCAAAGATTAATATAAAGGTTAATAAAACGTTACACTCATATCTTCCTGAGGTGCAGCAGGAACACGATCCTTTTTTCAAGAGCAGCTTATTAGCAAAACCTGCTTTATACTGACGCTCGTTTATAAAGCAGTCTGCTGAGAAATGATTCGCGCAAACATTGACGTTGATCGGGGGGAATATTCCCTTCTAAAACAAAACTCAGCAGCCACTGGGTCTTCAGCAGTTCGGATGTAGGAACATCAAAATGACTGCTGTGTTCGTTATTACACACAACAACAACACAACACCACAATCGCTTAGACGCCATTCTGTTCCAGAGTATCAACAATGGCGGACTGATGACAGCTCGCTCAGGGCGGGTCTGTGTTGAAACGCTGCTGTCAATCAACAATCTTAGGAGGGGCGTACACCGTGTAACGTCACACGGTCAGACGGCTCGATTTGAGACAGGGGAAAATATATAAGGAGATTAAAAAAAAAACACTGGATGTATTTTTATCATTATAGGATGGTTGTGTACAGGCACTGCCAACACACATTTCCGTATAATCAACTTGTAAAAGTGCATGTACCATTCTATGACCCCTTTAACGAACTTGCTGTCAGCAACCCATGCTTTTGTGAGCCACGTCTGCTGCTTTGTGGAAGCCGAATTGTACTGCTGGACTTCACTTTATCTATTGCTCAGGCAATTTATTCGTTCTTTCGGGCTCAAGTGGGTCAGAAGGAGTACTTTATTTGGTCTCATAAATTGTGTTTTGTTTATTTCTTATGAATGTGACTGGTTTATATTTTATTTTCTTTGTTTTTATTATAGATGATCATTTATTATAGATGATCATTTATCTCATAGCTTGATTTTGTTTTCATTATTTGTCTCATTTCGATTTGTCTATCTCTAATCATTTCTAAATTTATTTCTTTTCTGTATCCTGCAGGAGCTGGGTTCCCCTGGAGGCAGGCTGGTGGGTTTTAGCTGCAGGCCTTCACCCTAGATAGGGGTTAAAAGTGTGGTGTGATTCTTAATCACTATTTTGTAGTGGAGTGATTCTTCAAGGTGTGTTTCATTGCCAGATGCAGCTATAGCTAGCCTGCTTCTCTGTGGTCTCAGCCCCTGCCGTGATCATATTCTTTTGTTTTGGTTGCCTTAACTTTTGTTTATTACGTAATGAGACAATTGATTGTGTTTGTTTAATTGCTCTCTTTAATAAAAAAAATGCCTGTTTCTATTTGAACTCACGTCTCTTGCCTCTCATGAGCAAACGGACTTGTGTCCTATTTATTAGATTATTTCCCCGGTAATTCGGGGTGGCGTAGTCACTACTAGACGGCCACGTATTGCTACACAGATATCTCCAAAGAAAGATCCTCCTAGTCAAAAAGCAGACTGAGATATCTATAGTTAAATTGAAGATATCTTTTAATTAGTTTTGACTGGGACGAATTCCAATTCAAGATATCTCTAAGTTTTGCCTAGTCAAAAATCCAGTTCAAGATATCTACAACTGTAATTTGTATAGCACATTTCATACACAGGGGCAATTCAAAGTGCTTTACACAGAAATGAAGTTAAAATATTCATAAGTGAATACAATAAAAATATACATAGTATAACAGTTATAGTGGGAATTAAAAGAAAATATAAAATAAAGATGAAATCCCCTATCTGGGGTGGAAGAAAATGGAGAGTCAGGTTTACTTTAAAAATACTTTAAAAATATTTGTCAGGTAACTGTGCGTTTAGACAGTACCCTTACAGACAAATCTTCTTGGCCTAACTTGAGGGCGTTCTCTAGATGTTTTACCCGTCAGAGCAGATCTAAACGGGTCTTCCTCGCACCGGAGCGAGTACTCAAAAAATATTTGTCAGGTAACTGTGCATTTAAACATTACCCTTACAGACAAATCTTCCCGGACAGGAACACCGGGGCTATCTCTACTTTGTTCACGATATCTACATATGTATTTTTGGATATCTTAAAAAACGACAAATTAAATATATCTCCAATTTGATTATGACTAGACAAAACCCAGTTAGAGATATCTCAAATTATAATTTGCATTAGTGGCAATTCAATTAGAGATATCTCTAATCAGAAATCCCAGTAGAAATGTGATTTTTACAGATATGTTTAATTACAATTTCTACTAGTCAAAACTAATTTGTAGATATCTGAAAATATTTTCCAATTGAAGTCAATGGAACAATATGACTAGTCATAAAAGCATTGTAGATATCTGTAATGTATATTACGACAAGTCAAAATTGCAGAAGAGATATCTGGAACTGGATTTATGACTAGTCAAAACTGATTTATGACTAGTACGGGAAGGAGTATTTAATACTAAGACGGCTTGCCATACACAAGAGCCGATGGCATTTTACAATCAAAGCCGACATAATGACGCAATCGGTCACGAGACATACGACGTAACGTTTCTTCCGGCTGTAAAATTTGAAATGTGTTTAGGATCTTTGGCGGATGGACTTGATGCTGCTGATCGCTTTTGGGGATTTTCTTTACACAAATCAATCATTTGGCTTCGGAACACTTGGAATATTTGTACTTTTTGAATAAATTGTGCCTGCAGTCGTATCTGCCTGTTATATCCTGTTTTGTATAATACACCAATGGGTAGGTTTAGGGAAGGGATTGGGTTATGTGTTCAAAACGTGTCTGAATACTGTAAATAAAATAATTGTAAATAAAATTATGCTGGCTGATTAAATCGAGAATCACACTCCATGTCATAATGGCAAAATCATAGTTTTATGACGATAACCATGCCCAACGCCTGTATACTGTCATTGACTTGCATAGGAATCACTTCCGTGGACCCATCACAGAATTTTCGGCGATTCCGTGAAACTGCCACGGATTTTGAGTTAAGGGGCCTGTGTTCATTTCACGGAATTCTGTGAGATCAGGTTGAACCAAGTTCACATTACACAGGGCTTAAAGTATTCCGGCACCGTGCCGGATCTCCGGCGTGCGGCTTTTGGAAAATTTCTATAAATAAAAAAATAAAAGAAAAATTCTATAAATAAAAAACTGTGTTGATATAACATTCGAGTTCATGAGTTCGCCTACCAATGGTTTGAGAGTAACATGCAGAGTCATCTGGCATTGGTGTTGACGTCGCAGACGAGCACACACTTCCAGCCAATCAGCGATCAACAGGCAGACGCGCTCATTCATGACAGAAGGGTTTTTAGCGCGATATCTTGTATATTCAAGTGATCGCAATGCTAAAGTGGCATAACTATACAGTTGTATCTGCATAAATAAGTTGTATCTGTATTAGAGTAAAGGGTGGGAGAGTGATCCAGTGTGGATTACACCTCTTTATAAACATAACCAACTCTGAGAGCACAGTTGAATGACTTTAATTGAATGACGAATAAGTGACTCCTGTCCATCATCATGTGCACACTGACCAGGACATCTGCAAGTTTTAAACCGTAGACCTCATCCCCCACAGCTGCTGAAAGAGGATTGAATCAACGATTATTCAGTTCCCTTTCAGTCGGTCACATTCGACGTACGTCGGAAATGACCAACGAATTGGGATCTGTTTTCAGAGACCAATCTACTTCGAGTGTATAGAAACGAGCCAATGAACATTGGCATGCGGTTCATGCATTCCACGCGCCGCCCCGCGTTGCGGGTATAAATACGGCAGTGGAAGTACCGCATATCGCTTTCAACTTCGGAGCCGAGCATTTCTATGTTCCTACAAAGAGTGTTTTGTCTAAGAGTCATGAGAGAGAGAGGAAAACTGCATACCTGCTTCCAGTGTCGGTGTTACAGCGGTGGTCGCGAGCAAAGAAGAAAACAACAGCTGTTCTCACAGCTCGCTGGGCGTTTTCCTTTGAGTGCTCACAGCAGGCTTGCACCTTTGAACTGCTGTGAGCCGCGGCCATTTCCCCTGTGTGCCTCGGCACTTCTCGGAGCGGTTTTTCCTCTACTAAAAGAGCAACACGGTTTGACGGCTAGCGTTTCATTTGTGGCTCTGGCAGTGGACAGATGTCAATTGCTGCATCGGAGAGAGGGCTGTTATGCGCTGGAGATGATGATGCTGAGTTTCCCAGTATAATAGTGTGTGCTCATGCTGAATCAGATTCAGTGTTGACAGCCATGCCTTCCTTGGTGGCTGCCCGGATGTGCATCGGAAAAATTTAGCAGTGTGGAACTATTTGGTGTCAAAATATGGAACACCAAAAGGGCCATAAACTGTATAAATTTTTTCCCTCTCTCACTACTCTCTGTCCTGCATGCACGAGGGTAGTCCCGACTCAGGGGTTATGCAGGAACTGCGTACAGTGATGGACCTTGCTCTCTGGGTGACGGAAGTCACTGCACGCTCCCTGAGTCAGGCGATGTCCACATTAGTGTTCCAAGAACCTGGGGCTAACTTGGCAGATATGCGTCAGCCCGACAAAGTTCAGTTCCTCAACACCCTGTCTGTCAGACTGGCCTCTTCGGTGACGCCGTCGAGAACTCGCCCAGCAGTTCTCGGTGGCCCAGAAGCGGATGGAGGTGGTTTAAAAAAAATAAAAAAAACATCCTGCTGCTAACTGCTGCCTAACTGCTGCCTCCACCCAGTCGTCGGCTGCAGCGCCTCCGTCTGCTTGTCGCCGAGGGTGCCCCCCCTGCGTCCGCCTCCGCCCCTGGTAAGCCAAGCAGCAGCCTCCACCAGGTGGCCGGGCACAGGGGATGTGCCCAACCCGTCCAGGGTTCCGCGAGTCCGCTTGCAAGCACAAGGGCAAGTGGCCCTGGAACGGGCAGCCCAGCGAGATGGCGAACTGCTCGGGGAGACGGTGTCCGCACCCCACCCTCCCCCAGGGGAGGACCGGGGGGAGAATATTTTTCGGTTTCTGTCCTGCCGCTGGCTCTCCGGAGTCCAGCGGTACCCACATTCTCAGAGCAGTTTCCTCCCTCCCTGGGCCCTGAGAAGGTCAGGTTGGCAGTGTGCGACGCCCCCGGGCCTTGCCACTCCTTTCCTCCCCTCTCCCCCTTCGCCAGGGGGCAGCAGTGTGGGCACCGAGGACGCCCCCGGGCCTTCTCACCCATACTCTGCCCCACCTGGAGTACTCAGGCAACACTCTGGGCCGCCTCCGGGCCTCCCGAGTCGGGTCTGCGTACTCCACCTCGCTGCCCCACCCCGGGTACGTCTGTGGTGCCATTGGTCCCGCTTGTTCGGGGTTCGCTTGTATATATATAATAGGCTAAATTATTGAATTATATATATATATATATATATATATATATATAATAGGCTAAATTATTGAATTATATATATATATATATATATATATATATATATATATATATATATATATATATATATATATATATATATATATATATATATATATAATTCAATAATTTAGCCTACTTAATTTTGTTATCACGGGAAATGATGCACTCGAAATGTGAATCATTGTCTGTCCATCATTTTGCATGACCATAAAGAAAAATGCCACGTCAATATTGAAAATGTTTGCATCTTAAACCATGAGGGCAGGCCAGTAGATATCATATCGCAATGTGCAAACTTTGCGCGAGAGTTATGCCGGTGAGGGTCTTAAATGCCAGTCAATTATTCAAAGTGAAAGTAAAAAAACTAACCGTTTATCTGACTGCATTATGGGCGCATATTCTATTAGAGATGACGAGAGGTTAATCAAATTAATTTTTTTATATTTCACTCGTGGCCTATTGTGGGAAAAATAATCTATTTTCGTGAATCAAGAAGTATTTAAATGGTAAAATGGTAAATGGACTGCATTTATATAGCGCTTTTAACAGACCAATGGCCATCCAAAGCGCTTTACATCTTGCCTCACATTCACCCATTCACACACCGACGGCAGTGTCAGCCATGCAAGGCGCCATCCAGCTCGTCGGGAGCAGCTGGGGTTAGGTGTCTTGCTCAAGGACACCTCGACACTTGGTCAGGTGGAACCGGGGATCGAACCACCAACCTTCCGGTTTGTAGACAACCTACATGAACCACTGAGCCACTGCCGCCCAATAGTGTTAAACAAGTTGTTTTTGAAATGAGTAGCAGACTCAGAGTAGCAGGATGTCGGTTGCGTTGATGCGCTGTGAAATATTGTGGGGCTTATGAATTGTAGTAGGCCTAGCTAATATTAATTTAATAATAAAAGTAGCCTAATCATAATAATAATTTAATATGCTTCCGTGCATGTCCGCTGCTCCTCTGGGAAGGGCTAAACGGCTTCCACAAGCACGACATCAAAGCAATTAATGTTTTAAATATCCGACTGAACTTCATTCCAGCGATGTCTGTGAAAAAGGGATGTGTGCTTGACAAGCTCACACCTCTGTTTGCCGCTGTGCGCTCAATCCATTATTCTATTTTAAGCAATCAGTAATCTGGGGGTCCAGACATGTAAATGAAGGGGCCTCGTGGCTATGGCCCTGGTGTGAAATGCCTGCGAATTACATTGTTTTTTCCAATCTCTTATATTTGTACTTTTTGCACATAAATTGGCTTATTCTTAGCCTACTGTTGACATTGAAAATTATGTTTTTCTGAGGGTTTAGTCAATTAAATTCTTAATTGCCGTTTTGACCGTTTCCACCTGGGCATTTTAGTCATATTGGCTAATTCTCTTTAATGTATTTGCCCTGTTTTGATCCAATTTCCTGAGATTTGTTTGTTTGTTTGTTTGTCATCAACATTTTTTGGTGCTCTCCAACACACAAATTCCCCCGAAACCCCTGTAGAGGGACAGATGTCCACCCAACATAGCTTTACAAAATCCTGTGGGAAAAACGGATCATGATCATTATGAACTTTCCTCCAGTCTAGTACAACAATGTTCCTCAAAGTCAGTAAAGCTGATTAAGCCAAATTAAAATGTCATTGAACAAACTAGATTTGGGCTAAGCCCCGAATCTTTAAAATGTCTGGCTCCGTCCCTGGCAGATACATTATTATACTGTTGTTTTTTCTTTTGTTTGCCAAATAACGTATTTGTCCACTCACCCAGCCCCCGACCCCACTGAAAAAAAAAAGTTCAGGCGCAGGATTTTTTTTTGCTTTAATCCCTGCATTACAGTTTATACACATCCACACATTCACCGTTATATCCACCAAATGCAATGCAAAATGCAATGTTTTGCAATGTATTGTCTTAATGCAGTTTCTAGATGAATATGGCTGAAAGGTCGTTACAGTCTAAATGTAGCAAAAAACAAAACAAAAAAAGTATATAGAACAAACATTCAAGTAATCATCATCATAATCATCCCACATCTATCTGAGCATTTCACTGTGGTTAATGAATTTGAAGAAAGGTTTTGGTAACACACATATAGGTGAACATATAGATGCATATATCCGTGCATATGCACACATATAATTGTGCATATATGTACCTATATAGGTATATGTATGCACGTATGCCGAAATGTCTGCTTTGTTGAGTATCCTTGTAAGCACAGTCTTCAATTAGTTAAATAAAGTCTTAAATGACGGTAAAGAGTTGTGAGGACATCGGATACATGTCAGATCTGTCTTAAAGTCACAGCAGCCATTAAACCCTTAAAAAGAAGATCATTCACTGCTCTTTACTAAACTTGTATAGCTTTAATAAGGATTAATCTATATTTAAATTATAATTTATTTAGACTGTGAAGTGTTTGATTAATTTATAAAATTTCTGTATATTTCTTAGTGCTGGGCGGTATGACCAAAAATGTATGTCACTGTATTTTTTCTAAATTATACTGTTTACTGTTAAAGCTGCACTATGTTACTTTTCTGTACACTAGAGGTCACCTATTCAAAACAAAGGAGTAGTTTGATGATGCCAAGTTTGAGCGCAGAATCTCTGGGACATGTGGTCTTCACCTCACAGCCAGTGGAAAAGAATCGGGATAGGGCTCGGGCAGAAATCATGTTCATGGATGCGATTATTAACGTTACTGTAGTATGAAGCAGAGCAGGACCGAGTGTTGTGGAAGCTGAGCAAGGCCGCTGGAGCGATTGTTAAAAAGAAAAGAGGAAAACATGCCTCACGAGCAGCGGGAATGTTATTATGGCATAGTTGCCGGCGGGACTTTTATTATGCCACAGTTGCCGGTGCCACTTCCGCTTTTCTGGTTCGTGTTTAGATAAGTAGAGTATATGAAATATGTCCATAAAACACTTAAACGCACTCGCTCCGGTCTATAGCTGTGCTATATTATCCATGTGGTGAGCGTTGTTAATCTCATCTCGATTCAGCCATAGGCTGTAATGCGATCTCAGCTGTGTCTTCACTACAGTGCAACAGTGAAACGGGACCCTCTCAAACAGTGTTGCGCTGCACCACATTTCAAACGTTGGTGTGGCGGAGGGGGCGTGGTTTTGCGAGGTCGGTAGCGGGAGAGAGAGTGGAGCCGAGTGGTGAGTAAGTAGGTCAAGTGCAGATGAGTAACACCTGTGTCTGATTGCAGTAATTGGCGTGGAGAGACTGCATATAAGCCGCAGCGGGGAGAGAGTCGAGAGAGAGAGCTTGGACTGGGACATCGCGTATGCCTGCCTGAGAAACGCAGTGAAACCCAAGTGATTAAGCTGAAGCAGTTTCGAGTGTATTGTTGCCGTTTATGCACCCACGAGCGCTTGTTCTGTCTGAATATAAAGTTTTGAGTAATAAAATTGCGAGTCCCAGTCACGCCGACCCCGCCTTCTTCCTTCCTCACACACACATCAAACACAAACCTAACTACACGGGTGCCGAAACCCGGGAAGGAAGAAGAACGCCGCTGCCATGGAGACCTCGTCAAGAACGCCACTTGCGGACCTGGTACAATCGCTCGCCGGTCTTCATCAGGAAACACACCAAGATCTGCGGGCCGTCAGGGAGGAGCAGCAGAAGAGGTTCAAGGCTCTCCTCCAGGCTCAGCATGAAGACTGCAAGCTGTTCCAGAGCTGGGTAGACCGGGAGATTCGGGCCGTCCCCACCCCCGCCAACGACTCGGCAGCCGACATCCCCCTCTCGAAGATAGGACCACAGGACGACCCTGAGGCATTCGTCGACCTCTTCGAGAGGTACGCAGAGGTCCGGGGATGGCCCAAGGCGGACTGGCCAATGCGGCTCCTGCCATTGCTGTCCAGAGAGGAATCTCCTGGTCTACGACGACCTGAAGTGCGCCATTCTCCAGCGGGTCGGTCGGACACCGGAGCAACATTGCCAGCGGTTCCGGACCCTGGCCCTCGATGAGTCCGGCTGGCCCTTCGTCTTCACGCAACAGCTCCGGGACTCGTGCCGCAAGTGGCTGATGGCCGACGGAAGCGGCGTCGAGGGAGTCATCAATCGCGTGGTACTGGAGCAGTTCGTGGCGCGGCTTCCGAGGAAGACCACGCAGTGGGTCCAGTGCCACCGCCCGACGTCGCTGAACCAGGCCATCCAGTTGGTGGAGGACCAGATGGTGGCGTGCCACGGGGTCGGCGAGCCCCTGCCATCGACTTCTCTCTCTCACTCTCTCTCTTTTCTCCTACCCCTTCCCTCTCTCTCTCTAAACCTGTCCCCCTTCCCAGGTCTCGCGGCAGGCTGCTGCCCAGACCAGCGCCAAGATGGAGGACAGGTGCTCCATCCGAGGCACCGGCAGTTCCCAGACCGTGCCCAGGGGAGGGGGAGTGACAACCGACCCGTTCCCCTCCTAATCCCCACCGGCACTCTCTCCACGCCAACACCCTAACCTACTTCCAGCCACTAGGGCGGCGGGGAAGTCTGGGCTGGCTTGCTGGCGCTGTGGGGACTTGCCTGAACACAAGAAAAAAGTGTTTCAAGCTGAATAGGCCCTTTTCACGACATCAGAAAACTTTGCCTTTCCTCAATGCAGTGTATACGCACTTCTGTTGAACCGTACTCACGTTGGATACTTCAGGAGAGTGCCAGAACTGGCTACCTAACAACTCGTATAAAGTTTAGAATAATAATGTTTACGTATTTACAAGGTTTTATTTACAAGGTTTTTGTAGTTAGTTTCGTTTAATAACGTTAATGATCATTTCCAGTTTACCATTCTTTAACATGTACGTTAACTGGATGGGAAGCCTTATTCCAAAACGCTTACCTTTTAAAATCAAACCGGTTCGGTTCAATGTATTTTTATCCTTTATCAAGTTTAGAACGTGTTGTAAGCAAAAGTTTGTCTGAAAGTCGCTGTACATCATCTAAACGTATTTCTGGCAGATGTACAGCCAGGCGAGAACAGCCTTTCCTCGGCTAGTCCTTCTGCCGTCTGCCGCTGGCTCTGATGTCTCAGGGCGATCTTTGGTCTCATGAATCTATTTGCTTGCCAAATCGTTTTGACTGAGGGCAAAGTGAAGTTTCATAACTTCATAACTAAAAATTTTTTTGGGCAATTTAACTTTAGACTGGGTTGTGTTTTATGAATTATTTAATTTTATTACAGTGATATAGCTTATGCACACTTCTTTTCTGAATCACATGTTAATGTGTAGGCCTATATTTTTATTTTATTTTTAAATGTAAATGGAAACAGGCATGGATTTGTTTTATATTCCGTTTGTTATAAATATACATTCAGTGAAGATGATCCAGGTATGCGTTGCCCGAACCACAGTTGTGTGGCTATTAATGTTTAATATTTTTTTAATGCAAATGAAAAGAGGCAGAGTGGTGTTTTATGACATATTTCGTTTTATTGGATACATACAGATGCCCCAACACCTGTGATGAGACGACTCCACGCCTGTGAAGAGACGACTCAACACCAGCGTTATGGCCTAAATTAATACACGACTGATTAACTTTTTCGAACATTATTCTTTAACATTGTCTTTCTAACATTTTTACTGTTCATCAATGAAATGCACTTTCTGTAAAGCTGCTTTGAAACAATGTGTATTGTGAAAAGCGCTATACAAATAAATTTGAATTGAATTGAATTGAATACAGGAGTGAGAGCGAGCTGTCATTCAGGAGCAGCTCCTGGAGTGCCTTGAACTTGCGTCTATTTCGCTTCAAACGCTCGATTTCTATGCACGTCCAATTCGCTGCGGATGCGTGAATGGATTCAAAATGTTCACACGTCAAACTAGACGCGATAGACACTCTATTGACGCTCTATTCATGTTTGGTGTGAACGCAGCATAAAACTCCATAACGTTTCATTATGCTTGGCGGATGTAATCATACACGGCTCTGTGTCGGAACGGAAGTTGCGTGACGTCATGTGAAAAGGGCCTATTAGAGGCTATGCTAGACATGGGGGTAATAGAAGAGTCCGGCAGTGACTGGGCGAGCCCAATAGTTTTAGTACCTAAACCTGACGGCTCGGTCCGGTTCTGTGTGGACTATCGTAAAGTAAAAGCGGTGTCGAAGTTTGATGCTTATCCAATGCCGAGGGTTGACGAATTGCTTGATCGGCTAGGGACTGCTAATTTTTATTCGACACTGGACTTAACAAAGGGATATTGGCAGATCCCCTTGTCTCCTATGTCCAAAGAAAAATGTCTCCTTCAAACTGTGGCTCGTGTCACGCGCCGCTCAGTTCCGGAGACCGCCATGTGATCTGCGCTCTCTGCCTGGGCCGTGATCACGCCGCTGCCGCACTCCTCGCCGGCGGATGCCCGGAGTGCGAAGAACTGACGATGTCGACCCTACGGGCTCGACTCGATCAGTTTGAGGATGACATCCCTCCAGTCCCTGCTAAGCCGCGCAGAAAGAAGCGCCGCTCGCAGCGGACTCCGGAGTTCGCGGAGAGAAGCTCGCCGGAACCCTTCCCGCCGGCTTCTCTCTCGCCTTCCCCGTCCCCACCCCAGGCCGCCATTTCTGTTGCCGCCTCTGGGGATGAGGCGGATGCGGCCGCGGAACGCGCCGACAGCTGCTCCATCATGGCTTCCGACAGTGAGGACTGGTCTTTTCAGCGGAACTGTTGCGCCTTCTCACCCGGGCTGTCGAGCAGCTAGGCCTCGAATGGTCTCCACCCAAGGTGGCAGCGCCGAATCGACTTGACGGATGATTCCTAAACAGTCGCCGCCGTGCACCCACCTCCAGGACTGCGCCTTTTCTGCCAGAGCTTCACGAGGAGCTTGCGAAGTCCTGGAACGCGCCATTCTCCGCGAGGGTCTCGTCTCACGCTTCTTCGACGCTCTCACAAGTTGACGGCGCGGCTGAGAAAGGCTACAATGCTATCCCTCCCGTGGAAGAGGCGGTCGCAGCGCACCTTTGCCCGCCCTCTGGTTGGCGCTCAAAGGCTGCCCTCCCGTCTAAGGCCTGCAGAATGACGTCATCGCTGATCGGCCGCGCTTTCGCTGCCTCCGGTCAAGCGGCGTCTGCTCTGCATTCTATGGCCGTGCTGCAAATCCTCCAAACTAATCTCTTCCGCGACCTGGACGAGAAAACGGGTCACGGATTTGAGAAGCGCGACGGATCTCGCCCTCCGCGCTACCAAGACCGCAGCACAGGCCCTCGGACGCTCTATGGCCTCCCTCACGGTAGCTGAGCGCCACCTCTGGCTCACGCTCGCGGATATGCGAGAAACGGAGCGCGCTGCCTTTCTCAACGCCCCGCTCTCCCCGTCCGGACTCTTCGGCCCAGCGGTCAAGGGGATCGTCGATCGTTTCTCTGAGGTGCAGAAGACGACTCAAGCTATGAACCTCTTCCTGCCTCGACGCCCCGGCGCTAGCAATAGCTCCGCTGCTCGCCGTCCTCGTGACCAGCCAGCACCGAGCTCCACGCAGTGCCCAGCGCGGCCCCCTTCGTCTCAGCGAAAACCAAGTGGCCGCGCCAGATCGCGCTCTTCCAGCAGAGGCAAGCCTCCCCCTCGGGGGCCCCGGCCTAGGATCACGCTGATGTCAGAGCCTCAAAAGTCCTCCTAGCCAGAGGGGGGAAACGACAATTAAGTCCCGCCGCGGCCGGACCACCGTCAAAACTCGTCTTCCTGTCAGCCCCCACCACTGTGGTTGCTGCAGATGTTTCTCACGCAGCCAACGAGCCGGCAAACCTGCCCTCTCGCCTGCCCACAACCGCCGTTTTTACGGCGAACCAGAGAAATTACAAAAGATGCATTTTTTCTGGTTGCACGGCTCACGCCGTATGTGTTTCAAATGCAGTAAACGTGCCCACTTTTCTGTGTTCACCCCTGCACCCAAGCACCACAAATCCCGTGTCTCTCACTCACATAAAGCAGCCACCGGCCGCTCGAGTGCTAGAGTTAGGTCACGTGTCCGCTTGTTTGCGCCCACGCCTAACCACCATACGCGCTGTCACACAGCCACTCTTAACCGGTCATGTTCCACGCGTAAGAGTTGTGCCCGCTCAAACGCGCTCACACATTTTCGCGAACATTCTGCCTCCGGCGCTACGCGCCGCGCCACACACCATTTGTTCTCCGCCCAGGGTGGCCGAAACGATGAGTGTAGGGCCACACACAGGGTACTCCCCGCTCGAAGCGGCAGAGACGCAGTGTGTAAGGCGGCCAGCCATCGCGAGCGATCAGCCGGCCCACAGCACAGAGAGCGCTCTGCGCCCGCCCCTCCCATACGGGCTATCGAACCCGCGAAGCGCGGCGTTTCGAGTCCGGAGGCCGTTCTATCCCGTGTGGCACACGCGAGAGCGTGGGAAGCCATTCCAGGTGTATCAAAATGGGTGCTGAGAACAGTAAAGCATGGCTATACTCTGCAGTTCGCTCGCCGCCCTCCGCGAGGAAGTAGCACATCTACTTCGAGCGGAGATAGCCACACTGCTTTGCAAAGGGGCTATAGAACCGGTTCCCCATTCTATGAGCGAGTCAGGCTTTTACAGCCGGTATTTTCTCGTGCCGAAAAGGGATGGGTCGCTCAGACCGATTCTGGATCTGAGGCGTCTGAACAAAGCTCTTATGAGAAGATCGTTCAAGATGCTCAAAACCAAGCAGATCCTCGCGCATATTCGCCCGAGAGACTGGCTAATCTCCCTAGATTTGAAAGATGCATACTTTCAAATCAAGATAACGCCGCGTCACAGGCCATTCTTACGATTCGCCTTCGACGGCCAGGCTTATCAATACACCGTCCTTCCGTTCGGCCTGTCACTAGCACCCCGTACATTTACGAAGTGCATGGACGCGGCCCTCGCTCCCCTGAGAAGTCGAGGGATGCGAGTGTTGAACTATCTGGACGATTGGCTCATCCTGGCGCAGTCAGAGGCCAAGCTCCTCGCCCACAGGGCAATGCTGCTCAGCCATCTGGACAGCCTGGGGCTCACGGTCAATTGGACCAAGAGCTCATTAGTGCCCACGCAATCAACCTCATTTCTGGGTTTGAATCTGGACACTGTGGCAATGTCAGCCCACCTGTCACCCCAACGCGTGCGCCAAGTTCGGCGCATGGCTGCGTACTTCCGGCCGGGCAAAATCGCACCTCTCAAGCTTTTTCAGAGGATGCTGGGACGTATGGCCTCAGCTGCAGCTGTGCTCCAGCTGGGCCTAATGCGCATGCGCCCGCTGCAACGCTGGTTAAACGCCCGAGTGCCTCACAGAGCCTGGGCGTCCGGAGGCTTCCGGATCAGAGTGACTCAGGGCTGCGTTTCAGCCCTAGAGCCCTGGTTAGTAGCCGACTGGTACCAGCGGGGAGTGACAATGGGACACCGCAAGGTCACACCGCAAGGTCATCTCGACGGACGCCTCCACCTCGGGTTGGGGCGCCGTTTTCGAGGGCAGATCGGCCTCGGGCCTCTGGTCGAGCCGGGAAAAACTCCTACACATAAATTGTTTGGAGATGATAGCGGTAGAGAACGCGCTCAAGCAGTTTCTCCCTCTTATACGGGGACACCACGTGTTGGTCCGGTCGGACAATACCACAGTGGTGTCCTACGTGAACCGGCAGGGCGGTGTCAGGTCCAGGTGTCTGGGCAATCTGACAGAACGCCTGCTTGTGTGGGCACACAGCTCGCTGCGCTCGCTGAGAGCTGCGCACGTACCGGGCCACCTCAATGTGGGCCCGGACAAGCTGTCCAGGGGCCTCATTCTCCCAGGCGAATGGTCCCTGCACCCTCAGACAGTCCAGCTGGTATGGCGCCTATTTGGCAGAGCGGAGCTCGACCTCTTTGCAACAAAAGAGAACGCCCGCTGCCCGAGGTTTCTGTCCAAAAGCGAGGATGCGCTGTCCCAACCTTGGCCCAGCCTCCCGCTGTATGCTTTCCCGCCGATTTCCCTATTGCCCCAGGTCATAGCGAAAATCAGGGAGACGCGCCGCCCGGTGCTCCTTATAGCGCCGCGCTGGGAGAACCAGGTTTGGTACCCAGAGCTGGTGAAGCTGTCGCACTCAGCCCCCTGGCCAGTTCCGCTGAGAGCAGACCTCCTCTCTCAAGCCGGAGGGTCAGTTTGGCATCCCCATCCAGAGCGATGGTCTCTGCATGTATGGGTGACCAACGGATACCCGTTGACCTGCCCGAAGGGGTTATGAACACGATTTCACACTCTAGAGCCCCCTCGACGAGGCGGTTATATAGTTCTAAGTGGTGGTTGTTCACTGAGTGGTGTGTTTCCAAGGGATTGGACCCACAGCAATGTGGGGTCCAGCGGGTGCTCTCCTTCCTCCAGGAGCTTTTGGAACTGGGCAGGTCCCCTTCCACGCTCAAAGTGTATGTGGCGGCTATAGCAGCGTTCGCTCAGACGACGCTAGGTAGCACGCTAGGAAGGAACGAGCTCATTATCCGTTTCCTCAGAGGAGCCAGACGGATGAATCCCCCGTGGCCCCCATCGGTTCCTATATGGGATCTGGCCTTGGTCCTAGAGGCCCTGAAGGCTCATCCCTTCGAACCGCTCGAGACTGTGGAACCAAGGTTCCTTTCGCTAAAAACCGCGTTCCTGATAGCTCTGGCTTCAGTAAAACGCGTGGGGGATCTACACGCGCTCTCAATGAGCCCGACGTGTATGGAGTTCGGTCCAAATGACTCCAAGGTCATTCTTAGGCCGAGGCATGGTTATGTCCCCAAAGCGATCGGCACTCCCTTCAGGGCGC
This sequence comes from Romanogobio albipinnatus, assembly GCA_023566225.1. Taxonomy (NCBI): domain Eukaryota; kingdom Metazoa; phylum Chordata; class Actinopteri; order Cypriniformes; family Gobionidae; genus Romanogobio; species Romanogobio albipinnatus. The sequence goes on along the minus strand of CM042251.1, from coordinate 13,114,772 downwards.
AGATTGTCTCCCTCTCGGCTCTGCCAGCATCCGACGAGGGGGACGGTGGCAATGTCCTCTGCCCTGTCAGGGCATTGAGGGTTTATGTCACACGCTCCGCCGCCTTCAGGCGTTCTGAGCAGCTATTCGTTTCGTTTGGAGGGCGCACTAAAGGTCTCGCCTCCTCGAAACAGACCCTGTCCAGGTGGACAGTGGATGCGATTGCAGCAGCTTACGCTTCCAAGCACCTGCAGTGCCCGCTAGGTGTCAGAGCACACTCCACTAGAGGCATGGCCTCTTCGTGGGCTTGGGCCAGAGGGATTTCCATCCACGACATTTGTATGGCGGCAGGTTGGGCCTCCCCGTCTACATTCGTGAGATTCTATAATCTGGATGTTCCTGCCTTACAGGCTAAAGTGTTATCAGTTTGATAGGGCTGTTGGCTCTGCCCAGTGATTCTGTGCAGACATAGCTCACGTACTGGTAGCTAGTTCGGTACTATGCTTACGTAAGTTTGAAGGAGACCGGCAGTGCCGTTCCCTCATTTACGAGACAAGCTGTTGTGAGTTTGAAGGTGACCGGCGGTGCCGCTTCCTCACTCATAAAACAAGGCATTGTGAATTTGAAGGCGACCGGCGTTGCCGTTCCCTCATTCATGAGACAAGGTGTGGTGAATTTGAAGGAGACCGGCAGGTGCCGTTCCCTCATTCATGGGACAGGGTGTTGTAACCACCCGTTGTAACCACCCGTCAGTTCGAATGAAGTGTCTGTATATGCGGTGGCCCGTTTTCCTTTCCGGCCACCCTGCTCGAGCAGTGTTATTGTCCCCGGTTCCCTGGGATACATATGCTGTATGCGAGGAGCGCACGGCGTTGACAATATGTTCCCGTAGCGTAAGGAACTTACGCAATACGAGAGAACCTCTCGTAAGAGAACGATACTCGGTTACTTAACGTAACCTCGGTTCTCTCTAGAAGAGGGAACGAGTATTGCGTTCCTTGCCGTGCGCCCCGCGGGCTTTTACGCTTCAGAACTACGAAAACCGAATATGCAGCCCGTGAGCCCCGCTTATATACACGTGGCCACGCCCCACCTGTAGGCAAATGAAGCCAGGTGGGCACGAAACGCCCTCATTGGTCGCCACGTCACGCGGGCTCACCGATAGGCTGCTGCAGTTGCCAGCAGAGCAGCCAATAGCACGCTGGAATAGCCTGCTATGGTCTGCCAGGCTGCCGCACTGCGTTGACAATGTTACAAAATTAAGGATAATTTGGGGTTTTTCAGAAATCTCGAAGAAAGAATACTTTCCCGTAGCGTAAGGAACTTATGCAATACTCGTTCCCTCTTCTAGAGAGAACCGAGGTTACGATAAGTAACCGAGTATCGTTTTGAGTAATAAAATCGCAAGTTCCAATCACACTGACCCCGCCTTCTTCCTTCCTCACACACACATCAAACACGAACGTAACTACAGTTGGTTAAGTGACATATACCAGTATTGCGGTCTCATCAAAATTTATATCAAAACAAAAATAAACACCGGTATTCAGTATGAACCGGCCCAGCACTATGTTGTTCTGTTCTTGAATGTTGTTTCTACATTCATTTGGAGATTAAATGTGAAATGTTTATAATATTAAAGTATAAAATAAATTATTATATATATATATTAAAAACTGTGTAAAAATGCTAGGTGTCATGTCACAGGTGCGATTAATCATGATTAATTAAAGGAAAAATGATAATCAATTGACAGCACTAGTTGAATAATATTAATTTGTTTCTTTGCTTGTTTTTGATGTGCCATTTAAAGGCTGTTTAGTAAAGTGAACTGTTACACCTTCGATCTCAAAGTAAAAAAGAGGTGCTAAAGTCTGATTTTGTGGTGGCTGCTTTAAAATTAAATTATTATAACCTTAATTCAAGTGATGAATGGTTTTCAAAGTCTGACAGTAATCAGTGTTGAGTGCGACTGTATGGTTAACCCTGGTTTAAATGTTTGAAAATGATTAACACTTAAAAAAGGAATCAAAAAGGAATGAAATGTAATCAGTTAATAAAGTAATTGAAATAGTTACATTACTTATTACATTTTAAATAGGGTAACTTGTAATCTGTAACTTATTACAGTTCCAAAGTAACCTTCCCAACACTGCTTATAACCAAATAAACGCGAAGGAAAAGTAACAACACATATTAAACCTTTAAAACATCAAGACTATTACAGTTTTGGGTGCTGTGTGTTTGTTTAGGTTTGGATGGAGGCAGGAACTCAGATCTTTTTCTCCTATAGTGTGTGTTTTGGCACTCTCATTGTTCTAGGCAGCTATAATAAATACAACAGCAACCGCTACAGGTTAGTAACAGTGTTGCCACAGTTACTTTGAAAAAGTAACTTAGTTACTTTACAGATTACTTGATTTTAAAAGTAACTAAGTTACTTTACAGATTACTTGATTTTAAAAGTAACTAAGTTAGATTACAAGTTACTTTATTAGTTACATTCATCAGTTGCCGACAACACCTCTGCAGCCTCAACATAAAAATGACAACCGTTTTTGCCAACACTAAACATAAAACATACACTACACTAAACATAAAACACTAAACATAAAACCCTAAACATGTTAATGAAAAGGTACAAATTACTTTGTGTTCTTATTAAATACATTTATGAAAAACAATTTATATTTAATTTTTAATTTATATTTATATATGAATGTAAATAATTATATGGGCCTACACAAATAATATAAAATTACAAGATTTATATTTTATTGTAAACGTAATGTGCAGCCTTGTAAAGGGACAACAAATATATGATCGATCCGTGAGAACAATATATTTTTTAATAATCTTTAAGTGCACAAAACTATGAAAATATATGAAACGCTTCAAAACAGAGCGGCAACAAAGCGCTTATGCGCATCCCGGGTGCAGAATGATGTGCTTAAAGCAACATGGAGTCAGTGTGCACAGTGCAGTGCAGCGCGAGTGCAAATTGAAAAGTTCACGGCATAAAGAGAAGATGAGCGTTGAGCCCACAAATCCTAGTCTACTATGTAGCCTATATCGGTCCAAATATTCACTGATTATTTGTTTCTTCACAGTTTTTAATTCTGGTTATTGTGCGTGTGATGCTATAATAGTCCTTGTGTTGTCACCTGAGTAGCGAGCACAACATCTTTCAGAAACCGCTAGATTAACTCCAGGAAGATAAATTATTTTATCAACATATCAAGTATTATAACGGGAATATATAATATGGAGTGAGCTTTCCCGTGCAGCTGCTGACTGGAACCGAACGACGCGCAGTTTGAATGCTGAACGGAGAATGATTGACAGCTACAGCGGAGGAAAGACATTCAGCTATGGAATGGCTTTAGATGACTTTGTACTAGCAAATCATAATATACTAATAATGGTTGCTGAAGGATCATGTGACAATATATATTTCTGATGATTATTTAATTATCACGACATGCCTAATCTGAGCAAGTGACTGCCTGTCTTGAGTTTTGTCGACAGACGGAGGCGGCAAGAAATTTGACGGAGCGGCCGCCTCGTAATTCTCTATGCAGGAAAAACCCTGCTGAGACTAAACAAGAAAGCAAAAATATATATTTTTACTAAGGAAAATGACAAAAAAAGTAACTCACAGTGACTTGGATAAGTTACTTTAATCTGATTACTGGTTTGGAAATAGTAACGCGTTAGATTACTCGTTACTGAAAAAAGTGGTCAAATTAGAGTAACGCGTTACTAAGTAACGCGTTACTGGCATCACTGGTTAGTAATGAAATGAGTGCAGAAATGAATAGCTGAATCTGTTGTATTTTTGTGTTTGTATAATCTATGTGTATCAGAGACTGTTTGGTGGCTGGTTTTGCTGTGTTCTCAGTCTTGGGCTTTATGGCCCAAGAGCAGGGTGTCCCCATTGAAAAGGTGGCAGAATCAGGTACTGCAACATTTCATAAAAAAATATATATAAAGCAAGTGAAGATGAAATGAGCTATATTAATGATTAAGAATACAAAATGCTTAAAATAAGATCTCACTCTGTCTCTGTCAGGTCCAGGACTAGCATTCATAGCTTATCCACAGGCTGTAGCTATGATGCCTTTCCCTCAGTTGTGGTCTGTTTGTTTCTTCATCATGATTATTTTGCTGGGGCTTGATACACAGGTGAGCTACAACTAACACATACAGTTTTATAAATCCTCAATATTCATTTAAAGCTCTTGGATTGTTATTCGGTGTACAATCTATCTAGATCCCACACACCTTCTACCCAGTTTTAGTTTATAATCTCAGGCTAGGTAAAGCAGGTCAAATCCTTAACTAGATAATAAATATATACATTTATACTTACTCTCTAGAAGAACAGACCCCCTCCGTGTTTGGTTCAGCTCAACTCGTTTAGAAAGCAGAGACGTGGCAAACTGTTTCTTTTTTAAATCGATTATAAGTAGATTTATTTTTCCAGTTACAAAAAGTTTTACATACAATCAATAATGGTTACATAAAAGAAAAGTTTTAAGTTTCAAAAAGTCGGTTCACAAGTATCACCAGCAGATGTCAGGCTTGTATCATCAACCAATGGAGAAGCAGCCTGTTGCTCACAGCTTCTGATGCTCATACAGAGATCAATACCTTATATACCATTAACATCACACCTCTTCATTACATATTCATTCACATATGTACAGTTTATCCAATCCCAGATTTTGAACCATCGTCAACTCCCTAAATTCCTTCAACATGCTAGTATAAAATGCTCTGTATTCTTTCATCCTTAATCTCCTCCTTCGTCTCGTCTGCAAGACAGCATCCCGAGGTAAAACTTGCTTCTTTGTTTGATACTTTGTTTTATGCTTGCATGCTAATACAGGTTACATTTCATTTGCTTGTCCTTTACATTAATAAATGACTTTCATACATATGGCTCAGTGTCTTTCTTTATCTTTCCAATAAAACGTTTTTATCAAAACATGTCTCAGTGCAGTCATTATGAAAACCCCAAAAAATACTTTTTTACCAAACAATGTCTCTTGTGTTTTTACTATAAAACCAATAAAACATTTTTTACAAAGTCTTTGCTTCTGTGTCTTTACTATGAACCAAAATAAAACATTTCTACAAAATCATGTTTCTGTGTTTTTCCATGTTTACAAAGTTATTCATGAAAGTTGTATAAGAAAAACTTCCTTTAAGTTATTCGGCCTGTAGCGACAATGAGTCAGATAAAATAATAACTCAACAGGGAATTTGAATTAAAATAAAAGAGACTCGAATTACACTATAATTTATAAATAATTCAGAATTAATGTTTACACCTTAACTTATTCGTCCACCGATATGTAAGAACTTAAAGGGGAGTCTGTTAAAGGGAAACAGGTCTATGTAGCTCAAATGAGTGAATTAATGAATTCATAAGGAATTTTGAGAGAGTCTAATTTACAGCCGAGCAAATGACTCTTCCAGCGTTCATTTGAACGGGCCGTAAATATCAACTCTGCAGCGGATATTAATATCCGTAAAATAGTGAAACACTATTTAACAGCCAGGTAACTTAGATCGGCAGTTCAAGACATTAAATTCATAAGCATTAAATTCATTGAATACAAACGAAACTTTATTGATTACTCTAACACATCAAACTAATATCTAACATAAACACACGCACTCGCACATTCACACGTTGCAGAAAGGAAGAAAGTGAGGAAAGAATAAGTTTAAGAGAGAGAAATTATGAAATCCCAAGCAATATGCATTTATGACACATGACCTGAAGAAACCATTGATCAGTAATTTATCCTCCTATCGTTTCTTAGGCAGGTTATTAAATTTGATCTAATGCACCAGTTCAGCTTGGAATCTAGAGGTATTTACTTGCGTTTGTCTCGCGTGTCGTCTTTGACAAGGGGGATTCTCTTTTCCTCCTGGCTGGAGAGGGGTTCCCTCGGGTCTTTGATTCGCTGAAGGTCTGGTCGTGTCTTTGATCGACATCTTGGGAAACCAATCACGTGGCGTGTTGGCGGCAGGATGGAAGTCTTGTGGGCGTTGTTCGAAGTTGAAACGCGCTGTTAGAGACTCGTTGAGTAACTTTGCGGCGAAACTTAACAGAACCCGAGACTTAACGGAAAGAAAATAAACTTTAAGTAAAAGAAAAGAAAGTGAGAGAAGAGCAGATGGCCTGAATGAAATCTGTTAACCCATTTTCTTTGATGGTCTGCAACGATCGTCCGATCGTCACCTTGGCGGATCCCGGAACCGCACTGCGAACAGCTCTTGACTGAACGATGAACAGAATTTAGTTTCCTGCTCTTAAGCAGAGAGTAAATTTAGACCTAATTTCTTACTATGAGGACATGATCAATTCTATAAAGATTTCATTCAGCTCATCTGTTTGGTTATACCCATACGATCACACAGGTATCAAACACGGTGTCTTTGATCCACTCATTCAATAGTTACATAATTGCATGACTTGAGAGTGATATACATGCATAATAGTCACATGTATCAATTGTAACACGCTAACAAACTATGTCGAAGGCTATTTGAGTGAAAGTCCAATAATCATGTGATCTTATGCAATCCAATACGTTTTGGATTTTTTGGACTTCAAATTTTGGGCTCCCATTCACTGCCAGTATAAAGCTTGGATTAGCCAGGACATGTTTTAATATAGCTCTGATTGTATTCGTCTGAAAGAGAACTACCCACTACATCTAGATATAAACATCCAAATATGAATCCAAAATTCCTCTAAATTTCTCCTGTGTTGTATTTGTTTCCTTTTTCTGATCAGAAGAGAACGGAGCCTTTAAATCTCCTTTGCAAAAGCTTTACGAGGCATAAAGAGTCCTCACTTTAGATGAGCTCACAAAAATTGTTAACTAACAACTACTTAATGTTTTATAACATTAAGCCTACTAGATGAGTAAAATAACATAACATACACTATATTGCCAAAAGTATTGGGACACCCCTCCAAATTATTGAATTTAGGTGTTCCAATCACTTCCATGGCCACAGGTGTATAAAATCAAGCACTAGGCATGCAGACTACTTCTACAAACATTTGTGAAAGAATGGGTCGCTCTCAGGGGCTCAGTGAATTCAAGCATGGTGCCCTGATAGGCTGCCACCTGTGCAATAAGTCCATTCGTGAAATGTCCTCACTACTAAATATTCTATGGTCAACTGTTAGTGGCATTATAACTAAGAAGCAATTGGGAACAACAGCAACTCAGCCACAAAAATCACAGAGTGGGGCAGCGCATGCTGAGGCACACAGTGCGCAGAAGTTGCCAACTTTCTGCAGAGTCAATAGCTACAGACCTCCAAACTTTGTGTGGCCTTCAGATTAGCTCAAGAACAGCGAGAGAACGTAGAGCGCTTCATTGAATGGGTTTCCAGTGGAGACGTGTTTTCTGGAGTGACCAATCATGCTTCTCTGTCTGGCAATCTGATGGACGAGTCTGGGTTTGGCAGTTGCCAGGAGAACGGTATGCATGACTGCATTGTGCCAAGTGTAAAGTTTGGTGGAGGGGGAATTATGGTGTGGGGTTGTTTTTCAGGGGTTGGTCCCTTAGGTCCAGTGAAAAGAACTCTTAATGCTTCAGCATACCAAGACCTTTTGGACAATTTCATGCTCCCAACTTTGTGGGAACAGTTTGGGGATGGCCCCTTCCTGTTCCAACATGACTGCGCACCAGTGCACAAAGCAAGGTCCATAAAGACATGGATGAGTGAGTTTGGTGTGGAGGAACTTGACTGGCCTGACCTCAACACCTTTGGGATGAATTAGAGCGGAGACTGTGACCCAGTGTCTGACCTCACAAATGCACTTCTAGAAGAATGGTAAAAAATTCCCATAAACACACTCCTAAACCTTGTAGAAAGCCTTCCCAGAAGAGTTGAAGCTGTTATAGCTGCAAAGGTTGGGCCAACTCAATATTAAACCCTACGGATTAAGAATGCAATGTCATTAAAGCCAGACGTCCCAAAAATTTTGGCAATATAGTGTATTATGTCTAATACTAATAAGAAAATAATACTAAGTAAGACTTTTTTTTTTTGCAAACCTGCCCCTTCCACACTTAGAGTGGCATAAATTAGTCTACATGTCAAATACCTTAATGTATATATCCAAAAATGTCAAAATGAATAAAACTATCCAGACATGAGAACAAAACGAGAACTTTTTTAAAGAACAAGCACTTGAGAAACAAAGAGGCTCCTTTTTGAAATGCATTGCCTCTGGAAGTCAAGATGGCAGCATAGGCATCAGTGGCGACCATTAATGACAGCGAAGGTTTGGACGTTGCTAGTAAATTACTGGAGGCGGACAGCTTAGCCGTCTGCTGAGGGACAGATGAAACAGCAGAGAGTAAATATTACTCTCAGAAGGTAAGAAAATATGTCATAATCCTGGCAAATGGCCAGCTGTAATAAAGCCAACTAAAGACTATAAGACTCTACAACTTTTTCTCCGCTTCCACTTCTCGCTGGTAGGTGTTAAAATGGCACATATGTCAGAGTGGCCTTACAGTTAAGCGCCTTAGCAATACTAGATGGAAAAGCAGGATTGACGCTCTCAAACCCATCCAACACCATTTAGGTGGTTCATTTCAGTAAAGTGACCACTACTTTCTAAAGTCATTAAGAATTAATTTATGCTTCCCTAGGAATATTGGTTATTTGATTATGATTAACAAGGTTCGGGAGTGTTACGTCTCCCTATTAAAAAGAAATAACAGGGTCAGTAACGTGTTAAATAAAAAATAATAATAATAAATGAACGGGTTCAGTTACTGATAAATTACATGATAGCATGAATCAGGCAGAGACAGATTTGAACTTAAGTCTTTTAGTAATTCAAAATCGTAAGTGAACACTCGATTGATTTACAAAGTAATAATGATCAAGGAAAGGAATATTTACATACATACATACATACATACATACATACATAGTGAAACAATAACACAGAACAAATAGGCAAAGGACAACGAGCGGTGCTAAAGCAAAAAAATCAAAATTCAACAAAACAAAACATCCACTAACTTATTTAATGTTATCAACTAACTAAGAAATAAAAAACTATAGTAAACACTACACTAACTAACAAACATAAATACATGGAGTAGCATCCGCTCCTTACCTGGTGTGTATAAACAATTTCAGAAACTAACGTGTTGTATTATGCAAGTCACGTAACATGCTACTATCCCATCACTCTGAGTCCGAGAAAATAGCAATCAAGTTTCAAACAAATCAACTGTACAAACTTAAAGTTATAATCAGAAAAAGAATCTTTCAAAACAAAGTATCACCAATCAAACATCAATCGGGGAGGCTAGAAACAAACAACAAGAAAACAATCAAGAGAAAACCACGCCCCCTCTCCTCTGGTCACTTCCAGGTCTTTATACAGGGAAGGCGAGCTCCGATTGGTTCTTCAGGAGGGACGTCACTCAGGAACAAATGATGATTGATGTTCAAAACAACCAATCATGAACCTAAGAATGAAGGATAGCTGAGAATAGAGAAAGAAAAAAAAGAAAACAAACCACCAACATACGTTGCGGACGTAACAGGGAGGAACACGTTCAGATGATTCACACAAATGTTAAACTGTGTACTGTTAAACTTCTTCTCACACGTAGGCAGTAGTTTTGACTGACCAAGGCCCCAATTTTATGAGTCGCACCCTAAAACAGGTGTATCAGTTACTGGGCATTAAGAGAGTTCGTACTACTCCGTATCACCCCCAGACTGATGGTCTGGTAGAAAGATTCAATCAGACCTTAAAAAGCCTTGAAGAAGTTTGTGTCTGAAAATGAAAAAGACTGGGACAAATGGCTGCCTTACCTTTTGTTTGCTTACCATGAAGTTCCCCAAGCATCCACCGGGTTTTCTCCTTTTGAATTACTGTTTGCTCACCAGATCCGAGGTCCATTGGACGTTTTGAGAGACAGTTGGGAAGCCAGGGACAAGCCTACCAAGCAGAACATTCTTTCGTACATCCTCAAAATGAGAGAGAAGTTGCAACTGTCATCCACCCCGGCACAAGAGAGCGTGCAAGAGTCACAAGTAAAGCAGAAGACGTGGTATGAACAGAAGGCCAGGTCCTCGAACTTTCCAAGTAGGCAAGTTTTATTGTTATTTCCAACATCAGAGAACAGCCTGTTGGCCAAATGGCAAGGTCCGTACCAAGTGAGGAAGAAAGTTGGTAACGTATGAAATTGAAATGCCATCCAGAAATAAACCGTTGCAGACTTTTCACGTCAAAATGTTGAAGAAGTGGCACAGTCCGTCTTCACAGCCGGAACCAGCAAGAGCGGAGGTGAAGGAGCTCTTGGTGAGGGCAGTACAGCAAGAGGATGAAGTAGAGGAGCAGTTCTTGCCTGTTCATGAAAGGGAGTACCCTTTGAATCTTTATTTTTTTTTTTATTATTATTAATTTATTTGTCAGGGACAATGCAGCGCACATAATTACATACATAATTATCATAGACAAAGCCATAACAAAAAATGTGTAGATGTGTTGCATAAAAGGTTTCTAGCCAATGGGCTAATTTGCAACCCCAGGCCCTGGTCAGGCCTTTCTAAAAACATATACCAAATATATTTACACAACCACATTACACAAGACAACACATCACATCCAACACAGACAATACATAACAACCAAGATAGCTCAATGTCCACATATTTGATTTTCTTTCAGCCAGTGTTTGACCTTTCTATTAAATGTTTTCAGGTCTGTTTCTGTTTTTATTTCCGTTGGTAAATCATTCCAAAAATGTGTCCCTATCACTGAGAAACTTGACTGGCCAAAAGTGGTTTTGCGCCTCTCTGCTATGCACTTCAGCACTTGACAGTTGAACAAAGAAATCAGCTGAAAAATTGTATACCTGAGCAGTTGTTCCAGGGCACACCTGGGAAGACGGACCTGGTGCTTTTATGGACTTGAAGGATGCTTTATGCAAAGAGTCAGTGTTGCAGAGTCCAGAGTTTGACCAAATTTTTACAGTGCAGACTGATGCTTCACAATTTGGCCTTGGGGCTATATTTTTGCAGGGAGAGCAAGGAGACTTGAGACCCATTGCTTTTATCATCAGGAAACTCCTTCCATGAAAGACACGGTATTCAACCGTAGAGAAGGAATGCCTGGCTGTCAAATGGGCCTTAGACTCTTTCAGGTACTACCTCATGGGTAGGAGGTTTAAATTAGAGACTGATCATCGGGCACTGGTTTGGCTTGGCCGAATGAAAGACACGAATGCCCGTATAACACGACTCTACAGCCGTTCGACTTTGAGATCGTGTATCGGACTGGTTCAGAAAACTGCACCGCAGATTTCCTCTCCAGGACACCACGAGTGGTGTCTGGGGAAGGGGGAGGAAATGTCACAGGGTAAGCCTGCGACTATGCATGGACTACACACACATACACATGCACGTTACGCGCACACACCGGTGTCATGTATTACAGTCTGTTAGCCAACATATATTCATGTATGCGTGGACCTGGGTAACATTCAATGTCACTGTGTTGTAAACTTGTTGTATGATGTCCTGGATGTAGTTTTACCTGAGCTATGATAACTAGTAACCATAACACGAGTGCATGTGATAATAGTATGATAGAATTGTCTAGTCTCATTTACAGAAATAAATCACCACCACGAGTATGTGATTTACATAGTTTATTGAATACAGTGTAAGAGAGATACAGATTATGCTTACCACATTTTTGAAGAGTCATTTGCCAAACCTGTTCAGTTAGACATCCGGTCTATGTAAAGGTCTTTGTGTCCACCATCTTGTTCATGTGAGTGACATCACTGGAGAGTCCATTCTCATAGATGTAAGAGAGAAAGGTTTCTCAAGTTATTTGTTTCCTTTGAATATGTATGTTATGTATACTTGCAGATATGATGTCTTGCATATATGTTTATTTGTATTTATTGTTTTTGTTATTTTTTTAAAAATGGCATTTGGGGGGTAAAATATGTGTTATTTTGGCTGGACTGCCTGCTAAATTTCGCATTTCTGTGTCTGTATATCAATATAATTGGGGTCGCTTCAACCCGTGGACTTGGCAACACAGCGCAGTTGAGTTCTGTTGACATTTAACAACTAACATTATGCGTCGCTCCGTTGCTCTGATTGGTTGTAGGTCTATCCAATTGAGGTCTTTCCTGGTTCGGTTTAAACACGCCCCATAATCACAGCCCAACGGAGCAGTATCAGACTCAAATTCTGACTATGGCCTAGTCCACACGTACACGGGTATTTTTATAACCGGAGTTTTTCCTTCTCCGTTTAAAAAAACAATCGCGTCCACACAAGCACGATTTAAAAAAAATCTCCGTCCACATGAAAACGCAAAACCGCGCTATGATTGGCTGCCTGATTTCCACATGGGTCCCATCCACGGAGGGATGCTATGGGCTCAGTGAAACCCTTCTACAAGTTTACTTTGGACTCAGTGACAGGTAACTACAGGGGCAGTACAGGGGCAGGGCTCAAGTGGACTGAAGCTTCACACACTTGCCTTACTATGTTGTATTATTGAATTCTGGCACCTCTGTTCTGCAATACAATGAGATAACTGTGCATGTATCTGTATAGGCTACATGTGATAAGCGCTATTAGCAGAGTTATTAAAAGCTACGTCCACGCTTGCATAGACTCGACTCATGTAACGTTAAACAAAATCGATAACGGCGCACAAACTGACGTCAAACAAAGGAGAGAACGGCGCACACACATTTTGACTTAACAAGCCTAAATCTCCGGTTTCACCGTCTACACGACAACGCTGTAACCGGAGTTTCTAAAAAACTTCACCCTGGCCGGAGTTTTCAAAAAAGTCAGGTTTCAGTAACCGGATACTGCGTTTGCGTGTGGACGAACAGCCAAACCGCATAGAAAAAGCTGCGGTTTTGAAAATACCCGTGTTCGTGTGGACAGGGCCTAGAATTGAGTATGACGACGTCAGGCTAGTGATGTATGTGAAACGTGTTACCTTTCAGGTGGTATGTTCCAGAGTAGGCAGAGTCAGGCCTATAAAATGGCTCCAGAAAGTTAGTAGGATAGTTCAGAGAGAGGAGGTGAGGAGAGGTCTAGTCAGACCATGGACAGTCTGAGTATGCTACTGGAGACGCTGAGAGACTGTGAGAGAGTCTCTGGGAAAGTGCTGCTTATGTAGTGCAGGTTTCACATACAGGTCAGGTTATGCTTTATTGATATAGATTGCTTTGACCTTATGTTTTGTTCAGTTCATATTCTGTTGCATCTGAGTTTTTGATTTTTTTGTTTTGTTTTTGTTTTATTCCCACCAATTCTGAATGACTGTCACCATGCACCATAATAAAAGCACTGTTAACCATGACCAACTGTTTCCTCTGTTAATTGAAGCCTCCAACTGTTCAAGGCGTTCGTAACAAGGATGCTTACAGAAGTGGGGATAAAGTCTTGTATAACCATGCCAGAAACAGACTGACAAAGGAGATCAGAGTTGCTAAAAGAAGCTACTCTGAAAAGCTGAGAAACCAGTTTTCAGCCAACGACCTTGCCTCAGTCTAGACCGACCTGAGGAACATCACCAGCTACAAGTCACCATCATCACCCCGTTCTGTAGAGAATCAACAACTGGCTGAGGATCTGAATGCATTCTACTGCAGGTTTGAAAAGCCCAGTCTCACACCACACACCCAATCTGCACTGATCTGCACTTCACGTCCCCCATCACCTGGCCCTGGAGTCACGCCTCTAGCAGGCTGAAGAAAGGGAGTTGACTCGTCTCCACTTTGGTGGAAGTAGACGATACATCCTGCAGCTCGCTGGAGGGGTCAGGCTGCATAATCATTTCTAAAACTTTGGTACAATTCAAGCCCCTTCTCATGTTGCTTGCTGCTCTTCTCACCATCAAGTGACCAGCAGGATGGCATGCAAGTGTGTAAATCCACTTACCTTGTTTTTGTTTAGTCTGCACTTCTCACCATCAAAAGGCAGCAGGTGTAAAAAATACACTTACTTTGTTTTTGTTTACTTCATGTAGTTCTGACAGCTGAGGTGCATATTTAGATTTTCTCAGATACATCAAGGTAAGTTGACGTAAGGTCTCTCTCTCTCTCTCTCTCTCTCTCTCTCTCTCTCACACACACACACACACACACACACACACACACACACACACACACACACACACAAATGCACACACACACGCACACACAGACACAATAATATGCTGTTATACTCCATATAAAAGTCCATAGAAAACTCCATTGAAAAGCCAGAAACTAAGCTCTTTTTGCACAGTCCTATCTAAAGGGTTAATGGTGCCACCTGGTTATCAACTGTACATTTTACAAATTTGACCTCTTCCCAACAGGGAAAACCATCAACAATCAAAAATGCATGAGTATATGGTGTCATGGCGTTGCAATCAAAAAATGTGGTTATAATGGAAGTCAATGGGGCAAAAACAGCCACGAACAGTAAATGAGAGAGAAAAAATTTAAATCTGATGCTGCACAAAAACTAACAATGCATCAGAGCCAAAGTTGTTTCTAATCTTTAACATGTCCAAGACTGTGATAAAATGTAAAAAAAATCCAGTCCACAATCACATTTTATATTGAAAATAAGTCATTTTGTATGTTTTTTTCCCCAAATCAGTGACATCATTTATGAATTTGCCCATTAAAGAGTTAAAATCCTGATTTTTTTTTTAAACATTTTAAATCATTCGATTTGCTGAAACACAGAGAAAGTTATGGGCAAATTAAGACTCAAAAAACCCCCCATATTGGATGAAAACATCCCCAACAGCACATAAGGGTTAAGCCTTTTATGTCGCTGTGAGTGTTAAAAAAATCGACATCGAAACGAAAAAAATAAACATAGTTTTTTTCGCCACAGCACATTCGCGTTTGGTGTGGAAGCACTCATTACACAAACAGCTGATCGAAAAAAAAATATATTGCGCGAATTATTCGCGCATCAATATCGCATCCAGTGTGAAAGGACCTTTATACTAATGATATTGAATAGATGAGAAGGCCCAGCATTTTATATGATGTACTGTGTAAACTCAACATCTTGCCACCAACGTAAAGAATTAATTTGTTGTTAATGTTATTAGAGTGTTAGTGGATGTTACTAGACACACACCACCGTCTCCGTGTGAAAACAGCGAAAGTGTACAGTCCAGACTGACGATAGGCCCGATCGCGCTCCGTGTTCCGGATAAACACCAACGGCGCTGGATGGAAGGAGTAGAGAATGTAGCCCCAGCAGTTGTGCTCAGCAAGGCCAGATCGTGCTCCACGTTCCAGATAAACACTAATGACGCTGCATGGAAGGAGTAGAGAGTGTAGTCCCAGCAGTTGCGCTCAGCAAGGCCCGATCGCACTCCGTTAGATTTCTTAAAAACCTTTTGAAAATATGTCACCACAGGCATGTTTTTTTTTTCATGAGACTCACTCATAGAAACTTTTTTGGGTTAATTGTGACCTGTAATCTTGTTAATATTTCCCTGTGTTAACTTCCCAAGACATGGTGTTATGTACATCGTTTAAATTATAACTTTTCCCATGTTTGCCCTCACAAAAAGCACAAAAGTATTGTGAGGGACCAAGCAGTCAAGGGCAAAGAACAGGATTTCCAACCAAAAAATAATTAATTAAATTCAAAACAAAATTACAAATTAAATTACTTGAAAAACTGAATGAAAATAAAGTCAGGTCTGGGCCCATGAAAAGGGTAAACTAAAGAGAACCAAACTTAACAGTAATCAAACAAACTAATCAAACCAAACTAAACCAAGAAAACATGGCCTCCCCAATGCCACACATGGGGAAACTTACAGGTGCTGGTCATATAATTAGAATATCATCAAGTTGATTTATTTCCCTAATTCCATTCAAAAAGTGAAACTTGTATATAATATTCATTCATTACACACGGACTGATATATTTCAAACGTTTATTTCTTTTAATTTTGATGATTATAACAGACAACTAAGGAAAATCCCAAAATCAGAAAAGGTTCAATATTGAAGACACCTGGTGCCACACTCTAATCAGCTAATTAACTCAAAACACCTGCAAAGGCATTTAATGGTCTCTCAGTCTACTTCTGTAGGCTACACAATCATGGGGAAGACTGCTGACTTGACAGTTGTCCAAAAGACGACCATTGACACCTTGCACAAGGAGGGCAAGACACAAAAGGTCATTGCAAAAAAGGCTGGCTGTTAACAGAGCTCTGTGTCTAAGCACATTAATAGAGAGGCAAAGGGAAGGAAAATATGTGGTAGAAAAAAGTGTACAAGCAATAGGGATAACCGCACCCTGGAGAGGATTGTGAAACAAAACCCATTCAAAAATGTGGGGGAGATTCACAAAGAGTGGACTGGAGCTGGAGTCAGTGCTTCAAGAACCACTACACACAGACATATGCAAGACATGGGTTTCAGATGTCGCATTACTTGTGTCAAGCCACTCTTTAACAACAGACAGCGTCAGAAGGGTCTCGATTGTGCTAAAGACAAAAAGGAAAAAAAGTGGTCCAAAGTGATGTTCTCTGATGAAAGAAAATTTAACATTTCCTTTGGACATCAGGGTCCCAGAGTCTGGAGGAAGAGAGGAGAGGCACACAATCCACGTTGCTTGAGGTCCAGTGTTTGGGGTGCCATGTCATCTGCTGGTGTTGATCCACTGTGTTTTCTGAGGTCCAAGGTCAACGCAGCCGTATACCAGGAAGTTTTAGAGCACTTCATGCTTCCTGCTGCTGACCAATTTTATGGAGATGCAGATTTCATTTTCCAACAGGACTTGGCACCTGCACACAGTGCCAAAGCAACCAGTACCTGGTTTAAGGACCATGGTATCCCTGTTCTTAATTGGCCAGCAAACTTGCCTGACCTTAACTCCATAGAAAATCTATGGGGTATTGTGAAGAGGAAGATGCGATATGCCAGACCAAACAATGCAGAAGAGCTGAACGCCACTATCAGAGCAACCTGGGTTCTCATAACACCTGAGCAGTGCCACAGACTGATCGACTCCATGCCATGCCGCATTGCTGCAGTAATTCAGGCAAAAGGAGCCCCAATTAAGTATTGAGTGCTGTACATGCTCATACTTTTCAGTTGGCCAAGATTTCTAAAAATCCTTTCTTTGTATTGGTCTTAAGTAATATTCTAATTTTTTGAGATACTGAATTTGGGATTTTCCTTAGTTGTCTGTTATAATCATCAAAATGAAAATAAATAAACATTTGAAATATATCAGTCTGTGTGTAATGAATGAATATAATATACAAGTTTCACTTTTTGAATGGAATTAGGGAAATAAATCAACTTTTTGATGATATTCTAATTATATGACCAGCACCTGTATATATACACAAAGGACTAGACCATTACACACACATAGGGAATAACAAACATCAGTTAACACAATTACAATGAATAAAATAATTAATTCACAAAAATAAAGAAATGGGTCATAAACAAGTTAGTTATATACACAAACAATTTTAATAAACAAAACACAGTGAGAGAGGAAATCAGCCGTGGCATTGGCTTTCCCTGGAACATACTGGACAACAAATCGGAAGGGTTGCATGGCCAAGTACCCACAACCGGTAGAGGTTGTAATGGAGCGCTGTCTGACCCTCAGGACAACTCTTACAGTATTGAGTCGCAGTACTGGCCAGTAGAAGTCCTGGCCAATAGAAGTGTCTTTTGATGCGAGCTAAGGTCTTGTGTTTTCCAAGGTGGCCAGCCCAGGGAATGATTACCCAACTGGAGGATTACCTCTCGGACACATTGTGGCACGACAAGCTGGTTTGTCAACTCAAACTGGCGATAAAGAATTCCTTTTTGGAATAAATACCTTTCGGCAGAGTCAGTGTCATCAGCATTGGCTGTAGCTTCATGTTCTGCTTTCTTGACATAAGAAGCCAGGCTGACATCCTCCTGCTTGAGCTGGATAATGTTAGTGGGCACCTGGAAACTTTGAAACAAGTCACATGAGGGGTTAGCCGGGATTTTGGAAACATTATATGCAAGCTTGTCCCGCCATCTTTCACTATGGGACTTCCGCAACTTTGAAAGTTCCACTTCAATATCCACATCAAAGAAAGGTAAAGAACTGAGTGTCTGCATCTGTTCCTCTGCCCGTTTAATTTTTGCCCAGGTGACTACAACATTGCAAAGCTGTTCCGGCTGCAGTAAATCCAAAAGCACTGGTAAATCATGAACCAGATTCACAGGATCCGGCAAATTATCTGCAACCCCAAAGTCCAGGAGATAAGTCTGTCCCTGTACTTTGATGTAAAGACCTGCGGTAGGTAACAGTTTCTCATCGCCATGGACACAGCATATCAGTTTCCTGTCAGAAGGATTAATCAAGGCCGGTGAAACATTGGTCTGTTTACCAATGTCTGGTCGCTACCAGTGTCAACTTGAGCATGGAGTTCTTTACCATTCACTTCTACAGTGGTCATCTTTAAGGACAGTCCAGGCTTTACAGGAACTGCATTATTTCTGGGCACATAACACACTTGAGAGAGCTTGACAACATTCTTCGGGCAAACAGGTTTGTTATGACCATCTTGGCCACACAAGTAACAAATAGGCACTTTCTTAGATTGTTTAAAAGACATCACAGATTCAGATTTTCCTCGTACAGGAGGCTTACCAGTGGAGTTGTACTGGGGCGGATGAAAGACATGAGGCTTGCAAGAATCTCTCCTACCCCACCAACTCCATGGCTGTTTCCTTCCCCGGGCAGCAACGAACACATCCGCTAATGATGCAGCTTCAGCAGCAGTATCAGGGCCCGCTCACAGATCCATACCTGAGGCTCAGAAGAGAGCATTTGGAGATATTGCTCAAGAATTATTATTTCTCTGATTTCCTCAACAGTTTTACCTTTAGGTTGAATTCACTTCCCATACAGCTCCTTCAGCCTGGCATACAGCTCATAGGGACTCTCAGATGATTCAACCTCCAGAGAACAAAATCTTTGTCGATAAGTTTCTGAATTAATGTCGTACTTTCTCAGAATAGTCGACTTACCACAATCATAATCAAGAGAGTCATCAGTGTCCTTAAGAACATATGCCGCTCGGGCCTTACCAGTCAGTAGGGGAATCAGGCGGAATGCCCAGTCAGCCTTAGGCCAACAACATGCTGCAGCAATCCTCTCAAAGGTTATCAAAAAAATTCTACATCATCAGATTCACTTAATTGTTCTAATCTAGGCTCTTTAATCAAGGACTGACCTCTATCATGGTCCACGTTGGGAAGTTCTCTATCACTCCTTTTTAGAAAGTGGTCGGTCAGAATCAGGGTCACCATCCTGAATTTCTCCAGGACATCATTCATAGAAAGTGGATCAGGGGTGGGTGGAGTACGAGCTTGCACCTCCATCTGAAGCAGGCCAAACTAATGCTGTAATGCCTTAAATTGTCTTTCTCCAGAAGGGGGCAAAATCTCATTGTGCCCCATGTTAAAATGCCCAACTTTACAGCAGAAAAAAACATGTTTACAGCCTGGTATAAATTGTGGTTTTGGTCTATATGGCTAATTTTGCCCTGCATGACAACTGTGAAGGGGTGAATTTTATTATAACTCATTCATTTACATTATATAAAGCCTTAAAGTTCTGCATAATTAAGGGCGTGGACACTTTGAGTGACAGGTGGATAGCCATTTATCTGCTGTCTGTTAGCCATCGCATCACCTCAGCTCCACCCACGTCCCGCCTCTTTGCCCATTTTCTATTATCTGGGAGTGACGTGCGATGACGCACTGCCAAGATGGCAAAGGCCAGCTAGTCCCTACTTTACGCTTCAAAACTGCTCTTCAGAATCCTATGGGTGACATCACAGACACTACATCTATATTTTTTTTATATATGACACCAAGTGTTAATAGCAACTAGATTCTATTCACACTAAGTGAAAATAACATATTTTCTTAGTAATAGATGATATTTACACTAAGTGCAAATAGCTGTGTATGCTATTTACTAAGTGAAATAGCATACTAAATTGATATATTCTATTTACACCATATAAAAGTAGCAGTTCTTTGCAATATGTGTAAATAGTAATTACATGTAATTTATACTTAATTTTGACTGATACATACTATTTGTACCTCAGTATTGTTGTACCTTAACAGGATGCAATAATATAGAGTGTAAAGATTATATTTATTAAAATTATTAAATGAATGCCGCCTTAATGGGACAATAAAAGCCCTCCCTACACCTACCCCTAACCCTACCCAATAAATGTTTTTATTATTATTAAACATTTCGTTAGGCACTTTATTTCCACATTTAGAACCTTTTCTGGTAACACTTTAGAATAATGGTCATTAGTTAACATTAGTTAACTACATTAGTTAACATGAACTTATAATGAACTGCACTTATAAAGCATTTATTTATCTTTGTTATTGTTAATTTCAACATTTACTAATGCTTTATTAAAATATTGTTAACATTAGTAAATGCAGTGTGAACTAACATGAACAGACCATGAACAGCTGGATTTATATTAACTAACGTTAACAAAGATGAACAAATAAAGTAACTAATTTATTGCTCATGGCTAGTTCATGTTAGTTAATACATTAACTAATGTTAACTAATGACCATTATTCTAAAGTGTTACCCATTTTCTTAATTTTTTATTGAAAGTAAATGCATTTCTGATGTGTGATGAGAAAATAGATAAGAAAAAACTCTGCAAAAGGCGGATTCAAAACCATGTCAGTCGCGTCAAAATTAAGATCCATTAGCCATACACTTTACTGATTGCACCACTGTAGACATTAAAATCTAAGCTTTTTTAAAATCTTGTTTGGCCCAACTAGGTATTGTTAGGCGGAGCTAGTGCAAATAGCACTTGCCAACCAGGCACGCTATTTGCACTTGGTGTGAATAGACACTTTTTTTTTACAGTCTATGATTAGAACAGACCTCCACAGAAGTGCAGCGTTTTGACCAGACAGCGCCAAACCTCCGCTTTCCACATGTAGGTAACTTAAACTCAAAAGAAATAAATGTTAACACAATATACCACTTATAACTAGAATATGTGCACCCAAACTAGTCATGTATGGTATAAAAGTGTAAATTAGAAATTAAATGGTGAAAATGAACCAAATCTGTGTCTGACTTTATTATGAAATATATAGTGTGATCTGCAACAAAATGTGTAATTATGAAATGTACTAAAGGACAACCAAAATAACAAAACAAAAGGGAAGGATGTGTGGTTTAGGTACCACCTTGCTGTGTGGCCACATCATCGGCCATCACAAGTAGTCTTAGCTGCTGACATGTAAAGATTTAGGAACATTTAGTCAGTTTCACTCTTTCCTTTTAAATATTTGTTCAGAATCAAAATAAAGTCACTGTGGTCATTACCCACAGAAATGGTTGAGAATCACTGCAGGGAACCTAGATAAGGGAGGACTTTTTGTGGATGTGTGCATCTGTTGAAAATATTTCTGGATTCCTGTGTCCATTTTGTGGATCTGTTGCATGGATGTGTGGATGATTAAGATATTGTTTTGAAATTAAATGAAAACTGAAAATGGAAGATTACATTTTACAGCAAGACGTAGAATGTCCCCAAATGATGATTTCACAGTTTGAGGAATCTTAAACTTAATTAAGACTAGTAATTAAGAAGGTGAATTGGATCTGAAACCTTACAAATGACAAAAAAATAGAAAACCATAATTCCAATATATAGCAGTCAACAGAATGGATGCATAATGATTTACTCATACAGTATTTTCAAACTGAAAACTGGGGCTTGCTTTTTTGATAATACAGTGAGGGAAAGTATTTGAACACCCTGCTATTTTGCAAGTTCTCCCACTTAAAAATCATGGAGGGGTCTGAAATTGTCAGAATCTGGCCTGTCGCTGAGAAACACAGAGTTTGAGCTCCCTCCAAAAATTCTCTATTGGGTTTAGGTCTGGAGACTGGCTAGGCCACGCCAGAACCTTGGTATGCTTCTTACAGAGCCACTCCTTGGTTATCCTGGCTGTGTGCTTCAGTTCATTGTCATGTTGGAAGACCCAGCCTCGACCCATCTTCAATGCTCTAACTGAGGGAAGGAGGTTGTTCCCCAAAATCTCGCAATACATGGCCCCGGTCATCCTCTCCTTAATACAGTGCAGTCACCCTGTCCCGTGTGCAGAAAAACACCCCCAAAGCATGATGCTACCACCCCCGTGCTTCACAGTAGGGATGGTGTTCTTGGGATGGTACTCACCA
Source organism: Romanogobio albipinnatus (assembly GCA_023566225.1). Taxonomy (NCBI): domain Eukaryota; kingdom Metazoa; phylum Chordata; class Actinopteri; order Cypriniformes; family Gobionidae; genus Romanogobio; species Romanogobio albipinnatus. The sequence continues at coordinate 13,092,452 of CM042251.1, read as the reverse complement.
TTCTTCTTCCTCCAAACACGTTTAGTGGAATTATGACCAAAAAGTTATAACTATTTTGGTCTCATCTGACCACATGACTTTCTCCCATGACTCCTCTGGATCATCCATAATGGTCATTGGCAAACTTAAGACGGGCCTTGACATGTGCTGGTTTAAGCAGGGGAACCTTCCGTGCCATGCATGATTTCAAACCATGACGTCTTAGTGTATTTCCAACAGTAACCTTGGAAACGATGGTCCCAGCTCTTTTCAGGTCATTGACCAGCTCCTCCAGTGTAGTTCTGGGCTGATTTCTCGCCTTTCTTAGGATCATTGAGACCCCACGAGGTGAGATCTTGCATGGAGCCCCAGTCCGAGGGAGATTGACAGTCATGTTTAGCTTCTTCCATTTTCTAATGATTGCTCCAACAGTGGACCTTTTTTCACCAAGCTGCTTGGCAAGTTCCCCGTAGCCCTTTCCAGCCTTGTGGAGGTGTACAATTTTGTCTCTAGTGTCTTTGGACAGCTCTTTGGTCTTGGCCATGTTAGTAGTTGGATTCTTACTGATTGTATGGGGTGGACAGGTGTCTTTATGCAGCTAACGACCTCAAACAGGTGCATCTAATTTAGGATAAAAAATGGAGTGGAGGTGGACATTTTAAAGGCAGACTAACAGGTCTTTGAGGGTCAGAATTCTAGCTGATAGACCAACCTGGTCTCACAGAATTCCGTGAAATGAACACGGGCCCCTTAACTCAAAATCCGTGGCAGTTTCAAGGAATCGCCGAAAATTCCGTGATGGGTCCACGGAAGTGATGCCTTGCCTATGTAAGTCAATGACAGTATACAGACGAGTTGGGCATGGTTATCATCATGAAACTATGATTTTTGCCATTATGACATGGAGTGTGATTCTTGATTTAATCAGCCAGCATAATTTTATTTATAATTATTTTCATTTTTTATTTATTTACAGTATTTAGACACGTTTTGAACACGTAACCCAATCCCTTCCCTAAACCTACCCATTTGTGTATTATAAAAAACAGGATATAACAGGCAGATACGACTGCAGGCACAATTTATTCAAAAAGTACAAATATTCCAAGTGTTCCTAGGCCAAACGTTTGATTTGTGTGAAGAAAATCCCCAAAAGTGATCAGCAGCGTCTAGTCCATCCGCCAAAGATCAAAAATTTCAAATTTTACCGCCGGAAGAAACGTTACGTCAGCTTTGACAGCATTGGGTCTAGTATGTCTCGTGACCAATTGCGTCATTTCGTCGGCTTTGATTGTAAAATGCCATTGGCTCTCGTGTGTCTCGTGACAGATTGCGTCACGTTAAAGAGTCGTGTGTATTATTTGAATGAGATATGAATGAGTGTGTTCATGGAGCGGCGGGATCATCATTTCAGTGGTTAAAATCATAATTTCCTCACTGATTAAGATTCCATTTTTGCTTTATTTTGAGCTATGGTATTGCTTATTCATGTTTGTTTTTCTGTTTTTTATTTCCTCTTTATTGATGTTTTTCGTAATTATTGTAGTGTTCTAATTTTGTTGTCCCATAGTGCAAACTGAATGTTCAAATAAAGCATAAAAAGCAAATAAATAAAAACATTAAGAACTCTGTTCTTTACATGAAGACATTGTGTGACTTCAGAAGACTTGGAATGCAACATGAGTTAATACTTTTTATGCTGTTTTTGGTCAGTTTTTGCAATATATACCTGTGACTGACTGTATTTGCCTGTTAAGTGTTTTATATTGTTGAGAGTGGGTCAGTTTAGGGTAGGAGTGGAGTTAGTTGCTCCAAAATATAAAAGTAGCCTATAAATATTCATAAAATCATGTCTACTTTTTACTGTCATTTACTTGCATAGGAATCACTTCCGTGGACCCATCACGGAATTTTCGGCGATTCCATGAAACTGCCACAGATTTTGAGTTAAGGGACCCGTGTTTATTTCACGGAAAGGTTGGATAGACAGGTGTTCAAATACTTATTTGCAGCTGTATCATACAAATAAATAGTTAAAAAATCATATATTGTGATTTCTGGATTTTTTTTTTTAGATTATGTCTCTCACAGTGGACATGCACCTACGATGACAATTTCAGACCCCTCCATGATTTCTAAGTGGGAGAACTTGCAAAATAGCAGGGTGTTCAAATACTTATTTTCCTTACTGCATCCTGTTATTGTGAACTGAGGGGGTAGTGGGTAACTGAGGGTAACTTAACATATGGTTTTGCAACAGTGCACACTATTTACTCCTATACTGGACTTCGCATATTTTAACAATTTTCTTCAAAACTAGAATTTGAAATACAAATGTTTCCTGAGGCATATCATATATCATGATTAACTGCTCTAGACTTGCCCCATTACTTATTTTGCACTTTGGTTGTCATTACAGTTGATGAGGATCAGTCAATGAATAGCTTGATACATTTATAAATAAATAGCAGCTAAGCTGAATTTAGAACAAATTCACTGTGAAATTACAGCAGTCTGGACAGCAGGATCAGAGTAACCTGGTCAAAACGGTGTGGCGGTATGACTAAAATCAAAGGACAAATAGAGGAGAGGGGGCACTGGGGCAGTAAAGCAGAGTTTATTTTAGCTGTGGCAGGGATTGTGATTGGTCTGGGTAATGTTTGGAGGTTTCCTTACCTCTGCTACAAATATGGAGGAGGTATGAAGCAGCCTAAATGCACAAATGCTGTTTGCTGTTTTGAAATTTCATTATTTTAGTGGTTACAAATATGAATAATCTACTTTATCTCTCTGGCATTTTAATGTTTTATTGTACTCAGGGGCATTCCTGATACCCTACCTGGTGTTTGTTGTTACCTGTGGGGTGCCTCTGTATCTGCTAGAGACAGCTATGGGACAGTACACACAGGAAGGGGGCATTACATGTTGGCATCGCCTCTGTCCACTGGCTGAAGGTGAGTCACAATTGTTTATTTATTTTTATCTGCATTCTTTTTGCAGATGGGATTTGGACAGGCAACCAGCATTCACATTTTCTAAAGTAGCCTAAATGTGAGGCAGTGTACCAATCGAGTCAACATTATTATTGATATCGTTAGTCTGTGGCAGCCCCTAAACTGTATTATAAAAGGAGATGACATTTCTTTAAAGTGCATTTTATATTGGTCTAATTCAAAATCATGGTTGCTGGTTAAAATCTTAAAGGGATACTTCAGTGCTGGGAAGATGAATGTGTATTTAAACGTAGTCATTTATGTAGAAATGTGAAATTATTTTTGAATTTGGTGCCTTCTAGACTGAGAAAATACTCTCGTCTCCTGTGGATGAAATACAACAACTCCCAGAATGCACTTGCTTTGCTGCTCAATGAGGCCACTCCCAAAGCCTGATACTGGTTATCACTTGCCCATCATGACATCGCCTCCACCGTTGTTTTGATTTTCATAGTAATAAAATAAGCTGCGAAGCTGCGTTTATTGTTGCAGGTGACTTTAATCACTCAAACTTAAAGTCAGTGCTACCCAAGTTTCACCAGTATGTTTCCTGCCACACCAGAGCAAACAAAACCTTAGACCATGTTTACACAAACATGGCTGGAGCTTACGTTGCAACACCCCTCCCCAACCTGGGACAGTCAGACCACCTCTCTTTGTTTCTAGCACCCAAATATGCACCCCTCATCAACCGTGTGAAGCCATCAGTGAAGATCATCAAGGTGTGGCCTGCGGGGGCAGATTCCACACTCCAGGAAAGGTTTCTAAACACAGACTGGAGTGTGTTTGCTTCTCAAGCCACCAGTGGCGCTCACACAGACATTGACTCATACACCTCCTCTGTATTGGACCATATCAATACCACCATCGACAGTGTTACAACCCAGAAACAGAAACCACATACCCAAATCAGAAGCCTTGGATGAACAGGGAAGTGCGACTCCTGCTGAAGTCACGCAATACTGCCTTCAGATCAGGTGATGCACAAGCCTACAGCACATCCAGAGCAAACCTGAAGAGGGGCATCAAAAAGGCCAAGCACTGCTACAAGCTAAAGATAGAGGGACACTTTTCCAACTCTGACCCTCGACGCATGTGGCAGGGCATTCAGGCCATCAGTGATTATAAACCCACCCACTCCACCCCCGCAGCCACTGATGTCAACTTCCTGAACGAGCTAAATTACTTTTATGCTCGTTTTGAAAGAGACAACAGCGAAACTGCAACCAAGCTCAAACCCTTAGATGACCACCCACCAATCACACTCTCCTCCACAGATGTCTGCAAGGCACTGAGCCGGATCAGCGCACACAAGGCTGCTGGACCAGACAACATCCCTGGTCGTGTTCTCAGGGCATGTGCGGAGCAGCTCGCTGGGGTTTTTACAGACATTTTCAACCTGTCTCTTGCCCAAGCAGCTGTACCGACATGCTTTAAACGCACTTCCATTGTGCCAGTGCCGAAAAGCTCTAGCCCGAGGTGCCCTAATGACTACCGCCCTGTAGCACTCACACCCATCGTTATGAAGTGCTTTGAGCGGCTGGTCCTGGAACACCTAAAAGACTCTCTACCATCCACATTGGACTCACACCAGTTTGCCTACCACAGCAATAGGAGCACAGAGGATGCAGTTTCCATGGCACTGCACTCTGTGCTCACCCATCTGGACCATAAGTACAATTATGCATGCATGCTGTTTGTTGACTTCAGCTCAGCATTCAACACTGTCATCCCATCCAAGTTAATAGCCAAACTTGGAGACCTGGGCATCAACACTACAATGTGTAACTGGATTTTGGACTTCCTAACTGACAGACCACAGAATGTTCGATCAGGATCCACCTGCTCCACGTCCATCACACTCAACACTGGTGTACCACAGGGCTGTGTGCTAAGTCCGTTTCTCTACTCCCTCTTCACCTCCGACTGCAAGCCTGTGTATGGATCTAATTCCATCGTCAAGTTTGCGGACGACACTACGGTGATTGGTCTCATCAGCAACAACGATGAGACTGCCTACAGGGAAGAGATCCAGCACCTGGCCACATGGTGCGCTGATAATAACCTGCTCCTCAACACCACCAAAACGAAGGAGCTCATCGTGGACTTCAGGAAAGAGTCAAGAGGCACACACGACACCATCCACATCAATGGAATGGCTGTTGAGCGTGTCTCCAGTTTCAAGTTCCTGGGGATCCACATCTCGGCGGACATGTCGTGGACTACCAACACCTCCAGCCAGGTCAAGAAGGCTCACAAGCGCCTCTTCTTCCTGAGGACACTGAGGAAGAATCAGCTCTCCTCGGCTATCCTGGTGAACTTCTACCGCTGCGCAATAGAAAGCATCCTGACCAACTGTGTGGCAGTATGGTATGGGAGCTGCTCTGTTGCGGAGCGCAAGGCACTGCAGCGGGTGGTGAAAACTGCCCAGCGCATCACAGGGACTCCACTACCTGCCATCGAGCACATCCAGAGGAAACGCTGCCTGCATCGAGCTCGCAGCATCCTCAAGGACTCCTCTCTCCCAGCCCACAGACTGTTTTCTCTCCTGCCCTCCGGCAGGCGTTTCAGGATCCTCCGGACCAGGACCAGCAGACTAAAGAACAGTTTTTTCCCCAGAGCTGTCTCTTTATTGAACTCAAACCCCCGTTGATCCACTTCCCTCATAAACTGCTAACTCTCCTACCTCACATCTGCCTTCACTTTGTTATTTGCACTACCAACTGTTTATTACAGTAACAACTGTTTACTTATGCATCTTGCACTGCCATATCTTAACTGGATTATGCTCATTTGCACTGCCGACTGTATTTATAGTACCAATGTTTACATTTGCATTTTGCACCGTACTTCTAACTGTAATATGCAACCACTTTCCACTGCACTTTTACACTTTTTTTTCGGATAGCTCTGTCCATAATTTATTGCACTACCTTAATCCCTGCTATTCCTCATATTAGCCTAACATATTATTGTATACCTCTATCTGTAAAATTCTGTTTATAGTAATAGCCAGCTGTATATTATATTCATAGTACATATTCACCTGTAAATTCTGTTTATAGTAATAGCCATCTGTATATTTATTCAATGTACATATTCACCTGTAAATTCAGTTCTGTTTATAGTAATAACCGTCTCTCTATTTATACATATTTATATATATTCAGTACATTTCCATGTCCTGCACTTACGCAACCACTGTATATCCTGCACTTGCTGCTATTGCACTTCTGGTTAGACCTAAACTGCATTTCGTTGCCTTGTACTTGTACTTGTGTAATGACAATAAAGTTGAATCTAATCTAATCTAATAAATTTGGTCAGTTAGAGAATAAACACTACAATTAAAAACTGAACGTGTCTTTTCAATAAAGTGTGAGTGAGCCAAACGAAAGTCACGGCACAAACGCAGCAGGTGTCAGATTTCATTCATCACAAGAGTGAAGAGCTGAGGTAAGCGCGGCAGTCATTCACAGCATGTGTCCAGTCTGGCACTTTTTCAGATCATGCTTATGGAAGCTTAACTTTCATAGGAATTCATTGAAAAGTTGAAACACTCATCCCTACTCATGAATGCCCGAACTGAGCGCCCGTATGCATTTACATTCTGTGAGTGAGATCCCTCCCCTGTGGGTGGGTTGAAAACATGCGGAACTAGCTCCTTCTACTGGCTGTAGTCTCTAGCCTCTGGCCAAAAAATCCTCCGATGACGCAAAATGACAAAAGAAAATAAATAAAATGCATAATTCTTTCGTCTCAGGGGGACATGAGGGGGGAAAGTATGATAATTCCAATATACTACCGGGTTTCTACTGATACAAAGCTTAATGCAAAATTGCTGAAGTAACCCTTACTAAAAAAATGAAAAGAAACATTTTTGTAAACATTTTCGCTTCACACCATTTACTGACTGCAGACATTATTGTGGGCTTTATTTATTTTTCTGGTGGGTTTTTTTTTCTTAACTTTTTTTTTAATTATAAATATTTAAAAAATACATCACAAGTTTTTTAAAGATAATATTCCTGTCTTTAATTATATAAGTAACACAATGTTTTAGTTTTATCTTCTACTTATATTATAATTGAAAACTAATTTAGCTTTTGTTTATGATGAAATTAAATTGGGAAAGGCCAAATAAATACTGTACATAAATAAATTATATTGACCTACATTAAGTAACATTTTGGCTTGTGTCTAAAGAAAATATATTGATTAAGTAAGGAAACTATAAGTGTACTCTATTCTTCTCCCAGTTCACCGGCCACTTTTATGTATTTCGGGAGAAATTGATGAATTTACATTATGTAAATATAAATATAAATATAGCTGCAAGCAGCAATTATCGGGGTTCAAGCCACTTAAGGCATTTAAGCACATTTGCATAAAAAGTTATTATGTTTTATTTAGCCATCAAATGTAACCTTTAAAATCATAGAAAGAAAATGCCATTTACAGCTAATACCGGTATTTTACCTTTTCAAATATGCTTATTAAATGTTTAACAGTTATAGTCCCACTTGTGGTTTGATCTCTATTTTAAATAATTATTTTGAATAAATGATAAAATGTAAGCAGATATGTGTAGCATGAATTACCATGATATATCACTTTCTAGTATGATTAACCATAGTTAATTATGATTATAGCATAATTTACCATATTTTACCATGATTTACCATAGATTACCATGATTTACTATTATTAGTATAAGCATGATTTAACAACATTGCTAGCATTGATGTGATATGTCAGTACAAATGAAGTGGTAAACCTTAACAAAATGTGATTTTATACAATTCATATATTCAACTTTATTAGTGAGCAGAATGGGCCAATGAGTGGTCCTCTGCTGGTGGTTTTGTGGCAATTGTAGGGAACATGTAATAAACACATTTTCCATGTTAACTCATTTAAACTTTATTTTTGTTGCAGATATATTTGAAATAAATTATTTTGACTAAATGTGATTGTAAATATTGTAATAGTGACTTTATAATGTCTAAATAGGAATAATAGTACATGATAAGTAAATAGTATGACAAAATGACTATTTAAGCCCAGCAGGTGGCAGCAGAGAACCACTCATTGGCTCATTTTCATTTTGTCTGTTTTTCATTTAATGGGCACATTTTCCAAGTTAATGTCTTCAAACGTGCTTAACTCAAATGCACATTTTGTTGGAGATATAGATATTTGAAATTAATGATGGGTAACAAATAGCTTATTCCAGGTTTTCCCCTTTAAAACATATTTTCAGGCATTATTTTAATTGTAATATAATAATTATTGTAAAACATTAATCAAATGAACAAATTAATTGCTAAACATTGACAAAATGTCATTTGCAACATTATTATAATGATTTTATAAAGTTTAAATATGCTTAGTAAGCAGAATGAACCAATGAGTGGTCTTCTGCTGCCATCTGGTGGTAATTTTAGGTAATACGTTTTGAACATAATTGTGAATAAATAAATAACAATTTGATTGACAGTATTGGTTCTTGAGGCAAAGTTGTTCAGTATGAGGAGATCTATCATAATTTCTGCATATTATGTGGATGTTTTTTACCCCACCTGATTACAGAGATGGAAAATACCATTTACAGCCAATACAGGCAATTCACCATAGGGAATACATGGTTTTCAAAGCTTTTTAACAGTTATAGCGCCACCTATGGTCCGATCTCCATGAAACTTTGCATGCTTCTTCAGCATGTTATGTTACATATACATAACAATTTTCGTGAAGTTTTGAGTTTTCCTTTAGGATTTATAGGCTTTTGAGTGTATTTTGCTACGCCCCTCTTCTAAATGACCCTGTTTTAGCCATCCAAATGCAAAAGTTCAACTTTTTTTCAATAATTATTGATCTAGAGAGTCCAGAGAATTTTCCTAGACTGGTTTGGTTCCGATCAATGAAAAATCCAGGGACTAGTTCGCAAAAGTAGGTTTTAAACATAATCACAAATATTTAATGAACGATTTGATTGACAGCAATAGTTCAAGAGGCAAAGTTGTTCAGTATGAGGAGATCTATCAAATGATATGCACATTTTGGGGATGTGTGCAACACCACGTGATCACAGAGCCATAAAACTCGTTAGCGCCAACTAGTGGCCGATTTCTTTCAAAATTCTTACAGACCTCTAGGGCCATAAGTCAAACATACCCATTGAGTTTCGTTCTGATCGGCCTCCATTAACCTTGTCTAATAGGTGCTCAAATTTAATTGGCTGTGGCGGCCATGTTTTTTGAGATACGCCAATGTGCTCATAGACGTACTTGGTACCTTGGACCAAGACACTGCATACCAATTTTCAAGTCAATCGGACTAGCGGTCGGGTGGTTATAGCCCTTTTCATGTTTTTTTCATATTATAGCGCCACCAAGTGTTCAATCATCGCATTTTTTTTATTGTGACCAAAGATTGAGCCCTTACACATGTGTACCAAGTTTGGTGAAGATATCTCATTGTAATCTTGAGTTATAACCTTTTTAGTAAAATAGGCTCCGCCCTGAACGTCTATTATTACGCCCCTTAATAACCGTGAATCGAAATTATTACTTTTTTTCAATGATTATTGATATTCAGACTCCAGAGAACATTTCTGTACTGGTTTGGTTCCGATCGGGCTAAAATCCAGGGACTAGTTTGCAAAAGTAGTTTTTTAACAAAATTCAAAATGGCGGAAAATCTATCATGGCGGAAATTAAATCGGAGATATACGTTTTGTTTGTCATGGACTCACCTTTCCAATGATATAAGACACTTGAGTCTACGACATACGGTCTAGGAGTTATGAGCAGTTTCGCGCAATTGATTGCTATAGCGCCACCTATAGGCCAATGTGGCTCATAATTTGATAACCTCTCCTCGATTTTTGTACTACCTATTGGCCAAGTTTCAAGTCTCTAGCCCTTACAGTTTGGTCTGCACGATGCGTTTTACGGCTGAATAATAATAATAATAATAATAATAATAATAATTAAAGCTGCGAGCAGCATTTAGCGGGGTTCAAGCCTTTAAGGCCTTTAAGCACACAAGCATCAAAAGACATCAAGTTTTATTTAGCAAGATTTTAAACACTGAAATAATTTAATTGGCTGTGGCGGCAATGTTTTTTGAGATAGGCCAATGTCCTCATAGACATACATGGGACCTTGGACCAAGACACTGCATACCAATTTTCAAGTCAATCGGACTAGCGGTCGGGTAGTTATAGCCATTTTCATGTTTTTTTCATGTTATAGCGCCACCAAGTGTTCAATCATCGCGATTTCTTTATTCTAACCAAAGACTGAGCCCATACACATGTGTACCAAGATTGGTGAAGATATCTCATTTCTTTCTTGATTTATAGCCATTTTAGTAAAATAGGCTCCTCCCACAACAGTCGTTTTCCGCCCCTTAGCGACCGTGAATAGAAATTTAAACTTTTTTTCAATTATTATTGATATTCAGACTCCAGAGAACATTTCTGCACTGGTTTGGTTCCGATCAAGCAAGAAACCTAGGACTAGTTTGCAAAAGTAGTTTTTTAACAAAATTCAAAATGGCGGAAAATGTATCATGGCGCAAATGAAATCGGAGATATACATTTTGTTCGTCATGGACTCCGCTTTCCAATGATATAAGACACTTGAGTCTACGACATACGGTTTAGGAGTTATGAGCAGTTTCGCGCAATTGATTGCTATAGCGCCACCTATAGGCCAATCTGGCTCATAATTTGATAACCTCTCCTCTCTGTTTGTACTACCTATTGGCCAAGTTTCAAGTCTCTAGCCCTTACGGTTTGGGCTGCACGATGTGTTTTACTGCAGAATAATATTATTTTGTGTGTAGTACAATAAAATGAACAGCGGGGGGCAGCAAACAACCACTTATTGGCTTAATATACCAGAACTCTGTAATGTTAACATTTTTTAACTTTTATAGAGGCAAATATTGTCCGAACTGTCTGAAATTTTTCATGCTTGTTTAGAGGCATAGGATACATGTTCTGACTTGTTTTTAAGTAGATCTGAGCATTCATTGAATAGAGAGATGGAAAATACCATTTACAGCCAATACAGGCAATTCACCATAGGGAATACATGGTTTTCAAAGCTTTTTAACAGTTTTAGCGCCACCTATGGTCCGATCTCCATGAAACTTTGCATGCTTCTTCAGCATGTTATGTCACATATACATAACAATATTCGTGACGTTTTGAGTTTTCCTTTAAGATTTATAGGCTATTGAGTGTATTTTGCTACGTCCCTCTTCTAAATGATCCTTTTATAGCCATGTAAATGCAAAAGTTGAACTTTTTTTGATAATTATTGATCTAGAGAGTCCATAGAATTGTCCTAGACTGGTTTGGTTCTGATCGGGCAAAAAACCAGGGACTAGTTTGTAAAAGTAGGTTTTTAACATAATTGCAAATATTTAATGAACAATTTGATTGACAGCAATGGTTCTAGAGGCAAAGTTGTTCAATATGAAGAGATCTATCAAATGATATGCATATTTTGTGGATGTGTGCAACACCACGTGATTACAGAGCCATAAAACTCATTAGCGCCAACTAGTGGCCGATTTGTTTCAAAATTCTTACAGACCTCTAGGGCCATGAGTCAAACATGCCCATCGAGTTTCGTTCCGATTGGCCTCCGTTAACCTTGTCTAATAGGTGCTTAAATTTAATTGGCTGTGGCGGCCATGATTTTTGAGATACGCCAATGTCCTCATAGACATACATGGGACCTTGGACCAAGACACTGCATACCAATTTTCAAGTCAATCGGACTAGCGCTCGGCAGGTTATAGCCATTTTCATGTTTTTTTCGTGTTATAGCGCCACCAAGTGTTCAATCGTCGCTATTTTTTTATCGAGACCAAATACTGAGCCCATACACATGTGTACCAAGTTTGGTGAAGATATCTCATTTTGTTCTTGAGTTATAGCTGTTTTAGTAAAATAGGCTCCTCCCACAACATTCGTTTTCCGCCCCTTAGCGAACGTGAATCGAAATTTCAACTTTTTTTCGATAATTATTGATATTCAGACTCCAGAGAACAATTCTGCACTGGTTTGGTTACGATCAAGCAAAAAACCTAGGACTAGTTCGCAAAAGTAGTTTTTTTACAAAATTCAAAATGGCGGAAAATCTATCATGGCGCAAATGAAATCGGAGATATACGTTTTGTTCGTCATGGACTCACCTTTCCAATGATATAAGACACTTGAGTCTACGACATACGGTTTAGGAGTTATGAGCAGTTTCGCGCAATTGATTGCTATAGCGCCACCTATAGGCCAATCTGGCTCATAATTTGATAACCTCTCCTCGTTTTGTGTACTACCATCTGACAAAGTTTCAAAGTTCCAGCCCTTACGGTTTGGGCTGCACGATGCGTTTTAGCGGAGAATAATAATAATAATAATAATAATAATAATAATAATAATATTAAAGCTGCGAGCAGCATTTAGCGGGGTTCAAGCCTTTAAGGCCTTTAAGCACACAAGCATCAAAAGACATCAAGTTTTATTTAGCAAGATTTTAAACACTGAAATAATATATGGAAAACTCAAATTACAGGCAATTTAGGCAATTTACCAAAGGAAACATATGGTTTTTAACAGTTATAGCGCCACCTATGGTCCATAGGAAAGGCCAATTTCTTTCAAAATTCTTACAGACCTCTAGGACCATCCGTCAAACATGCCCATCGAGTTTTATTCTGATCGGCCTCCATTAACCTTGTCTAATAGGTGCTCAAATTTAATTGGCTGTGGCGGCCATGTTTTTTGAGATACGCCAATATCCTCATAGACATACATGGTACCTTGGACCAAGACACTGCATACCAATTTTCAAGTCAATCGGACTAGCGGTCGGGTGGTTATAGCCATTTTCATGTTTTTATCGTGTTATAGCGCCACCAAGTGTTCAATCGTCGCTATTTTTTTATCCAGACCAAAGACTCAGACCCTACACATGTGTACCAAGTTTGGTGAAGACATCTCATTTCTTTCTTGAGTTATAGCCATTTTAATAAAATAGGCTCCTCCCTCAACAGTCGTTTTCCGCCCCTTAGCGACCGTGAATAGAAACTTAAACATTTTTCAATTATTATTGATATTTAGACTCCAGAGAACATTTCTGCACTGGTTTGGTTCCGATCAAGCGAAAAACCTAGGAAAAGTTTGCAAAAGTAGTTTTTTGACAAAATTCAAAATGGCGGAAAATCTATCATGGCGCAAATGAAATCGGAGATATACATTTTGTTCGACATGGACTCACCTTTCCAATGATATAAGACACTTGAGTGTACGACATACGGATTAGGAGTTATGATCAGTTTCGCGCAATTGATTGCTATAGCGCCACCTATAGGCCAATCTGGCTCATAATTTGATAACCTCTCCTCTCTGTTTGTACTACCTATTGGCCAAGTTTCAAGTCTCTAGCCCTTACGGTTTGGGCTGCACGATGTGTTTTACTGCAGAATAATATTATTTTGTGTGTAGTACAATAAAATGAACAGCGGGGGGCAGCAAACGACCACTTATTGGCTTAATATACCATTATTATCAAATGAACTCTGTAATTTTAACCTTTTTTAATTTTATAGAGGCAAATATTGTCCGATCTGTCTGAAATTTTTCATGCTTGTTTAGAGGCATAGGATACATGTTCTGACTTGTTTTTAAGTAGATCTGAACATTCATTGAATAGAGAGATGGAAAATACAATTTACAGCCAATACAGGCAATTCACCATAGGGAATACATGGTTTTCAAAGCTTTTTAACAGTTATAGCGCCACCTATGGTCTGATCTCCATGAAACTTTGCATGCTTCTTCAGCATGTTATGTCACATATACATAACAATATTCGTGACGTTTTGAGTTTTCCTTTAAGATTTATAGGCTATTGAGTGTATTTTGCTACGTCCCTCTTCTAAATGACCCTGTTATAGCCATCTAAATGCAAAAGTTGAACTTTTTTTTGATAATCATTGATCTAGAGAGTCCAGAAAATTGTCCTAGACTGGTTTGGTTCCGATCGGGCAAAAATCCAGGGACGAGTTCGCAAAAGTAGGTTTTTAACATAATTGCAAATATTTAATGAACGATTTGATTGACAGCAATGGTTCTAGAGGCAAAGGTGTTCAATATGAAGAGATCTATCAAATGATATGCATATTTTGTGGATGTGTGCAACACCACGTGATTACAGAGCCATAAAACTCATTAGCACCAACTAGTGGCCGATTTGTTTCAAAATTCTTACAGACCTCTAGGGCCATGAGTCAAACATACCCATTGAGTTTCGTTCCGATTGGCCTCCGTTAACCTTGTCTAATAGGTGCTCAAATTTAATTGGCTGTGGCGGCCATGTTTTTTGAGATACGCCAATGTCCTCATAGACATACATGGTACCTTGGACCAAGACACTGCATACCAATTTTCAAGTCAATCGGATTAGCGCTCGGCAGGTTATAGCCATTTTCATGTTTTTTTCGTGTTATAGCGCCACCAAGTGTTCAATCGTCGTTATTTTTTTATCGAGACCACATACTCAGCCCATACACATGTCTACCAAGTTTGGTGATGATATCTCATTTTGTTCTTGAGTTATAGCTGTTTTAGTAAAAAAGGCTCCTCCCACAACATTGGTTTTCCGCCCCTTAGCGACCGTGAATCGAAATTTCAACTTTTTTTCGATAATTATTGATATTCAGACTCCAGAGAACATTTCTGCACTGGTTTGGTTTCGATCAAGCGAAAAACCTAGGACTAGTTCGCAAAAGTAGTTTTTTGACAAAATTCAAAATGGCGGAAAATCTTTTATGGCGCAAATGAAATCGGAGATATACATTTTGTCCGTCATGGACTCACCTTTCCAATGATATAAGACACTTGAGTCTACGACATACGGTTTAGGAGTTAAGAGCAGTTTTGCGCAATTGATTGCTATAGCGCCACCTATAGGCCAATCTGGCTCATAATTTGATAACCTCTCCTCGATTTTTCTACTATCTATTGGCCAAGTTTCAAGTCTCTAGCCCTTACGGTTTGGGCTGCACGATGCGTTTTACGGCAGAATAATAATAATAATAATAATAATAATAATAAAAATCAGTACAATTACAATAGGGTTTCAGCACTTCGTGCTTGAACCCCTAATAATAAAAATCAGCACAAATACAATAGGGTTTCAGCACTTCGTGCTTGAACCCCTAAATATGTAAACTCTAAATTTTGGTGCAAACTAACAGGGCAAAACCCATCGCACATTATAGATCAATTAACATGATTTGTTAACAAAGGTGTTTAAATGAAAACACATTCACTTACACACACTTGACATACACGCAATATATCATATATTTTATGATAAAATTAACAGATTTGTGAATATTTTGAATAAAAAGGAAAAAACTAAATAAAAGGGATTCCTCTGTCATACTGTTTGGCTGCATGACACGTCAGCATGGAATTAAAATGTTCTAAAATAATGTTCTAAAATAAAATATAATACTCAGCTAGAATATAGAGCCTCTATATGATATAAATCCCTCTTCCCACATATCATATTATGTGTCTTCAAAATTATTTTTCTCTTTTAAATTTTTTTATTTTTTATTATTTCAATTAATATAAATCTCTAAATGTGCAATCTATTATACATATAAAATCACTTTGAGACTACATAATTTGGTTACTTAAAAATAGCTTCAATCGATGGGTCAATAATATCCTTGAATGGTCCCTATTAATATTGTTGACTGTGCACTTGGTGATCAGTGATTCTGTTTGCTTTTGTCAGGTATTGGCTATGGAGGACAACTGATAGTGCTGTACAGCTGCATGTATTACATCGTCATTCTGGCCTGGGCGCTTTTCTACCTCTTGTACTCTTTCAGCTCCCAACTGCCGTGGGCCAGCTATGACAACACCTGGAACACAGGTGATAATTTGAAACAAAACTCTTGTAACATCTGCTGAATATCATATCTAAATATGCCGAACCAAGGGTTTGCAAACTGTTTTGTTTTTCTTCTTCTTCTTCTTCTTCTTCTCCCTCTCTGTCTTAGATGATTGTGTAACTCTCGCTGCAAATAATCTGACCCTCAACAGGACAACACTGATAAATTCAACCTCTGCAGCTACTGAGTTCTGGGAGTAAATAAATGAATATAAATGACATAACGTTTGACAATAATAAAATCAAATCTTACAAAAACATTCCACATTAGCAAATTATAAAGTCATATTGTTGCTCTCTCTCTCTTCAAAATTTTTAGACACAAAGTGCTATCTCTATCTGGAGGTATTGAGGAGGTCGGTAACATCAACTGGGAGATTCTTTTGTGTCTCATTGCAATGTGGATCGTGTGTTATTTCTGTGTCTGGAAAGGAGTCAAATCTACAGGCAAGGTGTGCAAAAATGTCATTTGAAGATAATTTTGTCTTAATACAATTCACTTACTGGTCCTTAATTCTTAAGTTTTTCCATTTTCTTCTGCATTTACAGTTTTAAATGGAATTATGTTTGCATTCATTATAATTGAATGTCAGTACAGTATTTTGCCTGTTTATTGACATTCGTAAAATTAGTATTATTATTATATTTCATATTTAATTTTATTTGCATATTATTAGGGGTTCAAGCACGAAGTGCTGAACACCTATTGTATTTGTGCTGATTTTTATTATTAGGGGTTCAAGCATGAAATGCTGAAACCCTATTGTAATTGTAAGGTTTTGTAAAACGCATCGTGCAGGCCAAACCGTAAGGCCTAGAGACATGAAACCTGGCCAGATGGTAGGCCTCAGTTTGGGGACAACCTATCAGAGTATGACCCCGAATGGCCCATAGGTGGCGCTACAGCAACCAAAAGTTCAAAATTGCTCATAACTCTTAGACTGTTTGTCCCAGGATCAAGTGTCTTATATCGTTGGAATCCTTGGCTCAAGGCGGACAAAATGGCTATCTCACATTTTGATTTAAGCAGGGAACATTTTCTGCTATGTCGAATTTTGTCCAAAACCTACTTTTGCGAACTAGTCCCTGGTTTTTTGCCCGATCGGAACCAAACCAGTCTAGGACAATTCTCTGGACTCTCTAGATCAATAATTATCGAAAAAAAGTTGAACTTTTGCATTTGGGTGGCTGTAACAGGGTCATTTAGAAAAGGGGTGTGGCAAAATACACTAAAAAGCCTATAAATCCCAAATGAAATCTCAGAACTCCACCAAAATTGATGAGCATATGTGTCAGAAGATGATGAGGAAGAATGCAGAGTTTCATGGAGATCGGACCATAGGTGGCGCTATAACTGGCAAAAAGCCTTCATTCTTATTAGGGGTTCAAGCATGAAATGCTGAAACCCTATTGTAATTGTAAGGTTTCGTAAAACGCATCGTGCAGGCCAAACCGTAAGGCCTAGAGACATGAAACCTGGCCAGATGGTAGGCCTCAGTTTGGGGACAACCTATCAGAGTATGACCCCGAATGGCCCATAGGTGGCGCTACAGCAACCAAAAGTACAAAATTGCTCATAACTCTTAGACTGTTTGTCCCAGGATCAAGTGTCTTATATCGTTGGAATCCTTGGCTCAAGGCGGACAAAATGGCTATCTCACATTTTGATTTAAGCAGGGAACATTTTCTGCTATGTCGAATTTTGTCCAAAACCTACTTTTGCAAACTAGTCCCTGGTTTTTTGCCCGATCGGAACCAAACCAGTCTAGGACAATTCTCTGGACTCTCTAGATCAATAATTATCGAAAAAAAGTTGAACTTTTGCATTTGGGTGGCTGTAACAGGGTCATTTAGAAAAGGGGTGTGGCAAAATACACTAAAAAGCCTATAAATCCCAAATGAAATCTCAGAACTCCACCAAAATTGATGAGCATATGTGTCAGAACATGGTGAGGAAGCATGCAGAGTTTCATGGAGATCGGACCATAGGTGGCGCTATAACTGGCAAAAAGCCTTCATTCTTATTAGGGGTTCAAGCATGAAATGCTGAAACCCTATTGTAATTGTAAGGTTTCGTAAAACGCATCGTGCAGGCCAAACCGTAAGGCCTAGAGACATGAAACCTGGCCAGATGGTAGGCCTCAGTTTGGGGACAACCTATCAGAGTATGACCCTGAATGGCCCATAGGTGGCGCTACAGCAACCAAAAGTTCAAAATTGCTCATAACTCTTAGACTGTTTGTCCCAGGATCAAGTGTCTTATATCGTTGGAATCCTTGGCTCAAGGCGGACAAAATGGCTATCTCAGATTTTGATTTAAGCAGGGAACATTTTCTGCTATGTCGAATTTTGTCCAAAACCTACTTTTGCAAACTAGTCCCTGGTTTTTTGCCCGATCGGAACCAAACCAGTCTAGGACAATTCTCTGGACTCTCTAGATCAATAATTATCGAAAAAAAGTTGAACTTTTGCATTTGGGTGGCTGTAACAGGGTCATTTAGAAAAGGGGTGTGGCAAAATACACTAAAAAGCCTATAAATCCCAAATGAAATCTCAGAACTCCACCAAAATTGATGAGCATATGTGTCAGAACATGGTGAGGAAGCATGCAGAGTTTCATGGAGATCGGACCATAGGTGGCGCTATAACTGGCAAAAAGCCTTCATTCTTATTAGGGGTTCAAGCATGAAATGCTGAAACCCTATTGTAATTGTAAGGTTTCGTAAAACGCATCGTGCAGGCCAAACCGTAAGGCCTAGAGACATGAAACCTGGCCAGATGGTAGGCCTCAGTTTGGGGACAACCTATCAGAGTATGACCCCGAATGGCCCTTAGCTACAGCAACCAAAAGTTCAAAATTGCTCATAACTCTTAGACTGTTTGTCCCAGGATCAAGTGTCTTATATCGTTGGAATCCTTGGCTCAAGGTGGACAAAATGGCTATCTCAGATTTTGATTTAAGCAGGGAACATTTTCTGCTATGTCGAATTTTGTCCAAAACCTACTTTTGCAAACTAGTCCCTGGTTTTTTGCCCGATCGGAACCAAACCAGTCTAGGACAATTCTCTGGACTCTCTAGATCAATAATTATCGAAAAAAAGTTGAACTTTTGCATTTGGGTGGCTGTAACAGGGTCATTTAGAAAAGGGGTGTGGCAAAATACACTAAAAAGCCTATAAATCCCAAATGAAATCTCAGAACTCCACCAAAATTGATGAGCATATGTGTCAGAACATGGTGAGGAAGCATGCAGAGTTTCATGGAGATCGGACCATAGGTGGCGCTATAACTGGCAAAAAGCCTTCATTCTTATTAGGGGTTCAAGCATGAAATACTGAAACCCTATTGTAATTGTAAGGTTTCGTAAAACGCATCATGCAGGCCAAACCGTAAGGCCTAGAGACATGAAACCTGGCCAGATGGTAGGCCTCAGTTTGGGGACAACCTATCAGAGTATGACCCCGAATGGCCCATAGGTGGCGCTACAGCAACCAAAAGTTCAAAATTGCTCATAACTCTTAGACTGTTTGTCCCAGGATCAAGTGTCTTATATCGTTGGAATCCTTGGCTCAAGGTGGACAAAATGGCTATCTCAGATTTTGATTTAAGCAGGGAACATTTTCTGCTATGTCGAATTTTGTCCAAAACCTACTTTAACGAACTAGTCCCTGGTTTTTTGCCTGATCGGAACCAAACCAGTCTAGGACAATTCTCTGGACTCTTTAGATCAATAATTATTGAAAAAAAGTTGAACTTTTGCATTTGGGTGGCTGTAACAGGGTCATTTAGAAAAGGGGTGTGGCAAAATACACTAAAAAGCCTATAAATCCCAAATGAAATCTCAGAACTCCACCAAAATTGATGAGCATATGTGTCAGAACATGATGAGGAAGAATGCAGAGTTTCATGGAGATCGGACCATAGGTGGCGCTATAACTGGCAAAAAGCCTTCATTCTTATTAGGGGTTCAAGCATGAAATGCTGAAACCCTATTGTAATTGTAAGGTTTCGTAAAACGCATCGTGCAGGCCAAACCATAAGGCCTAGAGACATGAAACCTGGCCAGATGGTAGGCCTCAGTTTGGGGACAACCTATCAGAGTATGACCCCGAATGGCCCTTAGCTACAGCAACCAAAAGTTCAAAATTGCTCATAACTCTTAGACTGTTTGTCCCAGGATCAAGTGTCTTATATCGTTGGAATCCTTGGCTCAAGGTGGACAAAATGGCTATCTCAGATTTTGATTTGAGCAGGGAACATTTTCTGCTATGTCGAATTTTGTCCAAAACCTACTTTTACGAACTAGTCCCTGGTTTTTTGCCCGATCGGAACCAAACCAGTCTAGGACAATTCTCTGGACTCTTTAGATCAATAATTATTGAAAAAAAGTTGAACTTTTGCATTTGGGTGGCTGTAACAGGGTCATTTAGAAAAGGGGTGTGGCAAAATACACTAAAAAGCCTATAAATCCCAAATGAAATCTCAGAACTCCACCAAAATTGATGAGCATATGTGTCAGAACATGATGAGGAAGAATGCAGAGTTTCATGGAGATCGGACCATAGGTGGCGCTATAACTGGCAAAAAGCCTTCATTCTTATTAGGGGTTCAAGCATGAAATGCTGAAACCCTATTGTAATTGTAAGGTTTCGTAAAACGCATCGTGCAGGCCAAACCATAAGGCCTAGAGACATGAAACCTGGCCAGATGGTAGGCCTCAGTTTGGGGACAACCTATCAGAGTATGACCCCGAATGGCCCTTAGCTACAGCAACCAAAAGTTCAAAATTGCTCATAACTCTTAGACTGTTTGTCCCAGGATCAAGTGTCTTATATCGTTGGAATCCTTGGCTCAAGGTGGACAAAATGGCTATCTCAGATTTTGATTTAAGCAGGGAACATTTTCTGCTATGTCGAATTTTGTCCAAAACCTACTTTTACGAACTAGTCCCTGGTTTTTTGCCCGATCGGAACCAAACCAGTCTAGGACAATTCTCTGGACTCTTTAGATCAATAATTATTGAAAAAAAGTTGAACTTTTGCATTTGGGTGGCTGTAACAGGGTCATTTAGAAAAGGGGTGTGGCAAAATACACTAAAATGCCTATAAATCCCAAATGAAATCTCAGAACTCCACCAAAATTGATGAGCATATGTGTCAGAACATGATGAGGAAGAATGCAGAGTTTCATGGAGATCGAACCATAGGTGGCGCTATAACTGGCAAAAAGCCTTCATTCTTATTAGGGGTTCAAGCATGAAATGCTGAAACCCTATTGTAATTGTAAGGTTTCGTAAAACGCATCGTGCAGGCCAAACCATAAGGCCTAGAGACATGAAACCTGGCCAGATGGTAGGCCTCAGTTTGGGGACAACCTATCAGAGTATGACCCCGAATGGCCCTTAGCTACAGCAACCAAAAGTTCAAAATTGCTCATAACTCTTAGACTGTTTGTCCCAGGATCAAGTGTCTTATATCGTTGGAATCCTTGGCTCAAGGCGGACAAAATGGCTATCTCAGATTTTGATTTAAGCAGGGAACATTTTCTGCTATGTCGAATTTTGTCCAAAACCTACTTTTGCGAACTAGTCCCTGGTTTTTTGCC
Source organism: Romanogobio albipinnatus (assembly GCA_023566225.1). Classification (NCBI taxonomy): domain Eukaryota; kingdom Metazoa; phylum Chordata; class Actinopteri; order Cypriniformes; family Gobionidae; genus Romanogobio; species Romanogobio albipinnatus. The sequence continues at coordinate 13,070,887 of CM042251.1, read as the reverse complement.
CGATCGGAACCAAACCAGTCTAGGACAATTCTCTGGACTCTCTAGATCAATAATTATCGAAAAAAAGTTGAACTTTTGCATTTGGGTGGCTGTAACAGGGTCATTTAGAAAAGGGGTGTGGCAAAATACACTAAAAAGCCTATAAATCCCAAATGAAATCTCAGAACTCCACCAAAATTGATGAGCATATGTGTCAGAACATGGTGAGGAAGCATGCAGAGTTTCATGGAGATCGGACCATAGGTGGCGCTATAACTGGCAAAAAGCCTTCATTCTTATTAGGGGTTCAAGCATGAAATGCTGAAACCCTATTGTAATTGTAAGGTTTCGTAAAACGCATCGTGCAGGCCAAACCGTAAGGCCTAGAGACATGAAACCTGGCCAGATGGTAGGCCTCAGTTTGGGGACAACCTATCAGAGTATGACCCCGAATGGCCCATAGGTGGCGCTACAGCAACCAAAAGTTCAAAATTGCTCATAACTCTTAGACTGTTTGTCCCAGGATCAAGTGTCTTATATCGTTGGAATCCTTGGCTCAAGGTGGACAAAATGGCTATCTCAGATTTTGATTTAAGCAGGGAACATTTTCTGCTATGTCGAATTTTGTCCAAAACCTACTTTTACGAACTAGTCCCTGGTTTTTTGCCCGATCGGAACCAAACCAGTCTAGGACAATTCTCTGGACTCTTTAGATCAATAATTATTGAAAAAAAGTTGAACTTTTGCATTTGGGTGGCTGTAACAGGGTCATTTAGAAAAGGGGTGTGGCAAAATACACTAAAAAGCCTATAAATCCCAAATGAAATCTCAGAACTCCACCAAAATTGATGAGCATATGTGTCAGAACATGATGAGGAAGAATGCAGAGTTTCATGGAGATCGGACCATAGGTGGCGCTATAACTGGCAAAAAGCCTTCATTCTTATTAGGGGTTCAAGCATGAAATGCTGAAACCCTATTGTAATTGTAAGGTTTCGTAAAACGCATCGTGCAGGCCAAACCATAAGGCCTAGAGACATGAAACCTGGCCAGATGGTAGGCCTCAGTTTGGGGACAACCTATCAGAGTATGACCCCGAATGGCCCTTAGCTACAGCAACCAAAAGTTCAAAATTGCTCATAACTCTTAGACTGTTTGTCCCAGGATCAAGTGTCTTATATCGTTGGAATCCTTGGCTCAAGGTGGACAAAATGGCTATCTCAGATTTTGATTTAAGCAGGGAACATTTTCTGCTATGTCGAATTTTGTCCAAAACCTACTTTTACGAACTAGTCCCTGGTTTTTTGCCCGATCGGAACCAAACCAGTCTAGGACAATTCTCTGGACTCTTTAGATCAATAATTATTGAAAAAAAGTTGAACTTTTGCATTTGGGTGGCTGTAACAGGGTCATTTAGAAAAGGGGTGTGGCAAAATACACTAAAATGCCTATAAATCCCAAATGAAATCTCAGAACTCCACCAAAATTGATGAGCATATGTGTCAGAACATGATGAGGAAGAATGCAGAGTTTCATGGAGATCGAACCATAGGTGGCGCTATAACTGGCAAAAAGCCTTCATTCTTATTAGGGGTTCAAGCATGAAATGCTGAAACCCTATTGTAATTGTAAGGTTTCGTAAAACGCATCGTGCAGGCCAAACCATAAGGCCTAGAGACATGAAACCTGGCCAGATGGTAGGCCTCAGTTTGGGGACAACCTATCAGAGTATGACCCCGAATGGCCCTTAGCTACAGCAACCAAAAGTTCAAAATTGCTCATAACTCTTAGACTGTTTGTCCCAGGATCAAGTGTCTTATATCGTTGGAATCCTTGGCTCAAGGCGGACAAAATGGCTATCTCAGATTTTGATTTAAGCAGGGAACATTTTCTGCTATGTCGAATTTTGTCCAAAACCTACTTTTGCGAACTAGTCCCTGGTTTTTTGCCCGATCGGAACCAAACCAGTCTAGGACAATTCTCTGAACTCTCTAGATCAATAATTATCGAAAAAAAGTTGAACTTTTGCATTTGGGTGGCTGTAACAGGGTCATTTAGAAAAGGGGTGTGGCAAAATACACTAAAAAGCCTATAAATCCCAAATGAAATCTCAGAACTCCACCAAAATTGATGAGCATATGTGTCAGAACATGGTGAGGAAGCATGCAGAGTTTCATGGAGATCGGACCATAGGTGGCGCTATAACTGGCAAAAAGCCTTCATTCTTATTAGGGGTTCAAGCATGAAATGCTGAAACCCTATTGTAATTGTAAGGTTTCGTAAAACGCATCGTGCAGGCCAAACCGTAAGGCCTAGAGACATGAAACCTGGCCAGATGGTAGGCCTCAGTTTGGGGACAACCTATCAGAGTATGACCCCGAATGGCCCATAGGTGGCGCTACAGCAACCAAAAGTTCAAAATTGCTCATAACTCTTAGACTGTTTGTCCCAGGATCAAGTGTCTTATATCGTTGGAATCCTTGGCTCAAGGTGGACAAAATGGCTATCTCAGATTTTGATTTAAGCAGGGAACATTTTCTGCTATGTCGAATTTTGTCCAAAACCTACTTTTACGAACTAGTCCCTGGTTTTTTGCCCGATCGGAACCAAACCAGTCTAGGACAATTCTCTGGACTCTTTAGATCAATAATTATTGAAAAAAAGTTGAACTTTTGCATTTGGGTGGCTGTAACAGGGTCATTTAGAAAAGGGGTGTGGCAAAATACACTAAAAAGCCTATAAATCCCAAATGAAATCTCAGAACTCCACCAAAATTGATGAGCATATGTGTCAGAACATGATGAGGAAGAATGCAGAGTTTCATGGAGATCGGACCATAGGTGGCGCTATAACTGGCAAAAAGCCTTCATTCTTATTAGGGGTTCAAGCATGAAATGCTGAAACCCTATTGTAATTGTAAGGTTTCGTAAAACGCATCGTGCAGGCCAAACCATAAGGCCTAGAGACATGAAACCTGGCCAGATGGTAGGCCTCAGTTTGGGGACAACCTATCAGAGTATGACCCCGAATGGCCCTTAGCTACAGCAACCAAAAGTTCAAAATTGCTCATAACTCTTAGACTGTTTGTCCCAGGATCAAGTGTCTTATATCGTTGGAATCCTTGGCTCAAGGCGGACAAAATGGCTATCTCAGATTTTGATTTAAGCAGGGAACATTTTCTGCTATGTCGAATTTTGTCCAAAACCTACTTTTGCGAACTAGTCCCTGGTTTTTTGCCCGATCGGAACCAAACCAGTCTAGGACAATTCTCTGGACTCTCTAGATCAATAATTATTGAAAAAAAGTTGAACTTTTGCATTTGGGTGGCTGTAACAGGGTCATTTAGAAAAGGGGTGTGGCAAAATACACTAAAAAGCCTATAAATCCCAAATGAAATCTCAGAACTCCACCAAAATTGATGAGCATATGTGTCAGAACATGATGAGGAATAATGCAGAGTTTCATGGAGATCGGACCATAGGTGGCGCTATAACTGGCAAAAAGCCTTCATTCTTATTAGGGGTTCAAGCATGAAATGCTGAAACCCTATTGTAATTGTAAGGTTTCGTAAAACGCATCGTGCAGGCCAAACCGTAAGGCCTAGAGACATGAAACCTGGCCAGATGGTAGGCCTCAGTTTGGGGACAACCTATCAGAGTATGACCCCGAATGGCCCATAGGTGGCGCTACAGCAACCAAAAGTTCAAAATTGCTCATAACTCTTAGACTGTTTGTCCCAGGATCAAGTGTCTTATATCGTTGGAATCCTTGGCTCAAGGCGGACAAAATGGCTATCTCAGATTTTGATTTAAGCAGGGAACATTTTCTGCTATGTCGAATTTTGTCCAAAACCTACTTTTGCGAACTAGTCCCTGGTTTTTTGCCCGATCGGAACCAAACCAGTCTAGGACAATTCTCTGGACTCTCTAGATCAATAATTATTGAAAAAAAGTTGAACTTTTGCATTTGGGTGGCTGTAACAGGGTCATTTAGAAAAGGGGTGTGGCAAAATACACTAAAAAGCCTATAAATCCCAAATGAAATCTCAGAACTCCACCAAAATTGATGAGCATATGTGTCAGAACATGGTGAGGAAGCATGCAGAGTTTCATGGAGATCGGACCATAGGTGGCGCTATAACTGGCAAAAAGCCTTCATTCTTATTAGGGGTTCAAGCATGAAATACTGAAACCCTATTGTAATTGTAAGGTTTCGTAAAACGCATCATGCAGGCCAAACCGTAAGGCCTAGAGACATGAAACCTGGCCAGATGGTAGGCCTCAGTTTGGGGACAACCTATCAGAGTATGACCCCGAATGGCCCATAGGTGGCGCTACAGCAACCAAAAGTTCAAAATTGCTCATAACTCTTAGACTGTTTGTCCCAGGATCAAGTGTCTTATATCGTTGGAATCCTTGGCTCAAGGTGGACAAAATGGCTATCTCAGATTTTGATTTAAGCAGGGAACATTTTCTGCTATGTCGAATTTTGTCCAAAACCTACTTTAACGAACTAGTCCCTGGTTTTTTGCCTGATCGGAACCAAACCAGTCTAGGACAATTCTCTGGACTCTTTAGATCAATAATTATTGAAAAAAAGTTGAACTTTTGCATTTGGGTGGCTGTAACAGGGTCATTTAGAAAAGGGGTGTGGCAAAATACACTAAAAAGCCTATAAATCCCAAATGAAATCTCAGAACTCCACCAAAATTGATGAGCATATGTGTCAGAACATGATGAGGAAGAATGCAGAGTTTCATGGAGATCGGACCATAGGTGGCGCTATAACTGGCAAAAAGCCTTCATTCTTATTAGGGGTTCAAGCATGAAATGCTGAAACCCTATTGTAATTGTAAGGTTTCATAAAACGCATCGTGCAGGCCAAACCATAAGGCCTAGAGACATGAAACCTGGCCAGATGGTAGGCCTCAGTTTGGGGACAACCTATCAGAGTATGACCCCGAATGGCCCTTAGCTACAGCAACCAAAAGTTCAAAATTGCTCATAACTCTTAGACTGTTTGTCCCAGGATCAAGTGTCTTATATCGTTGGAATCCTTGGCTCAAGGTGGACAAAATGGCTATCTCAGATTTTGATTTAAGCAGGGAACATTTTCTGCTATGTCGAATTTTGTCCAAAACCTACTTTTACGAACTAGTCCCTGGTTTTTTGCCCGATCGGAACCAAACCAGTCTAGGACAATTCTCTGGACTCTTTAGATCAATAATTATTGAAAAAAAGTTGAACTTTTGCATTTGGGTGGCTGTAACAGGGTCATTTCACTTTTACACTTTCACGCGGACCTTCACTTTTAACTCCGGTAACGCGGAGGAGCATAAACAAGCAAGTTATGCCCTCCGGAAAACCATCAGAGCAGCAAAACGGCAGTACAGGGACAAGATTGAAGGACAGTTCAACACCACCGACTCCAGAAGCATGTGGAGGGGAATTAACACCATCACGGACTATAAAGGGAACACAAACTCCACCGTGAACACCGCTGCCTCTCTCCCGGACGAGCTAAACACCTTCTATGCTCGTTTTGAGGGAACTAACACCGCCCTCGCGGAGAGAGCGCTCGCGGCTGAAGATACAGAGGTTAGTGCACTCTTCGTATCTGTCGCGGATGTAACCCGATCCTTCCGGCGGGTGAACGTCCGTAAAGCTGCGGGTCCAGACGGCATTCCCGGCCGTGTGATCAGAGCGTGCGCGCACCAACTGGCTGGAGTCTTCACGGACATTTTTAACCTGTCCCTCTCCCTGTCTGTGGTCCCCACATGCTTCAAAACGTCCACCATTGTGCCTGTACCTAAGCAGTCAAAAACCACCTGCTTAAACGACTGGCGTCCTGTTGCTCTGACCCCCATCATCAGCAAATGCTTTGAAAGACTAGTCAGAAACCATATCTGCTCTGTTCTCCCCCCCTCACTGGACCCACTGCAGTTTGCATACCGCACAAACCGCTCCACTGACGATGCCATTTCATCCACTATACACACTGCTCTCTCCCACCTGGAAAAGAGGAACACGTATGTGAGAATGCTGTTTGTGGACTACAGCTCAGCATTCAACACCATTGTGCCCTCCATACTTGACGGGAAACTCCGGGCTCTAGGCTTAAACAGCCTGTTATGCAGCTGGATCCTGGACTTCCTGTCAAACAGACGCCAGGTGGTCAGAATGGGCAGTAACATCTCCTCATCACTGACTCTCAACACTGGAGCCCCTCAGGGTTGTGTTCTCAGCCCACTCCTGTACTCTTTGTACACACATGACTGTGTGGCAACCCACAGCTCCAACACCATCATCAAGTTTGCTGACGATACGACGGTGGTAGGTCTTATCACCGACAATGATGAAACGGCCTACAGAGAGGAGGTGCACACTCTGACACGGTGGTGTCAGGAGCACAACCTCTCCCTCAACGTCAGCAAGACCAAGGAGCTGGTGGTCGACTTCAGGAGGAATGAGAGAGAACACCGCCCCATCACCATCGATGGAGCACCAGTGGAGAGAGTCAGCAGCTTCAAGTTCCTCGGTGTCCACATCACAGAGGAACTCTCATGGTCCGTCCACTCCGAGGCCGTTGTGAAGAAGGCTCATCAGCGCCTTTTCTTCCTGCGACGGCTGAGGAGGTTTGGAATGAACCGCCACATCCTCACACGTTTCTACACCTGCACCATAGAGAGCCTGCTGACTGGCTGCATCACCACCTGGTACGGCAACAGTACCGCCCGCAGCCGCAAGGCCCTGCAAAGGGTAGTGCGCACGGCCAGCTGCATCATCGGAGGTGAGCTTCCCTCCCTCCAGGACATTTACGCCAGGCGATGTGTGAAGAGAGCTCAGAGGATCATCAGAGACTCTAGCCACCCGAACCATGGACTGCTCTCACTGCTGCCATCAGGCAGACGGTACCGCAGCATCAGAACACGCACCAGCCGACTCCAGAACAGCTTCTTCCCACAAGCAATCAGACTACTTAACTCCTGATCCATCAGGATCATAACACACACTGGACAGAATATCACTCAGCACAACCCACTGTAGATACACACACATTATATACACATTTATTTATCATATAGCACCTATTGCACTTTGGATTTCAATTTTCAATCTGTGAATAATATTTTATACTATACATTGTATATTATTATTATTATTATAGCGTAATGTATATTGTTTAGTGTATGTTTAGTGTATATTGTTTAAAGTATATGTATATTGTTTAAAGCTGTGAGAACTAAACTCACATTGTGCAAATTATTTATTGTTTATTGTAGAGTTTACTGTGCTGTGAGTAATTGTGTGCGCATCAGATGTGTAATCTGATGCTGCTTTAAATGTTGTACATGTCATGTCATGACTGCTATGTTGCTCGGAACTGCACCTAAGAATTTCACCTACTGTTGCACTTGTGCATATGTAGAGTGACAAATAAAGTGATTTGATTTGATTTGATTTGATTTAGAAAAGGGGTGTGGCAAAATACACTAAAAAGCCTATAAATCCCAAATGAAATCTCAGAACTCCACCAAAATTGATGAGCATATGTGTCAGAACATGATGAGGAAGAATGCAGAGTTTCATGGAGATCGGACCATAGGTGGCGCTATAACTGGCAAAAAGCCTTCATTCTTATTAGGGGTTCAAGCATGAAATGCTGAAACCCTATTGTAATTGTAAGGTTTCGTAAAACGCATCGTGCAGGCCAAACCATAAGGCCTAGAGACATGAAACCTGGCCAGATGGTAGGCCTCAGTTTGGGGACAACCTATCAGAGTATGACCCCGAATGGCCCTTAGCTACAGCAACCAAAAGTTCAAAATTGCTCATAACTCTTAGACTGTTTGTCCCAGGATCAAGTGTCTTATATCGTTGGAATCCTTGGCTCAAGGTGGACAAAATGGCTATCTCAGATTTTGATTTAAGCAGGGAACATTTTCTGCTATGTCGAATTTTGTCCAAAACCTACTTTTACGAACTAGTCCCTGGTTTTTTGCCCGATCGGAACCAAACCAGTCTAGGACAATTCTCTGGACTCTTTAGATCAATAATTATTGAAAAAAAGTTGAACTTTTGCATTTGGGTGGCTGTAACAGGGTCATTTAGAAAAGGGGTGTGGCAAAATACACTAAAATGCCTATAAATCCCAAATGAAATCTCAGAACTCCACCAAAATTGATGAGCATATGTGTCAGAACATGATGAGGAAGAATGCAGAGTTTCATGGAGATCGAACCATAGGTGGCGCTATAACTGGCAAAAAGCCTTCATTCTTATTAGGGGTTCAAGCATGAAATGCTGAAACCCTATTGTAATTGTAAGGTTTCGTAAAACGCATCGTGCAGGCCAAACCATAAGGCCTAGAGACATGAAACCTGGCCAGATGGTAGGCCTCAGTTTGGGGACAACCTATCAGAGTATGACCCCGAATGGCCCTTAGCTACAGCAACCAAAAGTTCAAAATTGCTCATAACTCTTAGACTGTTTGTCCCAGGATCAAGTGTCTTATATCGTTGGAATCCTTGGCTCAAGGCGGACAAAATGGCTATCTCAGATTTTGATTTAAGCAGGGAACATTTTCTGCTATGTCGAATTTTGTCCAAAACCTACTTTTGCGAACTAGTCCCTGGTTTTTTGCCCGATCGGAACCAAACCAGTCTAGGACAATTCTCTGAACTCTCTAGATCAATAATTATCGAAAAAAAGTTGAACTTTTGCATTTGGGTGGCTGTAACAGGGTCATTTAGAAAAGGGGTGTGGCAAAATACACTAAAAAGCCTATAAATCCCAAATGAAATCTCAGAACTCCACCAAAATTGATGAGCATATGTGTCAGAACATGGTGAGGAAGCATGCAGAGTTTCATGGAGATCGGACCATAGGTGGCGCTATAACTGGCAAAAAGCCTTCATTCTTATTAGGGGTTCAAGCATGAAATGCTGAAACCCTATTGTAATTGTAAGGTTTCGTAAAACGCATCGTGCAGGCCAAACCGTAAGGCCTAGAGACATGAAACCTGGCCAGATGGTAGGCCTCAGTTTGGGGACAACCTATCAGAGTATGACCCCGAATGGCCCATAGGTGGCGCTACAGCAACCAAAAGTTCAAAATTGCTCATAACTCTTAGACTGTTTGTCCCAGGATCAAGTGTCTTATATCGTTGGAATCCTTGGCTCAAGGTGGACAAAATGGCTATCTCAGATTTTGATTTAAGCAGGGAACATTTTCTGCTATGTCGAATTTTGTCCAAAACCTACTTTTACGAACTAGTCCCTGGTTTTTTGCCCGATCGGAACCAAACCAGTCTAGGACAATTCTCTGGACTCTTTAGATCAATAATTATTGAAAAAAAGTTGAACTTTTGCATTTGGGTGGCTGTAACAGGGTCATTTAGAAAAGGGGTGTGGCAAAATACACTAAAAAGCCTATAAATCCCAAATGAAATCTCAGAACTCCACCAAAATTGATGAGCATATGTGTCAGAACATGATGAGGAAGAATGCAGAGTTTCATGGAGATCGGACCATAGGTGGCGCTATAACTGGCAAAAAGCCTTCATTCTTATTAGGGGTTCAAGCATGAAATGCTGAAACCCTATTGTAATTGTAAGGTTTCGTAAAACGCATCGTGCAGGCCAAACCATAAGGCCTAGAGACATGAAACCTGGCCAGATGGTAGGCCTCAGTTTGGGGACAACCTATCAGAGTATGACCCCGAATGGCCCTTAGCTACAGCAACCAAAAGTTCAAAATTGCTCATAACTCTTAGACTGTTTGTCCCAGGATCAAGTGTCTTATATCGTTGGAATCCTTGGCTCAAGGCGGACAAAATGGCTATCTCAGATTTTGATTTAAGCAGGGAACATTTTCTGCTATGTCGAATTTTGTCCAAAACCTACTTTTGCGAACTAGTCCCTGGTTTTTTGCCCGATCGGAACCAAACCAGTCTAGGACAATTCTCTGGACTCTCTAGATCAATAATTATTGAAAAAAAGTTGAACTTTTGCATTTGGGTGGCTGTAACAGGGTCATTTAGAAAAGGGGTGTGGCAAAATACACTAAAAAGCCTATAAATCCCAAATGAAATCTCAGAACTCCACCAAAATTGATGAGCATATGTGTCAGAACATGATGAGGAATAATGCAGAGTTTCATGGAGATCGGACCATAGGTGGCGCTATAACTGGCAAAAAGCCTTCATTCTTATTAGGGGTTCAAGCATGAAATGCTGAAACCCTATTGTAATTGTAAGGTTTCGTAAAACGCATCGTGCAGGCCAAACCGTAAGGCCTAGAGACATGAAACCTGGCCAGATGGTAGGCCTCAGTTTGGGGACAACCTATCAGAGTATGACCCCGAATGGCCCATAGGTGGCGCTACAGCAACCAAAAGTTCAAAATTGCTCATAACTCTTAGACTGTTTGTCCCAGGATCAAGTGTCTTATATCGTTGGAATCCTTGGCTCAAGGCGGACAAAATGGCTATCTCAGATTTTGATTTAAGCAGGGAACATTTTCTGCTATGTCGAATTTTGTCCAAAACCTACTTTTGCGAACTAGTCCCTGGTTTTTTGCCCGATCGGAACCAAACCAGTCTAGGACAATTCTCTGGACTCTCTAGATCAATAATTATTGAAAAAAAGTTGAACTTTTGCATTTGGGTGGCTGTAACAGGGTCATTTAGAAAAGGGGTGTGGCAAAATACACTAAAAAGCCTATAAATCCCAAATGAAATCTCAGAACTCCACCAAAATTGATGAGCATATGTGTCAGAACATGGTGAGGAAGCATGCAGAGTTTCATGGAGATCGGACCATAGGTGGCGCTATAACTGGCAAAAAGCCTTCATTCTTATTAGGGGTTCAAGCATGAAATACTGAAACCCTATTGTAATTGTAAGGTTTCGTAAAACGCATCATGCAGGCCAAACCGTAAGGCCTAGAGACATGAAACCTGGCCAGATGGTAGGCCTCAGTTTGGGGACAACCTATCAGAGTATGACCCCGAATGGCCCATAGGTGGCGCTACAGCAACCAAAAGTTCAAAATTGCTCATAACTCTTAGACTGTTTGTCCCAGGATCAAGTGTCTTATATCGTTGGAATCCTTGGCTCAAGGTGGACAAAATGGCTATCTCAGATTTTGATTTAAGCAGGGAACATTTTCTGCTATGTCGAATTTTGTCCAAAACCTACTTTAACGAACTAGTCCCTGGTTTTTTGCCTGATCGGAACCAAACCAGTCTAGGACAATTCTCTGGACTCTTTAGATCAATAATTATTGAAAAAAAGTTGAACTTTTGCATTTGGGTGGCTGTAACAGGGTCATTTAGAAAAGGGGTGTGGCAAAATACACTAAAAAGCCTATAAATCCCAAATGAAATCTCAGAACTCCACCAAAATTGATGAGCATATGTGTCAGAACATGATGAGGAAGAATGCAGAGTTTCATGGAGATCGGACCATAGGTGGCGCTATAACTGGCAAAAAGCCTTCATTCTTATTAGGGGTTCAAGCATGAAATGCTGAAACCCTATTGTAATTGTAAGGTTTCATAAAACGCATCGTGCAGGCCAAACCATAAGGCCTAGAGACATGAAACCTGGCCAGATGGTAGGCCTCAGTTTGGGGACAACCTATCAGAGTATGACCCCGAATGGCCCTTAGCTACAGCAACCAAAAGTTCAAAATTGCTCATAACTCTTAGACTGTTTGTCCCAGGATCAAGTGTCTTATATCGTTGGAATCCTTGGCTCAAGGTGGACAAAATGGCTATCTCAGATTTTGATTTAAGCAGGGAACATTTTCTGCTATGTCGAATTTTGTCCAAAACCTACTTTTACGAACTAGTCCCTGGTTTTTTGCCCGATCGGAACCAAACCAGTCTAGGACAATTCTCTGGACTCTTTAGATCAATAATTATTGAAAAAAAGTTGAACTTTTGCATTTGGGTGGCTGTAACAGGGTCATTTCACTTTTACACTTTCACGCGGACCTTCACTTTTAACTCCGGTAACGCGGAGGAGCATAAACAAGCAAGTTATGCCCTCCGGAAAACCATCAGAGCAGCAAAACGGCAGTACAGGGACAAGATTGAAGGACAGTTCAACACCACCGACTCCAGAAGCATGTGGAGGGGAATTAACACCATCACGGACTATAAAGGGAACACAAACTCCACCGTGAACACCGCTGCCTCTCTCCCGGACGAGCTAAACACCTTCTATGCTCGTTTTGAGGGAACTAACACCGCCCTCGCGGAGAGAGCGCTCGCGGCTGAAGATACAGAGGTTAGTGCACTCTTCGTATCTGTCGCGGATGTAACCCGATCCTTCCGGCGGGTGAACGTCCGTAAAGCTGCGGGTCCAGACGGCATTCCCGGCCGTGTGATCAGAGCGTGCGCGCACCAACTGGCTGGAGTCTTCACGGACATTTTTAACCTGTCCCTCTCCCTGTCTGTGGTCCCCACATGCTTCAAAACGTCCACCATTGTGCCTGTACCTAAGCAGTCAAAAACCACCTGCTTAAACGACTGGCGTCCTGTTGCTCTGACCCCCATCATCAGCAAATGCTTTGAAAGACTAGTCAGAAACCATATCTGCTCTGTTCTCCCCCCCTCACTGGACCCACTGCAGTTTGCATACCGCACAAACCGCTCCACTGACGATGCCATTTCATCCACTATACACACTGCTCTCTCCCACCTGGAAAAGAGGAACACGTATGTGAGAATGCTGTTTGTGGACTACAGCTCAGCATTCAACACCATTGTGCCCTCCATACTTGACGGGAAACTCCGGGCTCTAGGCTTAAACAGCCTGTTATGCAGCTGGATCCTGGACTTCCTGTCAAACAGACGCCAGGTGGTCAGAATGGGCAGTAACATCTCCTCATCACTGACTCTCAACACTGGAGCCCCTCAGGGTTGTGTTCTCAGCCCACTCCTGTACTCTTTGTACACACATGACTGTGTGGCAACCCACAGCTCCAACACCATCATCAAGTTTGCTGACGATACGACGGTGGTAGGTCTTATCACCGACAATGATGAAACGGCCTACAGAGAGGAGGTGCACACTCTGACACGGTGGTGTCAGGAGCACAACCTCTCCCTCAACGTCAGCAAGACCAAGGAGCTGGTGGTCGACTTCAGGAGGAATGAGAGAGAACACCGCCCCATCACCATCGATGGAGCACCAGTGGAGAGAGTCAGCAGCTTCAAGTTCCTCGGTGTCCACATCACAGAGGAACTCTCATGGTCCGTCCACTCCGAGGCCGTTGTGAAGAAGGCTCATCAGCGCCTTTTCTTCCTGCGACGGCTGAGGAGGTTTGGAATGAACCGCCACATCCTCACACGTTTCTACACCTGCACCATAGAGAGCCTGCTGACTGGCTGCATCACCACCTGGTACGGCAACAGTACCGCCCGCAGCCGCAAGGCCCTGCAAAGGGTAGTGCGCACGGCCAGCTGCATCATCGGAGGTGAGCTTCCCTCCCTCCAGGACATTTACGCCAGGCGATGTGTGAAGAGAGCTCAGAGGATCATCAGAGACTCTAGCCACCCGAACCATGGACTGCTCTCACTGCTGCCATCAGGCAGACGGTACCGCAGCATCAGAACACGCACCAGCCGACTCCAGAACAGCTTCTTCCCACAAGCAATCAGACTACTTAACTCCTGATCCATCAGGATCATAACACACACTGGACAGAATATCACTCAGCACAACCCACTGTAGATACACACACATTATATACACATTTATTTATCATATAGCACCTATTGCACTTTGGATTTCAATTTTCAATCTGTGAATAATATTTTATACTATACATTGTATATTATTATTATTATTATAGCGTAATGTATATTGTTTAGTGTATGTTTAGTGTATATTGTTTAAAGTATATGTATATTGTTTAAAGCTGTGAGAACTAAACTCACATTGTGCAAATTATTTATTGTTTATTGTAGAGTTTACTGTGCTGTGAGTAATTGTGTGCGCATCAGATGTGTAATCTGATGCTGCTTTAAATGTTGTACATGTCATGTCATGACTGCTATGTTGCTCGGAACTGCACCTAAGAATTTCACCTACTGTTGCACTTGTGCATATGTAGAGTGACAAATAAAGTGATTTGATTTGATTTGATTTGATTTAGAAAAGGGGTGTGGCAAAATACACTAAAAAGCCTATAAATCCCAAATGAAATCTCAGAACTCCACCAAAATTGATGAGCATATGTGTCAGAACATGATGAGGAAGAATGCAGAGTTTCATGGAGATCGGACCATAGGTGGCGCTATAACTGGCAAAAAGCCTTCATTCTTATTAGGGGTTCAAGCATGAAATGCTGAAACCCTATTGTAATTGTAAGGTTTCGTAAAACGCATCGTGCAGGCCAAACCATAAGGCCTAGAGACATGAAACCTGGCCAGATGGTAGGCCTCAGTTTGGGGACAACCTATCAGAGTATGACCCCGAATGGCCCTTAGCTACAGCAACCAAAAGTTCAAAATTGCTCATAACTCTTAGACTGTTTGTCCCAGGATCAAGTGTCTTATATCGTTGGAATCCTTGGCTCAAGGTGGACAAAATGGCTATCTCAGATTTTGATTTAAGCAGGGAACATTTTCTGCTATGTCGAATTTTGTCCAAAACCTACTTTTACGAACTAGTCCCTGGTTTTTTGCCCGATCGGAACCAAACCAGTCTAGGACAATTCTCTGGACTCTTTAGATCAATAATTATTGAAAAAAAGTTGAACTTTTGCACATGGGTGGCTGTAACAGGGTCATTTAGAAAAGGGGTGTGGCAAAATACACTAAAAAGCCTATAAATCCCAAATGAAATCTCAGAACTCCACCAAAATTGATGAGCATATGTGTCAGAACATGATGAGGAAGAATGCAGAGTTTCATGGAGATCGGACCATAGGTGGCGCTATAACTGGCAAAAAGCCTTCATTCTTATTAGGGGTTCAAGCATGAAATGCTGAAACCCTATTGTAATTGTAAGGTTTCGTAAAACGCATCGTGCAGGCCAAACCATAAGGCCTAGAGACATGAAACCTGGCCAGATGGTAGGCCTCAGTTTGGGGACAACCTATCAGAGTATGACCCCGAATGGCCCTTAGCTACAGCAACCAAAAGTTCAAAATTGCTCATAACTCTTAGACTGTTTGTCCCAGGATCAAGTGTCTTATATCGTTGGAATCCTTGGCTCAAGGCGGACAAAATGGCTATCTCAGATTTTGATTTAAGCAGGGAACATTTTCTGCTATGTCGAATTTTGTCCAAAACCTACTTTTGCGAACTAGTCCCTGGTTTTTTGCCCGATCGGAACCAAACCAGTCTAGGACAATTCTCTGGACTCTCTAGATCAATAATTATCGAAAAAAAGTTGAACTTTTGCATTTGGGTGGCTGTAACAGGGTCATTTAGAAAAGGGGTGTGGCAAAATACACTAAAAAGCCTATAAATCCCAAATGAAATCTCAGAACTCCACCAAAATTGATGAGCATATGTGTCAGAACATGATGAGGAAGAATGCAGAGTTTCATGGAGATCGGACCATAGGTGGCGCTATAACTGGCAAAAAGCCTTCATTCTTATTAGGGGTTCAAGCATGAAATGCTGAAACCCTATTGTAATTGTAAGGTTTCGTAAAACGCATCGTGCAGGCCAAACCGTAAGGCCTAGAGACATGAAACCTGGCCAGATGGTAGGCCTCAGTTTGGGGACAACCTATCAGAGTATGACCCCGAATGGCCCATAGGTGGCGCTACAGCAACCAAAAGTTCAAAATTGCTCATAACTCTTAGACTGTTTGTCCCAGGATCAAGTGTCTTATATCGTTGGAATCCGTGGCTCAAGACGGACAAAATGGCTATCTCCGATTTGCTCGCCCTTCAGGCGCCAATTTCGAGTAAATTGCAGTTTTTTAAAAAACCTATTTTTGCTGACTTCTCCTAGGTTTTTGGCCCGATTGGAACCAAACCACCGCAAGACTATTCTCTGGAGTCCGCCAATCAATAATGATCCAAAAAATTCAAATTTTCAGTTAACGGTCGATAAGGGGAACCAAAATCTTTGATGGCACCAGGGCCATTTTTACTAAAATGATTATACATTGTGAACAGATTTTTTTTGCTAACCTTGGGATACATCTTCGTGATACAACCTTGGGATACATCTTCGTGAGCTCAATCTGAGATCACTTTAAAAAAATCGCAACAATTGGCCTCTAGATGGCACTATAAAACGGTTATAACTTGTGAACGGAAAGAGATATTTTCGCAAAACTTGGGACACGTGTTTATGAGCTCATTTTTAGGTCACGTGAATAAAAATCATGACAATTGGCCACTTGGTGGCGCTATAAAATGGTTATAACTTGTGAATGGAAACAGATATTTTCGCTAAATTTGGGACACATGTTCATAAGCTCAATTTGAGTTGACATGAAAAAAATCGTGACAATTGGCCACTTGGTGGCGCTATAACAGTGAAAAAAATCATAAAAATAGCTATAAGGGCACCCAACCGTTAGTCTACTGAAAATTGGCATGCAGTGTCTTTGTCCAGTGTGCCATGATAGTCTATGAGAACATTGGTGTATCTCAAAAAACTCAGTATACGTCATTGGCACAATGCCTTGAAGGAGCCTTAGAAGTTTCAAGCCCGTGTTTTTTTCACAGGAGTGACCTCCTAAGAATCCTTGCCGAGTCTAACAATACCAAACATGCCAGGTTTCGCCTTATGGTTTTTGTAAGTGTCATTTAGAGCTTTAAAAATTGTGTTTATCTTCAAAGCCGTTAGTCAAATTGAGACAACAACAAAAAAACAAAGGAAATTTGAAAACATAGGTAAATAGCTAAACAATAATGCCAAAATGTTAAAATTATGATAGGAACTGACAAAAAAATATATTAAATCCAATCAATTTCACCCATGGATCATTTTGATGCTCTCACATGTTTGAAACGAACAATGATGGATTGTGATGAAATTTGTTTTGAATTGGGACTGGGGCCCGCCTTGATAATCCTACTTAAGGGCCCGGTGTTGGCTCGTTCGTTACGCCACTGAATATAATTGTCTAAACTCCTTATTAAAATTACATATTTACAACAAATCTGACACATATATACAGTATGGGCACACTTTGAGTACTACTAATAAAAGTGGTGGAGATCAGGCAAGACTATAAGAAGACTCAGGCAAAAGGTGCTATAACTGTAAAAACGCTTTAAAACCATATATTTCCTATGGTAAACTGCCTGTATAGGCTGTAAATTGACATTTTCATCTATGATGGCAGTTGTTAAATGCTTGCTAAATAAAACGTAATGTCCTTTGATGCTTGTGTGCTTAAAGGCCTTAAAGGCCTTAACTGCTTGAACCCCGATAAATGCTGCTTGCAGCTTTAATTTTTAGGGGTTCAAGCACGAAGTGCTGAAACCCTATTGTATTTGTGCTGATTTTTATTATTATTATTAGGGGTTCAAGCACGAAGTGCTGAAACCCTATTGTAATTGTACTGATTTTTATTATTATTATTATTATTATTATTATTCTCCGCTAAAACGCATCGTGCAGCCCAAACCGTAAGGGCTGGAACTTTGAAACTTTGTCAGATGGTAGTACACAAAACGAGGAGAGGTTATCAAATTATGAGCCAGATTGGCCTATAGGTGGCGCTATAGCAATCAATTGCGCGAAACGGCTCATAACTCCTAAACCGTATGTCGTAGACTCAAGTGTCTTATATCATTGGAAAGGTGAGTCCATGACGAACAAAACGTATATCTCCGATTTCATTTGCGCCATGATAGATTTTCCGCCATTTTGAATTTTGTCCAAAAACTACTTTTGCGAACTAGTCCTAGGTTTTTTGCTTGATCGGAACCAAACCAGTGCAGAAATGTTCTCTGGAATCTGAATATCAATAATTATCGAAAAAAAGTTGAAATTTCGATTCACGTTCGCTAAGGGGCGGAAAACGAATGTTGTGGGAGGAGCCTATTTTACTAAAACAGCTATAACTCAAGAACAAAATGAGATATCTTCACCAAACATGGTACACATGTGTATGGGCTCAGTATTTGGTCTCGATAAAAAAATAGCGACGATTGAACACTTGGTGGCGCTATAACACGATAAAAACATGAAAATGGCTATAACCTGCCGAGCGCTAGTCCGATTGACTTGAAAATTGGTATGCAGTGTCTTGGTCCAAGGTCCCATGTATGTCTATGAGGACATTGGCGTATCTCAAAAATCATGGCCGCCACAGCCAATTAAATTTAAGCACCTATTAGACAAGGTTAACGGAGGCCAATCGGAACGAAACTCGATGGGCATGTTTGACTCATAGCCCTAGAGGTCTGTAAGAATTTTGAAACAAATCGGCCACTAGTTGGCGCTAATGAGTTTTATGGCTCTGTAATCACGTGGTGTTGCACACATCCACAAAATATGCATATCATTTGATAGATCTCTTCATATTGAACAACTTTGCCTCTAGAACCATTGCTGTCAATCAAATCGTTCAATAAATATTTGCAATTATGTTAAAAACCTACTTTTACAAACTAGTCCCTGGTTTTTTGCCCGATCGGAACCAAACCAGTCTAGAACAATTCTCTGGACTCTCCAGATCAATAATTATCAAAAAAAGTTCAACTTTTGCATTTAGATGGCTATAAAAGGATCATTTAGAAGAGGGATGTAGCAAAATACACTCAATAGCCTATAAATCTTAAAGGAAAACTCAAAACGTCACAAATATTGTTATGTATATGTGACATAGCATGCTGAAGAAGCATGCAAAGTTTCATGGAGATCGGACCATAGGTGGCGCTAAAACTGTTAAAAAGCTTTGAAAACCATGTATTCCCTATGGTGAATTGCCTGTATTGGCTGTAAATTGTATTTTCCATCTCTCTATTCAATGAATGTTCAGATCTACTTAAAAACAAGTCAGAACATGTATCCTATGCCTCTAAACAAGCATGAAAAATTTCAGACAGTTCGGACAATATTTGCCTCTATAAAAGTTAAAAAATGTTAACATTACAGAGTTCTGGTATATTAAGCCAATAAGTGGTTGTTTGCTGCCCCCCGCTGTTCATTTTATTGTACTACACACAAAATAATATTATTCTGCAGTAAAACACATCGTGCAGCCCAAACCGTAAGGGCTAGAGACTTGAAACTTGGCCAATAGGTAGTACAAACAGAGAGGAGAGGTTATCAAATTATGAGCCAGATTGGCCTATAGGTGGCGCTATAGCAATCAATTGCGCGAAACTGCTCATAACTCCTAAACCGTATGTCGTAGACTCAAGTGTCTTATATCATTGGAAAGGTGAGTCCATGACGAACAAAACGTATATCTCCGATTTTATTTGCGCCATGATAGATTTTCCGCCATTTTGAATTTTGTCAAAAAACTACTTTTGCGAACTAGTCCCTGGATTTTTGCCCGATTGGAATCAAACCAGTGCAGAAATGTTCTCTGGAGTCTGAATATCAATAATTATCGAAAAAAAGTTGAAATTTCGATTCACGTTCGCTAAGGGGCGGAAAACGAATGTTGTGGGAGGAGCCTATTTTACTAAAATGGCTATAAATCAAGAAAGAAATGAGATATCTTCACCACACTTGGCACACATGTGTATGGGCTCAGTCTTTGGTCAGGATAAAGAAATCGCGATGATTGAACACTTGGTGGCGCTATAACATGAAAAAAACATGAAAATGGCTATAACTACCCGACCGCTAGTCCGATTGACTTGAAAATTGGTATGCAGTGTCTTGGTCCAAGGTCCCATGTATGTCTATGAGGACATTGGCCTATCTCAAAAAACATTGCCGCCACAGCCAATTAAATTATTTCAGTGTTTAAAATCTTGCTAAATAAAACTTGATGTCTTTTGATGCTTGTGTGCTTAAAGGCCTTAAAGGCTTGAACCCCGCTAAATGCTGCTCGCAGCTTTAATTATTATTATTATTATTATTATTCAGCCGTAAAACGCATCGTGCAGACCAAACTGTAAGGGCTAGAGACTTGAAACTTGGCCAATAGGTAGTACAAAAATCGAGGAGAGGTTATCAAATTATGAGCCACATTGGCCTATAGGTGGCGCTATAGCAATCAATTGCGCGAAACTGCTCATAACTCCTAGACCGTATGTCGTAGACTCAAGTGTCTTATATCATTGGAAAGGTGAGTCCATGACGAACAAAACGTATATCTCCGATTTCATTTCCGCCATGATAGATTTTCCGCCATTTTGAATTTTGTTAAAAAACTACTTTTGCAAACTAGTCCCTGGATTTTAGCTCGATCGGAACCAAACCAGTACAGAAATGTTCTCTGGAGTCTGAATATCAATAATCATTGAAAAAAAGTAATAATTTCGATTCACGGTTATTAAGGGGCGTAATAATAGACGTTCAGGGCGGAGCCTATTTTACTAAAAAGGTTATAACTCAAGATTACAATGAGATATCTTCACCAAACTTGGTACACATGTGTAAGGGCTCAATCTTTGGTCACAATAAAAAAAATGCGATGATTGAACACTTGGTGGCGCTATAACACGAAAAAAACATGAAAAGGGCTATAACCACCCGACCGCTAGTCCGATTGACTTGAAAATTGGTATGCAGTGTCTTGGTCCAAGGTACCAAGTACGTCTATGAGCACATTGGCGTATCTCAAAAAACATGGCCGCCACAGCCAATTAAATTTGAGCACCTATTAGACAAGGTTAATGGAGGCCGATCAGAACGAAACTCGATGGGTATGTTTGACTTATGGCCCTAGAGGTCTGTAAGAATTTTGAAAGAAATCGGCCACTAGTTGGCGCTAACGAGTTTTATGGCTCTGTGATCACGTGGTGTTGCACACATCCCCAAAATGTGCATATCATTTGATAGATCTCCTCATACTGAACAACTTTGCCTCTTGAACTATTGCTGTCAATCAAATCGTTCATTAAATATTTGTGATTATGTTTAAAACCTACTTTTGCGAACTAGTCCCTGGATTTTTCATTGATCGGAACCAAACCAGTCTAGGAAAATTCTCTGGACTCTCTAGATCAATAATTATTGAAAAAAAGTTGAACTTTTGCATTTGGATGGCTAAAACAGGGTCATTTAGAAGAGGGGCGTGGCAAAATACACTCAAAAGCCTATAAATCCTAAAGGAAAACTCAAAACTTCACGAAAATTGTTATGTATATGTAACATAACATGCTGAAGAAGCATGCAAAGTTTCATGGAGATCGGACCATAGGTGGCGCTATAACTGTTAAAAAGCTTTGAAAACCATGTATTCCCTATGGTGAATTGCCTGTATTGGCTGTAAATGGTATTTTCCATCTCTGTAATCAGGTGGGGTAAAAAACATCCACATAATATGCAGAAATTATGATAGATCTCCTCATACTGAACAACTTTGCCTCAAGAACCAATACTGTCAATCAAATTGTTATTTATTTATTCACAATTATGTTCAAAACGTATTACCTAAAATTACCACCAGATGGCAGCAGAAGACCACTCATTGGTTCATTCTGCTTACTAAGCATATTTAAACTTTATAAAATCATTATAATAATGTTGCAAATGACATTTTGTCAATGTTTAGCAATTAATTTGTTCATTTGATTAATGTTTTACAATAATTATTATATTACAATTAAAATAATGCCTGAAAATATGTTTTAAAGGGGAAAACCTGGAATAAGCTATTTGTTACCCATCATTAATTTCAAATATCTATATCTCCAACAAAATGTGCATTTGAGTTAAGCACGTTTGAAGACATTAACTTGGAAAATGTGCCCATTAAATGAAAAACAGACAAAATGAAAATGAGCCAATGAGTGGTTCTCTGCTGCCACCTGCTGGGCTTAAATAGTCATTTTGTCATACTATTTACTTATCATGTACTATTATTCCTATTTAGACATTATAAAGTCACTATTACAATATTTACAATCACATTTAGTCAAAATAATTTATTTCAAATATATCTGCAACAAAAATAAAGTTTAAATGAGTTAACATGGAAAATGTGTTTATTACATGTTCCCTACAATTGCCACAAAACCACCAGCAGAGGACCACTCATTGGCCCATTCTGCTCACTAATAAAGTTGAATATATGAATTGTATAAAATCACATTTTGTTAAGGTTTACCACTTCATTTGTACTGACATATCACATCAATGCTAGCAATGTTGTTAAATCATGCTAATACTAATAATAGTAAATCATGGTAATCTATGGTAAATCATGGTAAAATATGGTAAATGATGCTATAATCATAATTAACTATGGTTAATCATACTAGAAAGTGATATATCATGGTAATTCATGCTACACATATCTGCTTACATTTTATCATTTATTCAAAATAATTATTTAAAATAGAGATCAAACCACAAGTGGGACTATAACTGTTAAACATTTAATAAGCATATTTGAAAAGGTAAAATACCGGTATTAGCTGTAAATGGCATTTTCTCTCTATGATTTTAAAGGTTACATTTGATGGCTAAATAAAACATAATAACTTTTTATGCAAATGTGCTTAAATGCCTTAAGTGGCTTGAACCCCGATAATTGCTGCTTGCAGCTATATTTATTATTAGGGGTTCAAGCACGAAGTGCTGAAACCCTATTGTAATTGTACTGATTTTTATTATTATTATTATTATTATTATTATTATTATTATTATTATTCTCCGCTAAAACGCATCGTGCAGCCCAAACCGTAAGGGCTGGAACTTTGAAACTTTGTCAGATGGTAGTACACAAAACGAGGAGAGGTTATCAAATTATGAGCCAGATTGGCCTATAGGTGGCGCTATAGCAATCAATTGCGCGAAACTGCTCATAACTCCTAAACCGTATGTCGTAGACTCAAGTGTCTTATATCATTGGAAAGGTGAGTCCATGACGAACAAAACGTATATCTCCGATTTCATTTGCGCCATAATAGATTTTCCGCCATTTTGAATTTTGTAAAAAAACTACTTTTGCGAACTAGTCCTAGGTTTTTTGCTTGATCGTAACCAAACCAGTGCAGAATTGTTCTCTGGAGTCTGAATATCAATAATTATCGAAAAAAAGTTGAAATTTCGATTCCCGTTCGCTAAGGGGCGGAAAACGAATGTTGTGGGAGGAGCCTATTTTACTAAAACAGCTATAACTCAAGAACAAAATGAGATATCTTCACCAAACTTGGTACACATGTGTATGGGCTCAGTATTTGGTCTCGATAAAAAAATAAAGACGATTGAACACTTGGTGGTGCTATAACACGAAAAAAACATGAAAATGGCTATAACCTGCCGAGCGCTAGTCCGATTGACTTGAAAATTGGTATGCAGTGTCTTGGTCCAAGGCCCCATGTATGTCTATGAGGACATTGGCGTATCTCAAAAATCATGGCCGCCACAGCCAATTAAATTTAAGCACCTATTAGACAAGGTTAACGGAGGCCAATCGGAACGAAACTCGATGGGCATGTTTGACTCATGGCCCTAGAGGTCTGTAAGAATTTTGAAACAAATCGGCCACTAGTTGGCGCTAATGAGTTTTATGGCTCTGTAATCACGTGGTGTTGCACACATCCACAAAATATGCATATCATTTGATAGATCTCTTCATATTGAACAACTTTGCCTCTAGAACCATTGCTGTCAATCAAATCGTTCATTAAATATTTGCAATTATGTTAAAAACCTACTTTTACAAACTAGTCCCTGGTTTTTTGCCCGATCGGAACCAAACCAGTCTAGGACAATTCTATGGACTCTCTAGATCAATAATTATCAAAAACAGTTCAACTTTTGCATTTACATGGCTATAAAAGGATCATTTAGAAGAGGGACGTAGCAAAATACACTCAATAGCCTATAAATCTTAAAGGAAAACTCAAAACGTCACGAATATTGTTATGTATATGTGACATAACATGCTGAAGAAGCATGCAAAGTTTCATGGAGATCGGACCATAGGTGGCGCTAAAACTGTTAAAAAGCTTTGAAAACCATGTATTCCCTATGGTGAATTGCCTGTATTGGCTGTAAATGGTATTTTCCATCTCTCTATTCAATGAATGCTCAGATCTACTTAAAAACAAGTCAGAACATGTATCCTATGCCTCTAAACAAGCATGAAAAATTTCAGACAGTTCGGACAATATTTGCCTCTATAAAAGTTAAAAAATGTTAACATTACAGAGTTCTGGTATATTAAGCCAATAAGTGGTTGTTTGCTGCCCCCCGCTGTTCATTTTATTGTACTACACACAAAATAATATTATTCTGCAGTAAAACACATCGTGCAGCCCAAACCGTAAGGGCTAGAGACTTGAAACTTGGCCAATAGGTAGTACAAACAGAGAGGAGAGGTTATCAAATTATGAGCCAGATTGGCCTATAGGTGGCGCTATAGCAATCAATTGCGCGAAACTGCTCATAACTCCTAAACCGTATGTCGTAGACTCAAGTGTCTTATATCATTGGAAAGCGGAGTCCATGACGAACAAAATGTATATCTCCGATTTCATTTGCGCCATGATACATTTTCCGCCATTTTGAATTTTGTTAAAAAACTACTTTTGCAAACTAGTCCTAGGTTTCTTGCTTGATCGGAACCAAACCAGTGCAGAAATGTTCTCTGGAGTCTGAATATCAATAATAATTGAAAAAAAGTTTAAATTTCTATTCACGGTCGCTAAGGGGCGGAAAACGACTGTTGTGGGAGGAGCCTATTTTACTAAAATGGCTATAAATCAAGAAAGAAATGAGATATCTTCACCAAACTTGGTACACATGTGTATGGGCTCAGTCTTTGGTTAGAATAAATAAATCGCGATGATTGAACACTTGGTGGCGCTATAACATGAAAAAAACATGAAAATGGCTATAACTACCCGACCGCTAGTCCGATTGACTTGAAAATTGTTATGCAGTGTCTTGGTCCAAGGTCCCATGTATGTCTATGAGGACATTGGCCTATCTAAAAAAACATTGCCGCCACAGCCAATTAAATTATTTCAGTGTTTAAAATCTTGCTAAATAAAACTTGATGTCTTTTGATGCTTGTGTGCTTAAAGGCCTTAAAGGCTTGAACCCCGCTAAATGCTGCTCGCAGCTTTAATTATTATTATTATTATTATTATTCAGACCTAAAACGCATCGTGCAGCCCAAACCGTAAGGGCTAGAGACTTGAAACTTGGCCAATAGGTAGTACAAAAATCGAGGAGAGGTTATCAAATTATGAGCCAGATTGGCCTATAGGTGGCGCTATAGCAATCAATTGCGCGAAACTGCTCATAACTCCTAAACCGTATGTCGTAGACTCAAGTGTCTTATATCATTGGAAAGGTGAGTCCATGACGAACATAACGTATATCTCCGATTTTATTTGCGCCATGATAGATTTTCCGCCATTTTGAATTTTGTCAAAAAACTACTTTTGCGAACTAGTCCTAGGTTTTTCGCTTGATCGGAACCAAACCAGTGCAGAAATGTTCTCTGGAATCTGAATATCAATAATTATCGAAAAAAACTTGAAATTTCGATTCACGGTCGCTAAGGGGCGGAAAACGACTGTTGTGGGAGGAGCCTATTTTATTAAAACAGCTATAACTCAAGAACAAAATGAGATATCTTCACCAAACTTGGTAGACATGTGTATGGGCTCAGTTTTTGGTCTCGATAAAAAAATAGCGATGATTGAACACTTGGTGGCGCTATAACACGAAAAAAACATGAAAATGGCTATAACCACCCGAGCGCTAGTCCGATTGACTTGAAAATTGGTATGCAGTGTCTTGGTCCAAGGTGCCATGTATATCTATGAGGATATTGGCGTATCTCAAAAAACATGGCCGCCACAGCCAATTAAATTTGAGCACCTATTAGACAAGGTTAATGGAGGCCAATCAGAACGAAACTCGATGGGCATGTTTGACTCATGGCCCTAGAGGTCTGTAAGAATTTTGAAACAAATCGGCCACTAGTTGGCGCTAATGAGTTTTATGGCTCTGTAATCACGTGGTGTTGCACACATCCACGAAATATACATATCATTTGATAGATCTCTTCATATTGAACAACTTTGCCTCTAAAACCATTGCTGTCAATCAAATCGTTCATTAAATATTTGCAATTATGTTAAAAACCTACTTTCGCGAACTAGTCCCTGGTTTTTTGCCCGATCGGAACCAAACAAGTCTAGAACAAATCTCTGGACTCTCTAGGTTAATAATTATCGAAAAAAAGTTGAACTTTTGCATTTAGATGGCTATAAAAGGATTATTTAGAAGAGGGATTTAGCAAAATACACTCAATAGCCTATAAATCTTAAAGGAAAACTCAAAACGTCACAAATATTGTTATGTATATGTGACATAACATGCTGAAGAAGCATGCAAAGTTTCATGGAGATCGGACCATAGGTGGCGCTAAAACTGTTAAAAAGCTTTGAAAACCATGTATTCCCTATGGTGAATTGCCTGTATTGGCTGTAAATTGTATTTTCCATCTCTCTATTCAATGAATGTTCAGATCTACTTAAAAACAAGTCAGAACATGTATCCTATGCCTCTAAACAAGCATGAAAAATTTCAGACAGATCGGACAATATTTGCCTCTATAAAAGTTAAAAAATGTTAAAATTACAGAGTTCATTTGATAATAATGGTATATTAAGCCAATAAGTGGTCGTTTCCTGCCCCCCGCTGTTCATTTTATTGTACTACACACAAAATAATATTATTCTGCAGTAAAACACATCGTGCAGCCCAAACCGTAAGGGCTAGAGACTTGAAACTTGGGCAATAGGTAGTACAAACATAGAGGAGAGGTTATCAAATTATGAGCCAGATTGGCCTATAGGTGGCGCTATAGCAATCAATTGCGCGAAACTGCTCATAACTCCTAAACCGTATGTCGTAGACTCAAGTGTCTTATATCATTGGAAAGGTGAGTCCATGACGAACAAAAAGTATATCTCCGATTTCATTTGCGCCATGATAGATTTTCCGCCATTTTGAATTTTGTTAAAAAACTACTTTTGCAAACTAGTCCTAGGTTTCTTGCTTGATCGGAACCAAACCAGTGCAGAAATGTTCTCTGGAGTCTGAATATCAATAATAATCGAAAAAAAGTTTAAATTTCTATTCACGGTCGCTAAGGGGCGGAAAACGACTGTTGTGGGAGGAGCCTATTTTACTAAAATGGCTATAACTCAAGAAAGAAATGAGCTGTCTTCACCAAACTTGGTACACATGTGTATGGTCTGAGTCTTTGGTCACGATAAAAAAATCGCGACGATTGAACACTTGGTGGCGCTATAACACAAAAAAAACATAAAAATGGCTATAACTACCCGACCGCTAGTCCGATTGACTTGAAAATTGGTATGCAGTGTCTTGGCCCAAGGTCCCATGTATGTCTATGAGGACATTGGCCTATCTCAAAAAACATTGCCGCCACAACCAATTAAATTATTTCAGTGTTTAAAATCTTGCTAAATAAAACTTAATGTATTTTGATGCTTGTGTGCTTAAAGGCCTTAAAGGCTTGAACCCCGCTAAATGCTGCTTGCAGCTTTAATTAGGGGTTCAAGCATGAAATGCTGAAACCCTATTGTAATTGTAAGGTTTCGTAAAACGCATCGTGCAGGCCAAACCGTAAGGCCTAGAGACATGAAACCTGGCCAGATGGTAGGCCTCAGTTTGGGGACAACCTATCAGAGTATGACCCCGAATGGCCCATAGGTGGCGCTACAGCAACCAAAAGTTCAAAATTGCTCATAACACTTAGACTGTTTGTCCCAGGATCAAGTGTCTTATATCGTTGGAATCCTTGGCTCAAGGCGGATAAAATGGCTATCTCAGATTTTGATTTAGGCAGGGAACATTTTCTGCTATGTCGAATTTTGTCCAAAACCTACTTTTGCGAACTAGTCTCTGGTTTTTTGCCCGATCGGAACCAAACCAGTCTAGGACAATTCTCTGGACTCTCTAGATCAATAATTATTGAAAAAAAGTTGAACTTTTGCATTTGGGTGGCTGTAACAGGGTCATTTAGAAAAGGGTTGTGAAAAAATACACTAAAAAGCCTATAAATCCCAAATGAAAACTCAGAACTCCACCAAAATTGATGAGCATATGTGTCAGAACATGGTGAGGAAGCATGCAGAGTTTCATGGAGATCGGACCATAGGTGGCGCTATAACTGGCAAAAAGCCTTCATTCTTATTAGGGGTTCAAGCATGAAATGCTGAAACCCTATTGTAATTGTAAGGTTTCGTAAAACGCATCGTGCAGGCCAAACCGTAAGGCCTAGAGACATGAAACCTGGCCAGATGGTAGGCCTCAGTTTGGGGACAACCTATCAGAGTATGACCCCGAATGGCCCATAGGTGGCGCTACAGCAACCAAAAGTTCAAAATTGCTCATAACTCTTAGACCGTTTGTCCCAGGATCAAGTGTCTTATATCGTTGGAATCCTTGGCTCAAGGCGGACAAAATGGCTATCTCCGATTTTGATTTAGGCAGGGAACATTTTCTGCTATGTCGAATTTTGTCCAAAACCTACTTTTGCAAACTAGTCTCTGGTTTTTTGCCCGATCGGAACCAAACCAGTCTAGGACAATTCTCTGGACTCTCTAGATCAATAATTATCGAAAAAAAGTTGAACTTTTGCATTTGGGTGGCTGTAACAGGGTCATTTAGAAAAGGGGTGTGGCAAAATACACTAAAAAGCCTATAAATCCCAAATGAAATCTCAGAACTCCACCAAAATTGATGAGCATATGTGTCAGAACATGGTGAGGAAGCATGCAGAGTTTCATGGAGATCGGACCATAGGTGGCGCTATACCTGGCAAAAAGCCTTCATTCTTATTAGGGGTTCAAGCATGAAATGCTGAAACCCTATTGTAATTGTAAGGTTTCGTAAAACGCATCGTGCAGGCCAAACCGTAAGGCCTAGAGACATGAAACCTGGCCAGATGGTAGGCCTCAGTTTGGGGACAACCTATCAGAGTATGACCCCGAATGGCCCATAGGTGGCGCTACAGCAACCAAAAGTTCAAAATTGCTCATAACTCTTAGACTGTTTGTCCCAGGATCAAGTGTCTTATATCGTTGGAATCCTTGGCTCAAGGCGGACAAAATGGCTATCTCCGATTTTGATTTAGGCAGGGAACATTTTCTGCTATGTCGAATTTTGTCCAAAACCTACTTTTGCAAACTAGTCTCTGGTTTTTTGCCCGATCGGAACCAAACCAGTCTAGGACAATTCTCTGGACTCTCTAGATCAATAATTATCGAAAAAAAGTTGAACTTTTGCATTTGGGTGGCTGTAACAGGGTCATTTAGAAAAGGGGTGTGGCAAAATACACTAAAAAGCCTATAAATCCCAAATGAAATCTCAGAACTCCACCAAAATTGATGAGCATATGTGTCAGAACATGGTGAGGAAGCATGCAGAGTTTCATGGAGATCGGACCATAGGTGGCGCTATACCTGGCAAAAAGCCTTCATTCTTATTAGGGGTTCAAGCATGAAATGCTGAAACCCTATTGTAATTGTAAGGTTTCGTAAAACGCATCGTGCAGGCCAAACCGTAAGGCCTAGAGACATGAAACCTGGCCAGATGGTAGGCCTCAGTTTGGGGACAACCTATCAGAGTATGACCCCGAATGGCCCATAGGTGGCGCTACAGCAACCAAAAGTTCAAAATTGCTCATAACTCTTAGACTGTTTGTCCCAGGATCAAGTGTCTTATATCGTTGGAATCCTTGGCTCAAGGCGGACAAAATGGCTATCTCCGATTTTGATTTAGGCAGGGAACATTTTCTGCTATGTCGAATTTTGTCCAAAACCTACTTTTGCAAACTAGTCTCTGGTTTTTTGCCCGATCGGAACCAAACCAGTCTAGGACAATTCTCTGGACTCTCTAGATCAATAATTATTGAAAAAAAGTTGAACTTTTGCATTTGGGTGGCTGTAACAGGGTCATTTAGAAAAGGGGTGTGAAAAAATACACTAAAAAGCCTATAAATCCCAAATGAAAACTCAGAACTCCACCAAAATTGATGAGCATATGTGTCAGAACATGATGAGGAAGCATGCAGAGTTTCATGGAGATCGGACCATAGGTGGCGCTATAACTGGCAAAAAGCCTTAATTCTTATTAGGGGTTCAAGCATGAAATGCTGAAACCCTATTGTAATTGTAAGGTTTCGTAAAACGCATCGTGCAGGCCAAACCGTAAGGCCTAGAGACATGAAACCTGGCCAGATGGTAGGCCTCAGTTTGGGGACAACCTATCAGAGTATGACCCCGAATGGCCCATAGGTGGCGCTACAGCAACCAAAAGTTCAAAATTGCTCATAACTCTTAGACCGTTTGTCCCAGGATCAAGTGTCTTATATCGTTGGAATCCTTGGCTCAAGGCGGACAAAATGGCTATCTC
The DNA here is from genome assembly GCA_023566225.1 of Romanogobio albipinnatus. Taxonomy (NCBI): domain Eukaryota; kingdom Metazoa; phylum Chordata; class Actinopteri; order Cypriniformes; family Gobionidae; genus Romanogobio; species Romanogobio albipinnatus. Next base: position 13,040,381 of record CM042251.1, on the reverse strand, counting down.
CGATTTTGATTTAGGCAGGAAACATTTTCTGCTATGTCGAATTTTGTCCAAAACCTACTTTTGCAAACTAGTCTCTGGTTTTTTGCCCGATCGGAACCAAACCAGTCTAGGACAATTCTCTGGACTCTCTAAATCAATAATTATTGAAAAAAAATTGAACTTTTGCATTTGGGTGGCTGTAACAGGGTCATTTAGAAAAGGGTTGTGAAAAAATACACTAAAAAGCCTATAAATCCCAAATGAAAACTCAGAACTCCACCAAAATTGATGAGCATATGTGTCAGAACATGGTGAGGAAGCATGCAGAGTTTCATGGAGATCGGACCATAGGTGGCGCTATACCTGGCAAAAAGCCTTCATTCTTATTAGGGGTTCAAGCATGAAATGCTGAAACCCTATTGTAATTGTAAGGTTTCGTAAAACGCATCGTGCAGGCCAAACCGTAAGGCCTAGAGACATGAAACCTGGCCAGATGGTAGGCCTCAGTTTGGGGACAACCTATCAGAGTATGACCCCGAATGGCCCATAGGTGGCGCTACAGCAACCAAAAGTTCAAAATTGCTCATAACTCTTAGACTGTTTGTCCCAGGATCAAGTGTCTTATATCGTTGGAATCCTTGGCTCAAGACGGACAAAATGGCTATCTCAGATTTTGATTTAAGCAGGGAACATTTTCTGCTATGTCGAATTTTGTCCAAAACCTACTTTTGCGAACTAGTCCCTGGTTTTTTTCCCGATCGGAACCAAACCAGTCTAGGACAATTCTCTGGACTCTCTAGATCAATCTCACCCATGGATCATTTTGATGCTCTCACATGTTTGAAACGAACAATGATGGATTGTGATGAAATTTGTTTTGAATTGGGACTGGGGCCCGCCTTGATAATCCTACTTAAGGGCCCGGTGTTGGCTCGTTCGTTACGCCACTGAATATAATTGTCTAAACTCCTTATTAAAATTACATATTTACAACAAATCTGACACATATATACAGTATGGGCACACTTTGAGTAATACTAATAAAAGTGGTGGAGATCAGGCAAGACTATAAGAAGACTCAGGCAAAAGGTGCTATAACTGTAAAAACGCTTTAAAACCATATATTTCCTATGGTAAACTGCCTGTATAGGCTGTAAATTGACATTTTCTATCTATGATGGCAGTTGTTAAATGCTTGCTAAATAAAACGTAATGTCTTTTGATGCTTGTGTGCTTAAAGGCCTTAAAGGCCTTAACTGCTTGAACCCCGATAAATGCTGCTTGCAGCTTTAATTATTATTATTATTATTATTATTATTATTATTCTCCGCTAAAACGCATCGTGCAGCCCAAACCGTAAGGGCTGGAACTTTGAAACTTTGTCAGATGGTAGTACACAAAACGAGGAGAGGTTATCAAATTATGAGCCAGATTGGCCTATAGGTGGCGCTATAGCAATCAATTGCGCGAAACTGCTCATAACTCCTAAACCGTATGTCGTAGACTCAAGTGTCTTATATCATTGGAAAGCTGAGTCCATGACGAACAAAACGTATATCTCCGATTTCATTTGCGCCATGATAGATTTTCCGCCATTTTGAATTTTGTCCAAAACCTACTTTTGGGAACTAGTCCCTGGATTTTTGCCCGATTGGAATCAAACCAGTGCAGAAATGTTCTCTGGAGTCTGAATATCAATAATTATCGAAAAAAAGTTTAAATTTTGATTCACGTTTGCTAAGGGGCGGAAAACGAATGTTGTGGGAGGAGCCTATTTTACTAAAACAGCTATAACTCAAGAACAAAATGAGATATCTTCACCAAACTTGGTACACATGTGTATGGGCACAGTATGTGGTCTCGATAAAAAAATAGCGACGATTGAACACTTGGTGGCGCTATAACACGATAAAAACATGAAAATGGCTATAACCTGCCGAGCGCTAGTCCGATTGACTTGAAAATTGGTATGCAGTGTCTTGGTCCAAGGTACCATGCATGTCTATGAGGACATTGGCGTATCTCAAAAATCATGGCCGCCACAGCCAATTAAATTTAAGCACCTATTAGACAAGGTTAACGGAGGCCAATCGGAACGAAACTCGATGGGCATGTTTGACTCATAGCCCTAGAGGTCTGTAAGAATTTTGAAACAAATCGGCCACTAGTTGGCGCTAATGAGTTTTATGGCTCTGTAATCACGTGGTGTTGCACACATCCACAAAATATGCATATCATTTGATAGATCTCTTCATATTGAACAACTTTGCCTCTAGAACCATTGCTGTCAATCAAATCGTTCATTAAATATTTGCAATTATGTTAAAAACCTACTTTTACAAACTAGTCCCTGTTTTTTTGCCCGATCGGAACCAAACCAGTCTAGGACAATTCTATGGACTCTCTAGATCAATAATTATCAAAAAAAAGTTCAACTTTTGCATTTACATGGCTATAAAAGGATCATTTAGAAGAGGGACGTAGCAAAATACACCCAATAGCCTATAAATCTTAAAGGAAAACTCAAAACGTCACGAATATTGTTATGTATATGTGACATAACATGCTGAAGAAGCATGCAAAGTTTCATGGATATCGGACCATAGGTGGCGCTAAAACTGTTAAAAAGCTTTGAAAACCATGTATTCCCTATGGTGAATATCCTGTATTGGCTGTAAATTGTATTTTCCATCTCTCTATTCAATGAATGTTCAGATCTACTTAAAAACAAGTCAGTACATGTATCCTATGCCTCTAAACAAGCATGAAAAATTTCAGACAGATCGGACAATATTTGCCTCTATAAAAGTTAAAAAATGTTAACATTACAGAGTTCTGGTATATTAAGCCAATAAGTGGTCGTTTGCTGCCCCCCGCTGTTCATTTTATTGTACTACACACAAAATAATATTATTCTGCAGTAAAACACATCGTGCAGCCCAAACCGTAAGGGCTAGAGACTTGAAACTTGGCCAATAGGTAGTACAAACATAGAGGAGAGGTTATCAAATTATGAGCCAGATTGGCCTATAGGTGGCGCTATAGCAATCAATTGCGCGAAACTGCTCATAACTCCTAAACCGTATGTTGTAGACTCAAGTGTCTTATATCGTTGGAAAGGTGAGTCCATGACGAACAACATGTTTATCTCCGATTTCATTTGCGCCATGATACATTTTCCGCCATTTTGAATTTTGTTAAAAAACTACTTTTGCAAACTAGTCCTAGGTTTCTTGCTTGATCGGAACCAAACCAGTGCAGAAATGTTCTCTGGAGTCTGAATATCAATAATAATCAAAAAAAAGTTTAAATTTCTATTCACGGTCGCTAAGGGGCGGAAAACGACTGTTGTGGGAGGAGCCTATTTTACTAAAATGGCTATAACTCAAGAAAGAAATGACATGTCTTCACCAAACTTGGTACACATGTGTATGGTCTGAGTCTTTGGTCAGGATAAAAAAATCGCGACGATTGAACACTTGGTGGCGCTATAACACAAAAAAAACATGAAAATGGCTATAACTACCCGACCGCTAGTCCGATTGACTTGAAAATTGGTATGCAGTGTCTTGGCCCAAGGTCCCATGTATGTCTATGAGGACATTGGCCTATCTCAAAAAACATTGCCGCCACAGCCAATTAAATTATTTCAGTGTTTAAAATCTTGCTAAATAAAACTTAATGTATTTTGATGCTTGTGTGCTTAAAGGCCTTAAAGGCTTGAACCCCGCTAAATGCTGCTTGCAGCTTTAATTAGGGGTTCAAGCACGAAGTGCTGAAACCCTATTGTAATTGTACTGATTTTTATTATTATTATTATTATTATTATTATTATTATTATTCTGCCGTAAAACGCATCGTGCAGCCCAAACCGTAAGGGCTAGAGACTTGAAACTTGGCCAATAGATAGTAGAAAAATCGAGGAGAGGTTATCAAATTATGAGCCAGATTGGCCTATAGGTGGCGCTATAGCAATCAATTGCGCGAAACTGCTCATAACTCCTAAACCGTATGTCGTAGACTCAAGTGTCTTATATCATTGGAAAGGTGAGTTCATGACGAACAAAACGTATATCTCCGATTTCATTTGCGCCATGATAGATTTTCCGCCATTTTGAATTTTGTCAAAAAACTACTTTTGCAAACTAGTCCTAGGTTTTTCGCTTGATCGAAACCAAACCAGTGCAGAAATGTTCTATGGAGTCTGAATATCAATAATTATCGAAAAAAAGTTGAAATTTCGATTCACGGTCGCTAAGGGGCGGAAAACGATTGTTGTGGGAGGAGCCTATTTTACTAAAACAGCTATAACTCAAGAACAAAATGAGATATCTTCACCAAACTTGGTAGACATGTGTATGGGCTCGGTATTTGGTCTCGATAAAAAAATAGCGACGATTGAACACTTGGTGGCGCTATAACACGAAAAAAACATGAAAATGGCTATAACCTGCCGAGCGCTAGTCCGATTGACTTGAAAATTGGTATGCAGTGTCTTGGTCCAAGGTACCATGCATGTCTATGAGGACATTGGCGTATCTCAAAAATGATGGCCGCCACAGCCAATTAAATTTAAGCACCTATTAGACAAGGTTAACGGAGGCCAATCGGAACGAAACTCGATGGGCATGTTTGACTCATGGCCCTAGAGGTCTGTAAGAATTTTGAAACAAATCGGCCACTAGTTGGCTCTAATGAGTTTTATGGCTCTGTAATCACGTGGTGTTGCACACATCCACAAAATATGCATATCATTTGATAGATCTCCTCATATTGAACACCTTTGCCTCTAGAACCATTGCTGTCAATCAAATCGTTTATTAAATATTTGCAATTATGTTAAAAACCTACTTTTGCAAACTAGTCCCTGGTTTTTTGCCCGATCGGAAGCAAACCAGTCTAGGACAATTCTCTGGACTCTCTAGATCAATAATTATCAAAAAAAGTTCAACTTTTGCATTTACATGGCTATAACAGAATCATTTAGAAGAGGGAAGTAGCAAAATACACTCAATAGCCTATAAATCTTAAAGGAAAACTCAAAACTTCACGAAAATTGTTATGTATATGTGACATAGCATGCTGAAAAAGCATGCAAAGTTTCATGGAGATCGGACCATAGGTGGCGCTAAAACTGTTAAAAAGCTTTGAAAACCATGTATTCCCTATGGTGAATTGCCTGTATTGGCTGTAAATTGTATTTTCCATCTCTCTATTCAATGAATGTTCAGATCTACTTAAAAACAAGTCAGAACATGTATCCTATGCCTCTAAACAAGCATGAAAAATTTCAGACAGATCGGACAATATTTGCCTCTATAAAAGTTAAAAAAGGTTAAAATTACAGAGTTCATTTGATAATAATGGTATATTAAGCCAATAAGTGGTCGTTTGCTGCCCCCCGCTGTTCATTTTATTGTACTACACACAAAATAATATTATTCTGCAGTAAAACACATCGTGCAGCCCAAACCGTAAGGGCTAGAGACTTGAAACTTGGCCAATAGGTAGTACAAACATAGAGGAGAGGTTATCAAATTATGAGCCAGATTGGCCTATAGGTGGCGCTATAGCAATCAATTGCGCAAAACTGCTCATAACTCCTAAACCGTATGTCGTAGACTCAAGTGTCTTATATCATTGGCAAGGTGAGTCCATGACGAACAAAATGTATATCTCCGATTTCATTTGCGCCATGATAGATTTTCCGCCATTTTGAATTATGTCAAAAAACTACTTTTGCGAACTAGTCCTAGGTTTTTCGCTTGATTGGAACCAAACCAGTGCAGAAATGTTCTCTGGAGTCTGAATATCAATAATTATCGAAAAAAAGTTGACATTTCGATTCACGGTCGCTAAGGGGCGGAAAACGAATGTTGTGGGAGGAGCCTATTTTACTAAAACAGCTATAACTCAAGAAGAAAATGAGATATCTTCACCAAACTTGGTACACATGTGTATGGGCTCAGTTTTTGGTCTCGATAAAAAAATAGCGACGATTGAACACTTGGTGGCGCTATAACGCAAAAAAAACATGAAAATGGCTATAACTACCCGACCGCTAGTCCGATTGACTTGAAAATTGGTATGCAGTGTCTTGGCCCAAGGTCCCATGTATGTCTATGAGGACATTGGCCTATCTCAAAAAACATTGCCGCCATAGCCAATTAAATTATTTCAGTGTTTAAAATCTTGCTAAATAAAACTTAATGTATTTTGATGCTTGTGTGCTTAAAGGCCTTAAAGGCTTGAACCCCGCTAAATGCTGCTTGCAGCTTTAATTATTATTATTATTCTGCCGTAAAACGCATCGTGCAGCCCAAACCGTAAGGGCTGGAACTTTGAAACTTTGTCAGATGGTAGTACACAAATCGAGGAGAGGTTATCAAATTATGAGCCAGATTGGCCTATAGGTGGCGCTATAGCAATCAATTGCGCGAAACTGCTCATAACTCCTAAATCGTATGTCGTAGACTCAAGTGTCTTATATCATTGGAAAGGTGAGTCCATGACGAACAAAATGTATATCTCCGATTTCATTTGCGCCATGATAGATTTTCCGCCATTTTGAATTTTGTCAAAAAACTACTTTTGCGAACTAGTCCTAGGTTTTTTGCTTGATCGGAACCAAACCAGTGCAGAAATGTTCTCTGGAGTCTGAATATCAATAATTATCGAAAAAAAGTTGAAATTTCGATTCACGGTTGCTAAGGGGCGGAAAACGAATGTTGTGGGAGGAGCCTATTTTACTAAAACAGCTATAACTCAAGAAGAAAATGAGATATCTTCACCAAACTTGGTACACATGTGTATGGGCTCAGTCTTTGGTCTCGATAAAAAAATAGCGACGATTGAACACTTGGTGGCGCTATAACACGAAAAAAACATGAAAATGGCTATAACCACCCGAGCGCTAGTCCGATTGACTTGAAAATTGGTATGCAGTGTCTTGGTCCAAGGTACCATGTATATCTATGAGGATATTGGCGTATCTCAAAAAACATGGCCGCCACAGCCAATTAAATTTGAGCACCTATTAGACAAGGTTAATGGAGGCCGATCAGAACGAAACTCGATGGGCATGTGTGACTCATGGTCCTAGAGGTCTGTAAGAATTTTGAAAGAAATTGGCCTTTCCTATGGACCATAGGTGGCGCTATAACTGTTAAAAACCATATGTTTCCTATGGTAAATTGCCTAAATTGCCTGTAATTTGAGTTTTCCATCTATTATTTCAGTGTTTAAAATCTTGCTAAATAAAACTTGATGTCTTTTGATGCTTGTGTGCTTAAAGGCCTTAAAGGCTTGAACCCCGCTAAATGCTGCTCGCAGCTTTAATTAGGGGTTCAAGCACGAAGTGCTGAAACCCTATTGTAATTGTACTGATTAGGGGTTCAAGCACGAAGTGCTGAAACCCTATTGTATTTGTGCTGATTTTTATTAGGGGTTCAAGCACGAAGTGCTGAAACCCTATTGTAATTGTACTGATTTTTATTATTATTATTATTATTATTATTATTATTATTATTCTGCCGTAAAACGCATCGTGCAGCCCAAACCGTAAGGGCTAGAGACTTGAAACTTGGCCAATAGGTAGTACAAAAATCGAGGAGAGGTTATCAAATTATGAGCCAATTTGGCCTATAGGTGGCGCTATAGCAATCAATTGAGCGAAACTGCTTATAACTCCTAAACCGTATGTCGTAGACTCAAGTGTCTTATATTATTGGAAAGGTGAGTCCATGACAAACAAAATGTATATCTCCGATTTCATTTCCGCCATGATAGATTTTCCGCCATTTTGAATTTTGTCAAAAAACTACTTTTGCGAACTAGTCCTAGGTTTTTCGCTTGATCGGAACCAAACCAGTGCAGAAATGTTCTCTGGAGTCTGAATATCAATAATTATCGAAAAAAAGTTGAAATTTCGATTCACGGTTGCTAAGGGGCGGAAAACGAATGTTGTGGGAGGAGCCTATTTTACTAAAATGGCTATAACTCAAGAAAAAAATTAGATATCTTCACAAAACTTGGTACACATATGTATGGGCTAAGTTTTTGGTCACGATAAAAAAATTGTGACGATTGAACACTTGGTGGCGCTATAACACGAAAAAAACATGAAAATGGCTATAACCACCCGCCCGCTAGTCCGATTGACTTGAAAATTGGTATGCAGTGTCTTGGTCCAAGGTACCATGTATGTCTATGAGGACATTGGCGTATCTCAAAAAACATGGCCGCCACAGCCAATTAAATTTGAGCACCTCTTGGACAAGGTTAACGGAGGCCGATCAGAACGAAACTCGATGGGCATGTTTGACTCATGGCCCTAGAGGTCTGTAAGAATTTTGAAAGAAATCGGCCACTAGTTGGCGCTAACGAGTTTTATGGCTCTGTAATCACGTGGTGTTGCACACATCCACAAAATATGCATATCATTTGATAGATCTCTTCATATTGAACACCTTTGCCTCTAGAACCATTGCTGTCAATCAAATCGTTCAATAAATATTTGCAATTATGTTAAAAACCTACTTTTACGAACTAGTCCCTGGTTTTTTGCCCGATCGGAACCAAACCAGTCTAGGACAATTCTCTGGATTCTCCAGATCAATAATTATCAAAAAAAAGTTCAACTTTTGCATTTAGATGGCTATAAAAGGATCATTTAGAAGAGGGATGTAGCAAAATACACTCAATAGCCTATAAATCTTAAAGGAAAACTCAAAACGTCACAAATATTGTTATGTATATGTGACATAACATGCTGAAGAAGCATGCAAAGTTTCATGGAGATCGGACCATAGGTGGCGCTAAAACTGTTAAAAAGCTTTGAAAACCATGTATTCCCTATGGTGAATTGCCTGTATTGGCTGTAAATTGTATTTTCCATCTCTCTATTCAATGAATGTTCAGATCTACTTAAAAACAAGTCAGAACATGTATCCTATGCCTCTAAACAAGCATGAAAAATTTCAGACAGATCGGACAATATTTGCCTCTATAAAAGTAAAAAAATGTTAACATTACAGAGTTCTGGTATATTAAGCCAATAAGTGGTCGTTTGCTGCCCCCCGCTGTTCATTTTATTGTACTACACACAAAATAATATTATTCTGCAGTAAAACACATCGTGCAGCCCAAACCGTAAGGGCTAGAGACTTGAAACTTGGCCAATAGGTAGTAAAAAGCATAGAAGAGAGGTTATCAAATTATGAGCCAGATTGGCCTATAGGTGGCGCTATAGCAATCAATTGCGCGAAACTGCTCATAACTCCTAAACCGTATGTCGTAGACTCAAGTGTCTTATATCATTGGAAAGGTGAGTCCATGAAGAACAAAATGTATATCTCCGATTTCATTTGCGCCATGATAAATTTTCCGCGATTTTGAATTTTGTTAAAAAACTACTTTTGCAAACTAGTCCTAGGTTTCTTACTTTATCGGAACCAAACCAGTGCAGAAATGTTCTCTGGAGTCTGAATATCAATAATAATTGAAAAAAAGTTTAAATTTCTATTCACGGTCGCTAAGGGGCGGAAAACGACTGTTGTGGGAGGAGCCTATTTTACTAAAATGGCTATAACTCAAGAAAGAAATGAGATATCTTCACCAAACTTGGTAGACATGTGTATGGGCACAGTATGTGGTCTCGATAAAAAAATAGCGACGATTGAACACTTGGTGGCGCTATAACACGAAAAAAACATGAAAATGGCTATAACCTGCCGAGCGCTAGTCCGATTGACTTGAAAATTGGTATACAGTGTCTTGGTCCAAGGTACCATGTACGTCTTTGAGGACATTGGCCTATCTCAAAAAACATGGCCGCCACAGCCAATTAAATTATTTCAGTGTTTAAAATCTTGCTAAATAAAACTTAATGTATTTTGATGCTTGTGTGCTTAAAGGCCTTAAAGGCTTGAACCCCGCTAAATGCTGCTTGCAGCTTTAATTATTATTATTATTATTATTATTATTATTCTGCCGTAAAACGCATCGTGCAGCCCAAACCGTAAGGGCTAGAGACTTGAAACTTGGCCAATAGGTAGTACAAAAATCGAGGAGAGGTTATCAAATTATGAGCCAATTTGGCCTATAGGTGGCGCTATAGCAATCAATTGAGCGAAACTGCTTATAACTCCTAAACCGTATGTCGTAGACTCAAGTGTCTTATATTATTGGAAAGGTGAGTCCATGACAAACAAAATGTATATCTCCGATTTCATTTCCGCCATGATAGATTTTCCGCCATTTTGAATTTTGTCAAAAAACTACTTTTGCGAACTAGTCCTAGGTTTTTCGCTTGATCGGAACCAAACCAGTGCAGAAATGTTCTCTGGAGTCTGAATATCAATAATTATCGAAAAAAAGTTGAAATTTCGATTCACGGTTGCTAAGGGGCGGAAAACGAATGTTGTGGGAGGAGCCTATTTTACTAAAATGGCTATAACTCAAGAAAAAAATTAGATATCTTCACAAAACTTGGTACACATATGTATGGGCTAAGTTTTTGGTCACGATAAAAAAATTGTGACGATTGAACACTTGGTGGCGCTATAACACGAAAAAAACATGAAAATGGCTATAACCACCCGCCCGCTAGTCCGATTGACTTGAAAATTGGTATGCAGTGTCTTGGTCCAAGGTACCATGTATGTCTATGAGGACATTGGCGTATCTCAAAAAACATGGCCGCCACAGCCAATTAAATTTGAGCACCTCTTGGACAAGGTTAACGGAGGCCGATCAGAACGAAACTCGATGGGCATGTTTGACTCATGGCCCTAGAGGTCTGTAAGAATTTTGAAAGAAATCGGCCACTAGTTGGCGCTAACGAGTTTTATGGCTCTGTAATCACGTGGTGTTGCACACATCCACAAAATATGCATATCATTTGATAGATCTCTTCATATTGAACACCTTTGCCTCTAGAACCATTGCTGTCAATCAAATCGTTCAATAAATATTTGCAATTATGTTAAAAACCTACTTTTACGAACTAGTCCCTGGTTTTTTGCCCGATCGGAACCAAACCAGTCTAGGACAATTCTCTGGATTCTCCAGATCAATAATTATCAAAAAAAAGTTCAACTTTTGCATTTAGATGGCTATAAAAGGATCATTTAGAAGAGGGATGTAGCAAAATACACTCAATAGCCTATAAATCTTAAAGGAAAACTCAAAACGTCACAAATATTGTTATGTATATGTGACATAACATGCTGAAGAAGCATGCAAAGTTTCATGGAGATCGGACCATAGGTGGCGCTAAAACTGTTAAAAAGCTTTGAAAACCATGTATTCCCTATGGTGAATTGCCTGTATTGGCTGTAAATTGTATTTTCCATCTCTCTATTCAATGAATGTTCAGATCTACTTAAAAACAAGTCAGAACATGTATCCTATGCCTCTAAACAAGCATGAAAAATTTCAGACAGATCGGACAATATTTGCCTCTATAAAAGTAAAAAAATGTTAACATTACAGAGTTCTGGTATATTAAGCCAATAAGTGGTCGTTTGCTGCCCCCCGCTGTTCATTTTATTGTACTACACACAAAATAATATTATTCTGCAGTAAAACACATCGTGCAGCCCAAACCGTAAGGGCTAGAGACTTGAAACTTGGCCAATAGGTAGTAAAAAGCATAGAAGAGAGGTTATCAAATTATGAGCCAGATTGGCCTATAGGTGGCGCTATAGCAATCAATTGCGCGAAACTGCTCATAACTCCTAAACCGTATGTCGTAGACTCAAGTGTCTTATATCATTGGAAAGGTGAGTCCATGAAGAACAAAATGTATATCTCCGATTTCATTTGCGCCATGATAAATTTTCCGCGATTTTGAATTTTGTTAAAAAACTACTTTTGCAAACTAGTCCTAGGTTTCTTACTTTATCGGAACCAAACCAGTGCAGAAATGTTCTCTGGAGTCTGAATATCAATAATAATTGAAAAAAAGTTTAAATTTCTATTCACGGTCGCTAAGGGGCGGAAAACGACTGTTGTGGGAGGAGCCTATTTTACTAAAATGGCTATAACTCAAGAAAGAAATGAGATATCTTCACCAAACTTGGTAGACATGTGTATGGGCACAGTATGTGGTCTCGATAAAAAAATAGCGACGATTGAACACTTGGTGGCGCTATAACACGAAAAAAACATGAAAATGGCTATAACCTGCCGAGCGCTAGTCCGATTGACTTGAAAATTGGTATACAGTGTCTTGGTCCAAGGTACCATGTACGTCTTTGAGGACATTGGCCTATCTCAAAAAACATGGCCGCCACAGCCAATTAAATTATTTCAGTGTTTAAAATCTTGCTAAATAAAACTTAATGTATTTTGATGCTTGTGTGCTTAAAGGCCTTAAAGGCTTGAACCCCGCTAAATGCTGCTTGCAGCTTTAATTAGGGGTTCAAGCACGAAGTGCTGAACACCTATTGTATTTGTGCTGATTTTTATTATTAGGGGTTCAAGCACGAAGTGCTGAAACCCTATTGTAATTGTACTGATTTTTATTATTATTAGGGGTTCAAGCACGAAGTGCTGAAACCCTATTGTATTTGTGCTGATTTTTATTATTATTATTATTATTATTATTATTATTATTATTATTATTATTATTATTATTCAGCCGTAAAACGCATCGTGCAGACCAAACTGTAAGGGCTAGAGACTTGAAACTTGGCCAATAGGTACTACAAAAATCGAGGAGAGGTTATCAAATTATGAGCCAGATTGGCCTATAGGTGGCGCTATAGCAATCAATTGCGCGAAACTGCTCATAACTCCTAAACCGTTGATCGTAAAGGTCAAGTTTTTTATATCATTGGAAAGCTGAGCTCATGACGAACAAAATGTATATCTCCGAATTCATTTCCGGTATGCAAATTTTCCCGCCATTTTGAATTTTGTCAAAAATCTACTTTTGCGAACTAGTCCTAGGTTTTTCGCTCAATCGGAACCAAACCAGTAAAGAAATATTCTCTGGTGTCTGAATATCAATAATTATCGAAAAAAAGTTGAAATTTCGATTCACAATTGCTAAGGGGAGGAAAATTAATGTTGTAGGAGGAGCCTATTTTACTAAAATGGCTATAACTCAAGAACAAAATGAGATATATTTACCAAACTTGGTACACATGTGTATAGGTTGAGTCTTTGGTCATGATAAAAACATCGTGACGATTGAACACTTGGTGGCGCTATAACATGAAAAAAACATGAACATGGCTATAACCACCCGACCGCTAGTCCGATTGACTTGAAAATTGGTATGCAGTGTCTTGGTCCAAGGTAACATGTATGTCTATGAGGACATTGGCGTATCTAAAAAAACATGGCCGCCATTGGCCAATGAAGTCTGAGCACCTCTAAGACAAGGTTATCGGAGGCCGATCGGAACGAAACTCAGTGGGCATGTTTGGCTGATGGTCCTAGAGGTCTGTAAGAATTTTGAAAGAAATCGACCACTAGTTGGCGCTAACGAGTTTTATGGCTCTGTAATCACGTGGTGTTGCACACATCAACAAAATATGCATATCATATGATAGGTATCCTCATGTTGAACAACTTTGCCTCTAAAAGCATTGCTGTCAATCAAATCGTTCATTAAATATTCATCATTATGTTTAAAACCTACTTTTGCGAACTAGTCACTGGATTTTTGCCCGATCGGAACCAAACCAGTCTAGGACAATTCTCTGGACACTCTAGATCAATAATTATCAAAAAAAGTTGAACTTTTGCCTTTGGCTGACTATAACAGGGTCATTTAGAAGAGGGGCATAGCAAAATACACTCAAAAGCCTATAAATCCTAAAGGAAAACTCAAAACTTCACGAAAATTGTTATGTATATGTGACATAACATGCTGAAGAAGCATGCAAAGTTTCATGGGGATCGGACCATAGGTGGCGCTATAACTGTTAAAAAGCTTTGAAAACCATGTATTCCCTATGGTGAATGGCCTGTAGTGGCTGTAAATGGTATTTTCCATCTCTGTAATCAGGTGGGGTTAAAAACATTCACATAATATGCATATATTATGATAGATCTCCTCATACTTAACAACTTTGCCTCAAGAACCAATACTGTCAATCAAATCGTTATTTAAATATTCACAATTGTGTTAACCTCATTTTGCAAACTAGTCCTAGTGATTTTGTCTGATAGGAACCAAACCACTGCAGTACAATTCTCTGGACTCTCTTGATCAATAGTGGTCAAAAACATGTTGAACTTTACACTTTGGGTAGCTATAACCGGGTCATTTAGAGAATAGGTATGGCAAAACATGTTCAAAAGCCTATTAATCCTGAACGAAAACTCAAAACTTCACGAAAATAGGTGGGCACATGCAGCATGTGACTCTAAAGAAGCATGCACAATTTCATGGAGATCGGGCATTAGATGCCTTTATAACTGTAAAAACAAGTTGCCAATGCATAAATGCCATAATACCTAAAATTACCACCAGATGGCAGCAGAAGACCACTCATTGGTTCATTCTGTACACTAAGCATATTACAAACTCTAAAAAAACATTATAATAGCATTGCAAATTACATTTTGTCAATGTTTATCAATTAATTTGTTCATTTGATGTAGGTTTTTACAATAATTATTATATTAAAATTAAAATAATGCCTCAAAAGATGTTTTAAAGGGGAAAGCTTGGAATAAGCAATTTGTTACCTCTCATTTATTTCAAATATCTATATCTGCAACAAATTGTGCGTGCGTGTGAGCAGGTTTGAAGGCATTAACTTGGAAAATGTGCCATTAAATACAAAAACAGACATTTAAAATGGAAGTGAGCCAATGAGTGGTTATCTGCTGCCACCTGCTGGTCAAAAAAGTAATTTTGTCATAATTCTTAGTAATTTTGTGCTTTAATTCATATTTACAAATGATAAAATCAATTATAATAACATTGCAAATCAGATTTTGTCAAGGTTTACCAATTCATTTGTTTACTTGAGGTATGTTTTTGCAATAATATTACTTTACAATAAGACAATACATTGTTTTCTATGGGAAACCTGGAATAAGAACCTATCATTTATATAAAATATCTATATCTATATACCCTTTTAAAATTAAAGTGAGGCAATGAGTGGATCTCTGCTGCCACCTGCTGGTCAAAATAGTTATGTCTTAATTCTTAGTAATATTGTTCTTTAATTCATATTTGGACATTATAAAATCCTGATTATAACATTTACAATCACATTTAGTCAAAATAAATGTATTTCAAATATCAATATTTATATTGCAATAAAATGCGTGTGTGTAAGCACATTTAAAGGAGTTCACATGGAAAATGTGCCATAAAACAAACAGAAATGAAAGTGAGGCAATGAGTGGTTCTCTGCTGCCACCTGCTGGTCAAAATAGTCATTTTGTCATACTACTCACTAATAAGGTTCTATAATTCACATTTAGACTTTATAAAGTAACTATTATAACATTTACAATCACATTTTGTCAGTTTATCACTTCATTTCACCTAAGCTCTGTTTTAACTAATTTACTGCTTAAAGGCCTTAAATGCAAATGGCGTTAAATGCTTAAAGGCCTTCATTGCTTGAACCCCGATAAATGCTGCCTGCAGCTTTAATTATTATTATTATTATTATTATTATTATTCAGCCGTAAAACGCATCGTGCAGACCAAACTGTAAGGGCTAGAGACTTGAAACTTGGCCAATAGGTAGTACAAAAATCGAGGAAAGGTTATCAAATTATGAGCCACATTGGCCTATAGGTGGCGCTATAGCAATCAATTGCGCGAAACTGCTCATAACTCCTAGACCCTATGTCGTAGACTCAAGTGTCTTATATCATTGGAAAGGTGAGTCCCTGACGAACAAAACGTATATCTCCGATTTCATTTCCGCCATGATAGATTTTCCGCCATTTTGAATTTTGTCAAAAAACTACTTTTGCGAACTAGTCCCTGGATTTTAGTCCGATCGGAACCAAACCAGTACAGAAATGTTCTCTGGAGTCTGAATATCAATAATCATTGAAAAAAAGTAATAATTTCGATTCACGGTTATTAAGGGGCGTAATAATAGACGTTCAGGGCGGAGCCTATTTTACTAAAAAGGTTATAACTCAAGATTACAATGAGATATCTTCACCAAACTTGGTACACATGTGTAAGGGCTCAATCTTTGGTCACAATAAAAAAAATGCGATGATTGAACACTTGGTGGCGCTATAATATGAAAAAAACATGAAAATGGCTATAACCACCCGAGCGCTAGTCCGATTGACTTGAAAATTGGTATGCAGTGTCTTGGTCCAAGGTGCCAAGTATGTCTATGAGGACATTGGCGTATCTCAAAAAACATGGCCGCCACAGCCAATTAAATTTGAGCACCTATTAGACAAGGTTAACGAAGGTCGATCGGAACAAAACTCGATGGGCATGTTCGACTCATGGCCTTAGAGGTCTGTAAGAATTTTGAAAGAAATCGGCCACTAGTTGGCGCTAACGAGTTTTATGGCTCTGTGATCACGTGGTGTTGCACACATCCCCAAAATATGCATATCATTTGATAGATCTCCTCATACTGAACAACTTTGCCTCTTGAACTATTGCTGTCAATCAAATCTTTCATTAAATATTTGTAATTATGTTTAAAACCTACTTTTGCGAACTAGTCCCTGGATTTTTCATTGATCGGAACCAAACCAGTCTAGGACAATTCTCTGGACTCTCTAGATCAATAATCATTGAAAAAAAGTTGAACTTTTGCATTTGGATGGCTATAACAGGGTCATTTAGAAGAGGGGCGTAGCAAAATACACTCAAAAGCCTATAAATCCTAAAGGAAAACTCAAAACTTCACGAAAATTGTTATGTATATGTGACATAACATGCTGAAGAAGCATGCAAAGTTTCATGGAGATCGGATCATAGGTGGCGCTATAACTGTTAAAAAGCTTTGAAAACCATGTATTCCCTATGGTGAATTGCCTGTATTGGCTGTAAATGGTATTTTCCATCTCTGTAATCAGGTGGGGTAAAAAAACATCCACATAATATGCAGAAATTATGATAGATCTCCTCATACTGAACAACTTTGCCTCAAGAACCAATACTGTCAATCAAATTGTTATTTATTTATTCACAATTATGTTCAAAACGTATTACCTAAAATTACCACCAGATGGCAGCAGAAGACCACTCATTGGTTCATTCTGCTTACTAAGCATATTTAAACTTTATAAAATCATTATAATAATGTTGCAAATGACATTTTGTCAATGTTTAGCAATTAATTTGTTCATTTGATTAATGTTTTACAATAATTATTATATTACAATTAAAATAATGCCTGAAAATATGTTTTAAAGGGGAAAACCTGGAATAAGCTATTTGTTACCCATCATTAATTTCAAATATCTATATCTCCAACAAAATGTGCATTTGAGTTAAGCACGTTTGAAGACATTAACTTGGAAAATGTGCCCATTAAATGAAAAACAGACAAAATGAAAATGAGCCAATGAGTGGTTCTCTGCTGCCACCTGCTGGGCTTAAATAGTCATTTTGTCATACTATTTACTTATCATGTACTATTATTCCTATTTAGACATTATAAAGTCACTATTACAATATTTACAATCACATTTAGTCAAAATAATTTATTTCAAATATATCTGCAACAAAAATAAAGTTTAAATGAGTTAACATGGAAAATGTGTTTATTACATGTTCCCTACAATTGCCACAAAACCACCAGCAGAGGACCACTCATTGGCCCATTCTGCTCACTAATAAAGTTGAATATATGAATTGTATAAAATCACATTTTGTTAAGGTTTACCACTTCATTTGTACTGACATATCACATCAATGCTAGCAATGTTGTTAAATCATGCTAATACTAATAATAGTAAATCATGGTAATCTATGGTAAATCATGGTAAAATATGGTAAATGATGCTATAATCATAATTAACTATGGTTAATCATACTAGAAAGTGATATATCATGGTAATTCATGCTACACATATCTGCTTACATTTTATCATTTATTCAAAATAATTATTTAAAATAGAGATCAAACCACAAGTGGGACTATAACTGTTAAACATTTAATAAGCATATTTGAAAAGGTAAAATACCGGTATTAGCTGTAAATGGCATTTTCTCTCTATGATTTTAAAGGTTACATTTGATGGCTAAATAAAACATAATAACTTTTTATGCAAATGTGCTTAAATGCCTTAAGTGGCTTGAACCCCGATAATTGCTGCTTGCAGCTATATTTTTTATTATTATTATTATTATTATTATTATTATTCTCCGCTAAAACGCATCGTGCAGCCCAAACCGTAAGGGCTGGAACTTTGAAACTTTGTCAGATGGTAGTACACAAAACGAGGAGAGGTTATCAAATTATGAGCCAGATTGGCCTATAGGTGGCGCTATAGCAATCAATTGCGCGAAACTGCTCATAACTCCTAAACCGTATGTCGTAGACTCAAGTGTCTTATATCATTGGAAAGGTGAGTCCATGACGAACAAAACGTATATCTCCGATTTCATTTGCGCCATGATAGATTTTCCGCCATTTTGAATTTTGTCAAAAAACTACTTTTGCGAACTAGTCCCTGGATTTTAGCCCGATCGGAACCAAACCAGTACAGAAATGTTCTCTGGAGTCTGAATATCAATAATCATTGAAAAAAAGTAATAATTTCGATTCACGGTTATAAAGGGGCATAATAATAGACGTTCAGGGCGGAGCCTATTTTACTAAAAAGGTTATAACTCAAGATTACAATGAGATATCTTCACCAAACTTGGTACACATGTGTAAGGGCTCAATCTTTGGTCACAATAAAAAAAATGCGATGATTGAACACTTGGTGGCGCTATAATATGAAAAAAACATGAAAAGGGCTATAACCACCCGACCACTAGTCCGATTGACTTGAAAATTGGTATGCAGTGTCTTGGTCCAAGGTGCCAAGTATGTCTATGAGGACATTGGCGTATCTCAAAAAACATGGCCGCCACAGCCAATTAAATTTGAGCACCTATTAGACAAGGTTAACGAAGGTCGATCGGAACGAAACTCGATGGGCATGTTCGACTCGTGGCCTTAGAGGTCTGTAAGAATTTTGAAAGAAATCGGCCACTAGTTGGCGCTAACGAGTTTTATGGCTCTGTGATCACGTGGTGTTGCACACATCCCCAAAATATGCATATCATTTGATAGATCTCCTCATACTGAACAACTTTGCCTCTTGAACTATTGCTGTCAATCAAATCTTTCATTAAATATTTGTAATTATGTTTAAAACCTACTTTTGCGAACTAGTCCCTGGATTTTTCATTGATCGGAACCAAACCAGTCTAGGACAATTCTCTGGACTCTCTAGATCAATAATCATTGAAAAAAAGTTGAACTTTTGCATTTGGATGGCTATAACAGGGTCATTTAGAAGAGGGGCGTAGCAAAATACACTCAAAAGCCTATAAATCCTAAAGGAAAACTCAAAACTTCACGAAAATTGTTATGTATATGTGACATAACATGCTGAAGAAGCATGCAAAGTTTCATGGAGATCGGATCATAGGTGGCGCTATAACTGTTAAAAAGCTTTGAAAACCATGTATTCCCTATGGTGAATTGCCTGTATTGGCTGTAAATGGTATTTTCCATCTCTGTAATCAGGTGGGGTAAAAAAACATCCACATAATATGCAGAAATTATGATAGATCTCCTCATACTGAACAACTTTGCCTCAAGAACCAATACGGTCAATCAAATTGTTTTTTATTTATTCACAATTATGTTCAAAACGTATTACCTAAAATTACCACCAGATGGCAGCAGAAGACCACTCATTGGTTCATTTTGCTTACTAAGCATATTTAAACTTTATAAAATCATTATAATAATGTTGCAAATGACATTTTGTCAATGTTTAGCAATTAATTTGTTCATTTGATTAATGTTTTACAATAATTATTATATTACAATTAAAATAATGCCTGAAAATATGATTTAAAGGGGAAAACCTGGAATAAGCTATTTGTTACCCATCATTAATTTCAAATATCTCTATCTCCAACTAAATGTGCATGTGAGTTAGCACATTTGAAGGCATTAACTTGCAAAATGTGCCCATTAAATGAAAAACAGACAATTAAAATGAAAATGAGCCAATGAGTACTTCTCTGCTGCCACCTGCTGGGCTTAAATAGTCATTTTTTTCATACTATTTACTTATCATGTTCTATAATTCCTATTTAGACATTATAAAGTCACTATTACAATATTTACAATCACATTTGGTCAAAATAATTTATTTCAAATATATCTGCAACAAAATTAATGTTTAAATGAGTTAACATGGAAAATGTGCCTATTACATATTCCTTAAAATTACAAAACCACCAAACATTTAATAAGCATATTTCAAAATGTAAAATACCCATTTTAGCTGTAAATGGGCATTTTCTCTCTATGATTTTAAAGGTTACATTTAATGGCTAAATAAAACACAATAACTTTTTATGCAAATGTGCTTAAATGCCTTAATTGGCTTGAACCCCGATAATTGCTGCTTGCAGCTATATTTATTATTATTAGGGGTTCAAGCACGAAGTGCTGAAACCCTATTGTAATTGTACTGATTTTTATTAGGGGTTCAAGCACGAAGTGCTGAAACCCTATTGTAATTGTACTGATTTTTATTATTAGGGGTTCAAGCACGAAGTGCTGAAACCCTATTGTATTTGTGCTGATTTTTATTATTATTATTATTATTATTATTATTATTATTATTATTATTATTCAGCCGTAAAACGCATCGTGCAGACCAAACTGGAAGGGCTAGAGACTTGAAACTTGGCCAATAGGTACTACAAAAATCGAGGAGAGGTTATCAAATTATGAGCCAGATTGGCCTATAGGTGGCGCTATAGCAATCAATTGCGCGAAACTGCTCATAACTCCTAAACCGTTGATCGTAAAGGTCAAGTTTTTTATATTATTGGAAAGCTGAGCTCATGACGAACAAAATGTATATCTCCGAATTCATTTCCGGTATGCAAATTTTCCCGCCATTTTGAATTTTGTCAAAAATCTACTTTTGCGAACTAGTCCTAGGTTTTTCGCTCAATCGGAACCAAACCAGTAAAGAAATATTATCTGGTGTCTGAATATCAATAATTATCGAAAAAAAGTTGAAATTTCGATTCACAATCGCTAAGGGGCGGAAAATTAATGTTGTAGGAGGAGCCTATTTTACTAAAATGGCTATAACTCAAGAACAAAATGAGATATCTTTACCAAACTTGGTACACATGTGTATAGGTTGAGTCTTTGGTCACGATAAAAACATCGTGACGATTGAACACTTGGTGGCGCTATAACATGAAAAAAACATGAACATGGCTATAACCACCCGACCGCTAGTCCGATTCACTTGAAAATTGGTATGCAGTGTCTTTGTCCAAGGTAACATGTATGTCTATGAGGACATTGGCGTATCTAAAAAAACATGGCCGCCATCGGCCAATGAAGTTTGAGCACCTCTAAGACAAGGTTATCGGAGGCCGATCGAAACGAAACTCAGTGGGCATGTTTGGCTGATGGTCCTAGAGGTCTGTAAGAATTTTGAAAGAAATCGACCACTAGTTGGCACTAACGAGTTTTATGGCTCTGTAATCACGTGGTGTTGCACACATCAACAAATATGCATATCATAATATAGGTATCCTCATGTTGAACAACTTTGCCTCTAAAAGCATTGCTGTCAATCAAATCGTTCATTAAATATTCATCATAATGTTTAAAACCTACTTTTGCGAACTAGTCCCTGGATTTTTGCCCGATCGGAACCAAACCAGTCTAGGACAATTCTCTGGACACTCTAGATCAATAATTATCAAAAAAAAGTTGAACTTTTTCCTTTGGCTGACTATAACAGGGTCATTTAGAAGAGGGGCATAGCAAAATACACTCAATAGCCTATAAATCCTAAAGGAAAACTCAAAACTTCACGTAAATTGTTATGTATATGTGACATAACATGCTGAAGAAGCATGCAAAGTTTCATGGAGATCGGACCATAGGTGGCGCTATAACTGTTAAAAAGCTTTGAAAACCATGTATTCCCTATGGTGAATGGCCTGTAGTGGCTGTAAATGGTATTTTCCATCTCTGTAATCAGGTGGGGTTAAAAACATTCACATAATATGCATATATTATGATAGATCTCCTCATACTGAACAACTTTGCCTCAAGAACCAATACTGTCAATCAAATCGTTATTTAAATATTCACAATTGTGTTAACCTCATTTTGCAAACTAGTCCTAGTGATTTTGTCCGATAGGAACCAAACCACTGCAGTATGATTCTCTGGACTCTCTTGATCAATAGTGGTCAAAAACATGTTGAACTTTACACTTTGGGTAGCTATAACCGGGTCATTTAGAGAATAGGTATGGCAAAACATGTTCAAAAGCCTATTAATCCTGAATGAAAACTCAAAACTTCACGAAAATAGGTGGGCACATGCAGCATGTGACTCTAAAGAAGCATGCACAATTTCATGGAGATCGGGCATTAGATGCCTTTATAACTGTAAAAACAAGTTGCCAATGCATAAATGCCATAATACCTAAAATTACCACCAGATGGCAGCAGAAGACCACTCATTGGTTCATTCTGTAAACTAAGCATATTACAAACTCTAAAAAAACATTATAATAGCATTGCAAATTACATTTTGTCAATGTTTATCAATTAATTTGTTCATTTGATGTATGTTTTTACAATAATTATTATATTAAAATTAAAATAATGCCTCAAAAGATGTTTTAAAGGGGAAAGCTTGGAATAAGCAATTTGTTACCTCTCATTTATTTCAAATATCTATATCTGCAACAAATTGTGCGTGCGTGTGAGCAGGTTTGAAGGCATTAACTTGGAAAATGTGCCATTAAATACAAAAACAGACATTTAAAATGGAAGTGAGCCAATGAGTGGTTATCTGCTGCCACCTGCTGGTCAAAAAAGTAATTTTGTCATAATTCTTAGTAATTTTGTGCTTTAATTCATATTTACAAATGATAAAATCAATTATAATAACATTGCAAATCAGATTTTGTCAAGGTTTACCAATTCATTTGTTTACTTGAGGTATGTTTTTGCAATAATATTACTTTACAATAAGACAATACATTGTTTTCTATGGGAAACCTGGAATAAGAACCTATCATTTATATAAAATATCTATATCTATATACCCTTTTAAAATTAAAGTGAGGCAATGAGTGGTTCTCTGCTGCCACCTGCTGGTCAAAATAGTTATGTCTTAATTCTTAGTAATATTGTTCTTTAATTCATATTTGGACATTATAAAATCCTGATTATAACATTTACAATCACATTTAGTCAAAATAAATTTATTTCAAATATCAATATTTATATTGCAATAAAATGCGTGTGTGTAAGCACATTTAAAGGAGTTCTCATGGAAAATGTGCCATAAAACAAACAGAAATGAAAGTGAGGCAATGAGTGGTTCTCTGCTGCCACCTGCTGGTCAAAATAGTCATTTTGTCATACTACTCACTAATAAGGTTCTATAATTCACATTTAGACTTTATAAAGTAACTATTATAACATTTACAATCACATTTTGTCAGTTTATCACTTCATTTCACCTAAGCTCTGTTTTATCTAATTTACTGCTTAAAGGCCTTAAATGCAAATGGCGTTAAATACTTAAAGGCCTTCATTGCTTGAACCCCGATAAATGCTGCCTGCAGCTTTAATTATTATTATTATTATTATTATTATTATTCTCCGCTAAAACGCATCGTGCAGCCCAAACCGTAAGGGCTGGAACTTTGAAACTTTGTCAGATGGTAGTACACAAATCGAGGAGAGGTTATCAAATTATGAGCCAGATTGGCCTATAGGTGGCGCTATAGCAATCAATTGCGCGAAACTGCTCATAACTCCTAAATCGTATGTCGTAGACTCAAGTGTCTTATATCATTGGAAAGGTGAGTCCATGACGAACAAAATGTATATCTCCGATTTCATTTGCGCCATGATAGATTTTCCGCCATTTTGAATTTTGTCCAAAAACGACTTTTGCAAACTAGTCCTAGGTTTTTTGCTTGATCGGAACCAAACGAGTGCAGAAATGTTCTCTGGAGTCTGACTATCAATAATTATCGAAAAAAAGTTGAAATTTCGATTCACGGTCGCTAAGGGGCGGAAAACGAATGTTGTGGGAGGAGCCTATTTTACTAAAACAGCTATAACTCAAGAAGAAAATGAGATATCTTCACCAAACTTGGTACACATGTGTATGGGCTCAGTCTTTGGTCTCGATAAAAAAATAGCGACGATTGAACACTTGGTGGCGCTATAACACGAAAAAAACTTGAAAATGGCTATAACCACCCGAGCGCTAGTCCGATTGACTTGAAAATTGGTATGCAGTGTCTTGGTCCAAGGTACCATGTATATCTATGAGGATATTGGCGTATCTCAAAAAACATGGCCGCCACAGCCAATTAAATTTGAGCACCTATTAGACAAGGTTAATGGAGGCCGATCGGAACGAAACTCGATGGGCATGTTTGACTCATGGTCCTAGAGGTCTGTAAGAATTTTGAAAGAAATTGGCCTTTCCTATGGACCATAGGTGGCGCTATAACTGTTAAAAACCATATGTTTCCTATGGTAAATTGCCTAAATTGCCTGTAATTTGAGTTTTCCATCTATTATTTCAGTGTTTAAAATCTTGCTAAATAAAACTTGATGTCTTTTGATGCTTGTGTGCTTAAAGGCCTTAAAGGCTTGAACCCCGCTAAATGCTGCTCGCAGCTTTAATTATTATTATTATTAGGGGTTCAAGCATGAAATGCTGAAACCCTATTGTAATTGTAAGGTTTCGTAAAACGCATCGTGCAGGCCAAACCGTAAGGCCTAGAGACATGAAACCTGGCCAGATGGTAGGCCTCAGTTTGGGGACAACCTATCAGAGTATGACCCCGAATGGCCCATAGGTGGCGCTACAGCAACCAAAAGTACAAAATTGCTCATAACTCTTAGACTGTTTGTCCCAGGATCAAGTGTCTTATATCGTTGGAATCCTTGGCTCAAGGCGGACAAAATGGCTATCTCACATTTTGATTTAAGCAGGGAACATTTTCTGCTATGTCGAATTTTGTCCAAAACCTACTTTTGCAAACTAGTCCCTGGTTTTTTGCCCGATCGGAACCAAACCAGTCTAGGACAATTCTCTGGACTCTCTAGATCAATAATTATCGAAAAAAAGTTGAACTTTTGCATTTGGGTGGCTGTAACAGGGTCATTTAGAAAAGGGGTGTGGCAAAATACACTAAAAAGCCTATAAATCCCAAATGAAATCTCAGAACTCCACCAAAATTGATGAGCATATGTGTCAGAACATGGTGAGGAAGCATGCAGAGTTTCATGGAGATCGGACCATAGGTGGCGCTATAACTGGCAAAAAGCCTTCATTCTTATTAGGGGTTCAAGCATGAAATGCTGAAACCCTATTGTAATTGTAAGGTTTCGTAAAACGCATCGTGCAGGCCAAACCGTAAGGCCTAGAGACATGAAACCTGGCCAGATGGTAGGCCTCAGTTTGGGGACAACCTATCAGAGTATGACCCCGAATGGCCCATAGGTGGCGCTACAGCAACCAAAAGTTCAAAATTGCTCATAACTCTTAGACTGTTTGTCCCAGGATCAAGTGTCTTATATCGTTGGAATCCTTGGCTCAAGGCGGACAAAATGGCTATCTCAGATTTTGATTTAGGCAGGGAACATTTTCTGCTATGTCGAATTTTGTCCAAAACCTACTTTTGCGAACTAGTCCCTGGTTTTTTGCCCGATCGGAACCAAACCAGTCTAGGACAATTCTCTGGACTCTCTAGATCAATAATTATCGAAAAAAAGTTGAACTTTTGCATTTGGGTGGCTGTAACAGGGTCATTTAGAAAAGGGGTGTGGCAAAATACACTAAAAAGCCTATAAATCCCAAATGAAATCTCAGAACTCCACCAAAATTGATGAGCATATGTGTCAGAACATGGTGAGGAAGCATGCAGAGTTTCATGGAGATCGGACCATAGGTGGCGCTATAACTGGCAAAAAGCCTTCATTCTTATTAGGGGTTCAAGCATGAAATGCTGAAACCCTATTGTAATTGTAAGGTTTCGTAAAACGCATCGTGCAGGCCAAACCGTAAGGCCTAGAGACATGAAACCTGGCCAGATGGTAGGCCTCAGTTTGGGGACAACCTATCAGAGTATGACCCCGAATGGCCCATAGGTGGCGCTACAGCAACCAAAAGTTCAAAATTGCTCATAACTCTTAGACTGTTTGTCCCAGGATCAAGTGTCTTATATCGTTGGAATCCTTGGCTCAAGGCGGACAAAATGGCTATCTCAGATTTTGATTTAGGCAGGGAACATTTTCTGCTATGTCGAATTTTGTCCAAAACCTACTTTTGCGAACTAGTCCCTGGTTTTTTGCCCGATCGGAACCAAACCAGTCTAGGACAATTCTCTGGACTCTCTAGATCAATAATTATCGAAAAAAAGTTGAACTTTTGCATTTGGGTGGCTGTAACAGGGTCATTTAGAAAAGGGGTGTGGCAAAATACACTAAAAAGCCTATAAATCCCAAATGAAATCTCAGAACTCCACCAAAATTGATGAGCATATGTGTCAGAACATGGTGAGGAAGCATGCAGAGTTTCATGGAGATCGGACCATAGGTGGCGCTATAACTGGCAAAAAGCCTTCATTCTTATTAGGGGTTCAAGCATGAAATGCTGAAACCCTATTGTAATTGTAAGGTTTCGTAAAACGCATCGTGCAGGCCAAACCGTAAGGCCTAGAGACATGAAACCTGGCCAGATGGTAGGCCTCAGTTTGGGGACAACCTATCAGAGTATGACCCCGAATGGCCCATAGGTGGCGCTACAGCAACCAAAAGTTCAAAATTGCTCATAACTCTTAGACTGTTTGTCCCAGGATCAAGTGTCTTATATCGTTGGAATCCTTGGCTCAAGGCGGACAAAATGGCTATCTCAGATTTTGATTTAGGCAGGGAACATTTTCTGCTATGTCGAATTTTGTCCAAAACCTACTTTTGCGAACTAGTCCCTGGTTTTTTGCCCGATCGGAACCAAACCAGTCTAGGACAATTCTCTGGACTCTCTAGATCAATAATTATTGAAAAAAAGTTGAACTTTTGCATTTGGGTGGCTGTAACAGGGTCATTTAGAAAAGGGGTGTGGCAAAATACACTAAAAAGCCTATAAATCCCAAATGAAATCTCAGAACTCCACCAAAATTGATGAGCATATGTGTCAGAACATGGTGAGGAAGCATGCAGAGTTTCATGGAGATCGGACCATAGGTGGCGCTATAACTGGCAAAAAGCCTTCATTCTTATTAGGGGTTCAAGCATGAAATGCTGAAACCCTATTGTAATTGTAAGGTTTCGTAAAACGCATCGTGCAGGCCAAACCATAAGGCCTAGAGACATGAAACCTGGCCAGATGGTAGGCCTCAGTTTGGGGACAACCTATCAGAGTATGACCCCGAATGGCCCATAGGTGGCGCTACAGCAACCAAAAGTTCAAAATTGCTCATAACTCTTAGACTGTTTGTCCCAGGATCAAGTGTCTTATATCGTTGGAATCCTTGGCTCAAGGCGGACAAAATGGCTATCTCAGATTTTGATTTAGGCAGGGAACATTTTCTGCTATGTCGAATTTTGTCCAAAACCTACTTTTGCGAACTAGTCCCTGGTTTTTTGCCCGATCGGAACCAAACCAGTCTAGGACAATTCTCTGGACTCTCTAGATCAATAATTATTGAAAAAAAGTTGAACTTTTGCATTTGGGTGGCTGTAACAGGGTCATTTAGAAAAGGGGTGTGGCAAAATACACTAAAAAGCCTATAAATCCCAAATGAAATCTCAGAACTCCACCAAAATTGATGAGCATATGTGTCAGAACATGGTGAGGAAGCATGCAGAGTTTCATGGAGATCGGACCATAGGTGGCGCTATAACTGGCAAAAAGCCTTCATTCTTATTAGGGGTTCAAGCATGAAATGCTGAAACCCTATTGTAATTGTAAGGTTTCGTAAAACGCATCGTGCAGGCCAAACCATAAGGCCTAGAGACATGAAACCTGGCCAGATGGTAGGCCTCAGTTTGGGGACAACCTATCAGAGTATGACCCCGAATGGCCCATAGGTGGCGCTACAGCAACCAAAAGTTCAAAATTGCTCATAACTCTTAGACTGTTTGTCCCAGGATCAAGTGTCTTATATCGTTGGAATCCTTGGCTCAAGGCGGACAAAATGGCTATCTCAGATTTTGATTTAGGCAGGGAACATTTTCTGCTATGTCGAATTTTGTCCAAAACCTACTTTTGCGAACTAGTCCCTGGTTTTTTGCCCGATCGGAACCAAACCAGTCTAGGACAATTCTCTGGACTCTCTAGATCAATAATTATTGAAAAAAAGTTGAACTTTTGCATTTGGGTGGCTGTAACAGGGTCATTTAGAAAAGGGGTGTGGCAAAATACACTAAAAAGCCTATAAATCCCAAATGAAATCTCAGAACTCCACCAAAATTGATGAGCATATGTGTCAGAACATGGTGAGGAAGCATGCAGAGTTTCATGGAGATCGAACCATAGGTGGCGCTATAACTGGCAAAAAGCCTTCATTCTTATTAGGGGTTCAAGCATGAAATGCTGAAACCCTATTGTAATTGTAAGGTTTCGTAAAACGCATCGTGCAGGCCAAACCATAAGGCCTAGAGACATGAAACCTGGCCAGATGGTAGGCCTCAGTTTGGGGACAACCTATCAGAGTATGACCCCGAATGGCCCATAGGTGGCGCTACAGCAACCAAAAGTTCAAAATTGCTCATAACTCTTAGACTGTTTGTCCCAGGATCAAGTGTCTTATATCGTTGGAATCCTTGGCTCAAGGCGGACAAAATGGCTATCTCAGATTTTGATTTAGGCAGGGAACATTTTCTGCTATGTCGAATTTTGTCCAAAACCTACTTTTGCGAACTAGTCCCTGGTTTTTTGCCCGATCGGAACCAAACCAGTCTAGGACAATTCTCTGGACTCTCTAGATCAATAATTATCGAAAAAAAGTTGAACTTTTGCATTTGGGTGGCTGTAACAGGGTCATTTAGAAAAGGGGTGTGGCAAAATACACTAAAAAGCCTATAAATCCCAAATGAAATCTCAGAACTCCACCAAAATTGATGAGCATATGTGTCAGAACATGGTGAGGAAGCATGCAGAGTTTCATGGAGATCGGACCATAGGTGGCGCTATAACTGGCAAAAAGCCTTCATTCTTATTAGGGGTTCAAGCATGAAATGCTGAAACCCTATTGTAATTGTAAGGTTTCGTAAAACGCATCGTGCAGGCCAAACCGTAAGGCCTAGAGACATGAAACCTGGCCAGATGGTAGGCCTCAGTTTGGGGACAACCTATCAGAGTATGACCCCGAATGGCCCATAGGTGGCGCTACAGCAACCAAAAGTTCAAAATTGCTCATAACTCTTAGACTGTTTGTCCCAGGATCAAGTGTCTTATATCGTTGGAATCCTTGGCTCAAGGCGGACAAAATGGCTATCTCAGATTTTGATTTAGGCAGGGAACATTTTCTGCTATGTCGAATTTTGTCCAAAACCTACTTTTGCGAACTAGTCCCTGGTTTTTTGCCCGATCGGAACCAAACCAGTCTAGGACAATTCTCTGGACTCTCTAGATCAATAATTATTGAAAAAAAGTTGAACTTTTGCATTTGGGTGGCTGTAACAGGGTCATTTAGAAAAGGGGTGTGGCAAAATACACTAAAAAGCCTATAAATCCCAAATGAAATCTCAGAACTCCACCAAAATTGATGAGCATATGTGTCAGAACATGGTGAGGAAGCATGCAGAGTTTCATGGAGATCGGACCATAGGTGGCGCTATAACTGGCAAAAAGCCTTCATTCTTATTAGGGGTTCAAGCATGAAATGCTGAAACCCTATTGTAATTGTAAGGTTTCGTAAAACGCATCGTGCAGGCCAAACCATAAGGCCTAGAGACATGAAACCTGGCCAGATGGTAGGCCTCAGTTTGGGGACAACCTATCAGAGTATGACCCCGAATGGCCCATAGGTGGCGCTACAGCAACCAAAAGTTCAAAATTGCTCATAACTCTTAGACTGTTTGTCCCAGGATCAAGTGTCTTATATCGTTGGAATCCTTGGCTCAAGGCGGACAAAATGGCTATCTCAGATTTTGATTTAGGCAGGGAACATTTTCTGCTATGTCGAATTTTGTCCAAAACCTACTTTTGCGAACTAGTCCCTGGTTTTTTGCCCGATCGGAACCAAACCAGTCTAGGACAATTCTCTGGACTCTCTAGATCAATAATTATTGAAAAAAAGTTGAACTTTTGCATTTGGGTGGCTGTAACAGGGTCATTTAGAAAAGGGGTGTGGCAAAATACACTAAAAAGCCTATAAATCCCAAATGAAATCTCAGAACTCCACCAAAATTGATGAGCATATGTGTCAGAACATGGTGAGGAAGCATGCAGAGTTTCATGGAGATCGAACCATAGGTGGCGCTATAACTGGCAAAAAGCCTTCATTCTTATTAGGGGTTCAAGCATGAAATGCTGAAACCCTATTGTAATTGTAAGGTTTCGTAAAACGCATCGTGCAGGCCAAACCATAAGGCCTAGAGACATGAAACCTGGCCAGATGGTAGGCCTCAGTTTGGGGACAACCTATCAGAGTATGACCCCGAATGGCCCATAGGTGGCGCTACAGCAACCAAAAGTTCAAAATTGCTCATAACTCTTAGACTGTTTGTCCCAGGATCAAGTGTCTTATATCGTTGGAATCCTTGGCTCAAGGCGGACAAAATGGCTATCTCAGATTTTGATTTAGGCAGGGAACATTTTCTGCTATGTCGAATTTTGTCCAAAACCTACTTTTGCGAACTAGTCCCTGGTTTTTTGCCCGATCGGAACCAAACCAGTCTAGGACAATTCTCTGGACTCTCTAGATCAATAATTATCGAAAAAAAGTTGAACTTTTGCATTTGGGTGGCTGTAACAGGGTCATTTAGAAAAGGGGTGTGGCAAAATACACTAAAAAGCCTATAAATCCCAAATGAAATCTCAGAACTCCACCAAAATTGATGAGCATATGTGTCAGAACATGGTGAGGAAGCATGCAGAGTTTCATGGAGATCGGACCATAGGTGGCGCTATAACTGGCAAAAAGCCTTCATTCTTATTAGGGGTTCAAGCATGAAATGCTGAAACCCTATTGTAATTGTAAGGTTTCGTAAAACGCATCGTGCAGGCCAAACCGTAAGGCCTAGAGACATGAAACCTGGCCAGATGGTAGGCCTCAGTTTGGGGACAACCTATCAGAGTATGACCCCGAATGGCCCATAGGTGGCGCTACAGCAACCAAAAGTTCAAAATTGCTCATAACTCTTAGACTGTTTGTCCCAGGATCAAGTGTCTTATATCGTTGGAATCCTTGGCTCAAGGCGGACAAAATGGCTATCTCAGATTTTGATTTAGGCAGGGAACATTTTCTGCTATGTCGAATTTTGTCCAAAACCTACTTTTGCGAACTAGTCCCTGGTTTTTTGCCCGATCGGAACCAAACCAGTCTAGGACAATTCTCTGGACTCTCTAGATCAATAATTATTGAAAAAAAGTTGAACTTTTGCATTTGGGTGGCTGTAACAGGGTCATTTAGAAAAGGGGTGTGGCAAAATACACTAAAAAGCCTATAAATCCCAAATGAAATCTCAGAACTCCACCAAAATTGATGAGCATATGTGTCAGAACATGGTGAGGAAGCATGCAGAGTTTCATGGAGATCGGACCATAGGTGGCGCTATAACTGGCAAAAAGCCTTCATTCTTATTAGGGGTTCAAGCATGAAATGCTGAAACCCTATTGTAATTGTAAGGTTTCGTAAAACGCATCGTGCAGGCCAAACCATAAGGCCTAGAGACATGAAACCTGGCCAGATGGTAGGCCTCAGTTTGGGGACAACCTATCAGAGTATGACCCCGAATGGCCCATAGGTGGCGCTACAGCAACCAAAAGTTCAAAATTGCTCATAACTCTTAGACTGTTTGTCCCAGGATCAAGTGTCTTATATCGTTGGAATCCTTGGCTCAAGGCGGACAAAATGGCTATCTCAGATTTTGATTTAGGCAGGGAACATTTTCTGCTATGTCGAATTTTGTCCAAAACCTACTTTTGCGAACTAGTCCCTGGTTTTTTGCCCGATCGGAACCAAACCAGTCTAGGACAATTCTCTGGACTCTCTAGATCAATAATTATTGAAAAAAAGTTGAACTTTTGCATTTGGGTGGCTGTAACAGGGTCATTTAGAAAAGGGGTGTGGCAAAATACACTAAAAAGCCTATAAATCCCAAGTGAAATCTCAGAACTCCACCAAAATTGATGAGCATATGTGTCAGAACATGGTGAGGAAGCATGCAGAGTTTCATGGAGATCGGACCATAGGTGGCGCTATAACTGGCAAAAAGCCTTCATTCTTATTAGGGGTTCAAGCATGAAATGCTGAAACCCTATTGTAATTGTAAGGTTTCGTAAAACGCATCGTGCAGGCCAAACCGTAAGGCCTAGAGACATGAAACCTGGCCAGATGGTAGGCCTCAGTTTGGGGACAACCTATCAGAGTATGACCCCGAATGGCCCATAGGTGGCGCTACAGCAACCAAAAGTTCAAAATTGCTCATAACTCTTAGACTGTTTGTCCCAGGATCAAGTGTCTTATATCGTTGGAATCCTTGGCTCAAGGCGGACGAAATGGCTATCTCAGATTTTGATTTAGGCAGGGAACATTTTCTGCTATGTCGAATTTTGTCCAAAACCTACTTTTGCGAACTAGTCCCTGGTTTTTTGCCCGATCGGAACCAAACCAGTCTAGGACAATTCTCTGGACTCTCTAGATCAATAATTATTGAAAAAAAGTTGAACTTTTGCATTTGGGTGGCTGTAACAGGGTCATTTAGAAAAGGGGTGTGGCAAAATACACTAAAAAGCCTATAAATCCCAAATGAAATCTCAGAACTCCACCAAAATTGATGAGCATATGTGTCAGAACATGGTGAGGAAGCATGCAGAGTTTCATGGAGATCGAACCATAGGTGGCGCTATAACTGGCAAAAAGCCTTCATTCTTATTAGGGGTTCAAGCATGAAATGCTGAAACCCTATTGTAATTGTAAGGTTTCGTAAAACGCATCGTGCAGGCCAAACCGTAAGGCCTAGAGACATGAAACCTGGCCAGATGGTAGGCCTCAGTTTGGGGACAACCTATCAGAGTATGACCCCGAATGGCCCATAGGTGGCGCTACAGCAACCAAAAGTTCAAAATTGCTCATAACTCTTAGACTGTTTGTCCCAGGATCAAGTGTCTTATATCGTTGGAATCCTTGGCTCAAGGTGGACAAAATGGCTATCTCAGATTTTGATTTAGGCAGGGAACATTTTCTGCTATGTCGAATTTTGTCCAAAACCTACTTTTGCGAACTAGTCCCTGGTTTTTTGCCCGATCGGAACCAAACCAGTCTAGGACAATTCTCTGGACTCTCTAGATCAATAATTATTGAAAAAAAGTTGAACTTTTGCATTTGGGTGGCTGTAACAGGGTCATTTAGAAAAGGGGTGTGGCAAAATACACTAAAAAGCCTATAAATCCCAAATGAAATCTCAGAACTCCACCAAAATTGATGAGCATATGTGTCAGAACATGGTGAGGAAGCATGCAGAGTTTCATGGAGATCGGACCATAGGTGGCGCTATAACTGGCAAAAAGCCTTCATTCTTATTAGGGGTTCAAGCATGAAATGCTGAAACCCTATTGTAATTGTAAGGTTTCATAAAACGCATCGTGCAGGCCAAACCATAAGGCCTAGAGACATGAAACCTGGCCAGATGGTAGGCCTCAGTTTGGGGACAACCTATCAGAGTATGACCCCGAATGGCCCTTAGCTACAGCAACCAAAAGTTCAAAATTGCTCATAACTCTTAGACTGTTTGTCCCAGGATCAAGTGTCTTATATCGTTGGAATCCTTGGCTCAAGGTGGACAAAATGGCTATCTCAGATTTTGATTTAAGCAGGGAACATTTTCTGCTATGTCGAATTTTGTCCAAAACCTACTTTTACGAACTAGTCCCTGGTTTTTTGCCCGATCGGAACCAAACCAGTCTAGGACAATTCTCTGGACTCTTTAGATCAATAATTATTGAAAAAAAGTTGAACTTTTGCATTTGGGTGGCTGTAACAGGGTCATTTCACTTTTACACTTTCACGCGGACCTTCACTTTTAACTCCGGTAACGCGGAGGAGCATAAACAAGCAAGTTATGCCCTCCGGAAAACCATCAGAGCAGCAAAACGGCAGTACAGGGACAAGATTGAAGGACAGTTCAACACCACCGACTCCAGAAGCATGTGGAGGGGAATTAACACCATCACGGACTATAAAGGGAACACAAACTCCACCGTGAACACCGCTGCCTCTCTCCCGGACGAGCTAAACACCTTCTATGCTCGTTTTGAGGGAACTAACACCGCCCTCGCGGAGAGAGCGCTCGCGGCTGAAGATACAGAGGTTAGTGCACTCTTCGTATCTGTCGCGGATGTAACCCGATCCTTCCGGCGGGTGAACGTCCGTAAAGCTGCGGGTCCAGACGGCATTCCCGGCCGTGTGATCAGAGCGTGCGCGCACCAACTGGCTGGAGTCTTCACGGACATTTTTAACCTGTCCCTCTCCCTGTCTGTGGTCCCCACATGCTTCAAAACGTCCACCATTGTGCCTGTACCTAAGCAGTCAAAAACCACCTGCTTAAACGACTGGCGTCCTGTTGCTCTGACCCCCATCATCAGCAAATGCTTTGAAAGACTAGTCAGAAACCATATCTGCTCTGTTCTCCCCCCCTCACTGGACCCACTGCAGTTTGCATACCGCACAAACCGCTCCACTGACGATGCCATTTCATCCACTATACACACTGCTCTCTCCCACCTGGAAAAGAGGAACACGTATGTGAGAATGCTGTTTGTGGACTACAGCTCAGCATTCAACACCATTGTGCCCTCCATACTTGACGGGAAACTCCGGGCTCTAGGCTTAAACAGCCTGTTATGCAGCTGGATCCTGGACTTCCTGTCAAACAGACGCCAGGTGGTCAGAATGGGCAGTAACATCTCCTCATCACTGACTCTCAACACTGGAGCCCCTCAGGGTTGTGTTCTCAGCCCACTCCTGTACTCTTTGTACACACATGACTGTGTGGCAACCCACAGCTCCAACACCATCATCAAGTTTGCTGACGATACGACGGTGGTAGGTCTTATCACCGACAATGATGAAACGGCCTACAGAGAGGAGGTGCACACTCTGACACGGTGGTGTCAGGAGCACAACCTCTCCCTCAACGTCAGCAAGACCAAGGAGCTGGTGGTCGACTTCAGGAGGAATGAGAGAGAACACCGCCCCATCACCATCGATGGAGCACCAGTGGAGAGAGTCAGCAGCTTCAAGTTCCTCGGTGTCCACATCACAGAGGAACTCTCATGGTCCGTCCACTCCGAGGCCGTTGTGAAGAAGGCTCATCAGCGCCTTTTCTTCCTGCGACGGCTGAGGAGGTTTGGAATGAACCGCCACATCCTCACACGTTTCTACACCTGCACCATAGAGAGCCTGCTGACTGGCTGCATCACCACCTGGTACGGCAACAGTACCGCCCGCAGCCGCAAGGCCCTGCAAAGGGTAGTGCGCACGGCCAGCTGCATCATCGGAGGTGAGCTTCCCTCCCTCCAGGACATTTACGCCAGGCGATGTGTGAAGAGAGCTCAGAGGATCATCAGAGACTCTAGCCACCCGAACCATGGACTGCTCTCACTGCTGCCATCAGGCAGACGGTACCGCAGCATCAGAACACGCACCAGCCGACTCCAGAACAGCTTCTTCCCACAAGCAATCAGACTACTTAACTCCTGATCCATCAGGATCATAACACACACTGGACAGAATATCACTCAGCACAACCCACTGTAGATACACACACATTATATACACATTTATTTATCATATAGCACCTATTGCACTTTGGATTTCAATTTTCAATCTGTGAATAATATTTTATACTATACATTGTATATTATTATTATTATTATAGCGTAATGTATATTGTTTAGTGTATGTTTAGTGTATATTGTTTAAAGTATATGTATATTGTTTAAAGCTGTGAGAACTAAACTCACATTGTGCAAATTATTTATTGTTTATTGTAGAGTTTACTGTGCTGTGAGTAATTGTGTGCGCATCAGATGTGTAATCTGATGCTGCTTTAAATGTTGTACATGTCATGTCATGACTGCTATGTTGCTCGGAACTGCACCTAAGAATTTCACCTACTGTTGCACTTGTGCATATGTAGAGTGACAAATAAAGTGATTTGATTTGATTTGATTTGATTTAGAAAAGGGGTGTGGCAAAATACACTAAAAAGCCTATAAATCCCAAATGAAATCTCAGAACTCCACCAAAATTGATGAGCATATGTGTCAGAACATGATGAGGAAGAATGCAGAGTTTCATGGAGATCGGACCATAGGTGGCGCTATAACTGGCAAAAAGCCTTCATTCTTATTAGGGGTTCAAGCATGAAATGCTGAAACCCTATTGTAATTGTAAGGTTTCGTAAAACGCATCGTGCAGGCCAAACCATAAGGCCTAGAGACATGAAACCTGGCCAGATGGTAGGCCTCAGTTTGGGGACAACCTATCAGAGTATGACCCCGAATGGCCCTTAGCTACAGCAACCAAAAGTTCAAAATTGCTCATAACTCTTAGACTGTTTGTCCCAGGATCAAGTGTCTTATATCGTTGGAATCCTTGGCTCAAGGTGGACAAAATGGCTATCTCAGATTTTGATTTAAGCAGGGAACATTTTCTGCTATGTCGAATTTTGTCCAAAACCTACTTTTACGAACTAGTCCCTGGTTTTTTGCCCGATCGGAACCAAACCAGTCTAGGACAATTCTCTGGACTCTTTAGATCAATAATTATTGAAAAAAAGTTGAACTTTTGCACATGGGTGGCTGTAACAGGGTCATTTAGAAAAGGGGTGTGGCAAAATACACTAAAAAGCCTATAAATCCCAAATGAAATCTCAGAACTCCACCAAAATTGATGAGCATATGTGTCAGAACATGATGAGGAAGAATGCAGAGTTTCATGGAGATCGGACCATAGGTGGCGCTATAACTGGCAAAAAGCCTTCATTCTTATTAGGGGTTCAAGCATGAAATGCTGAAACCCTATTGTAATTGTAAGGTTTCGTAAAACGCATCGTGCAGGCCAAACCATAAGGCCTAGAGACATGAAACCTGGCCAGATGGTAGG
This sequence comes from Romanogobio albipinnatus, assembly GCA_023566225.1. Classification (NCBI taxonomy): domain Eukaryota; kingdom Metazoa; phylum Chordata; class Actinopteri; order Cypriniformes; family Gobionidae; genus Romanogobio; species Romanogobio albipinnatus. Next base: position 13,002,845 of record CM042251.1, on the reverse strand, counting down.
CCTCAGTTTGGGGACAACCTATCAGAGTATGACCCCGAATGGCCCTTAGCTACAGCAACCAAAAGTTCAAAATTGCTCATAACTCTTAGACTGTTTGTCCCAGGATCAAGTGTCTTATATCGTTGGAATCCTTGGCTCAAGGCGGACAAAATGGCTATCTCAGATTTTGATTTAAGCAGGGAACATTTTCTGCTATGTCGAATTTTGTCCAAAACCTACTTTTGCGAACTAGTCCCTGGTTTTTTGCCCGATCGGAACCAAACCAGTCTAGGACAATTCTCTGGACTCTCTAGATCAATAATTATCGAAAAAAAGTTGAACTTTTGCATTTGGGTGGCTGTAACAGGGTCATTTAGAAAAGGGGTGTGGCAAAATACACTAAAAAGCCTATAAATCCCAAATGAAATCTCAGAACTCCACCAAAATTGATGAGCATATGTGTCAGAACATGATGAGGAAGAATGCAGAGTTTCATGGAGATCGGACCATAGGTGGCGCTATAACTGGCAAAAAGCCTTCATTCTTATTAGGGGTTCAAGCATGAAATGCTGAAACCCTATTGTAATTGTAAGGTTTCGTAAAACGCATCGTGCAGGCCAAACCGTAAGGCCTAGAGACATGAAACCTGGCCAGATGGTAGGCCTCAGTTTGGGGACAACCTATCAGAGTATGACCCCGAATGGCCCATAGGTGGCGCTACAGCAACCAAAAGTTCAAAATTGCTCATAACTCTTAGACTGTTTGTCCCAGGATCAAGTGTCTTATATCGTTGGAATCCGTGGCTCAAGACGGACAAAATGGCTATCTCCGATTTGCTCGCCCTTCAGGCGCCAATTTCGAGTAAATTGCAGTTTTTTAAAAAACCTATTTTTGCTGACTTCTCCTAGGTTTTTGGCCCGATTGGAACCAAACCACCGCAAGACTATTCTCTGGAGTCCGCCAATCAATAATGATCCAAAAAATTCAAATTTTCAGTTAACGGTCGATAAGGGGAACCAAAATCTTTGATGGCACCAGGGCCATTTTTACTAAAATGATTATACATTGTGAACAGATTTTTTTTGCTAACCTTGGGATACATCTTCGTGATACAACCTTGGGATACATCTTCGTGAGCTCAATCTGAGATCACTTTAAAAAAATCGCAACAATTGGCCTCTAGATGGCACTATAAAACGGTTATAACTTGTGAACGGAAAGAGATATTTTCGCAAAACTTGGGACACGTGTTTATGAGCTCATTTTTAGGTCACGTGAATAAAAATCATGACAATTGGCCACTTGGTGGCGCTATAAAATGGTTATAACTTGTGAATGGAAACAGATATTTTCGCTAAATTTGGGACACATGTTCATAAGCTCAATTTGAGTTGACATGAAAAAAATCGTGACAATTGGCCACTTGGTGGCGCTATAACAGTGAAAAAAATCATAAAAATAGCTATAAGGGCACCCAACCGTTAGTCTACTGAAAATTGGCATGCAGTGTCTTTGTCCAGTGTGCCATGATAGTCTATGAGAACATTGGTGTATCTCAAAAAACTCAGTATACGTCATTGGCACAATGCCTTGAAGGAGCCTTAGAAGTTTCAAGCCCGTGTTTTTTTCACAGGAGTGACCTCCTAAGAATCCTTGCCGAGTCTAACAATACCAAACATGCCAGGTTTCGCCTTATGGTTTTTGTAAGTGTCATTTAGAGCTTTAAAAATTGTGTTTATCTTCAAAGCCGTTAGTCAAATTGAGACAACAACAAAAAAACAAAGGAAATTTGAAAACATAGGTAAATAGCTAAACAATAATGCCAAAATGTTAAAATTATGATAGGAACTGACAAAAAAATATATTAAATCCAATCAATTTCACCCATGGATCATTTTGATGCTCTCACATGTTTGAAACGAACAATGATGGATTGTGATGAAATTTGTTTTGAATTGGGACTGGGGCCCGCCTTGATAATCCTACTTAAGGGCCCGGTGTTGGCTCGTTCGTTACGCCACTGAATATAATTGTCTAAACTCCTTATTAAAATTACATATTTACAACAAATCTGACACATATATACAGTATGGGCACACTTTGAGTACTACTAATAAAAGTGGTGGAGATCAGGCAAGACTATAAGAAGACTCAGGCAAAAGGTGCTATAACTGTAAAAACGCTTTAAAACCATATATTTCCTATGGTAAACTGCCTGTATAGGCTGTAAATTGACATTTTCATCTATGATGGCAGTTGTTAAATGCTTGCTAAATAAAACGTAATGTCCTTTGATGCTTGTGTGCTTAAAGGCCTTAAAGGCCTTAACTGCTTGAACCCCGATAAATGCTGCTTGCAGCTTTAATTTTTAGGGGTTCAAGCACGAAGTGCTGAAACCCTATTGTATTTGTGCTGATTTTTATTATTATTATTAGGGGTTCAAGCACGAAGTGCTGAAACCCTATTGTAATTGTACTGATTTTTATTATTATTATTATTATTATTCTCCGCTAAAACGCATCGTGCAGCCCAAACCGTAAGGGCTGGAACTTTGAAACTTTGTCAGATGGTAGTACACAAAACGAGGAGAGGTTATCAAATTATGAGCCAGATTGGCCTATAGGTGGCGCTATAGCAATCAATTGCGCGAAACGGCTCATAACTCCTAAACCGTATGTCGTAGACTCAAGTGTCTTATATCATTGGAAAGGTGAGTCCATGACGAACAAAACGTATATCTCCGATTTCATTTGCGCCATGATAGATTTTCCGCCATTTTGAATTTTGTCCAAAAACTACTTTTGCGAACTAGTCCTAGGTTTTTTGCTTGATCGGAACCAAACCAGTGCAGAAATGTTCTCTGGAATCTGAATATCAATAATTATCGAAAAAAAGTTGAAATTTCGATTCACGTTCGCTAAGGGGCGGAAAACGAATGTTGTGGGAGGAGCCTATTTTACTAAAACAGCTATAACTCAAGAACAAAATGAGATATCTTCACCAAACATGGTACACATGTGTATGGGCTCAGTATTTGGTCTCGATAAAAAAATAGCGACGATTGAACACTTGGTGGCGCTATAACACGATAAAAACATGAAAATGGCTATAACCTGCCGAGCGCTAGTCCGATTGACTTGAAAATTGGTATGCAGTGTCTTGGTCCAAGGTCCCATGTATGTCTATGAGGACATTGGCGTATCTCAAAAATCATGGCCGCCACAGCCAATTAAATTTAAGCACCTATTAGACAAGGTTAACGGAGGCCAATCGGAACGAAACTCGATGGGCATGTTTGACTCATAGCCCTAGAGGTCTGTAAGAATTTTGAAACAAATCGGCCACTAGTTGGCGCTAATGAGTTTTATGGCTCTGTAATCACGTGGTGTTGCACACATCCACAAAATATGCATATCATTTGATAGATCTCTTCATATTGAACAACTTTGCCTCTAGAACCATTGCTGTCAATCAAATCGTTCAATAAATATTTGCAATTATGTTAAAAACCTACTTTTACAAACTAGTCCCTGGTTTTTTGCCCGATCGGAACCAAACCAGTCTAGAACAATTCTCTGGACTCTCCAGATCAATAATTATCAAAAAAAGTTCAACTTTTGCATTTAGATGGCTATAAAAGGATCATTTAGAAGAGGGATGTAGCAAAATACACTCAATAGCCTATAAATCTTAAAGGAAAACTCAAAACGTCACAAATATTGTTATGTATATGTGACATAGCATGCTGAAGAAGCATGCAAAGTTTCATGGAGATCGGACCATAGGTGGCGCTAAAACTGTTAAAAAGCTTTGAAAACCATGTATTCCCTATGGTGAATTGCCTGTATTGGCTGTAAATTGTATTTTCCATCTCTCTATTCAATGAATGTTCAGATCTACTTAAAAACAAGTCAGAACATGTATCCTATGCCTCTAAACAAGCATGAAAAATTTCAGACAGTTCGGACAATATTTGCCTCTATAAAAGTTAAAAAATGTTAACATTACAGAGTTCTGGTATATTAAGCCAATAAGTGGTTGTTTGCTGCCCCCCGCTGTTCATTTTATTGTACTACACACAAAATAATATTATTCTGCAGTAAAACACATCGTGCAGCCCAAACCGTAAGGGCTAGAGACTTGAAACTTGGCCAATAGGTAGTACAAACAGAGAGGAGAGGTTATCAAATTATGAGCCAGATTGGCCTATAGGTGGCGCTATAGCAATCAATTGCGCGAAACTGCTCATAACTCCTAAACCGTATGTCGTAGACTCAAGTGTCTTATATCATTGGAAAGGTGAGTCCATGACGAACAAAACGTATATCTCCGATTTTATTTGCGCCATGATAGATTTTCCGCCATTTTGAATTTTGTCAAAAAACTACTTTTGCGAACTAGTCCCTGGATTTTTGCCCGATTGGAATCAAACCAGTGCAGAAATGTTCTCTGGAGTCTGAATATCAATAATTATCGAAAAAAAGTTGAAATTTCGATTCACGTTCGCTAAGGGGCGGAAAACGAATGTTGTGGGAGGAGCCTATTTTACTAAAATGGCTATAAATCAAGAAAGAAATGAGATATCTTCACCACACTTGGCACACATGTGTATGGGCTCAGTCTTTGGTCAGGATAAAGAAATCGCGATGATTGAACACTTGGTGGCGCTATAACATGAAAAAAACATGAAAATGGCTATAACTACCCGACCGCTAGTCCGATTGACTTGAAAATTGGTATGCAGTGTCTTGGTCCAAGGTCCCATGTATGTCTATGAGGACATTGGCCTATCTCAAAAAACATTGCCGCCACAGCCAATTAAATTATTTCAGTGTTTAAAATCTTGCTAAATAAAACTTGATGTCTTTTGATGCTTGTGTGCTTAAAGGCCTTAAAGGCTTGAACCCCGCTAAATGCTGCTCGCAGCTTTAATTATTATTATTATTATTATTATTCAGCCGTAAAACGCATCGTGCAGACCAAACTGTAAGGGCTAGAGACTTGAAACTTGGCCAATAGGTAGTACAAAAATCGAGGAGAGGTTATCAAATTATGAGCCACATTGGCCTATAGGTGGCGCTATAGCAATCAATTGCGCGAAACTGCTCATAACTCCTAGACCGTATGTCGTAGACTCAAGTGTCTTATATCATTGGAAAGGTGAGTCCATGACGAACAAAACGTATATCTCCGATTTCATTTCCGCCATGATAGATTTTCCGCCATTTTGAATTTTGTTAAAAAACTACTTTTGCAAACTAGTCCCTGGATTTTAGCTCGATCGGAACCAAACCAGTACAGAAATGTTCTCTGGAGTCTGAATATCAATAATCATTGAAAAAAAGTAATAATTTCGATTCACGGTTATTAAGGGGCGTAATAATAGACGTTCAGGGCGGAGCCTATTTTACTAAAAAGGTTATAACTCAAGATTACAATGAGATATCTTCACCAAACTTGGTACACATGTGTAAGGGCTCAATCTTTGGTCACAATAAAAAAAATGCGATGATTGAACACTTGGTGGCGCTATAACACGAAAAAAACATGAAAAGGGCTATAACCACCCGACCGCTAGTCCGATTGACTTGAAAATTGGTATGCAGTGTCTTGGTCCAAGGTACCAAGTACGTCTATGAGCACATTGGCGTATCTCAAAAAACATGGCCGCCACAGCCAATTAAATTTGAGCACCTATTAGACAAGGTTAATGGAGGCCGATCAGAACGAAACTCGATGGGTATGTTTGACTTATGGCCCTAGAGGTCTGTAAGAATTTTGAAAGAAATCGGCCACTAGTTGGCGCTAACGAGTTTTATGGCTCTGTGATCACGTGGTGTTGCACACATCCCCAAAATGTGCATATCATTTGATAGATCTCCTCATACTGAACAACTTTGCCTCTTGAACTATTGCTGTCAATCAAATCGTTCATTAAATATTTGTGATTATGTTTAAAACCTACTTTTGCGAACTAGTCCCTGGATTTTTCATTGATCGGAACCAAACCAGTCTAGGAAAATTCTCTGGACTCTCTAGATCAATAATTATTGAAAAAAAGTTGAACTTTTGCATTTGGATGGCTAAAACAGGGTCATTTAGAAGAGGGGCGTGGCAAAATACACTCAAAAGCCTATAAATCCTAAAGGAAAACTCAAAACTTCACGAAAATTGTTATGTATATGTAACATAACATGCTGAAGAAGCATGCAAAGTTTCATGGAGATCGGACCATAGGTGGCGCTATAACTGTTAAAAAGCTTTGAAAACCATGTATTCCCTATGGTGAATTGCCTGTATTGGCTGTAAATGGTATTTTCCATCTCTGTAATCAGGTGGGGTAAAAAACATCCACATAATATGCAGAAATTATGATAGATCTCCTCATACTGAACAACTTTGCCTCAAGAACCAATACTGTCAATCAAATTGTTATTTATTTATTCACAATTATGTTCAAAACGTATTACCTAAAATTACCACCAGATGGCAGCAGAAGACCACTCATTGGTTCATTCTGCTTACTAAGCATATTTAAACTTTATAAAATCATTATAATAATGTTGCAAATGACATTTTGTCAATGTTTAGCAATTAATTTGTTCATTTGATTAATGTTTTACAATAATTATTATATTACAATTAAAATAATGCCTGAAAATATGTTTTAAAGGGGAAAACCTGGAATAAGCTATTTGTTACCCATCATTAATTTCAAATATCTATATCTCCAACAAAATGTGCATTTGAGTTAAGCACGTTTGAAGACATTAACTTGGAAAATGTGCCCATTAAATGAAAAACAGACAAAATGAAAATGAGCCAATGAGTGGTTCTCTGCTGCCACCTGCTGGGCTTAAATAGTCATTTTGTCATACTATTTACTTATCATGTACTATTATTCCTATTTAGACATTATAAAGTCACTATTACAATATTTACAATCACATTTAGTCAAAATAATTTATTTCAAATATATCTGCAACAAAAATAAAGTTTAAATGAGTTAACATGGAAAATGTGTTTATTACATGTTCCCTACAATTGCCACAAAACCACCAGCAGAGGACCACTCATTGGCCCATTCTGCTCACTAATAAAGTTGAATATATGAATTGTATAAAATCACATTTTGTTAAGGTTTACCACTTCATTTGTACTGACATATCACATCAATGCTAGCAATGTTGTTAAATCATGCTAATACTAATAATAGTAAATCATGGTAATCTATGGTAAATCATGGTAAAATATGGTAAATGATGCTATAATCATAATTAACTATGGTTAATCATACTAGAAAGTGATATATCATGGTAATTCATGCTACACATATCTGCTTACATTTTATCATTTATTCAAAATAATTATTTAAAATAGAGATCAAACCACAAGTGGGACTATAACTGTTAAACATTTAATAAGCATATTTGAAAAGGTAAAATACCGGTATTAGCTGTAAATGGCATTTTCTCTCTATGATTTTAAAGGTTACATTTGATGGCTAAATAAAACATAATAACTTTTTATGCAAATGTGCTTAAATGCCTTAAGTGGCTTGAACCCCGATAATTGCTGCTTGCAGCTATATTTATTATTAGGGGTTCAAGCACGAAGTGCTGAAACCCTATTGTAATTGTACTGATTTTTATTATTATTATTATTATTATTATTATTATTATTATTATTATTCTCCGCTAAAACGCATCGTGCAGCCCAAACCGTAAGGGCTGGAACTTTGAAACTTTGTCAGATGGTAGTACACAAAACGAGGAGAGGTTATCAAATTATGAGCCAGATTGGCCTATAGGTGGCGCTATAGCAATCAATTGCGCGAAACTGCTCATAACTCCTAAACCGTATGTCGTAGACTCAAGTGTCTTATATCATTGGAAAGGTGAGTCCATGACGAACAAAACGTATATCTCCGATTTCATTTGCGCCATGATAGATTTTCCGCCATTTTGAATTTTGTAAAAAAACTACTTTTGCGAACTAGTCCTAGGTTTTTTGCTTGATCGTAACCAAACCAGTGCAGAATTGTTCTCTGGAGTCTGAATATCAATAATTATCGAAAAAAAGTTGAAATTTCGATTCCCGTTCGCTAAGGGGCGGAAAACGAATGTTGTGGGAGGAGCCTATTTTACTAAAACAGCTATAACTCAAGAACAAAATGAGATATCTTCACCAAACTTGGTACACATGTGTATGGGCTCAGTATTTGGTCTCGATAAAAAAATAAAGACGATTGAACACTTGGTGGTGCTATAACACGAAAAAAACATGAAAATGGCTATAACCTGCCGAGCGCTAGTCCGATTGACTTGAAAATTGGTATGCAGTGTCTTGGTCCAAGGCCCCATGTATGTCTATGAGGACATTGGCGTATCTCAAAAATCATGGCCGCCACAGCCAATTAAATTTAAGCACCTATTAGACAAGGTTAACGGAGGCCAATCGGAACGAAACTCGATGGGCATGTTTGACTCATGGCCCTAGAGGTCTGTAAGAATTTTGAAACAAATCGGCCACTAGTTGGCGCTAATGAGTTTTATGGCTCTGTAATCACGTGGTGTTGCACACATCCACAAAATATGCATATCATTTGATAGATCTCTTCATATTGAACAACTTTGCCTCTAGAACCATTGCTGTCAATCAAATCGTTCATTAAATATTTGCAATTATGTTAAAAACCTACTTTTACAAACTAGTCCCTGGTTTTTTGCCCGATCGGAACCAAACCAGTCTAGGACAATTCTATGGACTCTCTAGATCAATAATTATCAAAAACAGTTCAACTTTTGCATTTACATGGCTATAAAAGGATCATTTAGAAGAGGGACGTAGCAAAATACACTCAATAGCCTATAAATCTTAAAGGAAAACTCAAAACGTCACGAATATTGTTATGTATATGTGACATAACATGCTGAAGAAGCATGCAAAGTTTCATGGAGATCGGACCATAGGTGGCGCTAAAACTGTTAAAAAGCTTTGAAAACCATGTATTCCCTATGGTGAATTGCCTGTATTGGCTGTAAATGGTATTTTCCATCTCTCTATTCAATGAATGCTCAGATCTACTTAAAAACAAGTCAGAACATGTATCCTATGCCTCTAAACAAGCATGAAAAATTTCAGACAGTTCGGACAATATTTGCCTCTATAAAAGTTAAAAAATGTTAACATTACAGAGTTCTGGTATATTAAGCCAATAAGTGGTTGTTTGCTGCCCCCCGCTGTTCATTTTATTGTACTACACACAAAATAATATTATTCTGCAGTAAAACACATCGTGCAGCCCAAACCGTAAGGGCTAGAGACTTGAAACTTGGCCAATAGGTAGTACAAACAGAGAGGAGAGGTTATCAAATTATGAGCCAGATTGGCCTATAGGTGGCGCTATAGCAATCAATTGCGCGAAACTGCTCATAACTCCTAAACCGTATGTCGTAGACTCAAGTGTCTTATATCATTGGAAAGCGGAGTCCATGACGAACAAAATGTATATCTCCGATTTCATTTGCGCCATGATACATTTTCCGCCATTTTGAATTTTGTTAAAAAACTACTTTTGCAAACTAGTCCTAGGTTTCTTGCTTGATCGGAACCAAACCAGTGCAGAAATGTTCTCTGGAGTCTGAATATCAATAATAATTGAAAAAAAGTTTAAATTTCTATTCACGGTCGCTAAGGGGCGGAAAACGACTGTTGTGGGAGGAGCCTATTTTACTAAAATGGCTATAAATCAAGAAAGAAATGAGATATCTTCACCAAACTTGGTACACATGTGTATGGGCTCAGTCTTTGGTTAGAATAAATAAATCGCGATGATTGAACACTTGGTGGCGCTATAACATGAAAAAAACATGAAAATGGCTATAACTACCCGACCGCTAGTCCGATTGACTTGAAAATTGTTATGCAGTGTCTTGGTCCAAGGTCCCATGTATGTCTATGAGGACATTGGCCTATCTAAAAAAACATTGCCGCCACAGCCAATTAAATTATTTCAGTGTTTAAAATCTTGCTAAATAAAACTTGATGTCTTTTGATGCTTGTGTGCTTAAAGGCCTTAAAGGCTTGAACCCCGCTAAATGCTGCTCGCAGCTTTAATTATTATTATTATTATTATTATTCAGACCTAAAACGCATCGTGCAGCCCAAACCGTAAGGGCTAGAGACTTGAAACTTGGCCAATAGGTAGTACAAAAATCGAGGAGAGGTTATCAAATTATGAGCCAGATTGGCCTATAGGTGGCGCTATAGCAATCAATTGCGCGAAACTGCTCATAACTCCTAAACCGTATGTCGTAGACTCAAGTGTCTTATATCATTGGAAAGGTGAGTCCATGACGAACATAACGTATATCTCCGATTTTATTTGCGCCATGATAGATTTTCCGCCATTTTGAATTTTGTCAAAAAACTACTTTTGCGAACTAGTCCTAGGTTTTTCGCTTGATCGGAACCAAACCAGTGCAGAAATGTTCTCTGGAATCTGAATATCAATAATTATCGAAAAAAACTTGAAATTTCGATTCACGGTCGCTAAGGGGCGGAAAACGACTGTTGTGGGAGGAGCCTATTTTATTAAAACAGCTATAACTCAAGAACAAAATGAGATATCTTCACCAAACTTGGTAGACATGTGTATGGGCTCAGTTTTTGGTCTCGATAAAAAAATAGCGATGATTGAACACTTGGTGGCGCTATAACACGAAAAAAACATGAAAATGGCTATAACCACCCGAGCGCTAGTCCGATTGACTTGAAAATTGGTATGCAGTGTCTTGGTCCAAGGTGCCATGTATATCTATGAGGATATTGGCGTATCTCAAAAAACATGGCCGCCACAGCCAATTAAATTTGAGCACCTATTAGACAAGGTTAATGGAGGCCAATCAGAACGAAACTCGATGGGCATGTTTGACTCATGGCCCTAGAGGTCTGTAAGAATTTTGAAACAAATCGGCCACTAGTTGGCGCTAATGAGTTTTATGGCTCTGTAATCACGTGGTGTTGCACACATCCACGAAATATACATATCATTTGATAGATCTCTTCATATTGAACAACTTTGCCTCTAAAACCATTGCTGTCAATCAAATCGTTCATTAAATATTTGCAATTATGTTAAAAACCTACTTTCGCGAACTAGTCCCTGGTTTTTTGCCCGATCGGAACCAAACAAGTCTAGAACAAATCTCTGGACTCTCTAGGTTAATAATTATCGAAAAAAAGTTGAACTTTTGCATTTAGATGGCTATAAAAGGATTATTTAGAAGAGGGATTTAGCAAAATACACTCAATAGCCTATAAATCTTAAAGGAAAACTCAAAACGTCACAAATATTGTTATGTATATGTGACATAACATGCTGAAGAAGCATGCAAAGTTTCATGGAGATCGGACCATAGGTGGCGCTAAAACTGTTAAAAAGCTTTGAAAACCATGTATTCCCTATGGTGAATTGCCTGTATTGGCTGTAAATTGTATTTTCCATCTCTCTATTCAATGAATGTTCAGATCTACTTAAAAACAAGTCAGAACATGTATCCTATGCCTCTAAACAAGCATGAAAAATTTCAGACAGATCGGACAATATTTGCCTCTATAAAAGTTAAAAAATGTTAAAATTACAGAGTTCATTTGATAATAATGGTATATTAAGCCAATAAGTGGTCGTTTCCTGCCCCCCGCTGTTCATTTTATTGTACTACACACAAAATAATATTATTCTGCAGTAAAACACATCGTGCAGCCCAAACCGTAAGGGCTAGAGACTTGAAACTTGGGCAATAGGTAGTACAAACATAGAGGAGAGGTTATCAAATTATGAGCCAGATTGGCCTATAGGTGGCGCTATAGCAATCAATTGCGCGAAACTGCTCATAACTCCTAAACCGTATGTCGTAGACTCAAGTGTCTTATATCATTGGAAAGGTGAGTCCATGACGAACAAAAAGTATATCTCCGATTTCATTTGCGCCATGATAGATTTTCCGCCATTTTGAATTTTGTTAAAAAACTACTTTTGCAAACTAGTCCTAGGTTTCTTGCTTGATCGGAACCAAACCAGTGCAGAAATGTTCTCTGGAGTCTGAATATCAATAATAATCGAAAAAAAGTTTAAATTTCTATTCACGGTCGCTAAGGGGCGGAAAACGACTGTTGTGGGAGGAGCCTATTTTACTAAAATGGCTATAACTCAAGAAAGAAATGAGCTGTCTTCACCAAACTTGGTACACATGTGTATGGTCTGAGTCTTTGGTCACGATAAAAAAATCGCGACGATTGAACACTTGGTGGCGCTATAACACAAAAAAAACATAAAAATGGCTATAACTACCCGACCGCTAGTCCGATTGACTTGAAAATTGGTATGCAGTGTCTTGGCCCAAGGTCCCATGTATGTCTATGAGGACATTGGCCTATCTCAAAAAACATTGCCGCCACAACCAATTAAATTATTTCAGTGTTTAAAATCTTGCTAAATAAAACTTAATGTATTTTGATGCTTGTGTGCTTAAAGGCCTTAAAGGCTTGAACCCCGCTAAATGCTGCTTGCAGCTTTAATTAGGGGTTCAAGCATGAAATGCTGAAACCCTATTGTAATTGTAAGGTTTCGTAAAACGCATCGTGCAGGCCAAACCGTAAGGCCTAGAGACATGAAACCTGGCCAGATGGTAGGCCTCAGTTTGGGGACAACCTATCAGAGTATGACCCCGAATGGCCCATAGGTGGCGCTACAGCAACCAAAAGTTCAAAATTGCTCATAACACTTAGACTGTTTGTCCCAGGATCAAGTGTCTTATATCGTTGGAATCCTTGGCTCAAGGCGGATAAAATGGCTATCTCAGATTTTGATTTAGGCAGGGAACATTTTCTGCTATGTCGAATTTTGTCCAAAACCTACTTTTGCGAACTAGTCTCTGGTTTTTTGCCCGATCGGAACCAAACCAGTCTAGGACAATTCTCTGGACTCTCTAGATCAATAATTATTGAAAAAAAGTTGAACTTTTGCATTTGGGTGGCTGTAACAGGGTCATTTAGAAAAGGGTTGTGAAAAAATACACTAAAAAGCCTATAAATCCCAAATGAAAACTCAGAACTCCACCAAAATTGATGAGCATATGTGTCAGAACATGGTGAGGAAGCATGCAGAGTTTCATGGAGATCGGACCATAGGTGGCGCTATAACTGGCAAAAAGCCTTCATTCTTATTAGGGGTTCAAGCATGAAATGCTGAAACCCTATTGTAATTGTAAGGTTTCGTAAAACGCATCGTGCAGGCCAAACCGTAAGGCCTAGAGACATGAAACCTGGCCAGATGGTAGGCCTCAGTTTGGGGACAACCTATCAGAGTATGACCCCGAATGGCCCATAGGTGGCGCTACAGCAACCAAAAGTTCAAAATTGCTCATAACTCTTAGACCGTTTGTCCCAGGATCAAGTGTCTTATATCGTTGGAATCCTTGGCTCAAGGCGGACAAAATGGCTATCTCCGATTTTGATTTAGGCAGGGAACATTTTCTGCTATGTCGAATTTTGTCCAAAACCTACTTTTGCAAACTAGTCTCTGGTTTTTTGCCCGATCGGAACCAAACCAGTCTAGGACAATTCTCTGGACTCTCTAGATCAATAATTATCGAAAAAAAGTTGAACTTTTGCATTTGGGTGGCTGTAACAGGGTCATTTAGAAAAGGGGTGTGGCAAAATACACTAAAAAGCCTATAAATCCCAAATGAAATCTCAGAACTCCACCAAAATTGATGAGCATATGTGTCAGAACATGGTGAGGAAGCATGCAGAGTTTCATGGAGATCGGACCATAGGTGGCGCTATACCTGGCAAAAAGCCTTCATTCTTATTAGGGGTTCAAGCATGAAATGCTGAAACCCTATTGTAATTGTAAGGTTTCGTAAAACGCATCGTGCAGGCCAAACCGTAAGGCCTAGAGACATGAAACCTGGCCAGATGGTAGGCCTCAGTTTGGGGACAACCTATCAGAGTATGACCCCGAATGGCCCATAGGTGGCGCTACAGCAACCAAAAGTTCAAAATTGCTCATAACTCTTAGACTGTTTGTCCCAGGATCAAGTGTCTTATATCGTTGGAATCCTTGGCTCAAGGCGGACAAAATGGCTATCTCCGATTTTGATTTAGGCAGGGAACATTTTCTGCTATGTCGAATTTTGTCCAAAACCTACTTTTGCAAACTAGTCTCTGGTTTTTTGCCCGATCGGAACCAAACCAGTCTAGGACAATTCTCTGGACTCTCTAGATCAATAATTATCGAAAAAAAGTTGAACTTTTGCATTTGGGTGGCTGTAACAGGGTCATTTAGAAAAGGGGTGTGGCAAAATACACTAAAAAGCCTATAAATCCCAAATGAAATCTCAGAACTCCACCAAAATTGATGAGCATATGTGTCAGAACATGGTGAGGAAGCATGCAGAGTTTCATGGAGATCGGACCATAGGTGGCGCTATACCTGGCAAAAAGCCTTCATTCTTATTAGGGGTTCAAGCATGAAATGCTGAAACCCTATTGTAATTGTAAGGTTTCGTAAAACGCATCGTGCAGGCCAAACCGTAAGGCCTAGAGACATGAAACCTGGCCAGATGGTAGGCCTCAGTTTGGGGACAACCTATCAGAGTATGACCCCGAATGGCCCATAGGTGGCGCTACAGCAACCAAAAGTTCAAAATTGCTCATAACTCTTAGACTGTTTGTCCCAGGATCAAGTGTCTTATATCGTTGGAATCCTTGGCTCAAGGCGGACAAAATGGCTATCTCCGATTTTGATTTAGGCAGGGAACATTTTCTGCTATGTCGAATTTTGTCCAAAACCTACTTTTGCAAACTAGTCTCTGGTTTTTTGCCCGATCGGAACCAAACCAGTCTAGGACAATTCTCTGGACTCTCTAGATCAATAATTATTGAAAAAAAGTTGAACTTTTGCATTTGGGTGGCTGTAACAGGGTCATTTAGAAAAGGGGTGTGAAAAAATACACTAAAAAGCCTATAAATCCCAAATGAAAACTCAGAACTCCACCAAAATTGATGAGCATATGTGTCAGAACATGATGAGGAAGCATGCAGAGTTTCATGGAGATCGGACCATAGGTGGCGCTATAACTGGCAAAAAGCCTTAATTCTTATTAGGGGTTCAAGCATGAAATGCTGAAACCCTATTGTAATTGTAAGGTTTCGTAAAACGCATCGTGCAGGCCAAACCGTAAGGCCTAGAGACATGAAACCTGGCCAGATGGTAGGCCTCAGTTTGGGGACAACCTATCAGAGTATGACCCCGAATGGCCCATAGGTGGCGCTACAGCAACCAAAAGTTCAAAATTGCTCATAACTCTTAGACCGTTTGTCCCAGGATCAAGTGTCTTATATCGTTGGAATCCTTGGCTCAAGGCGGACAAAATGGCTATCTCCGATTTTGATTTAGGCAGGAAACATTTTCTGCTATGTCGAATTTTGTCCAAAACCTACTTTTGCAAACTAGTCTCTGGTTTTTTGCCCGATCGGAACCAAACCAGTCTAGGACAATTCTCTGGACTCTCTAAATCAATAATTATTGAAAAAAAATTGAACTTTTGCATTTGGGTGGCTGTAACAGGGTCATTTAGAAAAGGGTTGTGAAAAAATACACTAAAAAGCCTATAAATCCCAAATGAAAACTCAGAACTCCACCAAAATTGATGAGCATATGTGTCAGAACATGGTGAGGAAGCATGCAGAGTTTCATGGAGATCGGACCATAGGTGGCGCTATACCTGGCAAAAAGCCTTCATTCTTATTAGGGGTTCAAGCATGAAATGCTGAAACCCTATTGTAATTGTAAGGTTTCGTAAAACGCATCGTGCAGGCCAAACCGTAAGGCCTAGAGACATGAAACCTGGCCAGATGGTAGGCCTCAGTTTGGGGACAACCTATCAGAGTATGACCCCGAATGGCCCATAGGTGGCGCTACAGCAACCAAAAGTTCAAAATTGCTCATAACTCTTAGACTGTTTGTCCCAGGATCAAGTGTCTTATATCGTTGGAATCCTTGGCTCAAGACGGACAAAATGGCTATCTCAGATTTTGATTTAAGCAGGGAACATTTTCTGCTATGTCGAATTTTGTCCAAAACCTACTTTTGCGAACTAGTCCCTGGTTTTTTTCCCGATCGGAACCAAACCAGTCTAGGACAATTCTCTGGACTCTCTAGATCAATCTCACCCATGGATCATTTTGATGCTCTCACATGTTTGAAACGAACAATGATGGATTGTGATGAAATTTGTTTTGAATTGGGACTGGGGCCCGCCTTGATAATCCTACTTAAGGGCCCGGTGTTGGCTCGTTCGTTACGCCACTGAATATAATTGTCTAAACTCCTTATTAAAATTACATATTTACAACAAATCTGACACATATATACAGTATGGGCACACTTTGAGTAATACTAATAAAAGTGGTGGAGATCAGGCAAGACTATAAGAAGACTCAGGCAAAAGGTGCTATAACTGTAAAAACGCTTTAAAACCATATATTTCCTATGGTAAACTGCCTGTATAGGCTGTAAATTGACATTTTCTATCTATGATGGCAGTTGTTAAATGCTTGCTAAATAAAACGTAATGTCTTTTGATGCTTGTGTGCTTAAAGGCCTTAAAGGCCTTAACTGCTTGAACCCCGATAAATGCTGCTTGCAGCTTTAATTATTATTATTATTATTATTATTATTATTATTCTCCGCTAAAACGCATCGTGCAGCCCAAACCGTAAGGGCTGGAACTTTGAAACTTTGTCAGATGGTAGTACACAAAACGAGGAGAGGTTATCAAATTATGAGCCAGATTGGCCTATAGGTGGCGCTATAGCAATCAATTGCGCGAAACTGCTCATAACTCCTAAACCGTATGTCGTAGACTCAAGTGTCTTATATCATTGGAAAGCTGAGTCCATGACGAACAAAACGTATATCTCCGATTTCATTTGCGCCATGATAGATTTTCCGCCATTTTGAATTTTGTCCAAAACCTACTTTTGGGAACTAGTCCCTGGATTTTTGCCCGATTGGAATCAAACCAGTGCAGAAATGTTCTCTGGAGTCTGAATATCAATAATTATCGAAAAAAAGTTTAAATTTTGATTCACGTTTGCTAAGGGGCGGAAAACGAATGTTGTGGGAGGAGCCTATTTTACTAAAACAGCTATAACTCAAGAACAAAATGAGATATCTTCACCAAACTTGGTACACATGTGTATGGGCACAGTATGTGGTCTCGATAAAAAAATAGCGACGATTGAACACTTGGTGGCGCTATAACACGATAAAAACATGAAAATGGCTATAACCTGCCGAGCGCTAGTCCGATTGACTTGAAAATTGGTATGCAGTGTCTTGGTCCAAGGTACCATGCATGTCTATGAGGACATTGGCGTATCTCAAAAATCATGGCCGCCACAGCCAATTAAATTTAAGCACCTATTAGACAAGGTTAACGGAGGCCAATCGGAACGAAACTCGATGGGCATGTTTGACTCATAGCCCTAGAGGTCTGTAAGAATTTTGAAACAAATCGGCCACTAGTTGGCGCTAATGAGTTTTATGGCTCTGTAATCACGTGGTGTTGCACACATCCACAAAATATGCATATCATTTGATAGATCTCTTCATATTGAACAACTTTGCCTCTAGAACCATTGCTGTCAATCAAATCGTTCATTAAATATTTGCAATTATGTTAAAAACCTACTTTTACAAACTAGTCCCTGTTTTTTTGCCCGATCGGAACCAAACCAGTCTAGGACAATTCTATGGACTCTCTAGATCAATAATTATCAAAAAAAAGTTCAACTTTTGCATTTACATGGCTATAAAAGGATCATTTAGAAGAGGGACGTAGCAAAATACACCCAATAGCCTATAAATCTTAAAGGAAAACTCAAAACGTCACGAATATTGTTATGTATATGTGACATAACATGCTGAAGAAGCATGCAAAGTTTCATGGATATCGGACCATAGGTGGCGCTAAAACTGTTAAAAAGCTTTGAAAACCATGTATTCCCTATGGTGAATATCCTGTATTGGCTGTAAATTGTATTTTCCATCTCTCTATTCAATGAATGTTCAGATCTACTTAAAAACAAGTCAGTACATGTATCCTATGCCTCTAAACAAGCATGAAAAATTTCAGACAGATCGGACAATATTTGCCTCTATAAAAGTTAAAAAATGTTAACATTACAGAGTTCTGGTATATTAAGCCAATAAGTGGTCGTTTGCTGCCCCCCGCTGTTCATTTTATTGTACTACACACAAAATAATATTATTCTGCAGTAAAACACATCGTGCAGCCCAAACCGTAAGGGCTAGAGACTTGAAACTTGGCCAATAGGTAGTACAAACATAGAGGAGAGGTTATCAAATTATGAGCCAGATTGGCCTATAGGTGGCGCTATAGCAATCAATTGCGCGAAACTGCTCATAACTCCTAAACCGTATGTTGTAGACTCAAGTGTCTTATATCGTTGGAAAGGTGAGTCCATGACGAACAACATGTTTATCTCCGATTTCATTTGCGCCATGATACATTTTCCGCCATTTTGAATTTTGTTAAAAAACTACTTTTGCAAACTAGTCCTAGGTTTCTTGCTTGATCGGAACCAAACCAGTGCAGAAATGTTCTCTGGAGTCTGAATATCAATAATAATCAAAAAAAAGTTTAAATTTCTATTCACGGTCGCT
Organism: Romanogobio albipinnatus; assembly: GCA_023566225.1. Taxonomy (NCBI): domain Eukaryota; kingdom Metazoa; phylum Chordata; class Actinopteri; order Cypriniformes; family Gobionidae; genus Romanogobio; species Romanogobio albipinnatus. Next base: position 12,984,106 of record CM042251.1, on the reverse strand, counting down.
AAGGGGCGGAAAACGACTGTTGTGGGAGGAGCCTATTTTACTAAAATGGCTATAACTCAAGAAAGAAATGACATGTCTTCACCAAACTTGGTACACATGTGTATGGTCTGAGTCTTTGGTCAGGATAAAAAAATCGCGACGATTGAACACTTGGTGGCGCTATAACACAAAAAAAACATGAAAATGGCTATAACTACCCGACCGCTAGTCCGATTGACTTGAAAATTGGTATGCAGTGTCTTGGCCCAAGGTCCCATGTATGTCTATGAGGACATTGGCCTATCTCAAAAAACATTGCCGCCACAGCCAATTAAATTATTTCAGTGTTTAAAATCTTGCTAAATAAAACTTAATGTATTTTGATGCTTGTGTGCTTAAAGGCCTTAAAGGCTTGAACCCCGCTAAATGCTGCTTGCAGCTTTAATTAGGGGTTCAAGCACGAAGTGCTGAAACCCTATTGTAATTGTACTGATTTTTATTATTATTATTATTATTATTATTATTATTATTATTCTGCCGTAAAACGCATCGTGCAGCCCAAACCGTAAGGGCTAGAGACTTGAAACTTGGCCAATAGATAGTAGAAAAATCGAGGAGAGGTTATCAAATTATGAGCCAGATTGGCCTATAGGTGGCGCTATAGCAATCAATTGCGCGAAACTGCTCATAACTCCTAAACCGTATGTCGTAGACTCAAGTGTCTTATATCATTGGAAAGGTGAGTTCATGACGAACAAAACGTATATCTCCGATTTCATTTGCGCCATGATAGATTTTCCGCCATTTTGAATTTTGTCAAAAAACTACTTTTGCAAACTAGTCCTAGGTTTTTCGCTTGATCGAAACCAAACCAGTGCAGAAATGTTCTATGGAGTCTGAATATCAATAATTATCGAAAAAAAGTTGAAATTTCGATTCACGGTCGCTAAGGGGCGGAAAACGATTGTTGTGGGAGGAGCCTATTTTACTAAAACAGCTATAACTCAAGAACAAAATGAGATATCTTCACCAAACTTGGTAGACATGTGTATGGGCTCGGTATTTGGTCTCGATAAAAAAATAGCGACGATTGAACACTTGGTGGCGCTATAACACGAAAAAAACATGAAAATGGCTATAACCTGCCGAGCGCTAGTCCGATTGACTTGAAAATTGGTATGCAGTGTCTTGGTCCAAGGTACCATGCATGTCTATGAGGACATTGGCGTATCTCAAAAATGATGGCCGCCACAGCCAATTAAATTTAAGCACCTATTAGACAAGGTTAACGGAGGCCAATCGGAACGAAACTCGATGGGCATGTTTGACTCATGGCCCTAGAGGTCTGTAAGAATTTTGAAACAAATCGGCCACTAGTTGGCTCTAATGAGTTTTATGGCTCTGTAATCACGTGGTGTTGCACACATCCACAAAATATGCATATCATTTGATAGATCTCCTCATATTGAACACCTTTGCCTCTAGAACCATTGCTGTCAATCAAATCGTTTATTAAATATTTGCAATTATGTTAAAAACCTACTTTTGCAAACTAGTCCCTGGTTTTTTGCCCGATCGGAAGCAAACCAGTCTAGGACAATTCTCTGGACTCTCTAGATCAATAATTATCAAAAAAAGTTCAACTTTTGCATTTACATGGCTATAACAGAATCATTTAGAAGAGGGAAGTAGCAAAATACACTCAATAGCCTATAAATCTTAAAGGAAAACTCAAAACTTCACGAAAATTGTTATGTATATGTGACATAGCATGCTGAAAAAGCATGCAAAGTTTCATGGAGATCGGACCATAGGTGGCGCTAAAACTGTTAAAAAGCTTTGAAAACCATGTATTCCCTATGGTGAATTGCCTGTATTGGCTGTAAATTGTATTTTCCATCTCTCTATTCAATGAATGTTCAGATCTACTTAAAAACAAGTCAGAACATGTATCCTATGCCTCTAAACAAGCATGAAAAATTTCAGACAGATCGGACAATATTTGCCTCTATAAAAGTTAAAAAAGGTTAAAATTACAGAGTTCATTTGATAATAATGGTATATTAAGCCAATAAGTGGTCGTTTGCTGCCCCCCGCTGTTCATTTTATTGTACTACACACAAAATAATATTATTCTGCAGTAAAACACATCGTGCAGCCCAAACCGTAAGGGCTAGAGACTTGAAACTTGGCCAATAGGTAGTACAAACATAGAGGAGAGGTTATCAAATTATGAGCCAGATTGGCCTATAGGTGGCGCTATAGCAATCAATTGCGCAAAACTGCTCATAACTCCTAAACCGTATGTCGTAGACTCAAGTGTCTTATATCATTGGCAAGGTGAGTCCATGACGAACAAAATGTATATCTCCGATTTCATTTGCGCCATGATAGATTTTCCGCCATTTTGAATTATGTCAAAAAACTACTTTTGCGAACTAGTCCTAGGTTTTTCGCTTGATTGGAACCAAACCAGTGCAGAAATGTTCTCTGGAGTCTGAATATCAATAATTATCGAAAAAAAGTTGACATTTCGATTCACGGTCGCTAAGGGGCGGAAAACGAATGTTGTGGGAGGAGCCTATTTTACTAAAACAGCTATAACTCAAGAAGAAAATGAGATATCTTCACCAAACTTGGTACACATGTGTATGGGCTCAGTTTTTGGTCTCGATAAAAAAATAGCGACGATTGAACACTTGGTGGCGCTATAACGCAAAAAAAACATGAAAATGGCTATAACTACCCGACCGCTAGTCCGATTGACTTGAAAATTGGTATGCAGTGTCTTGGCCCAAGGTCCCATGTATGTCTATGAGGACATTGGCCTATCTCAAAAAACATTGCCGCCATAGCCAATTAAATTATTTCAGTGTTTAAAATCTTGCTAAATAAAACTTAATGTATTTTGATGCTTGTGTGCTTAAAGGCCTTAAAGGCTTGAACCCCGCTAAATGCTGCTTGCAGCTTTAATTATTATTATTATTCTGCCGTAAAACGCATCGTGCAGCCCAAACCGTAAGGGCTGGAACTTTGAAACTTTGTCAGATGGTAGTACACAAATCGAGGAGAGGTTATCAAATTATGAGCCAGATTGGCCTATAGGTGGCGCTATAGCAATCAATTGCGCGAAACTGCTCATAACTCCTAAATCGTATGTCGTAGACTCAAGTGTCTTATATCATTGGAAAGGTGAGTCCATGACGAACAAAATGTATATCTCCGATTTCATTTGCGCCATGATAGATTTTCCGCCATTTTGAATTTTGTCAAAAAACTACTTTTGCGAACTAGTCCTAGGTTTTTTGCTTGATCGGAACCAAACCAGTGCAGAAATGTTCTCTGGAGTCTGAATATCAATAATTATCGAAAAAAAGTTGAAATTTCGATTCACGGTTGCTAAGGGGCGGAAAACGAATGTTGTGGGAGGAGCCTATTTTACTAAAACAGCTATAACTCAAGAAGAAAATGAGATATCTTCACCAAACTTGGTACACATGTGTATGGGCTCAGTCTTTGGTCTCGATAAAAAAATAGCGACGATTGAACACTTGGTGGCGCTATAACACGAAAAAAACATGAAAATGGCTATAACCACCCGAGCGCTAGTCCGATTGACTTGAAAATTGGTATGCAGTGTCTTGGTCCAAGGTACCATGTATATCTATGAGGATATTGGCGTATCTCAAAAAACATGGCCGCCACAGCCAATTAAATTTGAGCACCTATTAGACAAGGTTAATGGAGGCCGATCAGAACGAAACTCGATGGGCATGTGTGACTCATGGTCCTAGAGGTCTGTAAGAATTTTGAAAGAAATTGGCCTTTCCTATGGACCATAGGTGGCGCTATAACTGTTAAAAACCATATGTTTCCTATGGTAAATTGCCTAAATTGCCTGTAATTTGAGTTTTCCATCTATTATTTCAGTGTTTAAAATCTTGCTAAATAAAACTTGATGTCTTTTGATGCTTGTGTGCTTAAAGGCCTTAAAGGCTTGAACCCCGCTAAATGCTGCTCGCAGCTTTAATTAGGGGTTCAAGCACGAAGTGCTGAAACCCTATTGTAATTGTACTGATTAGGGGTTCAAGCACGAAGTGCTGAAACCCTATTGTATTTGTGCTGATTTTTATTAGGGGTTCAAGCACGAAGTGCTGAAACCCTATTGTAATTGTACTGATTTTTATTATTAGGGGTTCAAGCACGAAGTGCTGAAACCCTATTGTAATTGTACTGATTTTTATTATTATTATTATTATTATTATTATTATTATTCTCCGCTAAAACGCATCGTGCAGCCCAAACCGTAAGGGCTGGAACTTTGAAACTTTGTCAGATGGTAGTACACAAAACGAGGAGAGGTTATCAAATTATGAGCCAGATTGGCCTATAGGTGGCGCTATAGCAATCAATTGCGCGAAACTGCTCATAACTCCTAAACCGTATGTCGTAGACTCAAGTGTCTTATATCATTGGAAAGGTGAGTCCATGACGAACAAAACGTATATCTCCGATTTCATTTGCGCCATGATAGATTTTCCGCCATTTTGAATTTTGTCAAAAAACTACTTTTGCGAACTAGTCCTAGGTTTTTTGCTTGATCGGAACCAAACCAGTGCAGAAATGTTCTCTGGAGTCTGAATATCAATAATTATCGAAAAAAAGTTGAAATTTCGATTCACGTTCGCTAAGGGGCGGAAAACGAATGTTGTGGGAGGAGCCTATTTTACTAAAACAGCTATAACTCAAGAACAAAATGAGATATCTTCACCAAACTTGGTACACATGTGTATGGGCTCAGTATTTGGTCTCGATAAAAAAATAACGACGATTGAACACTTGGTGGCGCTATAACACGAAAAAAACATGAAAATGGCTATAACCTGCCGAGCGCTAGTCCGATTGACTTGAAAATTGGTATGCAGTGTCTTGGTCCAAGGTCCCATGTATGTCTATGAGGACATTGGCGTATCTCAAAAATAATGGCCGCCACAGCCAATTAAATTTAAGCACCTATTAGACAAGGTTAACGGAGGCCAATCGGAACGAAACTCGATGGGCATGTTTGACTCATGGCCCTAGAGGTCTGTAAGAATTTTGAAACAAATCGGCCACTAGTTGGCGCTAATGAGTTTTATGGCTCTGTAATCACGTGGTGTTGCACACATCCACAAAATATGCATATCATTTGATAGATCTCTTCATATTGAACAACTTTGCCTCTAGAACCATTGCTGTCAATCAAATCGTTCATTAAATATTTGCAATTATGTTAAAAACCTACTTTTACAAACTAGTCCCTGGTTTTTTGCCCGATCGGAACCAAACCAGTCTAGGACAATTCTATGGACTCTCTAGATCAATAATTATCAAAAAAAGTTCAACTTTTGCATTTACATGGCTATAAAAGGATCATTTAGAAGAGGGACGTAGCAAAATACACTCAATAGCCTATAAATCTTAAAGGAAAACTCAAAACGTCACGAATATTGTTATGTATATGTGACATAACATGCTGAAGAAGCATGCAAAGTTTCATGGAGATCGGACCATAGGTGGCGCTAAAACTGTTAAAAAGCTTTGAAAACCATGTATTCCCTATGGTGAATTGCCTGTATTGGCTGTAAATGGTATTTTCCATCTCTCTATTCAATGAATGCTCAGATCTACTTAAAAACAAGTCAGAACATGTATCCTATGCCTCTAAACAAGCATGAAAAATTTCAGACAGTTCGGACAATATTTGCCTCTATAAAAGTTAAAAAATGTTAACATTACAGAGTTCTGGTATATTAAGCCAATAAGTGGTTGTTTGCTGCCCCCCGCTGTTCATTTTATTGTACTACACACAAAATAATATTATTCTGCAGTAAAACACATCGTGCAGCCCAAACCGTAAGGGCTAGAGACTTGAAACTTGGCCAATAGGTAGTACAAACAGAGAGGAGAGGTTATCAAATTATGAGCCAGATTGGCCTATAGGTGGCGCTATAGCAATCAATTGCGCAAAACTGCTCATAACTCCTAAACCGTATGTCGTAGACTCAAGTGTCTTATATCATTGGAAAGCTGAGTCCATGACGAACAAAATGTATATCTCCGATTTCATTTGCGCCATGATACATTTTCCGCCATTTTGAATTTTGTTAAAAAACTACTTTTGCAAACTAGTCCTAGGTTTCTTGCTTGATCGGAACCAAACCAGTGCAGAAATGTTCTCTGGAGTCTGAATATCAATAATAATTGAAAAAAAGTTTAAATTTCTATTCACGGTCGCTAAGGGGCGGAAAACGACTGTTGTGGGAGGAGCCTATTTTACTAAAATGGCTATAAATCAAGAAAGAAATGAGATACACTTGGTACACATGTGTATGGGCTCAGTCTTTGGTAAGGATAAAGAAATCGCGATGATTGAACACTTGGTGGCGCTATAACATGAAAAAAACATGGAAATGGCTATAACTACCCGACCGCTAGTCCGATTGACTTGAAAATTGGTATGCAGTGTCTTGGTCCAAGGTCCCATGTATGTCTATGAGGACATTGGCCTATCTAAAAAAACATTGCCGCCACAGCCAATTAAATTATTTCAGTGTTTAAAATCTTGCTAAATAAAACTTGATGTCTTTTGATGCTTGTGTGCTTAAAGGCCTTAAAGGCTTGAACCCCGCTAAATGCTGCTCGCAGCTTTAATTATTATTATTATTATTATTATTATTATTATTATTCAGCCGTAAAACGCATCGTGCAGACCAAACTGTAAGGGCTAGAGACTTGAAACTTGGCCAATAGGTAGTACAAAAATCGAGGAAAGGTTATCAAATTATGAGCCACATTGGCCTATAGGTGGCGCTATAGCAATCAATTGCGCGAAACTGCTCATAACTCCTAGACCGTATGTCGTAGACTCAAGTGTCTTATATCATTGGAAAGGTGAGTCCCTGACGAACAAAACGTATATCTCCGATTTCATTTCCGCCATGATAGATTTTCCGCCATTTTGAATTTTGTCAAAAAACTACTTTTGCGAACTAGTCCCTGGATTTTAGTCCGATCGGAACCAAACCAGTACAGAAATGTTCTCTGGAGTCTGAATATCAATAATCATTGAAAAAAAGTAATAATTTCGATTCACGGTTATTAAGGGGCGTAATAATAGACGTTCAGGGCGGAGCCTATTTTACTAAAAAGGTTATAACTCAAGATTACAATGAGATATCTTCACCAAACTTGGTACACATGTGTAAGGGCTCAATCTTTGGTCACAATAAAAAAAATGCGATGATTGAACACTTGGTGGCGCTATAATATGAAAAAAACATGAAAAGGGCTATAACCACCCGACCGCTAGTCCGATTGACTTGAAAATTGGTATGCAGTGTCTTGGTCCAAGGTGCCAAGTATGTCTATGAGGACATTGGCGTATCTCAAAAAACATGGCCGCCACAGCCAATTAAATTTGAGCACCTATTAGACAAGGTTAACGAAGGTCGATCGGAACGAAACTCTATGGGCATGTTCGACTCATGGCCTTAGAGGTCTGTAAGAATTTTGAAAGAAATCGGCCACTAGTTGGCGCTAATGAGTTTTATGGCTCTGTGATCACGTGGTGTTGCACACATCCCCAAAATATGCATATCATTTGATAGATCTCCTCATACTGAACAACTTTGCCTCTTGAACTATTGCTGTCAATCAAATCTTTCATTAAATATTTGTAATTATGTTTAAAACCTACTTTTGCGAACTAGTCCCTGGATTTTTCATTGATCGGAACCAAACCAGTCTAGGACAATTCTCTGGACTCTCTAGATCAATAATCATTGAAAAAAAGTTGAACTTTTGCATTTGGATGGCTATAACAGGGTCATTTAGAAGAGGGGCGTAGCAAAATACACTCAAAAGCCTATAAATCCTAAAGGAAAACTCAAAACTTCACGAAAATTGTTATGTATATGTGACATAACATGCTGAAGAAGCATGCAAAGTTTCATGGAGATCGGATCATAGGTGGCGCTATAACTGTTAAAAAGCTTTGAAAACCATGTATTCCCTATGGTGAATTGCCTGTATTGGCTGTAAATGGTATTTTCCATCTCTGTAATCAGGTGGGGTAAAAAAACATCCACATAATATGCAGAAATTATGATAGATCTCCTCATACTGAACAACTTTGCCTCAAGAACCAATACTGTCAATCAAATTGTTTTTTATTTATTCACAATAATGTTCAAAACGTATTACCTAAAATTACCACCAGATGGCAGCAGAAGACCACTCATTGGTTCATTTTGCTTACTAAGCATATTTAAACTTTATAAAATCATTATAATAATGTTGCAAATTACATTTTGTCAATGTTTAGCAATTAATTTGTTCATTTGATTAATGTTTTACAATAATTATTATATTACAATTAAAATAATGCCTGAAAATATGATTTAAAGGGGAAAACCTGGAATAAGCTATTTGTTACCCATCATTAATTTCAAATATCTCTATCTCCAACTAAATGTGCATGTGAGTTAGCACATTTGAAGGCATTAACTTGCAAAATGTGCCCATTAAATGAAAAACAGACAATTAAAATGAAAATGAGCCAATGAGTACTTCTCTGCTGCCACCTGCTGGGCTTAAATAGTCATTTTTTTCATACTATTTACTTATCATGTTCTATAATTCCTATTTAGACATTATAAAGTCACTATTACAATATTTACAATCACATTTGGTCAAAATAATTTATTTCAAATATATCTGCAACAAAATTAATGTTTAAATGAGTTAACATGGAAAATGTGCCTATTACATATTCCTTAAAATTACAAAACCACCAAACATTTAATAAGCATATTTCAAAATGTAAAATACCCATTTTAGCTGTAAATGGGCATTTTCTCTCTATGATTTTAAAGGTTACATTTAATGGCTAAATAAAACACAATAACTTTTTATGCAAATGTGCTTAAATGCCTTAATTGGCTTGAACCCCGATAATTGCTGCTTGCAGCTATATTTATTATTATTATTATTATTATTATTATTCTGCCGTAAAACGCATCGTGCAGCCCAAACCGTAAGGGCTAGAGACTTGAAACTTGGCCAATAGGTAGTACAAAAATCGAGGAGAGGTTATCAAATTATGAGCCAATTTGGCCTATAGGTGGCGCTATAGCAATCAATTGAGCGAAACTGCTTATAACTCCTAAACCGTATGTCGTAGACTCAAGTGTCTTATATTATTGGAAAGGTGAGTCCATGACAAACAAAATGTATATCTCCGATTTCATTTCCGCCATGATAGATTTTCCGCCATTTTGAATTTTGTCAAAAAACTACTTTTGCGAACTAGTCCTAGGTTTTTCGCTTGATCGGAACCAAACCAGTGCAGAAATGTTCTCTGGAGTCTGAATATCAATAATTATCGAAAAAAAGTTGAAATTTCGATTCACGGTTGCTAAGGGGCGGAAAACGAATGTTGTGGGAGGAGCCTATTTTACTAAAATGGCTATAACTCAAGAAAAAAATTAGATATCTTCACAAAACTTGGTACACATATGTATGGGCTAAGTTTTTGGTCACGATAAAAAAATTGTGACGATTGAACACTTGGTGGCGCTATAACACGAAAAAAACATGAAAATGGCTATAACCACCCGCCCGCTAGTCCGATTGACTTGAAAATTGGTATGCAGTGTCTTGGTCCAAGGTACCATGTATGTCTATGAGGACATTGGCGTATCTCAAAAAACATGGCCGCCACAGCCAATTAAATTTGAGCACCTCTTGGACAAGGTTAACGGAGGCCGATCAGAACGAAACTCGATGGGCATGTTTGACTCATGGCCCTAGAGGTCTGTAAGAATTTTGAAAGAAATCGGCCACTAGTTGGCGCTAACGAGTTTTATGGCTCTGTAATCACGTGGTGTTGCACACATCCACAAAATATGCATATCATTTGATAGATCTCTTCATATTGAACACCTTTGCCTCTAGAACCATTGCTGTCAATCAAATCGTTCAATAAATATTTGCAATTATGTTAAAAACCTACTTTTACGAACTAGTCCCTGGTTTTTTGCCCGATCGGAACCAAACCAGTCTAGGACAATTCTCTGGATTCTCCAGATCAATAATTATCAAAAAAAAGTTCAACTTTTGCATTTAGATGGCTATAAAAGGATCATTTAGAAGAGGGATGTAGCAAAATACACTCAATAGCCTATAAATCTTAAAGGAAAACTCAAAACGTCACAAATATTGTTATGTATATGTGACATAACATGCTGAAGAAGCATGCAAAGTTTCATGGAGATCGGACCATAGGTGGCGCTAAAACTGTTAAAAAGCTTTGAAAACCATGTATTCCCTATGGTGAATTGCCTGTATTGGCTGTAAATTGTATTTTCCATCTCTCTATTCAATGAATGTTCAGATCTACTTAAAAACAAGTCAGAACATGTATCCTATGCCTCTAAACAAGCATGAAAAATTTCAGACAGATCGGACAATATTTGCCTCTATAAAAGTAAAAAAATGTTAACATTACAGAGTTCTGGTATATTAAGCCAATAAGTGGTCGTTTGCTGCCCCCCGCTGTTCATTTTATTGTACTACACACAAAATAATATTATTCTGCAGTAAAACACATCGTGCAGCCCAAACCGTAAGGGCTAGAGATTTGAAACTTGGCCAATAGGTAGTAAAAAGCATAGAAGAGAGGTTATCAAATTATGAGCCAGATTGGCCTATAGGTGGCGCTATAGCAATCAATTGCGCGAAACTGCTCATAACTCCTAAACCGTATGTCGTAGACTCAAGTGTCTTATATCATTGGAAAGGTGAGTCCATGAAGAACAAAATGTATATCTCCGATTTCATTTGCGCCATGATAAATTTTCCGCGATTTTGAATTTTGTCAAAAAACTACTTTTGCAAACTAGTCCTAGGTTTCTTACTTTATCGGAACCAAACCAGTGCAGAAATGTTCTCTGGAGTCTGAATATCAATAATAATTGAAAAAAAGTTTAAATTTCTATTCACGGTCGCTAAGGGGCGGAAAACGACTGTTGTGGGAGGAGCCTATTTTACTAAAATGGCTATAACTCAAGAAAGAAATGAGATATCTTCACCAAACTTGGTAGACATGTGTATGGGCACAGTATGTGGTCTCGATAAAAAAATAGCGACGATTGAACACTTGGTGGCGCTATAACACGAAAAAAACATGAAAATGGCTATAACCTGCCGAGCGCTAGTCCGATTGACTTGAAAATTGGTATACAGTGTCTTGGTCCAAGGTACCATGTACGTCTTTGAGGACATTGGCCTATCTCAAAAAACATGGCCGCCACAGCCAATTAAATTATTTCAGTGTTTAAAATCTTGCTAAATAAAACTTAATGTATTTTGATGCTTGTGTGCTTAAAGGCCTTAAAGGCTTGAACCCCGCTAAATGCTGCTTGCAGCTTTAATTAGGGGTTCAAGCACGAAGTGCTGAACACCTATTGTATTTGTGCTGATTTTTATTATTAGGGGTTCAAGCACGAAGTGCTGAAACCCTATTGTAATTGTACTGATTTTTATTATTATTAGGGGTTCAAGCACGAAGTGCTGAAACCCTATTGTATTTGTGCTGATTTTTATTATTATTATTATTATTATTATTATTATTATTATTATTATTATTATTATTATTCAGCCGTAAAACGCATCGTGCAGACCAAACTGTAAGGGCTAGAGACTTGAAACTTGGCCAATAGGTACTACAAAAATCGAGGAGAGGTTATCAAATTATGAGCCAGATTGGCCTATAGGTGGCGCTATAGCAATCAATTGCGCGAAACTGCTCATAACTCCTAAACCGTTGATCGTAAAGGTCAAGTTTTTTATATCATTGGAAAGCTGAGCTCATGACGAACAAAATGTATATCTCCGAATTCATTTCCGGTATGCAAATTTTCCCGCCATTTTGAATTTTGTCAAAAATCTACTTTTGCGAACTAGTCCTAGGTTTTTCGCTCAATCGGAACCAAACCAGTAAAGAAATATTCTCTGGTGTCTGAATATCAATAATTATCGAAAAAAAGTTGAAATTTCGATTCACAATTGCTAAGGGGAGGAAAATTAATGTTGTAGGAGGAGCCTATTTTACTAAAATGGCTATAACTCAAGAACAAAATGAGATATATTTACCAAACTTGGTACACATGTGTATAGGTTGAGTCTTTGGTCATGATAAAAACATCGTGACGATTGAACACTTGGTGGCGCTATAACATGAAAAAAACATGAACATGGCTATAACCACCCGACCGCTAGTCCGATTGACTTGAAAATTGGTATGCAGTGTCTTGGTCCAAGGTAACATGTATGTCTATGAGGACATTGGCGTATCTAAAAAAACATGGCCGCCATTGGCCAATGAAGTCTGAGCACCTCTAAGACAAGGTTATCGGAGGCCGATCGGAACGAAACTCAGTGGGCATGTTTGGCTGATGGTCCTAGAGGTCTGTAAGAATTTTGAAAGAAATCGACCACTAGTTGGCGCTAACGAGTTTTATGGCTCTGTAATCACGTGGTGTTGCACACATCAACAAAATATGCATATCATATGATAGGTATCCTCATGTTGAACAACTTTGCCTCTAAAAGCATTGCTGTCAATCAAATCGTTCATTAAATATTCATCATTATGTTTAAAACCTACTTTTGCGAACTAGTCACTGGATTTTTGCCCGATCGGAACCAAACCAGTCTAGGACAATTCTCTGGACACTCTAGATCAATAATTATCAAAAAAAGTTGAACTTTTGCCTTTGGCTGACTATAACAGGGTCATTTAGAAGAGGGGCATAGCAAAATACACTCAAAAGCCTATAAATCCTAAAGGAAAACTCAAAACTTCACGAAAATTGTTATGTATATGTGACATAACATGCTGAAGAAGCATGCAAAGTTTCATGGGGATCGGACCATAGGTGGCGCTATAACTGTTAAAAAGCTTTGAAAACCATGTATTCCCTATGGTGAATGGCCTGTAGTGGCTGTAAATGGTATTTTCCATCTCTGTAATCAGGTGGGGTTAAAAACATTCACATAATATGCATATATTATGATAGATCTCCTCATACTTAACAACTTTGCCTCAAGAACCAATACTGTCAATCAAATCGTTATTTAAATATTCACAATTGTGTTAACCTCATTTTGCAAACTAGTCCTAGTGATTTTGTCTGATAGGAACCAAACCACTGCAGTACAATTCTCTGGACTCTCTTGATCAATAGTGGTCAAAAACATGTTGAACTTTACACTTTGGGTAGCTATAACCGGGTCATTTAGAGAATAGGTATGGCAAAACATGTTCAAAAGCCTATTAATCCTGAACGAAAACTCAAAACTTCACGAAAATAGGTGGGCACATGCAGCATGTGACTCTAAAGAAGCATGCACAATTTCATGGAGATCGGGCATTAGATGCCTTTATAACTGTAAAAACAAGTTGCCAATGCATAAATGCCATAATACCTAAAATTACCACCAGATGGCAGCAGAAGACCACTCATTGGTTCATTCTGTACACTAAGCATATTACAAACTCTAAAAAAACATTATAATAGCATTGCAAATTACATTTTGTCAATGTTTATCAATTAATTTGTTCATTTGATGTAGGTTTTTACAATAATTATTATATTAAAATTAAAATAATGCCTCAAAAGATGTTTTAAAGGGGAAAGCTTGGAATAAGCAATTTGTTACCTCTCATTTATTTCAAATATCTATATCTGCAACAAATTGTGCGTGCGTGTGAGCAGGTTTGAAGGCATTAACTTGGAAAATGTGCCATTAAATACAAAAACAGACATTTAAAATGGAAGTGAGCCAATGAGTGGTTATCTGCTGCCACCTGCTGGTCAAAAAAGTAATTTTGTCATAATTCTTAGTAATTTTGTGCTTTAATTCATATTTACAAATGATAAAATCAATTATAATAACATTGCAAATCAGATTTTGTCAAGGTTTACCAATTCATTTGTTTACTTGAGGTATGTTTTTGCAATAATATTACTTTACAATAAGACAATACATTGTTTTCTATGGGAAACCTGGAATAAGAACCTATCATTTATATAAAATATCTATATCTATATACCCTTTTAAAATTAAAGTGAGGCAATGAGTGGATCTCTGCTGCCACCTGCTGGTCAAAATAGTTATGTCTTAATTCTTAGTAATATTGTTCTTTAATTCATATTTGGACATTATAAAATCCTGATTATAACATTTACAATCACATTTAGTCAAAATAAATGTATTTCAAATATCAATATTTATATTGCAATAAAATGCGTGTGTGTAAGCACATTTAAAGGAGTTCACATGGAAAATGTGCCATAAAACAAACAGAAATGAAAGTGAGGCAATGAGTGGTTCTCTGCTGCCACCTGCTGGTCAAAATAGTCATTTTGTCATACTACTCACTAATAAGGTTCTATAATTCACATTTAGACTTTATAAAGTAACTATTATAACATTTACAATCACATTTTGTCAGTTTATCACTTCATTTCACCTAAGCTCTGTTTTAACTAATTTACTGCTTAAAGGCCTTAAATGCAAATGGCGTTAAATGCTTAAAGGCCTTCATTGCTTGAACCCCGATAAATGCTGCCTGCAGCTTTAATTATTATTATTATTATTATTATTATTATTCAGCCGTAAAACGCATCGTGCAGACCAAACTGTAAGGGCTAGAGACTTGAAACTTGGCCAATAGGTAGTACAAAAATCGAGGAAAGGTTATCAAATTATGAGCCACATTGGCCTATAGGTGGCGCTATAGCAATCAATTGCGCGAAACTGCTCATAACTCCTAGACCCTATGTCGTAGACTCAAGTGTCTTATATCATTGGAAAGGTGAGTCCCTGACGAACAAAACGTATATCTCCGATTTCATTTCCGCCATGATAGATTTTCCGCCATTTTGAATTTTGTCAAAAAACTACTTTTGCGAACTAGTCCCTGGATTTTAGTCCGATCGGAACCAAACCAGTACAGAAATGTTCTCTGGAGTCTGAATATCAATAATCATTGAAAAAAAGTAATAATTTCGATTCACGGTTATTAAGGGGCGTAATAATAGACGTTCAGGGCGGAGCCTATTTTACTAAAAAGGTTATAACTCAAGATTACAATGAGATATCTTCACCAAACTTGGTACACATGTGTAAGGGCTCAATCTTTGGTCACAATAAAAAAAATGCGATGATTGAACACTTGGTGGCGCTATAATATGAAAAAAACATGAAAATGGCTATAACCACCCGAGCGCTAGTCCGATTGACTTGAAAATTGGTATGCAGTGTCTTGGTCCAAGGTGCCAAGTATGTCTATGAGGACATTGGCGTATCTCAAAAAACATGGCCGCCACAGCCAATTAAATTTGAGCACCTATTAGACAAGGTTAACGAAGGTCGATCGGAACAAAACTCGATGGGCATGTTCGACTCATGGCCTTAGAGGTCTGTAAGAATTTTGAAAGAAATCGGCCACTAGTTGGCGCTAACGAGTTTTATGGCTCTGTGATCACGTGGTGTTGCACACATCCCCAAAATATGCATATCATTTGATAGATCTCCTCATACTGAACAACTTTGCCTCTTGAACTATTGCTGTCAATCAAATCTTTCATTAAATATTTGTAATTATGTTTAAAACCTACTTTTGCGAACTAGTCCCTGGATTTTTCATTGATCGGAACCAAACCAGTCTAGGACAATTCTCTGGACTCTCTAGATCAATAATCATTGAAAAAAAGTTGAACTTTTGCATTTGGATGGCTATAACAGGGTCATTTAGAAGAGGGGCGTAGCAAAATACACTCAAAAGCCTATAAATCCTAAAGGAAAACTCAAAACTTCACGAAAATTGTTATGTATATGTGACATAACATGCTGAAGAAGCATGCAAAGTTTCATGGAGATCGGATCATAGGTGGCGCTATAACTGTTAAAAAGCTTTGAAAACCATGTATTCCCTATGGTGAATTGCCTGTATTGGCTGTAAATGGTATTTTCCATCTCTGTAATCAGGTGGGGTAAAAAAACATCCACATAATATGCAGAAATTATGATAGATCTCCTCATACTGAACAACTTTGCCTCAAGAACCAATACTGTCAATCAAATTGTTATTTATTTATTCACAATTATGTTCAAAACGTATTACCTAAAATTACCACCAGATGGCAGCAGAAGACCACTCATTGGTTCATTCTGCTTACTAAGCATATTTAAACTTTATAAAATCATTATAATAATGTTGCAAATGACATTTTGTCAATGTTTAGCAATTAATTTGTTCATTTGATTAATGTTTTACAATAATTATTATATTACAATTAAAATAATGCCTGAAAATATGTTTTAAAGGGGAAAACCTGGAATAAGCTATTTGTTACCCATCATTAATTTCAAATATCTATATCTCCAACAAAATGTGCATTTGAGTTAAGCACGTTTGAAGACATTAACTTGGAAAATGTGCCCATTAAATGAAAAACAGACAAAATGAAAATGAGCCAATGAGTGGTTCTCTGCTGCCACCTGCTGGGCTTAAATAGTCATTTTGTCATACTATTTACTTATCATGTACTATTATTCCTATTTAGACATTATAAAGTCACTATTACAATATTTACAATCACATTTAGTCAAAATAATTTATTTCAAATATATCTGCAACAAAAATAAAGTTTAAATGAGTTAACATGGAAAATGTGTTTATTACATGTTCCCTACAATTGCCACAAAACCACCAGCAGAGGACCACTCATTGGCCCATTCTGCTCACTAATAAAGTTGAATATATGAATTGTATAAAATCACATTTTGTTAAGGTTTACCACTTCATTTGTACTGACATATCACATCAATGCTAGCAATGTTGTTAAATCATGCTAATACTAATAATAGTAAATCATGGTAATCTATGGTAAATCATGGTAAAATATGGTAAATGATGCTATAATCATAATTAACTATGGTTAATCATACTAGAAAGTGATATATCATGGTAATTCATGCTACACATATCTGCTTACATTTTATCATTTATTCAAAATAATTATTTAAAATAGAGATCAAACCACAAGTGGGACTATAACTGTTAAACATTTAATAAGCATATTTGAAAAGGTAAAATACCGGTATTAGCTGTAAATGGCATTTTCTCTCTATGATTTTAAAGGTTACATTTGATGGCTAAATAAAACATAATAACTTTTTATGCAAATGTGCTTAAATGCCTTAAGTGGCTTGAACCCCGATAATTGCTGCTTGCAGCTATATTTTTTATTATTATTATTATTATTATTATTATTATTCTCCGCTAAAACGCATCGTGCAGCCCAAACCGTAAGGGCTGGAACTTTGAAACTTTGTCAGATGGTAGTACACAAAACGAGGAGAGGTTATCAAATTATGAGCCAGATTGGCCTATAGGTGGCGCTATAGCAATCAATTGCGCGAAACTGCTCATAACTCCTAAACCGTATGTCGTAGACTCAAGTGTCTTATATCATTGGAAAGGTGAGTCCATGACGAACAAAACGTATATCTCCGATTTCATTTGCGCCATGATAGATTTTCCGCCATTTTGAATTTTGTCAAAAAACTACTTTTGCGAACTAGTCCCTGGATTTTAGCCCGATCGGAACCAAACCAGTACAGAAATGTTCTATGGAGTCTGAATATCAATAATCATTGAAAAAAAGTAATAATTTCGATTCACGGTTATAAAGGGGCATAATAATAGACGTTCAGGGCGGAGCCTATTTTACTAAAAAGGTTATAACTCAAGATTACAATGAGATATCTTCACCAAACTTGGTACACATGTGTAAGGGCTCAATCTTTGGTCACAATAAAAAAAATGCGATGATTGAACACTTGGTGGCGCTATAATATGAAAAAAACATGAAAAGGGCTATAACCACCCGACCACTAGTCCGATTGACTTGAAAATTGGTATGCAGTGTCTTGGTCCAAGGTGCCAAGTATGTCTATGAGGACATTGGCGTATCTCAAAAAACATGGCCGCCACAGCCAATTAAATTTGAGCACCTATTAGACAAGGTTAACGAAGGTCGATCGGAACGAAACTCGATGGGCATGTTCGACTCGTGGCCTTAGAGGTCTGTAAGAATTTTGAAAGAAATCGGCCACTAGTTGGCGCTAACGAGTTTTATGGCTCTGTGATCACGTGGTGTTGCACACATCCCCAAAATATGCATATCATTTGATAGATCTCCTCATACTGAACAACTTTGCCTCTTGAACTATTGCTGTCAATCAAATCTTTCATTAAATATTTGTAATTATGTTTAAAACCTACTTTTGCGAACTAGTCCCTGGATTTTTCATTGATCGGAACCAAACCAGTCTAGGACAATTCTCTGGACTCTCTAGATCAATAATCATTGAAAAAAAGTTGAACTTTTGCATTTGGATGGCTATAACAGGGTCATTTAGAAGAGGGGCGTAGCAAAATACACTCAAAAGCCTATAAATCCTAAAGGAAAACTCAAAACTTCACGAAAATTGTTATGTATATGTGACATAACATGCTGAAGAAGCATGCAAAGTTTCATGGAGATCGGATCATAGGTGGCGCTATAACTGTTAAAAAGCTTTGAAAACCATGTATTCCCTATGGTGAATTGCCTGTATTGGCTGTAAATGGTATTTTCCATCTCTGTAATCAGGTGGGGTAAAAAAACATCCACATAATATGCAGAAATTATGATAGATCTCCTCATACTGAACAACTTTGCCTCAAGAACCAATACGGTCAATCAAATTGTTTTTTATTTATTCACAATTATGTTCAAAACGTATTACCTAAAATTACCACCAGATGGCAGCAGAAGACCACTCATTGGTTCATTTTGCTTACTAAGCATATTTAAACTTTATAAAATCATTATAATAATGTTGCAAATGACATTTTGTCAATGTTTAGCAATTAATTTGTTCATTTGATTAATGTTTTACAATAATTATTATATTACAATTAAAATAATGCCTGAAAATATGATTTAAAGGGGAAAACCTGGAATAAGCTATTTGTTACCCATCATTAATTTCAAATATCTCTATCTCCAACTAAATGTGCATGTGAGTTAGCACATTTGAAGGCATTAACTTGCAAAATGTGCCCATTAAATGAAAAACAGACAATTAAAATGAAAATGAGCCAATGAGTACTTCTCTGCTGCCACCTGCTGGGCTTAAATAGTCATTTTTTTCATACTATTTACTTATCATGTTCTATAATTCCTATTTAGACATTATAAAGTCACTATTACAATATTTACAATCACATTTGGTCAAAATAATTTATTTCAAATATATCTGCAACAAAATTAATGTTTAAATGAGTTAACATGGAAAATGTGCCTATTACATATTCCTTAAAATTACAAAACCACCAAACATTTAATAAGCATATTTCAAAATGTAAAATACCCATTTTAGCTGTAAATGGGCATTTTCTCTCTATGATTTTAAAGGTTACATTTAATGGCTAAATAAAACACAATAACTTTTTATGCAAATGTGCTTAAATGCCTTAATTGGCTTGAACCCCGATAATTGCTGCTTGCAGCTATATTTATTATTATTAGGGGTTCAAGCACGAAGTGCTGAAACCCTATTGTAATTGTACTGATTTTTATTAGGGGTTCAAGCACGAAGTGCTGAAACCCTATTGTAATTGTACTGATTTTTATTATTAGGGGTTCAAGCACGAAGTGCTGAAACCCTATTGTATTTGTGCTGATTTTTATTATTATTATTATTATTATTATTATTATTATTATTATTATTATTCAGCCGTAAAACGCATCGTGCAGACCAAACTGGAAGGGCTAGAGACTTGAAACTTGGCCAATAGGTACTACAAAAATCGAGGAGAGGTTATCAAATTATGAGCCAGATTGGCCTATAGGTGGCGCTATAGCAATCAATTGCGCGAAACTGCTCATAACTCCTAAACCGTTGATCGTAAAGGTCAAGTTTTTTATATTATTGGAAAGCTGAGCTCATGACGAACAAAATGTATATCTCCGAATTCATTTCCGGTATGCAAATTTTCCCGCCATTTTGAATTTTGTCAAAAATCTACTTTTGCGAACTAGTCCTAGGTTTTTCGCTCAATCGGAACCAAACCAGTAAAGAAATATTATCTGGTGTCTGAATATCAATAATTATCGAAAAAAAGTTGAAATTTCGATTCACAATCGCTAAGGGGCGGAAAATTAATGTTGTAGGAGGAGCCTATTTTACTAAAATGGCTATAACTCAAGAACAAAATGAGATATCTTTACCAAACTTGGTACACATGTGTATAGGTTGAGTCTTTGGTCACGATAAAAACATCGTGACGATTGAACACTTGGTGGCGCTATAACATGAAAAAAACATGAACATGGCTATAACCACCCGACCGCTAGTCCGATTCACTTGAAAATTGGTATGCAGTGTCTTTGTCCAAGGTAACATGTATGTCTATGAGGACATTGGCGTATCTAAAAAAACATGGCCGCCATCGGCCAATGAAGTTTGAGCACCTCTAAGACAAGGTTATCGGAGGCCGATCGAAACGAAACTCAGTGGGCATGTTTGGCTGATGGTCCTAGAGGTCTGTAAGAATTTTGAAAGAAATCGACCACTAGTTGGCACTAACGAGTTTTATGGCTCTGTAATCACGTGGTGTTGCACACATCAACAAATATGCATATCATAATATAGGTATCCTCATGTTGAACAACTTTGCCTCTAAAAGCATTGCTGTCAATCAAATCGTTCATTAAATATTCATCATAATGTTTAAAACCTACTTTTGCGAACTAGTCCCTGGATTTTTGCCCGATCGGAACCAAACCAGTCTAGGACAATTCTCTGGACACTCTAGATCAATAATTATCAAAAAAAAGTTGAACTTTTTCCTTTGGCTGACTATAACAGGGTCATTTAGAAGAGGGGCATAGCAAAATACACTCAATAGCCTATAAATCCTAAAGGAAAACTCAAAACTTCACGTAAATTGTTATGTATATGTGACATAACATGCTGAAGAAGCATGCAAAGTTTCATGGAGATCGGACCATAGGTGGCGCTATAACTGTTAAAAAGCTTTGAAAACCATGTATTCCCTATGGTGAATGGCCTGTAGTGGCTGTAAATGGTATTTTCCATCTCTGTAATCAGGTGGGGTTAAAAACATTCACATAATATGCATATATTATGATAGATCTCCTCATACTGAACAACTTTGCCTCAAGAACCAATACTGTCAATCAAATCGTTATTTAAATATTCACAATTGTGTTAACCTCATTTTGCAAACTAGTCCTAGTGATTTTGTCCGATAGGAACCAAACCACTGCAGTATGATTCTCTGGACTCTCTTGATCAATAGTGGTCAAAAACATGTTGAACTTTACACTTTGGGTAGCTATAACCGGGTCATTTAGAGAATAGGTATGGCAAAACATGTTCAAAAGCCTATTAATCCTGAATGAAAACTCAAAACTTCACGAAAATAGGTGGGCACATGCAGCATGTGACTCTAAAGAAGCATGCACAATTTCATGGAGATCGGGCATTAGATGCCTTTATAACTGTAAAAACAAGTTGCCAATGCATAAATGCCATAATACCTAAAATTACCACCAGATGGCAGCAGAAGACCACTCATTGGTTCATTCTGTAAACTAAGCATATTACAAACTCTAAAAAAACATTATAATAGCATTGCAAATTACATTTTGTCAATGTTTATCAATTAATTTGTTCATTTGATGTATGTTTTTACAATAATTATTATATTAAAATTAAAATAATGCCTCAAAAGATGTTTTAAAGGGGAAAGCTTGGAATAAGCAATTTGTTACCTCTCATTTATTTCAAATATCTATATCTGCAACAAATTGTGCGTGCGTGTGAGCAGGTTTGAAGGCATTAACTTGGAAAATGTGCCATTAAATACAAAAACAGACATTTAAAATGGAAGTGAGCCAATGAGTGGTTATCTGCTGCCACCTGCTGGTCAAAAAAGTAATTTTGTCATAATTCTTAGTAATTTTGTGCTTTAATTCATATTTACAAATGATAAAATCAATTATAATAACATTGCAAATCAGATTTTGTCAAGGTTTACCAATTCATTTGTTTACTTGAGGTATGTTTTTGCAATAATATTACTTTACAATAAGACAATACATTGTTTTCTATGGGAAACCTGGAATAAGAACCTATCATTTATATAAAATATCTATATCTATATACCCTTTTAAAATTAAAGTGAGGCAATGAGTGGTTCTCTGCTGCCACCTGCTGGTCAAAATAGTTATGTCTTAATTCTTAGTAATATTGTTCTTTAATTCATATTTGGACATTATAAAATCCTGATTATAACATTTACAATCACATTTAGTCAAAATAAATTTATTTCAAATATCAATATTTATATTGCAATAAAATGCGTGTGTGTAAGCACATTTAAAGGAGTTCTCATGGAAAATGTGCCATAAAACAAACAGAAATGAAAGTGAGGCAATGAGTGGTTCTCTGCTGCCACCTGCTGGTCAAAATAGTCATTTTGTCATACTACTCACTAATAAGGTTCTATAATTCACATTTAGACTTTATAAAGTAACTATTATAACATTTACAATCACATTTTGTCAGTTTATCACTTCATTTCACCTAAGCTCTGTTTTATCTAATTTACTGCTTAAAGGCCTTAAATGCAAATGGCGTTAAATACTTAAAGGCCTTCATTGCTTGAACCCCGATAAATGCTGCCTGCAGCTTTAATTATTATTATTATTATTATTATTATTATTCTCCGCTAAAACGCATCGTGCAGCCCAAACCGTAAGGGCTGGAACTTTGAAACTTTGTCAGATGGTAGTACACAAATCGAGGAGAGGTTATCAAATTATGAGCCAGATTGGCCTATAGGTGGCGCTATAGCAATCAATTGCGCGAAACTGCTCATAACTCCTAAATCGTATGTCGTAGACTCAAGTGTCTTATATCATTGGAAAGGTGAGTCCATGACGAACAAAATGTATATCTCCGATTTCATTTGCGCCATGATAGATTTTCCGCCATTTTGAATTTTGTCCAAAAACGACTTTTGCAAACTAGTCCTAGGTTTTTTGCTTGATCGGAACCAAACGAGTGCAGAAATGTTCTCTGGAGTCTGACTATCAATAATTATCGAAAAAAAGTTGAAATTTCGATTCACGGTCGCTAAGGGGCGGAAAACGAATGTTGTGGGAGGAGCCTATTTTACTAAAACAGCTATAACTCAAGAAGAAAATGAGATATCTTCACCAAACTTGGTACACATGTGTATGGGCTCAGTCTTTGGTCTCGATAAAAAAATAGCGACGATTGAACACTTGGTGGCGCTATAACACGAAAAAAACTTGAAAATGGCTATAACCACCCGAGCGCTAGTCCGATTGACTTGAAAATTGGTATGCAGTGTCTTGGTCCAAGGTACCATGTATATCTATGAGGATATTGGCGTATCTCAAAAAACATGGCCGCCACAGCCAATTAAATTTGAGCACCTATTAGACAAGGTTAATGGAGGCCGATCGGAACGAAACTCGATGGGCATGTTTGACTCATGGTCCTAGAGGTCTGTAAGAATTTTGAAAGAAATTGGCCTTTCCTATGGACCATAGGTGGCGCTATAACTGTTAAAAACCATATGTTTCCTATGGTAAATTGCCTAAATTGCCTGTAATTTGAGTTTTCCATCTATTATTTCAGTGTTTAAAATCTTGCTAAATAAAACTTGATGTCTTTTGATGCTTGTGTGCTTAAAGGCCTTAAAGGCTTGAACCCCGCTAAATGCTGCTCGCAGCTTTAATTATTATTATTATTAGGGGTTCAAGCATGAAATGCTGAAACCCTATTGTAATTGTAAGGTTTCGTAAAACGCATCGTGCAGGCCAAACCGTAAGGCCTAGAGACATGAAACCTGGCCAGATGGTAGGCCTCAGTTTGGGGACAACCTATCAGAGTATGACCCCGAATGGCCCATAGGTGGCGCTACAGCAACCAAAAGTACAAAATTGCTCATAACTCTTAGACTGTTTGTCCCAGGATCAAGTGTCTTATATCGTTGGAATCCTTGGCTCAAGGCGGACAAAATGGCTATCTCACATTTTGATTTAAGCAGGGAACATTTTCTGCTATGTCGAATTTTGTCCAAAACCTACTTTTGCAAACTAGTCCCTGGTTTTTTGCCCGATCGGAACCAAACCAGTCTAGGACAATTCTCTGGACTCTCTAGATCAATAATTATCGAAAAAAAGTTGAACTTTTGCATTTGGGTGGCTGTAACAGGGTCATTTAGAAAAGGGGTGTGGCAAAATACACTAAAAAGCCTATAAATCCCAAATGAAATCTCAGAACTCCACCAAAATTGATGAGCATATGTGTCAGAACATGGTGAGGAAGCATGCAGAGTTTCATGGAGATCGGACCATAGGTGGCGCTATAACTGGCAAAAAGCCTTCATTCTTATTAGGGGTTCAAGCATGAAATGCTGAAACCCTATTGTAATTGTAAGGTTTCGTAAAACGCATCGTGCAGGCCAAACCGTAAGGCCTAGAGACATGAAACCTGGCCAGATGGTAGGCCTCAGTTTGGGGACAACCTATCAGAGTATGACCCTGAATGGCCCATAGGTGGCGCTACAGCAACCAAAAGTTCAAAATTGCTCATAACTCTTAGACTGTTTGTCCCAGGATCAAGTGTCTTATATCGTTGGAATCCTTGGCTCAAGGCGGACAAAATGGCTATCTCAGATTTTGATTTAAGCAGGGAACATTTTCTGCTATGTCGAATTTTGTCCAAAACCTACTTTTGCAAACTAGTCCCTGGTTTTTTGCCCGATCGGAACCAAACCAGTCTAGGACAATTCTCTGGACTCTCTAGATCAATAATTATCGAAAAAAAGTTGAACTTTTGCATTTGGGTGGCTGTAACAGGGTCATTTAGAAAAGGGGTGTGGCAAAATACACTAAAAAGCCTATAAATCCCAAATGAAATCTCAGAACTCCACCAAAATTGATGAGCATATGTGTCAGAACATGGTGAGGAAGCATGCAGAGTTTCATGGAGATCGGACCATAGGTGGCGCTATAACTGGCAAAAAGCCTTCATTCTTATTAGGGGTTCAAGCATGAAATGCTGAAACCCTATTGTAATTGTAAGGTTTCGTAAAACGCATCGTGCAGGCCAAACCGTAAGGCCTAGAGACATGAAACCTGGCCAGATGGTAGGCCTCAGTTTGGGGACAACCTATCAGAGTATGACCCCGAATGGCCCTTAGCTACAGCAACCAAAAGTTCAAAATTGCTCATAACTCTTAGACTGTTTGTCCCAGGATCAAGTGTCTTATATCGTTGGAATCCTTGGCTCAAGGTGGACAAAATGGCTATCTCAGATTTTGATTTAAGCAGGGAACATTTTCTGCTATGTCGAATTTTGTCCAAAACCTACTTTTGCAAACTAGTCCCTGGTTTTTTGCCCGATCGGAACCAAACCAGTCTAGGACAATTCTCTGGACTCTCTAGATCAATAATTATCGAAAAAAAGTTGAACTTTTGCATTTGGGTGGCTGTAACAGGGTCATTTAGAAAAGGGGTGTGGCAAAATACACTAAAAAGCCTATAAATCCCAAATGAAATCTCAGAACTCCACCAAAATTGATGAGCATATGTGTCAGAACATGGTGAGGAAGCATGCAGAGTTTCATGGAGATCGGACCATAGGTGGCGCTATAACTGGCAAAAAGCCTTCATTCTTATTAGGGGTTCAAGCATGAAATACTGAAACCCTATTGTAATTGTAAGGTTTCGTAAAACGCATCATGCAGGCCAAACCGTAAGGCCTAGAGACATGAAACCTGGCCAGATGGTAGGCCTCAGTTTGGGGACAACCTATCAGAGTATGACCCCGAATGGCCCATAGGTGGCGCTACAGCAACCAAAAGTTCAAAATTGCTCATAACTCTTAGACTGTTTGTCCCAGGATCAAGTGTCTTATATCGTTGGAATCCTTGGCTCAAGGTGGACAAAATGGCTATCTCAGATTTTGATTTAAGCAGGGAACATTTTCTGCTATGTCGAATTTTGTCCAAAACCTACTTTAACGAACTAGTCCCTGGTTTTTTGCCTGATCGGAACCAAACCAGTCTAGGACAATTCTCTGGACTCTTTAGATCAATAATTATTGAAAAAAAGTTGAACTTTTGCATTTGGGTGGCTGTAACAGGGTCATTTAGAAAAGGGGTGTGGCAAAATACACTAAAAAGCCTATAAATCCCAAATGAAATCTCAGAACTCCACCAAAATTGATGAGCATATGTGTCAGAACATGATGAGGAAGAATGCAGAGTTTCATGGAGATCGGACCATAGGTGGCGCTATAACTGGCAAAAAGCCTTCATTCTTATTAGGGGTTCAAGCATGAAATGCTGAAACCCTATTGTAATTGTAAGGTTTCGTAAAACGCATCGTGCAGGCCAAACCATAAGGCCTAGAGACATGAAACCTGGCCAGATGGTAGGCCTCAGTTTGGGGACAACCTATCAGAGTATGACCCCGAATGGCCCTTAGCTACAGCAACCAAAAGTTCAAAATTGCTCATAACTCTTAGACTGTTTGTCCCAGGATCAAGTGTCTTATATCGTTGGAATCCTTGGCTCAAGGTGGACAAAATGGCTATCTCAGATTTTGATTTGAGCAGGGAACATTTTCTGCTATGTCGAATTTTGTCCAAACCTACTTTTACGAACTAGTCCCTGGTTTTTTGCCCGATCGGAACCAAACCAGTCTAGGACAATTCTCTGGACTCTTTAGATCAATAATTATTGAAAAAAAGTTGAACTTTTGCATTTGGGTGGCTGTAACAGGGTCATTTAGAAAAGGGGTGTGGCAAAATACACTAAAAAGCCTATAAATCCCAAATGAAATCTCAGAACTCCACCAAAATTGATGAGCATATGTGTCAGAACATGATGAGGAAGAATGCAGAGTTTCATGGAGATCGGACCATAGGTGGCGCTATAACTGGCAAAAAGCCTTCATTCTTATTAGGGGTTCAAGCATGAAATGCTGAAACCCTATTGTAATTGTAAGGTTTCGTAAAACGCATCGTGCAGGCCAAACCATAAGGCCTAGAGACATGAAACCTGGCCAGATGGTAGGCCTCAGTTTGGGGACAACCTATCAGAGTATGACCCCGAATGGCCCTTAGCTACAGCAACCAAAAGTTCAAAATTGCTCATAACTCTTAGACTGTTTGTCCCAGGATCAAGTGTCTTATATCGTTGGAATCCTTGGCTCAAGGTGGACAAAATGGCTATCTCAGATTTTGATTTAAGCAGGGAACATTTTCTGCTATGTCGAATTTTGTCCAAAACCTACTTTTACGAACTAGTCCCTGGTTTTTTGCCCGATCGGAACCAAACCAGTCTAGGACAATTCTCTGGACTCTTTAGATCAATAATTATTGAAAAAAAGTTGAACTTTTGCATTTGGGTGGCTGTAACAGGGTCATTTAGAAAAGGGGTGTGGCAAAATACACTAAAATGCCTATAAATCCCAAATGAAATCTCAGAACTCCACCAAAATTGATGAGCATATGTGTCAGAACATGATGAGGAAGAATGCAGAGTTTCATGGAGATCGAACCATAGGTGGCGCTATAACTGGCAAAAAGCCTTCATTCTTATTAGGGGTTCAAGCATGAAATGCTGAAACCCTATTGTAATTGTAAGGTTTCGTAAAACGCATCGTGCAGGCCAAACCATAAGGCCTAGAGACATGAAACCTGGCCAGATGGTAGGCCTCAGTTTGGGGACAACCTATCAGAGTATGACCCCGAATG
Source organism: Romanogobio albipinnatus (assembly GCA_023566225.1). Lineage (NCBI taxonomy): Eukaryota > Metazoa > Chordata > Actinopteri > Cypriniformes > Gobionidae > Romanogobio > Romanogobio albipinnatus. The sequence goes on along the minus strand of CM042251.1, from coordinate 12,956,137 downwards.
GCCCTTAGCCACAGCAACCAAAAGTTCAAAATTGCTCATAACTCTTAGAATGTTTGTCCCAGGATCAAGTGTCTTATATCGTTGGAATCCTTGGCTCAAGGCGGACAAAATGGCTATCTCAGATTTTGATTTAAGCAGGGAACATTTTCTGCTATGTCGAATTTTGTCCAAAACCTACTTTTGCGAACTAGTCCCTGGTTTTTTGCCCGATCGGAACCAAACCAGTCTAGGACAATTCTCTGGACTCTCTAGATCAATAATTATCGAAAAAAAGTTGAACTTTTGCATTTGGGTGGCTGTAACAGGGTCATTTAGAAAAGGGGTGTGGCAAAATACACTAAAAAGCCTATAAATCCCAAATGAAATCTCAGAACTCCACCAAAATTGATGAGCATATGTGTCAGAACATGGTGAGGAAGCATGCAGAGTTTCATGGAGATCGGACCATAGGTGGCGCTATAACTGGCAAAAAGCCTTCATTCTTATTAGGGGTTCAAGCATGAAATGCTGAAACCCTATTGTAATTGTAAGGTTTCGTAAAACGCATCGTGCAGGCCAAACCGTAAGGCCTAGAGACATGAAACCTGGCCAGATGGTAGGCCTCAGTTTGGGGACAACCTATCAGAGTATGACCCCGAATGGCCCATAGGTGGCGCTACAGCAACCAAAAGTTCAAAATTGCTCATAACTCTTAGACTGTTTGTCCCAGGATCAAGTGTCTTATATCGTTGGAATCCTTGGCTCAAGGTGGACAAAATGGCTATCTCAGATTTTGATTTAAGCAGGGAACATTTTCTGCTATGTCGAATTTTGTCCAAAACCTACTTTTACGAACTAGTCCCTGGTTTTTTGCCCGATCGGAACCAAACCAGTCTAGGACAATTCTCTGGACTCTTTAGATCAATAATTATTGAAAAAAAGTTGAACTTTTGCATTTGGGTGGCTGTAACAGGGTCATTTAGAAAAGGGGTGTGGCAAAATACACTAAAAAGCCTATAAATCCCAAATGAAATCTCAGAACTCCACCAAAATTGATGAGCATATGTGTCAGAACATGATGAGGAAGAATGCAGAGTTTCATGGAGATCGGACCATAGGTGGCGCTATAACTGGCAAAAAGCCTTCATTCTTATTAGGGGTTCAAGCATGAAATGCTGAAACCCTATTGTAATTGTAAGGTTTCGTAAAACGCATCGTGCAGGCCAAACCATAAGGCCTAGAGACATGAAACCTGGCCAGATGGTAGGCCTCAGTTTGGGGACAACCTATCAGAGTATGACCCCGAATGGCCCTTAGCTACAGCAACCAAAAGTTCAAAATTGCTCATAACTCTTAGACTGTTTGTCCCAGGATCAAGTGTCTTATATCGTTGGAATCCTTGGCTCAAGGTGGACAAAATGGCTATCTCAGATTTTGATTTAAGCAGGGAACATTTTCTGCTATGTCGAATTTTGTCCAAAACCTACTTTTACGAACTAGTCCCTGGTTTTTTGCCCGATCGGAACCAAACCAGTCTAGGACAATTCTCTGGACTCTTTAGATCAATAATTATTGAAAAAAAGTTGAACTTTTGCATTTGGGTGGCTGTAACAGGGTCATTTAGAAAAGGGGTGTGGCAAAATACACTAAAATGCCTATAAATCCCAAATGAAATCTCAGAACTCCACCAAAATTGATGAGCATATGTGTCAGAACATGATGAGGAAGAATGCAGAGTTTCATGGAGATCGAACCATAGGTGGCGCTATAACTGGCAAAAAGCCTTCATTCTTATTAGGGGTTCAAGCATGAAATGCTGAAACCCTATTGTAATTGTAAGGTTTCGTAAAACGCATCGTGCAGGCCAAACCATAAGGCCTAGAGACATGAAACCTGGCCAGATGGTAGGCCTCAGTTTGGGGACAACCTATCAGAGTATGACCCCGAATGGCCCTTAGCTACAGCAACCAAAAGTTCAAAATTGCTCATAACTCTTAGACTGTTTGTCCCAGGATCAAGTGTCTTATATCGTTGGAATCCTTGGCTCAAGGCGGACAAAATGGCTATCTCAGATTTTGATTTAAGCAGGGAACATTTTCTGCTATGTCGAATTTTGTCCAAAACCTACTTTTGCGAACTAGTCCCTGGTTTTTTGCCCGATCGGAACCAAACCAGTCTAGGACAATTCTCTGAACTCTCTAGATCAATAATTATCGAAAAAAAGTTGAACTTTTGCATTTGGGTGGCTGTAACAGGGTCATTTAGAAAAGGGGTGTGGCAAAATACACTAAAAAGCCTATAAATCCCAAATGAAATCTCAGAACTCCACCAAAATTGATGAGCATATGTGTCAGAACATGGTGAGGAAGCATGCAGAGTTTCATGGAGATCGGACCATAGGTGGCGCTATAACTGGCAAAAAGCCTTCATTCTTATTAGGGGTTCAAGCATGAAATGCTGAAACCCTATTGTAATTGTAAGGTTTCGTAAAACGCATCGTGCAGGCCAAACCGTAAGGCCTAGAGACATGAAACCTGGCCAGATGGTAGGCCTCAGTTTGGGGACAACCTATCAGAGTATGACCCCGAATGGCCCATAGGTGGCGCTACAGCAACCAAAAGTTCAAAATTGCTCATAACTCTTAGACTGTTTGTCCCAGGATCAAGTGTCTTATATCGTTGGAATCCTTGGCTCAAGGTGGACAAAATGGCTATCTCAGATTTTGATTTAAGCAGGGAACATTTTCTGCTATGTCGAATTTTGTCCAAAACCTACTTTTACGAACTAGTCCCTGGTTTTTTGCCCGATCGGAACCAAACCAGTCTAGGACAATTCTCTGGACTCTTTAGATCAATAATTATTGAAAAAAAGTTGAACTTTTGCATTTGGGTGGCTGTAACAGGGTCATTTAGAAAAGGGGTGTGGCAAAATACACTAAAAAGCCTATAAATCCCAAATGAAATCTCAGAACTCCACCAAAATTGATGAGCATATGTGTCAGAACATGATGAGGAAGAATGCAGAGTTTCATGGAGATCGGACCATAGGTGGCGCTATAACTGGCAAAAAGCCTTCATTCTTATTAGGGGTTCAAGCATGAAATGCTGAAACCCTATTGTAATTGTAAGGTTTCGTAAAACGCATCGTGCAGGCCAAACCATAAGGCCTAGAGACATGAAACCTGGCCAGATGGTAGGCCTCAGTTTGGGGACAACCTATCAGAGTATGACCCCGAATGGCCCTTAGCTACAGCAACCAAAAGTTCAAAATTGCTCATAACTCTTAGACTGTTTGTCCCAGGATCAAGTGTCTTATATCGTTGGAATCCTTGGCTCAAGGCGGACAAAATGGCTATCTCAGATTTTGATTTAAGCAGGGAACATTTTCTGCTATGTCGAATTTTGTCCAAAACCTACTTTTGCGAACTAGTCCCTGGTTTTTTGCCCGATCGGAACCAAACCAGTCTAGGACAATTCTCTGGACTCTCTAGATCAATAATTATTGAAAAAAAGTTGAACTTTTGCATTTGGGTGGCTGTAACAGGGTCATTTAGAAAAGGGGTGTGGCAAAATACACTAAAAAGCCTATAAATCCCAAATGAAATCTCAGAACTCCACCAAAATTGATGAGCATATGTGTCAGAACATGATGAGGAATAATGCAGAGTTTCATGGAGATCGGACCATAGGTGGCGCTATAACTGGCAAAAAGCCTTCATTCTTATTAGGGGTTCAAGCATGAAATGCTGAAACCCTATTGTAATTGTAAGGTTTCGTAAAACGCATCGTGCAGGCCAAACCGTAAGGCCTAGAGACATGAAACCTGGCCAGATGGTAGGCCTCAGTTTGGGGACAACCTATCAGAGTATGACCCCGAATGGCCCATAGGTGGCGCTACAGCAACCAAAAGTTCAAAATTGCTCATAACTCTTAGACTGTTTGTCCCAGGATCAAGTGTCTTATATCGTTGGAATCCTTGGCTCAAGGCGGACAAAATGGCTATCTCAGATTTTGATTTAAGCAGGGAACATTTTCTGCTATGTCGAATTTTGTCCAAAACCTACTTTTGCGAACTAGTCCCTGGTTTTTTGCCCGATCGGAACCAAACCAGTCTAGGACAATTCTCTGGACTCTCTAGATCAATAATTATTGAAAAAAAGTTGAACTTTTGCATTTGGGTGGCTGTAACAGGGTCATTTAGAAAAGGGGTGTGGCAAAATACACTAAAAAGCCTATAAATCCCAAATGAAATCTCAGAACTCCACCAAAATTGATGAGCATATGTGTCAGAACATGGTGAGGAAGCATGCAGAGTTTCATGGAGATCGGACCATAGGTGGCGCTATAACTGGCAAAAAGCCTTCATTCTTATTAGGGGTTCAAGCATGAAATACTGAAACCCTATTGTAATTGTAAGGTTTCGTAAAACGCATCATGCAGGCCAAACCGTAAGGCCTAGAGACATGAAACCTGGCCAGATGGTAGGCCTCAGTTTGGGGACAACCTATCAGAGTATGACCCCGAATGGCCCATAGGTGGCGCTACAGCAACCAAAAGTTCAAAATTGCTCATAACTCTTAGACTGTTTGTCCCAGGATCAAGTGTCTTATATCGTTGGAATCCTTGGCTCAAGGTGGACAAAATGGCTATCTCAGATTTTGATTTAAGCAGGGAACATTTTCTGCTATGTCGAATTTTGTCCAAAACCTACTTTAACGAACTAGTCCCTGGTTTTTTGCCTGATCGGAACCAAACCAGTCTAGGACAATTCTCTGGACTCTTTAGATCAATAATTATTGAAAAAAAGTTGAACTTTTGCATTTGGGTGGCTGTAACAGGGTCATTTAGAAAAGGGGTGTGGCAAAATACACTAAAAAGCCTATAAATCCCAAATGAAATCTCAGAACTCCACCAAAATTGATGAGCATATGTGTCAGAACATGATGAGGAAGAATGCAGAGTTTCATGGAGATCGGACCATAGGTGGCGCTATAACTGGCAAAAAGCCTTCATTCTTATTAGGGGTTCAAGCATGAAATGCTGAAACCCTATTGTAATTGTAAGGTTTCATAAAACGCATCGTGCAGGCCAAACCATAAGGCCTAGAGACATGAAACCTGGCCAGATGGTAGGCCTCAGTTTGGGGACAACCTATCAGAGTATGACCCCGAATGGCCCTTAGCTACAGCAACCAAAAGTTCAAAATTGCTCATAACTCTTAGACTGTTTGTCCCAGGATCAAGTGTCTTATATCGTTGGAATCCTTGGCTCAAGGTGGACAAAATGGCTATCTCAGATTTTGATTTAAGCAGGGAACATTTTCTGCTATGTCGAATTTTGTCCAAAACCTACTTTTACGAACTAGTCCCTGGTTTTTTGCCCGATCGGAACCAAACCAGTCTAGGACAATTCTCTGGACTCTTTAGATCAATAATTATTGAAAAAAAGTTGAACTTTTGCATTTGGGTGGCTGTAACAGGGTCATTTCACTTTTACACTTTCACGCGGACCTTCACTTTTAACTCCGGTAACGCGGAGGAGCATAAACAAGCAAGTTATGCCCTCCGGAAAACCATCAGAGCAGCAAAACGGCAGTACAGGGACAAGATTGAAGGACAGTTCAACACCACCGACTCCAGAAGCATGTGGAGGGGAATTAACACCATCACGGACTATAAAGGGAACACAAACTCCACCGTGAACACCGCTGCCTCTCTCCCGGACGAGCTAAACACCTTCTATGCTCGTTTTGAGGGAACTAACACCGCCCTCGCGGAGAGAGCGCTCGCGGCTGAAGATACAGAGGTTAGTGCACTCTTCGTATCTGTCGCGGATGTAACCCGATCCTTCCGGCGGGTGAACGTCCGTAAAGCTGCGGGTCCAGACGGCATTCCCGGCCGTGTGATCAGAGCGTGCGCGCACCAACTGGCTGGAGTCTTCACGGACATTTTTAACCTGTCCCTCTCCCTGTCTGTGGTCCCCACATGCTTCAAAACGTCCACCATTGTGCCTGTACCTAAGCAGTCAAAAACCACCTGCTTAAACGACTGGCGTCCTGTTGCTCTGACCCCCATCATCAGCAAATGCTTTGAAAGACTAGTCAGAAACCATATCTGCTCTGTTCTCCCCCCCTCACTGGACCCACTGCAGTTTGCATACCGCACAAACCGCTCCACTGACGATGCCATTTCATCCACTATACACACTGCTCTCTCCCACCTGGAAAAGAGGAACACGTATGTGAGAATGCTGTTTGTGGACTACAGCTCAGCATTCAACACCATTGTGCCCTCCATACTTGACGGGAAACTCCGGGCTCTAGGCTTAAACAGCCTGTTATGCAGCTGGATCCTGGACTTCCTGTCAAACAGACGCCAGGTGGTCAGAATGGGCAGTAACATCTCCTCATCACTGACTCTCAACACTGGAGCCCCTCAGGGTTGTGTTCTCAGCCCACTCCTGTACTCTTTGTACACACATGACTGTGTGGCAACCCACAGCTCCAACACCATCATCAAGTTTGCTGACGATACGACGGTGGTAGGTCTTATCACCGACAATGATGAAACGGCCTACAGAGAGGAGGTGCACACTCTGACACGGTGGTGTCAGGAGCACAACCTCTCCCTCAACGTCAGCAAGACCAAGGAGCTGGTGGTCGACTTCAGGAGGAATGAGAGAGAACACCGCCCCATCACCATCGATGGAGCACCAGTGGAGAGAGTCAGCAGCTTCAAGTTCCTCGGTGTCCACATCACAGAGGAACTCTCATGGTCCGTCCACTCCGAGGCCGTTGTGAAGAAGGCTCATCAGCGCCTTTTCTTCCTGCGACGGCTGAGGAGGTTTGGAATGAACCGCCACATCCTCACACGTTTCTACACCTGCACCATAGAGAGCCTGCTGACTGGCTGCATCACCACCTGGTACGGCAACAGTACCGCCCGCAGCCGCAAGGCCCTGCAAAGGGTAGTGCGCACGGCCAGCTGCATCATCGGAGGTGAGCTTCCCTCCCTCCAGGACATTTACGCCAGGCGATGTGTGAAGAGAGCTCAGAGGATCATCAGAGACTCTAGCCACCCGAACCATGGACTGCTCTCACTGCTGCCATCAGGCAGACGGTACCGCAGCATCAGAACACGCACCAGCCGACTCCAGAACAGCTTCTTCCCACAAGCAATCAGACTACTTAACTCCTGATCCATCAGGATCATAACACACACTGGACAGAATATCACTCAGCACAACCCACTGTAGATACACACACATTATATACACATTTATTTATCATATAGCACCTATTGCACTTTGGATTTCAATTTTCAATCTGTGAATAATATTTTATACTATACATTGTATATTATTATTATTATTATAGCGTAATGTATATTGTTTAGTGTATGTTTAGTGTATATTGTTTAAAGTATATGTATATTGTTTAAAGCTGTGAGAACTAAACTCACATTGTGCAAATTATTTATTGTTTATTGTAGAGTTTACTGTGCTGTGAGTAATTGTGTGCGCATCAGATGTGTAATCTGATGCTGCTTTAAATGTTGTACATGTCATGTCATGACTGCTATGTTGCTCGGAACTGCACCTAAGAATTTCACCTACTGTTGCACTTGTGCATATGTAGAGTGACAAATAAAGTGATTTGATTTGATTTGATTTGATTTAGAAAAGGGGTGTGGCAAAATACACTAAAAAGCCTATAAATCCCAAATGAAATCTCAGAACTCCACCAAAATTGATGAGCATATGTGTCAGAACATGATGAGGAAGAATGCAGAGTTTCATGGAGATCGGACCATAGGTGGCGCTATAACTGGCAAAAAGCCTTCATTCTTATTAGGGGTTCAAGCATGAAATGCTGAAACCCTATTGTAATTGTAAGGTTTCGTAAAACGCATCGTGCAGGCCAAACCATAAGGCCTAGAGACATGAAACCTGGCCAGATGGTAGGCCTCAGTTTGGGGACAACCTATCAGAGTATGACCCCGAATGGCCCTTAGCTACAGCAACCAAAAGTTCAAAATTGCTCATAACTCTTAGACTGTTTGTCCCAGGATCAAGTGTCTTATATCGTTGGAATCCTTGGCTCAAGGTGGACAAAATGGCTATCTCAGATTTTGATTTAAGCAGGGAACATTTTCTGCTATGTCGAATTTTGTCCAAAACCTACTTTTACGAACTAGTCCCTGGTTTTTTGCCCGATCGGAACCAAACCAGTCTAGGACAATTCTCTGGACTCTTTAGATCAATAATTATTGAAAAAAAGTTGAACTTTTGCATTTGGGTGGCTGTAACAGGGTCATTTAGAAAAGGGGTGTGGCAAAATACACTAAAAAGCCTATAAATCCCAAATGAAATCTCAGAACTCCACCAAAATTGATGAGCATATGTGTCAGAACATGATGAGGAAGAATGCAGAGTTTCATGGAGATCGGACCATAGGTGGCGCTATAACTGGCAAAAAGCCTTCATTCTTATTAGGGGTTCAAGCATGAAATGCTGAAACCCTATTGTAATTGTAAGGTTTCGTAAAACGCATCGTGCAGGCCAAACCATAAGGCCTAGAGACATGAAACCTGGCCAGATGGTAGGCCTCAGTTTGGGGACAACCTATCAGAGTATGACCCCGAATGGCCCTTAGCTACAGCAACCAAAAGTTCAAAATTGCTCATAACTCTTAGACTGTTTGTCCCAGGATCAAGTGTCTTATATCGTTGGAATCCTTGGCTCAAGGCGGACAAAATGGCTATCTCAGATTTTGATTTAAGCAGGGAACATTTTCTGCTATGTCGAATTTTGTCCAAAACCTACTTTTGCGAACTAGTCCCTGGTTTTTTGCCCGATCGGAACCAAACCAGTCTAGGACAATTCTCTGGACTCTCTAGATCAATAATTATCGAAAAAAAGTTGAACTTTTGCATTTGGGTGGCTGTAACAGGGTCATTTAGAAAAGGGGTGTGGCAAAATACACTAAAAAGCCTATAAATCCCAAATGAAATCTCAGAACTCCACCAAAATTGATGAGCATATGTGCCAGAACATGATGAGGAAGAATGCAGAGTTTCATGGAGATCGGACCATAGGTGGCGCTATAACTGGCAAAAAGCCTTCATTCTTATTAGGGGTTCAAGCATGAAATGCTGAAACCCTATTGTAATTGTAAGGTTTCGTAAAACGCATCGTGCAGGCCAAACCGTAAGGCCTAGAGACATGAAACCTGGCCAGATGGTAGGCCTCAGTTTGGGGACAACCTATCAGAGTATGACCCCGAATGGCCCATAGGTGGCGCTACAGCAACCAAAAGTTCAAAATTGCTCATAACTCTTAGACTGTTTGTCCCAGGATCAAGTGTCTTATATCGTTGGAATCCGTGGCTCAAGACGGACAAAATGGCTATCTCCGATTTGCTCGCCCTTCAGGCGCCAATTTCGAGTAAATTGCAGTTTTTTAAAAAACCTATTTTTGCTGACTTCTCCTAGGTTTTTGGCCCGATTGGAACCAAACCACCGCAAGACTATTCTCTGGAGTCCGCCAATCAATAATGATCCAAAAAATTCAAATTTTCAGTTAACGGTCGATAAGGGGAACCAAAATCTTTGATGGCACCAGGGCCATTTTTACTAAAATGATTATACATTGTGAACAGATTTTTTTTGCTAACCTTGGGATACATCTTCGTGATACAACCTTGGGATACATCTTCGTGAGCTCAATCTGAGATCACTTTAAAAAAATCGCAACAATTGGCCTCTAGATGGCACTATAAAACGGTTATAACTTGTGAACGGAAAGAGATATTTTCGCAAAACTTGGGACACGTGTTTATGAGCTCATTTTTAGGTCACGTGAATAAAAATCATGACAATTGGCCACTTGGTGGCGCTATAAAATGGTTATAACTTGTGAATGGAAACAGATATTTTCGCTAAATTTGGGACACATGTTCATAAGCTCAATTTGAGTTGACATGAAAAAAATCGTGACAATTGGCCACTTGGTGGCGCTATAACAGTGAAAAAAATCATAAAAATAGCTATAAGGGCACCCAACCGTTAGTCTACTGAAAATTGGCATGCAGTGTCTTTGTCCAGTGTGCCATGATAGTCTATGAGAACATTGGTGTATCTCAAAAAACTCAGTATACGTCATTGGCACAATGCCTTGAAGGAGCCTTAGAAGTTTCAAGCCCGTGTTTTTTTCACAGGAGTGACCTCCTAAGAATCCTTGCCGAGTCTAACAATACCAAACATGCCAGGTTTCGCCTTATGGTTTTTGTAAGTGTCATTTAGAGCTTTAAAAATTGTGTTTATCTTCAAAGCCGTTAGTCAAATTGAGACAACAACAAAAAAACAAAGGAAATTTGAAAACATAGGTAAATAGCTAAACAATAATGCCAAAATGTTAAAATTATGATAGGAACTGACAAAAAAATATATTAAATCCAATCAATTTCACCCATGGATCATTTTGATGCTCTCACATGTTTGAAACGAACAATGATGGATTGTGATGAAATTTGTTTTGAATTGGGACTGGGGCCCGCCTTGATAATCCTACTTAAGGGCCCGGTGTTGGCTCGTTCGTTACGCCACTGAATATAATTGTCTAAACTCCTTATTAAAATTACATATTTACAACAAATCTGACACATATATACAGTATGGGCACACTTTGAGTACTACTAATAAAAGTGGTGGAGATCAGGCAAGACTATAAGAAGACTCAGGCAAAAGGTGCTATAACTGTAAAAACGCTTTAAAACCATATATTTCCTATGGTAAACTGCCTGTATAGGCTGTAAATTGACATTTTCATCTATGATGGCAGTTGTTAAATGCTTGCTAAATAAAACGTAATGTCTTTTGATGCTTGTGTGCTTAAAGGCCTTAAAGGCCTTAACTGCTTGAACCCCGATAAATGCTGCTTGCAGCTTTAATTTTTAGGGGTTCAAGCACGAAGTGCTGAAACCCTATTGTATTTGTGCTGATTTTTATTATTATTATTAGGGGTTCAAGCACGAAGTGCTGAAACCCTATTGTAATTGTACTGATTTTTATTATTATTATTATTATTATTATTATTCTCCGCTAAAACGCATCGTGCAGCCCAAACCGTAAGGGCTGGAACTTTGAAACTTTGTCAGATGGTAGTACACAAAACGAGGAGAGGTTATCAAATTATGAGCCAGATTGGCCTATAGGTGGCGCTATAGCAATCAATTGCGCGAAACGGCTCATAACTCCTAAACCGTATGTCGTAGACTCAAGTGTCTTATATCATTGGAAAGGTGAGTCCATGACGAACAAAACGTATATCTCCGATTTCATTTGCGCCATGATAGATTTTCCGCCATTTTGAATTTTGTCCAAAAACTACTTTTGCGAACTAGTCCTAGGTTTTTTGCTTGATCGGAACCAAACCAGTGCAGAAATGTTCTCTGGAATCTGAATATCAATAATTATCGAAAAAAAGTTGAAATTTCGATTCACGTTCGCTAAGGGGCGGAAAACGAATGTTGTGGGAGGAGCCTATTTTACTAAAACAGCTATAACTCAAGAACAAAATGAGATATCTTCACCAAACATGGTACACATGTGTATGGGCTCAGTATTTGGTCTCGATAAAAAAATAGCGACGATTGAACACTTGGTGGCGCTATAACACGATAAAAACATGAAAATGGCTATAACCTGCCGAGCGCTAGTCCGATTGACTTGAAAATTGGTATGCAGTGTCTTGGTCCAAGGTCCCATGTATGTCTATGAGGACATTGGCGTATCTCAAAAATCATGGCCGCCACAGCCAATTAAATTTAAGCACCTATTAGACAAGGTTAACGGAGGCCAATCGGAACGAAACTCGATGGGCATGTTTGACTCATAGCCCTAGAGGTCTGTAAGAATTTTGAAACAAATCGGCCACTAGTTGGCGCTAATGAGTTTTATGGCTCTGTAATCACGTGGTGTTGCACACATCCACAAAATATGCATATCATTTGATAGATCTCTTCATATTGAACAACTTTGCCTCTAGAACCATTGCTGTCAATCAAATCGTTCAATAAATATTTGCAATTATGTTAAAAACCTACTTTTACAAACTAGTCCCTGGTTTTTTGCCCGATCGGAACCAAACCAGTCTAGAACAATTCTCTGGACTCTCCAGATCAATAATTATCAAAAAAAGTTCAACTTTTGCATTTAGATGGCTATAAAAGGATCATTTAGAAGAGGGATGTAGCAAAATACACTCAATAGCCTATAAATCTTAAAGGAAAACTCAAAACGTCACAAATATTGTTATGTATATGTGACATAGCATGCTGAAGAAGCATGCAAAGTTTCATGGAGATCGGACCATAGGTGGCGCTAAAACTGTTAAAAAGCTTTGAAAACCATGTATTCCCTATGGTGAATTGCCTGTATTGGCTGTAAATTGTATTTTCCATCTCTCTATTCAATGAATGTTCAGATCTACTTAAAAACAAGTCAGAACATGTATCCTATGCCTCTAAACAAGCATGAAAAATTTCAGACAGTTCGGACAATATTTGCCTCTATAAAAGTTAAAAAATGTTAACATTACAGAGTTCTGGTATATTAAGCCAATAAGTGGTTGTTTGCTGCCCCCCGCTGTTCATTTTATTGTACTACACACAAAATAATATTATTCTGCAGTAAAACACATCGTGCAGCCCAAACCGTAAGGGCTAGAGACTTGAAACTTGGCCAATAGGTAGTACAAACAGAGAGGAGAGGTTATCAAATTATGAGCCAGATTGGCCTATAGGTGGCGCTATAGCAATCAATTGCGCGAAACTGCTCATAACTCCTAAACCGTATGTCGTAGACTCAAGTGTCTTATATCATTGGAAAGGTGAGTCCATGACGAACAAAACGTATATCTCCGATTTTATTTGCGCCATGATAGATTTTCCGCCATTTTGAATTTTGTCAAAAAACTACTTTTGCGAACTAGTCCCTGGATTTTTGCCCGATTGGAATCAAACCAGTGCAGAAATGTTCTCTGGAGTCTGAATATCAATAATTATCGAAAAAAAGTTGAAATTTCGATTCACGTTCGCTAAGGGGCGGAAAACGAATGTTGTGGGAGGAGCCTATTTTACTAAAATGGCTATAAATCAAGAAAGAAATGAGATATCTTCACCACACTTGGCACACATGTGTATGGGCTCAGTCTTTGGTCAGGATAAAGAAATCGCGATGATTGAACACTTGGTGGCGCTATAACATGAAAAAAACATGAAAATGGCTATAACTACCCGACCGCTAGTCCGATTGACTTGAAAATTGGTATGCAGTGTCTTGGTCCAAGGTCCCATGTATGTCTATGAGGACATTGGCCTATCTCAAAAAACATTGCCGCCACAGCCAATTAAATTATTTCAGTGTTTAAAATCTTGCTAAATAAAACTTGATGTCTTTTGATGCTTGTGTGCTTAAAGGCCTTAAAGGCTTGAACCCCGCTAAATGCTGCTCGCAGCTTTAATTATTATTATTATTATTATTATTCAGCCGTAAAACGCATCGTGCAGACCAAACTGTAAGGGCTAGAGACTTGAAACTTGGCCAATAGGTAGTACAAAAATCGAGGAGAGGTTATCAAATTATGAGCCACATTGGCCTATAGGTGGCGCTATAGCAATCAATTGCGCGAAACTGCTCATAACTCCTAGACCGTATGTCGTAGACTCAAGTGTCTTATATCATTGGAAAGGTGAGTCCATGACGAACAAAACGTATATCTCCGATTTCATTTCCGCCATGATAGATTTTCCGCCATTTTGAATTTTGTTAAAAAACTACTTTTGCAAACTAGTCCCTGGATTTTAGCTCGATCGGAACCAAACCAGTACAGAAATGTTCTCTGGAGTCTGAATATCAATAATCATTGAAAAAAAGTAATAATTTCGATTCACGGTTATTAAGGGGCGTAATAATAGACGTTCAGGGCGGAGCCTATTTTACTAAAAAGGTTATAACTCAAGATTACAATGAGATATCTTCACCAAACTTGGTACACATGTGTAAGGGCTCAATCTTTGGTCACAATAAAAAAAATGCGATGATTGAACACTTGGTGGCGCTATAACACGAAAAAAACATGAAAAGGGCTATAACCACCCGACCGCTAGTCCGATTGACTTGAAAATTGGTATGCAGTGTCTTGGTCCAAGGTACCAAGTACGTCTATGAGCACATTGGCGTATCTCAAAAAACATGGCCGCCACAGCCAATTAAATTTGAGCACCTATTAGACAAGGTTAATGGAGGCCGATCAGAACGAAACTCGATGGGTATGTTTGACTTATGGCCCTAGAGGTCTGTAAGAATTTTGAAAGAAATCGGCCACTAGTTGGCGCTAACGAGTTTTATGGCTCTGTGATCACGTGGTGTTGCACACATCCCCAAAATGTGCATATCATTTGATAGATCTCCTCATACTGAACAACTTTGCCTCTTGAACTATTGCTGTCAATCAAATCGTTCATTAAATATTTGTGATTATGTTTAAAACCTACTTTTGCGAACTAGTCCCTGGATTTTTCATTGATCGGAACCAAACCAGTCTAGGAAAATTCTCTGGACTCTCTAGATCAATAATTATTGAAAAAAAGTTGAACTTTTGCATTTGGATGGCTAAAACAGGGTCATTTAGAAGAGGGGCGTGGCAAAATACACTCAAAAGCCTATAAATCCTAAAGGAAAACTCAAAACTTCACGAAAATTGTTATGTATATGTAACATAACATGCTGAAGAAGCATGCAAAGTTTCATGGAGATCGGACCATAGGTGGCGCTATAACTGTTAAAAAGCTTTGAAAACCATGTATTCCCTATGGTGAATTGCCTGTATTGGCTGTAAATGGTATTTTCCATCTCTGTAATCAGGTGGGGTAAAAAACATCCACATAATATGCAGAAATTATGATAGATCTCCTCATACTGAACAACTTTGCCTCAAGAACCAATACTGTCAATCAAATTGTTATTTATTTATTCACAATTATGTTCAAAACGTATTACCTAAAATTACCACCAGATGGCAGCAGAAGACCACTCATTGGTTCATTCTGCTTACTAAGCATATTTAAACTTTATAAAATCATTATAATAATGTTGCAAATGACATTTTGTCAATGTTTAGCAATTAATTTGTTCATTTGATTAATGTTTTACAATAATTATTATATTACAATTAAAATAATGCCTGAAAATATGTTTTAAAGGGGAAAACCTGGAATAAGCTATTTGTTACCCATCATTAATTTCAAATATCTATATCTCCAACAAAATGTGCATTTGAGTTAAGCACGTTTGAAGACATTAACTTGGAAAATGTGCCCATTAAATGAAAAACAGACAAAATGAAAATGAGCCAATGAGTGGTTCTCTGCTGCCACCTGCTGGGCTTAAATAGTCATTTTGTCATACTATTTACTTATCATGTACTATTATTCCTATTTAGACATTATAAAGTCACTATTACAATATTTACAATCACATTTAGTCAAAATAATTTATTTCAAATATATCTGCAACAAAAATAAAGTTTAAATGAGTTAACATGGAAAATGTGTTTATTACATGTTCCCTACAATTGCCACAAAACCACCAGCAGAGGACCACTCATTGGCCCATTCTGCTCACTAATAAAGTTGAATATATGAATTGTATAAAATCACATTTTGTTAAGGTTTACCACTTCATTTGTACTGACATATCACATCAATGCTAGCAATGTTGTTAAATCATGCTAATACTAATAATAGTAAATCATGGTAATCTATGGTAAATCATGGTAAAATATGGTAAATGATGCTATAATCATAATTAACTATGGTTAATCATACTAGAAAGTGATATATCATGGTAATTCATGCTACACATATCTGCTTACATTTTATCATTTATTCAAAATAATTATTTAAAATAGAGATCAAACCACAAGTGGGACTATAACTGTTAAACATTTAATAAGCATATTTGAAAAGGTAAAATACCGGTATTAGCTGTAAATGGCATTTTCTCTCTATGATTTTAAAGGTTACATTTGATGGCTAAATAAAACATAATAACTTTTTATGCAAATGTGCTTAAATGCCTTAAGTGGCTTGAACCCCGATAATTGCTGCTTGCAGCTATATTTATTATTATTATTATTATTATTATTATTCAGACCTAAAACGCATCGTGCAGCCCAAACCGTAAGGGCTAGAGACTTGAAAGTTGGCCAATAGGTAGTACAAAAATCGAGGAGAGGTTATCAAATTATGAGCCAGATTGGCCTATAGGTGGCGCTATAGCAATCAATTGCGCAAAACTGCTCATAACTCCTAAACCGTATGTCGTAGACTCAAGTGTCTTATATCATTGGAAAGGTGAGTCCATGACGAACATAACGTATATCTCCGATTTTATTTGCGCCATGATAGATTTTCCGCCATTTTGAATTTTGTCAAAAAACTACTTTTGCGAACTAGTCCTAGGTTTTTCGCTTGATCGGAACCAAACCAGTGCAGAAATGTTCTCTGGAATCTGAATATCAATAATTATCGAAAAAAACTTGAAATTTCGATTCACGGTCGCTAAGGGGCGGAAAACGACTGTTGTGGGAGGAGCCTATTTTATTAAAACAGCTATAACTCAAGAACAAAATGAGATATCTTCACCAAACTTGGTAGACATGTGTATGGGCTCAGTTTTTGGTCTCGATAAAAAAATAGCGATGATTGAACACTTGGTGGCGCTATAACACGAAAAAAACATGAAAATGGCTATAACCACCCGAGCGCTAGTCCGATTGACTTGAAAATTGGTATGCAGTGTCTTGGTCCAAGGTGCCATGTATATCTATGAGGATATTGGCGTATCTCAAAAAACATGGCCGCCACAGCCAATTAAATTTGAGCACCTATTAGACAAGGTTAATGGAGGCCAATCAGAACGAAACTCGATGGGCATGTTTGACTCATGGCCCTAGAGGTCTGTAAGAATTTTGAAACAAATCGGCCACTAGTTGGCGCTAATGAGTTTTATGGCTCTGTAATCACGTGGTGTTGCACACATCCACAAAATATACATATCATTTGATAGATCTCTTCATATTGAACAACTTTGCCTCTAAAACCATTGCTGTCAATCAAATCGTTCATTAAATATTTGCAATTATGTTAAAAACCTACTTTCGCGAACTAGTCCCTGGTTTTTTGCCCGATCGGAACCAAACAAGTCTAGAACAAATCTCTGGACTCTCTAGGTTAATAATTATCGAAAAAAAGTTGAACTTTTGCATTTAGATGGCTATAAAAGGATTATTTAGAAGAGGGATTTAGCAAAATACACTCAATAGCCTATAAATCTTAAAGGAAAACTCAAAACGTCACAAATATTGTTATGTATATGTGACATAACATGCTGAAGAAGCATGCAAAGTTTCATGGAGATCGGACCATAGGTGGCGCTAAAACTGTTAAAAAGCTTTGAAAACCATGTATTCCCTATGGTGAATTGCCTGTATTGGCTGTAAATTGTATTTTCCATCTCTCTATTCAATGAATGTTCAGATCTACTTAAAAACAAGTCAGAACATGTATCCTATGCCTCTAAACAAGCATGAAAAATTTCAGACAGATCGGACAATATTTGCCTCTATAAAAGTTAAAAAATGTTAAAATTACAGAGTTCATTTGATAATAATGGTATATTAAGCCAATAAGTGGTCGTTTCCTGCCCCCCGCTGTTCATTTTATTGTACTACACACAAAATAATATTATTCTGCAGTAAAACACATCGTGCAGCCCAAACCGTAAGGGCTAGAGACTTGAAACTTGGGCAATAGGTAGTACAAACATAGAGGAGAGGTTATCAAATTATGAGCCAGATTGGCCTATAGGTGGCGCTATAGCAATCAATTGCGCGAAACTGCTCATAACTCCTAAACCGTATGTCGTAGACTCAAGTGTCTTATATCATTGGAAAGGTGAGTCCATGACGAACAAAAAGTATATCTCCGATTTCATTTGCGCCATGATAGATTTTCCGCCATTTTGAATTTTGTTAAAAAACTACTTTTGCAAACTAGTCCTAGGTTTCTTGCTTGATCGGAACCAAACCAGTGCAGAAATGTTCTCTGGAGTCTGAATATCAATAATAATCGAAAAAAAGTTTAAATTTCTATTCACGGTCGCTAAGGGGCGGAAAACGACTGTTGTGGGAGGAGCCTATTTTACTAAAATGGCTATAACTCAAGAAAGAAATGAGCTGTCTTCACCAAACTTGGTACACATGTGTATGGTCTGAGTCTTTGGTCACGATAAAAAAATCGCGACGATTGAACACTTGGTGGCGCTATAACACAAAAAAAAACATAAAAATGGCTATAACTACCCGACCGCTAGTCCGATTGACTTGAAAATTGGTATGCAGTGTCTTGGCCCAAGGTCCCATGTATGTCTATGAGGACATTGGCCTATCTCAAAAAACATTGCCGCCACAACCAATTAAATTATTTCAGTGTTTAAAATCTTGCTAAATAAAACTTAATGTATTTTGATGCTTGTGTGCTTAAAGGCCTTAAAGGCTTGAACCCCGCTAAATGCTGCTTGCAGCTTTAATTATTATTATTATTATTATTCTGCCGTAAAACGCATCGTGCAGCCCAAACCGTAAGGGCTAGAGACTTGAAACTTGGCCAATAGATAGTAGAAAAATCGAGGAGAGGTTATCAAATTATGAGCCAGATTGGCCTATAGGTGGCGCTATAGCAATCAATTGCGCAAAACTGCTCATAACTCCTAAACCGTATATCGTAGACTCAAGTGTCTTATATCATTGGAAAGGTGAGTCCATGACGGACAAAATGTATATCTCCGATTTCATTTGCGCCATAATAGATTTTCCGCCATTTTGAATTTTGTCAAAAAACTACTTTTGCAAACTAGTCCTAGGTTTTTCGCTTGATCGAAACCAAACCAGTGCAGAAATGTTCTCTGGAGGCTGAATATCAATAATTATCGAAATAAAGTTGAAATTTCGATTCACGGTCGCTATGGGGCGGAAAACCAATGTTGTGGGAGGAGCCTATTTTACTAAAACAGCTATAACTCAAGAACAAAATGAGATATCATCACCAAACTTGGTACACATGTGTATGGGCTGAGTATGTGGTCTCGATAAAAAAATAACGACGATTGAACACTTGGTGGCGCTATAACACGAAAAAAACATGAAAATGGCTATAACCTGCCGAGCGCTAATCCGATTGACTTGAAAATTGGTATGCAGTGTCTTGGTCCAAGGTACCATGTAAGTCTATGAGGACATTGGCGTATCTCAAAAAACATGGCCGCCACAGCCAATTAAATTTGAGCACCTATTAGACAAGGTTAACGGAGGCCAATCGGAACGAAACTCAATGGGTATGTTTGACTCATGGCCCTAGAGGTCTGTAATAATTTTGAAACAAATCGGCCACTAGTTGGTGCTAATGAGTTTTATGGCTCTGTAATCACGTGGTGTTGCACACATCCACAAAATATGCATATCATTTGATAGATCTCTTCATATTGAACACCTTTGCCTCTAGAACCATTGCTGTCAATCAAATTGTTCATTAAATATTTGCAATTATGTTAAAAACCTACTTTTGCGAACTAGTCCCTGGATTTTTGCCCGATCGGAACCAAACCAGTCTAGGACAATTTTCTGGACTCTCTAGATCATTGATTATCTAAAAAAAGTTCAACTTTTGCATTTAGATGGCTATAACAGGGTCATTTAGAAGAGGGACGTAGCAAAATACACTCAATAGCCTATAAATCTTAAAGGAAAACTCAAAACGTCACGAATATTGTTATGTATATGTGACATAACATGCTGAAGAAGCATGCAAAGTTTCATGGAGATCAGACCATAGGTGGCGCTATAACTGTTAAAAAGCTTTGAAAACCATGTATTCCCTATGGTGAATTGCCTGTATTGGCTGTAAATTGTATTTTCCATCTCTCTATTCAATGAATGTTCAGATCTACTTAAAAACAAGTCAGAACATGTATCCTATGCCTCTAAACAAGCATGAAAAATTTCAGACAGATCGGACAATATTTGCCTCTATAAAATTAAAAAAGGTTAAAATTACAGAGTTCATTTGATAATAATGGTATATTAAGCTAATAATTGGTCGTTTGCTGCCCCCCGCTGTTCATTTTATTGTACTACACACAAAATATCTCCGATTTCATTTGCGCCATGATAAATTTTCCGCCATTTTGAATTATGTTAAAAAACTACTTTTGCAAACTAGTCCTAGGTTTCTTACTTGATCGGACCCAAACCAGTGCAGAAATGTTCTCTGGAGTCTGAATATCAATAATAATTGAAAAAAAGTTTAAATTTCTATTCACGGTCGCTAAGGGGCGGAAAACGACTGTTGTGGGAGGAGCCTATTTTACTAAAATGGCTATAACTCAAGAAGAAAATGAGATATCCTCACCAAACTTGGTACATATGTGTATGGTCTAAGTCTATGGTCACGATAAAAAAATCGCGACAATTGAACACTTGGTGGCGCTATAACACAAAAAAACATGAAAATGGCTATAACTACCCGACCGCTAGTCCGATTGACTTGAAAATTGGTATGCAGTGTCTTGGCCCAAGGTCCCATGTATTTCTTTGAGGACATTGGCCTATCTCAAAAAACATTGCCGCCACAGCCAATTAAATTATTTCAGTGTTTAAAATCTTGCTAAATAAAACTTAATGTATTTTGATGCTTGTGTGCTTAAAGGCCTTAAAGGCTTGAACCCCGCTAAATGCTGCTTGCAGCTTTAATTATTATTATTATTATTATTATTCTCCGCTAAAACGCATCGTGCAGCCCAAACCGTAAGGGCTGGAACTTTGAAACTTTGTCAGATGGTAGTACACAAAACGAGGAGAGGTTATCAAATTATGAGCTAGATTGGCCTATAGGTGGCGCTATAGCAATCAATTGCGCGAAACTGCTCATAACTCCTAAACCGTATGTCGTAGACTCAAGTGTCTTATATCATTGGAAAGGTGAGTCCATGACGAACAAAACGTATATCTCCGATTTCATTTGCGCCATGATAGATTTTCCGCCATTTTGAATTTTGTCAAAAAACTACTTTTGCGAACTAGTCCTAGGTTTTTTGCTTGATCGGAACCAAACCAGTGCAGAAATGTTCTCTGGAGTCTGAATATCAATAATTATCGAAAAAAAGTTGAAATTTCGATTCACGTTCGCTAAGGGGCGGAAAACGAATGTTGTGGGAGGAGCCTATTTTACTAAAACAGCTATAACTCAAGAACAAAATGAGATATCTTCACCAAACATGGTACACATGTGTATGGGGTCAGTATTTGGTCTCGATAAAAAAATAACGACGATTGAACACTTGGTGGCGCTATAACACGAAAAAAACATGAAAATGGCTATAACCTGCCGAGCGCTAGTCCGATTGACTTGAAAATTGGTATGCAGTGTCTTGGTCCAAGGTCCCATGTATGTCTATGAGGACATTGGCGTATCTCAAAAATCATGGCCGCCACAGCCAATTAAATTTAAGCACCTATTAGACAAGGTTAATGGAGGCCAATCGGAACGAAACTCGATGGGCATGTTTGACTCATGGCCCTAGAGGTCTGTAGGAATTTTGAAACAAATCGGCCACTAGTTGGCGCTAATGAGTTTTATGGCTCTGTAATCACGTGGTGTTGCACACATCCACAAAATATGCATATCATTTGATAGATCTCTTCATATTGAACAACTTTGCCTCTAGAACCATTGCTGTCAATCAAATCGTTCATTAAATATTTGCAATTATGTTAAAAACCTACTTTAACAAACTAGTCCCTGGTTTTTTGCCCGATCGGAACCAAACCAGTCTAGGACAATTCTATGGACTCTCTAGATCAATAATTATCAAAAAAAAGTTCAACTTTTGCATTTACATGGCTATAACAGGATCATTTAGAAGAGGGACGTAGCAAAATACACTCAATAGCCTATAAATCTTAAAGGAAAACTCAAAACGTCACGAATATTGTTATGTATATGTGACATAACATGCTGAAGAAGCATGCAAAGTTTCATGGAGATCGGACCATAGGTGGCGCTAAAACTGTTAAAAAGCTTTGAAAACCATGTATTCCCTATGGTGAATTGCCTGTATTGGCTGTAAATGGTATTTTCCATCTCTCTATTCAATGAATGCTCAGATCTACTTAAAAACAAGTCAGAACTTGTATCCTATGCCTCTAAACAAGCATGAAAAATTTCAGACAGTTCGGACAATATTTGCCTCTATAAAAGTAAAAAAATGTTAACATTACAGAGTTCTGGTATATTAAGCCAATAAGTGGTTGTTTGCTGCCCCCCGCTGTTCATTTTATTGTACTACACACAAAATAATATTATTCTGCAGTAAAACACATCGTGCAGCCCAAACCGTAAGGGCTAGAGACTTGAAACTTGGCCAATAGGTAGTACAAACAGAGAGGAGAGGTTATCAAATTATGAGCCAGATTGGCCTATAGGTGGCGCTATAGCAATCAATTGCGCGAAACTGCTCATAACTCCTAAACCGTATGTCGTAGACTCAAGTGTCTTATATCATTGGAAAGCTGAGTCCATGACGAACAAAATGTATATCTCCGATTTCATTTGCGCTATGATAGATTTTCCGCCATTTTGAATTATGTTAAAAAACTACTTTTGCAAACTAGTCCTAGGTTTCTTGCTTGATTGGAACCAAACCAGTGCAGAAATGTTCTCTGGAGTCTGAATATCAATAATAATTGAAAAAAAGTTTAAATTTCTATTCACGGTCGCTAAGGGGCGGAAAACGACTGTTGTGGGAGGAGCCTATTTTACTAAAATGGCTATAAATCAAGAAAGAAATGAGATATCTTCACCAAACTTGGTACACATGTGTATGGGCTCAGTCTTTGGTCAGGATAAAGAAATCGCGATGATTGAACACTTGGTGGCGCTATAACATGAAAAAAACATGAAAATGGCTATAACTACCCGACCGCTAGTCCGATTGACTTGAAAATTGGTATGCAGTGTCTTGGTCCAAGGTCCCATGTATGTCTATGAGGACATTGGCCTATCTCAAAAAACATTGCCGCCACAGCCAATTAAATTATTTCAGTGTTTAAAATCTTGCTAAATACAACTTGATGTCTTTTGATGCTTGTGTGCTTAAAGGCCTTAAAGGCTTGAACCCCGCTAAATGCTGCTCGCAGCTTTAATTATTATTATTATTATTATTATTATTCTCCGCTAAAACGCATCGTGCAGCCCAAACCGTAAGGGCTGGAACTTTGAAACTTTGTCAGATGGTAGTACACAAAACGAGGAGAGGTTATCAAATTATGAGCCAGATTGGCCTATAGGTGGCGCTATAGCAATCAATTGCGCGAAACTGCTCATAACTCCTAAACCGTATGTCGTAGACTCAAGTGTCTTATATCATTGGAAAGGTGAGTCCATGACGAACAAAACGTATATCTCCGATTTCATTTGCGCCATGATAGATTTTCCGCCATTTTGAATTTTGTCAAAAAACTACTTTTGCGAACTAGTCCTAGGTTTTTCGCTTGATCGGAACCAAACCAGTGCAGAAATGTTCTCTGGAGTCTGAATATCAATAATTATCGAAAAAAAGTTGAAATTTCGATTCACGTTCGCTAAGGGGCGGAAAACGAATGTTGTGGGAGGAGCCTATTTTACTAAAACAGCTATAACTCAAGAACAAAATGAGATATCTTCACCAAACTTGGTACACATGTGTATGGGCTCAGTATTTGGTCTCGATAAAAAAATAACGACGATTGAACACTTGGTGGCGCTATAACACGAAAAAAACATGAAAATGGCTATAACCTGCCGAGCGCTAGTCCGATTGACTTGAAAATTGGTATGCAGTGTCTTGGTCCAAGGTCCCATGTATGTCTATGAGGACATTGGCGTATCTCAAAAATCATGGCCGCCACAGCCAATTAAATTTAAGCACCTATTAGACAAGGTTAACGGAGGCCAATCGGAACGAAACTCGATGGGCATGTTTGACTCATGGCCCTAGAGGTCTGTAAGAATTTTGAAACAAATCGGCCACTAGTTGGCGCTAATGAGTTTTATGGCTCTGTAATCACGTGGTGTTGCACACATCCACAAAATATGCATATCATTTGATAGATCTCTTCATATTGAACAACTTTGCCTCTAGAACCATTGCTGTCAATCAAATCGTTCATTAAATATTTGCAATTATGTTAAAAACCTACTTTTACAAACTAGTCCCTGGTTTTTTGCCCGATCGGAACCAAACCAGTCTAGGACAATTCTATGGACTCTCTAGATCAATAATTATCAAAAAAAAGTTCAACTTTTGCATTTACATGGCTATAAAAGGATCATTTAGAAGAGGGACGTAGCAAAATACACTCAATAGCCTATAAATCTTAAAGGAAAACTCAAAACGTCACGAATATTGTTATGTATATGTGACATAACATGCTGAAGAAGCATGCAAAGTTTCATGGAGATCGGACCATAGGTGGCGCTAAAACTGTTAAAAAGCTTTGAAAACCATGTATTCCCTATGGTGAATTGCCTGTATTGGCTGTAAATGGTATTTTCCATCTCTCTATTCAATGAATGTTCAGATCTACTTAAAAACAAGTCAGAACATGTATCCTATGCCTCTAAACAAGCATGAAAAATTTCAGACAGTTCGGACAATATTTGCCTCTATAAAAGTTAAAAAATGTTAACATTACAGAGTTCTGGTATATTAAGCCAATAAGTGGTTGTTTGCTGCCCCCCGCTGTTCATTTTATTGTACTACACACAAAATAATATTATTCTGCAGTAAAACACATCGTGCAGCCCAAACCGTAAGGGCTAGAGACTTGAAACTTGGCCAATAGGTAGTACAAACAGAGAGGAGAGGTTATCAAATTATGAGCCAGATTGGCCTATAGGTGGCGCTATAGCAATCAATTGCGCGAAACTGCTCATAACTCCTAAACCGTATGTCGTAGACTCAAGTGTCTTATATCATTGGAAAGCTGAGTCCATGACGAACAAAATGTATATCTCCGATTTCATTTGCGCCATGATACATTTTCCGCCATTTTGAATTTTGTTAAAAAACTACTTTTGCAAACTAGTCCTAGGTTTCTTGCTTGATCGGAACCAAACCAGTGCAGAAATGTTCTCTGGAGTCTGAATATCAATAATAATTGAAAAAAAGTTTAAATTTCTATTCACGGTCGCTACCGGGCGGAAAACGACTGTTGTGGGAGGAGCCTATTTTACTAAAATGGCTATAAATCAAGAAAGAAATGAGATATCTTCACCAAACTTGGTACACATGTGTATGGGCTCAGTCTTTGGTCAGGATAAAGAAATCGCGATGATTGAACACTTGGTGGCGCTATAACATGAAAAAAACATGAAAATGGCTATAACTACCCGACCGCTAGTCCGATTGACTTGAAAATTGGTATGCAGTGTCTTGGTCCAAGGTCCCATGTATGTCTATGAGGACATTGGCCTATCTCAAAAAACATTGCCGCCACAGCCAATTAAATTATTTCAGTGTTTAAAATCTTGCTAAATAAAACTTGATGTCTTTTGATGCTTGTGTGCTTAAAGGCCTTAAAGGCTTGAACCCCGCTAAATGCTGCTCGCAGCTTTAATTATTAGGGGTTCAAGCACGAAGTGCTGAAACCCTATTGTATTTGTGCTGATTTTTATTATTATTATTATTATTATTATTATTATTATTCAGCCGTAAAACGCATCGTGCAGACCAAACTGTAAGGGCTAGAGACTTGAAACTTGGCCAATAGGTAGTACAAAAATCGAGGAGAGGTTATCAAATTATGAGCCACATTGGCCTATAGGTGGCGCTATAGCAATCAATTGCGCGAAACTGCTCATAACTCCTAGACCGTATGTCGTAGACTCAAGTGTCTTATATCATTGGAAAGGTGAGTCCATGACGAACAAAACGTATATCTCCGATTTCATTTCCGCCATGATAGATTTTCCGCCATTTTGAATTTTGTTAAAAAACTACTTTTGCAAACTAGTCCCTGGATTTTAGCCCGATCGGAACCAAACCAGTACAGAAATGTTCTCTGGAGTCTGAATATCAATAATCATTGAAAAAAAGTAATAATTTCGATTCACGGTTATTAAGGGGCGTAATAATAGACGTTCAGGGCGGAGCCTATTTTACTAAAAAGGTTATAACTCAAGATTACAATGAGATATCTTCACCAAACTTGGTACACATGTGTAAGGGCTCAATCTTTGGTCACAATAAAAGAAAATGCGATGATTGAACACTTGGTGGCGCTATAACACGAAAAAAACATGAAAAGGGCTATAACCACCCGACCGCTAGTCCGATTGACTTGAAAATTGGTATGCAGTGTCTTGGTCCAAGGTACCAAGTACGTCTATGAGCACATTGGCGTATCTCAAAAAACATGGCCGCCACAGCCAATTAAATTTGAGCACCTATTAGACAAGGTTAATGGAGGCCGATCAGAACGAAACTCGATGGGTATGTTTGACTTATGGCCCTAGAGGTCTGTAAGAATTTTGAAAGAAATCGGCCACTAGTTGGCGCTAACGAGTTTTATGGCTCTGTGATCACGTGGTGTTGCACACATCCCCAAAATGTGCATATCATTTGATAGATCTCCTCATACTGAACAACTTTGCCTCTTGAACTATTGCTGTCAATCAAATCGTTCATTAAATATTTGTGATTATGTTTAAAACCTACTTTTGCGAACTAGTCCCTGGATTTTTCATTGATCGGAACCAAACCAGTCTAGGAAAATTCTCTGGACTCTCTAGATCAATAATTATTGAAAAAAAGTTGAACTTTTGCATTTGGATGGCTAAAACAGGGTCATTTAGAAGAGGGGCGTGGCAAAATACACTCAAAAGCCTATAAATCCTAAAGGAAAACTCAAAACTTCACGAAAATTGTTATGTATATGTAACATAACATGCTGAAGAAGCATGCAAAGTTTCATGGAGATCGGACCATAGGTGGCGCTATAACTGTTAAAAAGCTTTGAAAACCATGTATTCCCTATGGTGAATTGCCTGTATTGGCTGTAAATGGTATTTTCCATCTCTGTAATCAGGTGGGGTAAAAAACATCCACATAATATGCAGAAATTATGATAGATCTCCTCATACTGAACAACTTTGCCTCAAGAACCAATACTGTCAATCAAATTGTTATTTATTTATTCACAATTATGTTCAAAACGTATTACCTAAAATTACCACCAGATGGCAGCAGAAGACCACTCATTGGTTCATTCTGCTTACTAAGCATATTTAAACTTTATAAAATCATTATAATAATGTTGCAAATGACATTTTGTCAATGTTTAGCAATTAATTTGTTCATTTGATTAATGTTTTACAATAATTATTATATTACAATTAAAATAATGCCTGAAAATATGTTTTAAAGGGGAAAACCTGGAATAAGCTATTTGTTACCCATCATTAATTTCAAATATCTATATCTCCAACAAAATGTGCATTTGAGTTAAGCACGTTTGAAGACATTAACTTGGAAAATGTGCCCATTAAATGAAAAACAGACAAAATGAAAATGAGCCAATGAGTGGTTCTCTGCTGCCACCTGCTGGGCTTAAATAGTCATTTTGTCATACTATTTACTTATCATGTACTATTATTCCTATTTAGACATTATAAAGTCACTATTACGATATTTACAATCACATTTAGTCAAAATAATTTATTTCAAATATATCTGCAACAAAAATAAAGTTTAAATGAGTTAACATGGAAAATGTGTTTATTACATGTTCCCTACAATTGCCACAAAACCACCAGCAGAGGACCACTCATTGGCCCATTCTGCTCACTAATAAAGTTGAATATATGAATTGTATAAAATCACATTTTGTTAAGGTTTACCACTTCATTTGTACTGACATATCACATCAATGCTAGCAATGTTGTTAAATCATGCTAATACTAATAATAGTAAATCATGGTAATCTATGGTAAATCATGGTAAAATATGGTAAATGATGCTATAATCATAATTAACTATGGTTAATCATACTAGAAAGTGATATATCATGGTAATTCATGCTACACATATCTGCTTACATTTTATCATTTATTCAAAATAATTATTTAAAATAGAGATCAAACCACAAGTGGGACTATAACTGTTAAACATTTAATAAGCATATTTGAAAAGGTAAAATACCGGTATTAGCTGTAAATGGCATTTTCTCTCTATGATTTTAAAGGTTACATTTGATGGCTAAATAAAACATAATAACTTTTTATGCAAATGTGCTTAAATGCCTTAAGTGGCTTGAACCCCGATAATTGCTGCTTGTTATTATTAGGGGTTCAAGCACGAAGTGCTGAAACCCTATTGTAATTGTACTGATTTTTATTATTATTAGGGGTTCAAGCACGAAGTGCTGAAACCCTATTGTAATTGTACTGATTTTTATTATTAGGGGTTCAAGCACGAAGTGCTGAAACCCTATTGTAATTGTACTGATTTTTATTATTATTATTATTATTATTATTCTCCGCTAAAACGCATCGTGCAGCCCAAACCGTAAGGGCTGGAACTTTGAAACTTTGTCAGATGGTAGTACAAAAATCGAGGAGAGGTTATCAAATTATGAGCCACATTGGCCTATAGGTGGCGCTATAGCAATCAATTGCGCGAAACTGCTCATAACTCCTAGACCGTATGTCGTAGACTCAAGTGTCTTATATCATTGGAAAGGTGAGTCCATGACGAACAAAACGTATATCTCCGATTTCATTTCCGCCATGATAGATTTTCCGCCATTTTGAATTTTGTTAAAAAACTACTTTTGCAAACTAGTCCCTGGATTTTAGCCCGATCGGAACCAAACCAGTACAGAAATGTTCTCTGGAGTCTGAATATCAATAATCATTGAAAAAAAGTAATAATTTCGATTCACGGTTATTAAGGGGCGTAATAATAGACGTTCAGGGCGGAGCCTATTTTACTAAAAAGGTTATAACTCAAGATTACAATGAGATATCTTCACCAAACTTGGTACACATGTGTAAGGGCTCAATCTTTGGTCACAATAAAAAAAATGCGATGATTGAACACTTGGTGGCGCTATAACACGAAAAAAACATGAAAAGGGCTATAACCACCCGACCGCTAGTCCGATTGACTTGAAAATTGGTATGCAGTGTCTTGGTCCAAGGTACCAAGTAGGTCTATGAGCACATTGGCGTATCTCAAAAAACATGGCCGCCACAGCCAATTAAATTTGAGCACCTATTAGACAAGGTTAATGGAGGCCGATCAGAACGAAACTCAATGGGTATGTTTGACTTATGGCCCTAGAGGTCTGTAAGAATTTTGAAAGAAATCGGCCACTAGTTGGCGCTAACGAGTTTTATGGCTCTGTGATCACGTGGTGTTGCACACATCCCCAAAATGTGCATATCATTTGATAGATCTCCTCATACTGAACAACTTTGCCTCTTGAACTATTGCTGTCAATCAAATTGTTCATTAAATATTTGTGATTATGTTTAAAACCTACTTTTGCGAACTAGTCCCTGGATTTTTCATTGATCGGAACCAAACCAGTCTAGGAAAATTCTCTGGACTCTCTAGATCAATAATTATTGAAAAAAAGTTGAACTTTTGCATTTGGATGGCTAAAACAGGGTCATTTAGAAGAGGGGCGTGGCAAAATACACTCAAAAGCCTATAAATCCTAAAGGAAAACTCAAAACTTCACGAAAATTGTTATGTATATGTAACATAACATGCTGAAGAAGCATGCAAAGTTTCATGGAGATCGGACCATAGGTGGCGCTATAACTGTTAAAAAGCTTTGAAAACCATGTATTCCCTATGGTGAATTGCCTGTATTGGCTGTAAATGGTATTTTCCATCTCTGTAATCAGGTGGGGTAAAAAACATCCACATAATATGCAGAAATTATGATAGATCTCCTCATACTGAACAACTTTGCCTCAAGAACCAATACTGTCAATCAAATTGTTATTTATTTATTCACAATTATGTTCAAAACGTATTACCTAAAATTACCACCAGATGGCAGCAGAAGACCACTCATTGGTTCATTCTGCTTACTAAGCATATTTAAACTTTATAAAATCATTATAATAATGTTGCAAATGACATTTTGTCAATGTTTAGCAATTAATTTGTTCATTTGATTAATGTTTTACAATAATTATTATATTACAATTAAAATAATGCCTGAAAATATGTTTTAAAGGGGAAAACCTGGAATAAGCTATTTGTTACCCATCATTAATTTCAAATATCTATATCTCCAACAAAATGTGCATTTGAGTTAAGCACGTTTGAAGACATTAACTTGGAAAATGTGCCCATTAAATGAAAAACAGACAAAATGAAAATGAGCCAATGAGTGGTTCTCTGCTGCCACCTGCTGGGCTTAAATAGTCATTTTGTCATACTATTTACTTATCATGTACTATTATTCCTATTTAGACATTATAAAGTCACTATTACAATATTTACAATCACATTTAGTCAAAATAATTTATTTCAAATATATCTGCAACAAAAATAAAGTTTAAATGAGTTAACATGGAAAATGTGTTTATTACATGTTCCCTACAATTGCCACAAAACCACCAGCAGAGGACCACTCATTGGCCCATTCTGCTCACTAATAAAGTTGAATATATGAATTGTATAAAATCACATTTTGTTAAGGTTTACCACTTCATTTGTACTGACATATCACATCAATGCTAGCAATGTTGTTAAATCATGCTAATACTAATAATAGTAAATCATGGTAATCTATGGTAAATCATGGTAAAATATGGTAAATGATGCTATAATCATAATTAACTATGGTTAATCATACTAGAAAGTGATATATCATGGTAATTCATGCTACACATATCTGCTTACATTTTATCATTTATTCAAAATAATTATTTAAAATAGAGATCAAACCACAAGTGGGACTATAACTGTTAAACATTTAATAAGCATATTTGAAAAGGTAAAATACCGGTATTAGCTGTAAATGGCATTTTCTCTCTATGATTTTAAAGGTTACATTTGATGGCTAAATAAAACATAATAACTTTTTATGCAAATGTGCTTAAATGCCTTAAGTGGCTTGAACCCCGATAATTGCTGCTTGCAGCTATATTTATTATTATTATTATTATTCTCCGCTAAAACGCATCGTGCAGCCCAAACCGTAAGGGCTGGAACTTTGAAACTTTGTCAGATGGTAGTACACAAAACGAGGAGAGGTTATCAAATTATGAGCCAGATTGGCCTATAGGTGGCGCTATAGCAATCAATTGCGCGAAACGGCTCATAACTCCTAAACCGTATGTCGTAGACTCAAGTGTCTTATATCATTGGAAAGGTGAGTCCATGACGAACAAAACGTATATCTCCGATTTCATTTGCGCCATGATAGATTTTCCGCCATTTTGAATTTTGTCCAAAAACTACTTTTGCGAACTAGTCCTAGGTTTTTTGCTTGATCGGAACCAAACCAGTGCAGAAATGTTCTCTGGAATCTGAATATCAATAATTATCGAAAAAAAGTTGAAATTTCGATTCACGTTCGCTAAGGGGCGGAAAACGAATGTTGTGGGAGGAGCCTATTTTACTAAAACAGCTATAACTCAAGAACAAAATGAGATATCTTCACCAAACATGGTACACATGTGTATGGGCTCAGTATTTGGTCTCGATAAAAAAATAGCGACGATTGAACACTTGGTGGCGCTATAACACGATAAAAACATGAAAATGGCTATAACCTGCCGAGCGCTAGTCCGATTGACTTGAAAATTGGTATGCAGTGTCTTGGTCCAAGGTCCCATGTATGTCTATGAGGACATTGGCGTATCTCAAAAATCATGGCCGCCACAGCCAATTAAATTTAAGCACCTATTAGACAAGGTTAACGGAGGTCAATCGGAACGAAACTCGATGGGCATGTTTGACTCATAGCCCTAGAGGTCTGTAAGAATTTTGAAACAAATCGGCCACTAGTTGGCGCTAATGAGTTTTATGGCTCTGTAATCACGTGGTGTTGCACACATCCACAAAATATGCATATCATTTGATAGATCTCTTCATATTGAACAACTTTGCCTCTAGAACCATTGCTGTCAATCAAATCGTTCAATAAATATTTGCAATTATGTTAAAAACCTACTTTTACAAACTAGTCCCTGGTTTTTTGCCCGATCGGAACCAAACCAGTCTAGAACAATTCTCTGGACTCTCCAGATCAATAATTATCAAAAAAAGTTCAACTTTTGCATTTAGATGGCTATAAAAGGATCATTTAGAAGAGGGATGTAGCAAAATACACTCAATAGCCTATAAATCTTAAAGGAAAACTCAAAACGTCACAAATATTGTTATGTATATGTGACATAGCATGCTGAAGAAGCATGCAAAGTTTCATGGAGATCGGACCATAGGTGGCGCTAAAACTGTTAAAAAGCTTTGAAAACCATGTATTCCCTATGGTGAATTGCCTGTATTGGCTGTAAATTGTATTTTCCATCTCTCTATTCAATGAATGTTCAGATCTACTTAAAAACAAGTCAGAACATGTATCCTATGCCTCTAAACAAGCATGAAAAATTTCAGACAGTTCGGACAATATTTGCCTCTATAAAAGTTAAAAAATGTTAACATTACAGAGTTCTGGTATATTAAGCCAATAAGTGGTTGTTTGCTGCCCCCCGCTGTTCATTTTATTGTACTACACACAAAATAATATTATTCTGCAGTAAAACACATCGTGCAGCCCAAACCGTAAGGGCTAGAGACTTGAAACTTGGCCAATAGGTAGTACAAACAGAGAGGAGAGGTTATCAAATTATGAGCCAGATTGGCCTATAGGTGGCGCTATAGCAATCAATTGCGCGAAACTGCTCATAACTCCTAAACCGTATGTCGCAGACTCAAGTGTCTTATATCATTGGAAAGGTGAGTCCATGACGAACAAAACGTATATCTCCGATTTTATTTGCGCCATGATAGATTTTCCGCCATTTTGAATTTTGTCAAAAAACTACTTTTGCGAACTAGTCCCTGGATTTTTGCCCGATTGGAATCAAACCAGTGCAGAAATGTTCTCTGGAGTCTGAATATCAATAATTATCGAAAAAAAGTTGAAATTTCGATTCACGTTCGCTAAGGGGCGGAAAACGAATGTTGTGGGAGGAGCCTATTTTACTAAAATGGCTATAAATCAAGAAAGAAATGAGATATCTTCACCACACTTGGCACACATGTGTATGGGCTCAGTCTTTGGTCAGGATAAAGAAATCGCGATGATTGAACACTTGGTGGCGCTATAACATGAAAAAAACATGAAAATGGCTATAACTACCCGACCGCTAGTCCGATTGACTTGAAAATTGGTATGCAGTGTCTTGGTCCAAGGTCCCATGTATGTCTATGAGGACATTGGCCTATCTCAAAAAACATTGCCGCCACAGCCAATTAAATTATTTCAGTGTTTAAAATCTTGCTAAATAAAACTTGATGTCTTTTGATGCTTGTGTGCTTAAAGGCCTTAAAGGCTTGAACCCCGCTAAATGCTGCTCGCAGCTTTAATTATTATTATTATTATTATTATTATTCTGCCGTAAAACGCATCGTGCAGCCCAAACCGTAAGGGCTAGAGACTTGAAACTTGGCCAATAGATAGTAGAAAAATCGAGGAGAGGTTATCAAATTATGAGCCAGATTGGCCTATAGGTGGCGCTATAGCAATCAATTGCGCAAAACTGCTCTTAACTCCTAAACCGTATGTTGTAGACTCAAGTGTCTTATATCATTGGAAAGGTGAGTCCATGACGGACAAAATGTATATCTCCGATTTCATTTGCGCCATAATAGATTTTCCGCCATTTTGAATTTTGTCAAAAAACTACTTTTGCGAACTAGTTCTAGGTTTTTCGCTTGATCGAAACCAAACCAGTGCAGAAATGTTCTCTGGAGTCTAAATATCAATAATTATCGAAAAAAAGTTGAAATTTCGATTCACGGTCGCTAAGGGGCGGAAAACCAATGTTGTGGGAGGAGCCTATTTTACTAAAACAGCTATAACTCAAGAACAAAATGAGATATCTTCACCAAACTTGGTACACATGTGTATGGGCTGAGTATGTGGTCTCGATAAAAAAATAACGACGATTGAACACGTGGTGGCGCTATAACACGAAAAAAACATGAAAATGGCTATAACCTGCCGAGCGCTAATCCGATTGACTTGAAAATTGGTATGCAGTGTCTTGGTCCAAGGTACCATGTATGTCTATGAGGACATTGGCGTATCTCAAAAAACATGGCCGCCACAGCCAATTAAATTTGAGCACCTATTAGACAAGGTTAACGGAGGCCAATCGGAACGAAACTCAATGGGTATGTTTGACTCATGGCCCTAGAGGTCTGTAATAATTTTGAAACAAATCGGCCACTAGTTGGTGCTAATGAGTTTTATGGCTCTGTAATCACGTGGTGTTGCACACATCCACAAAATATGCATATCATTTGATAGATCTCTTCATATTGAACACCTTTGCCTCTAGAACCATTGCTGTCAATCAAATCGTTCATTAAATATTTGCAATTATGTTAAAAACCTACTTTTGCGAACTAGTCCCTGGATTTTTGCCCGATCGGAACCAAACCAGTCTAGGACAATTTTCTGGACTCTCTAGATCAATGATTATCAAAAAAAAGTTCAACTTTTGCATTTAGATGGCTATAACAGGGTCATTTAGAAGAGGGACGTAGCAAAATACACTCAATAGCCTATAAATCTTAAAGGAAAACTCAAAACGTCACAAATATTGTTATGTATATGTGACATAACATGCTGAAGAAGCATGCAAAGTTTCATGGAGATCGGACCATAGGTGGCGCTAAAACTGTTAAAAAGCTTTGAAAACCATGTATTCCCTATGGTGAATTGCCTGTATTGGCTGTAAATTGTATTTTCCATCTCTCTATTCAATGAATGTTCAGATCTACTTAAAAACAAGTCAGAACATGTATCCTATGCCTCTAAACAAGCATGAAAAATTTCAGACAGATCGGACAATATTTGCCTCTATAAAAGTTAAAAAAGGTTAAAATTACAGAGTTCATTTGATAATAATGGTATATTAAGCCAATAAGTGGTCGTTTGCTGCCCCCCGCTGTTCATTTTATTGTACTACACACAAAATAATATTATTCTGCAGTAAAACACATCGTGCAGCCCAAACCGTAAGGGCTAGAGACTTGAAACTTGGCCAATAGGTAGTACAAACAGAGAGGAGAGGTTATCAAATTATGAGCCAGATTGGCCTATAGGTGGCGCTATAGCAATCAATTGCGCGAAACTGATCATAACTCCTAATCCGTATGTCGTACACTCAAGTGTCTTATATCATTGGAAAGGTGAGTCCATGGCGAACAAAATGTATATCTCCGATTTCATTTGCGCCATGATAGATTTTCCGCCATTTTGAATTTTGTCAAAAAACTACTTTTGCAAACTTTTCCTAGGTTTTTCGCTTGATCGGAACCAAACCAGTGCAGAAATGTTCTCTGGAGTCTAAATATCAATAATAATTGAAAATTTTTTAAATTTCTATTCACGGTCGCTAAGGGGCGGAAAACGACTGTTGTGGGAGGAGCCTATTTTATTAAAATGGCTATAACTCAAGAAAGAAATGAGATGTCTTCACCAAACTTGGTACACATGTGTAGGGTCTCAGTCTTTGGTCTCGATAAAAAAATAGCGACGATTGAACACTTGGTGGCGCTATAACACGAAAAAAACATGAAAATGGCTATAACCACCCGACTGCTAGTCCGATTGACTTGAAAATTGGTATGCAGTGTCTTGGTCCAAGGTACCATGCATGTCTATGAGGATATTGGCGTATCTCAAAAAACATGGCCGCCACAGCCAATTAAATTTGAGCACCTATTAGACAAGGTTAATGGAGGCCGATCAGAATGAAACTCGATGGGCATGTTTGACGCATGGTCCTAGAGGTCTGTAAGAATTTTGAAAGAAATTGGCCTTTCCTATGGACCATAGGTGGCGCTATAACTGTTAAAAACCATATGTTTCCTTTGGTAAATTGCCTAAATTGCCTGTAATTTGAGTTTTCCATCTATTATTTCAGTGTTTAAAATCTTGCTAAATAAAACTTGATGTCTTTTGATGCTTGTGTGCTTAAAGGCCTTAAAGGCTTGAACCCCGCTAAATGCTGCTCGCAGCTTTAATTAGGGGTTCAAGCACGAAGTGCTGAACACCTATTGTATTTGTGCTGATTTTTATTATTATTATTATTATTATTATTATTATTCAGACCTAAAACGCATCGTGCAGACCAAACCGTAAGGGCTAGAGACTTGAAACTTGGCCAATAGGTAGTACAAAAATCGAGGAGAGGTTATCAAATTATGAGCCAGATTGGCCTATAGGTGGCGCTATAGCAATCAATTGCGCGAAACTGATCATAACTCCTAAACTGTATGTCGTAGACTCAAGTGTCTTATATCATTGGAAAGGTGAGTCCATGAAGAACAAAACGTATATCTCCGATTTCATTTGCGCCATGATAGATTTTCCGCCATTTTGAATTTTGTCAAAAAACTACTTTTGCGAACTAGTCCTAGGTTTTTCGCTTGATCGGAACCAAACCAGTGCAGAAATGTTCTCTGGAGTCTGATTATCAATAATTATCGAAAAAAAGTTGAAATTTCGATTCACGGTCGCTAAGGGGCGGAAAACGACTGTTGTGGGAGGAGCCTATTTTACTAAAATGGCTATAACTCAAGAAAGAAATGAGATGTCTTCACCAAACTTGGTACACCTGTGTATGGTCTGAGTTTTTGGTCACGATAAAAAAATCGCGACGATTGAACACTTGGTGGCGCTATAACACGAAAAAAAACATGAAAATGGCTATAACTACCCGACCGCTAGTCCGATTGACTTAAAAATTGGTATGCAGTGTCTTGGTCCAAGGTCCCATGTATGTCTATGAGGACATTGGCCTATCTCAAAAACATTGCCGCCACAGCCAATTAAATTATTTCAGTGTTTAAAATCTTGCTAAATAAAACTTAATGTATTTTGATGCTTGTGTGCTTAAAGGCCTTAAAGGCTTGAACCCCGCTAAATGCTGCTTGCAGCTTTAATTATTATTATTATTCTGCCGTAAAACGCATCGTGCAGCCCAAACCGTAAGGGCTAGAGACTTGAAACTTGGCCAATAGATAGTACAAAAATCGAGGAGAGGTTATCAAATTATGAGCCAGATTGGCCTATAGGTGGCGCTATAGCAATCAATTGCGCAAAACTGCTCATAACTCCTAAACCGTATGTCGTAGACTCAAGTGTCTTATATCATTGGAAAGGTGAGTCCATGACGAACAAAACGTATATCTCCGATTTCATTTGCGCCATGATAGATTTTCCGCCATTTTGAATTTTGTCAAAAAACTACTTTTGCGAACTAGTCCTAGGTTTTTTGCTTGATCGGAACCAAACCAGTGCAGAAATGTTCTCTGGAGTCTGAATATCAATAATTATCGAAAAAAAGTTGAAATTTCGATTCACGGTCGCTAAGGGGCGGAAAACGAATGTTGTGGGAGGAGCCTATTTTACTAAAACAGCTATAATTCAAGAACAAAATGAGATATCTTCACCAAACTTGGTACACATGTGTATGGGCTCAGTATTTGGTCTCGATAAAAAAATAGCGACGATTGAACACTTGGTGGCGCTATAACACGAAAAAAACATGAAAATGGCTATAACCACCCGAGCGCTAGTCCGATTGACTTGAAAATTGGTATGCAGTGTCTTGGTCCAAGGTACCATGTATGTCTATGAGGACATTGGCGTATCTAAAAAAACATGGCCACCACAGCCAATTAAATTTGAGCACCTATTAGACAAGGTTAACGGAGGCCGATCAGAACGAAACTCGATGGGCATGTTTGACTCATGGCCCTAGAGGTCTGTAAGAATTTTGAAAGAAATCGGCCACTAGTTGGCGCTAATGAGTTTTATGGCTCTGTAATCACGTGGTGTTGCACACATCCACGAAATATGCATATCATTTGATAGATCTCCTCATATTGAACAACTTTGCCTCCAAAATCATTGCTGTCAATCAAATCGTTATTTAAATATTTGCAATTATGTTAAAAACCTACTTTTGCGAACTAGTCCCTGGTTTTTTGCCCGATCAGAACCAAACCAGTCTAGGACAATTCTTTGGACTCTCTAGATCAATAATTATCGAAAAAAAGTTGAACTTTTGCATTTGGATTGCTATAATAGGGTCATTTAGAAGAGAAACATAGCAAAATACACTCAATAGCCTATAAATCCTAAAGGAAAACTCAAAACTTCACGAAAATTGTAATGTATATGTGACATAACATGTTGAAGAAGCCTACAAAGTTTCATGGAGATCGGACCATAGGTGGCGCTATAACTGTTAAAAAGCTTTGAAAACCATGTATTCCCTATGGTGAATTGCCTGTATTGGCTGTAAATTGTATTTTCCATCTCTCTATTCAATGAATGTTCAGATCTACTTAAAAACAAGTCAGAACATGTATCCTATGCCTCTAAACAAGCATGAAAAATTTCAGACAGATCGGACAATATTTGCCTCTATAAAAGTTAAAAAATGTTAACATTACAGAGTTCTGGTATATTAAGCCAATAAGTGGTCGTTTGCTGCCCCCCGCTGTTCATTTTATTGTACTACACACAAAATAATATTATTCTGCAGTAAAACACATCGTGCAGCCCAAACCGTAAGGGCTAGAGACTTGAAACTTGGCCAATAGGTAGTACAAACATAGAGGAGAGGTTATCAAATTATGAGCCAGATTGGCCTATAGGTGGCGCTATAGCAATCAATTGCGCGAAACTGCTCATAACTCCTAAAGCATATGTCTTACACTCAAGTGTCTTATATCATTGGAAAGGTGGGTCCATGACGAACAAAATGTATATCTCCGATTTCATTTGCGCCATGATAGATTTTCCGCCATTTTGAATTTTGTCAAAAAACTACTTTTGCAAACTAGTCCTAGGTTTTTTGCTTGATCGGAACCAAACCAGTGTAGAAATGTTCTCTGGAGTCTGAATATCAATAATAATCGAAAAAAAGTTTAAATTTCTATTCACGGTCGCTAAGGGGCGGAAAACGACGGTTGTGGGAGGAGCCTATTTTACTAAAATGGCTATAACTCAAGAAAGAAATGAGATGTCTTCACTAAACTTGGTACACATGTGTATGGTCTAAGTCTTTGGTCACGATAAAAAAATTGCGACGATTGAACACTTGGTGGCGCTATAACACAAAAAACATGAAAATGGCTATAACTACCCGACCGCTAGTCCGATTGACTTGAAAATTGGTATGCAGTGTCTTGGCCCAAGGTCCCATGTATGTCTATGAGGACATTGGCCTATCTCAAAAAACATTGCCGCCACAGCCAATTAAATTATTTCAGTGTTTAAAATCTTGCTAAATAAAACTTAATGTATTTTGATGCTTGTGTGCTTAAAGGCCTTAAAGGCTTGAACCCCGCTAAATGCTGCTTGCAGCTTTAATTATTAGGGGTTCAAGCACGAAGTGCTGAAACCCTATTGTATTTGTGCTGATTTTTAGGGGTTCAAGCACGAAGTGCTGAAACCCTATTGTAATTGTACTGATTTTTATTATTATTATTATTATTAGGGGTTCAAGCACGAAGTGCTGAAACCCTATTGTAATTGTATTGATTTTTAGGGGTTCAAGCACGAAGTGCTGAAACCCTATTGTAATTGTACTGATTTTTATTATTATTATTATTATTATTATTATTATTATTATTCTGCCGTAAAACGCATCGTGCAGCCCAAACCGTAAGGGCTAGAGACTTGAAACTTGGCCAATAGATAGTAGAAAAATCGAGGAGAGGTTATCAAATTATGAGCCAGATTGGCCTATAGGTGGCGCTATAGCAATCAATTGCGCAAAACTGCTCATAACTCCTAAACCGTATGTCGTAGACTCAAGTGTCTTATATCATTGGAAAGGTGAGTCCATGACGGACAAAATGTATATCTCCGATTTCATTTGCGCCATAATAGATTTTCCGCCATTTTGAATTTTGTCAAAAAACTACTTTTGCGAACTAGTCCTAGGTTTTTCGCTTGATCGAAACCAAACCAGTGCAGAAATGTTCTCTGGAGTCTGAATATCAATAATTATCGAAAAAAAGTTGAAATTTCGATTCACGGTCGCTAAGGGGCGGAAAACCAATGTTGTGGGAGGAGCCTATTTTACTAAAACAGCTATAACTCAAGAACAAAATGAGATATCTTCACCAAACTTGGTACACATGTGTATGGGCTGAGTATGTGGTCTCGATAAAAAAATAACGACGATTGAACACTTGGTGGCGCTATAACACGAAAAAAACATGAAAATGGCTATAACCTGCCGAGCGCTAATCCGATTGACTTGAAAATTGGTATGCAGTGTCTTGGTCCAAGGTACCATGTATGTCTATGAGGACATTGGCGTATCTCAAAAAACATGGCCGCCACAGCCAATTAAATTTGAGCACCTATTAGACAAGGTTAACGGAGGCCAATCGGAACGAAACTCAATGGGTATGTTTGACTCATGGCCCTAGAGGTCTGTAATAATTTTGAAACAAATCGGCCACTAGTTGGTGCTAATGAGTTTTATGGCTCTGTAATCACGTGGTGTTGCACACATCCACAAAATATGCATATCATTTGATAGATCTCTTCATATTGAACACCTTTGCCTCTAGAACCATTGCTGTCAATCAAATCGTTCATTAAATATTTGCAATTATGTTAAAAACCTACTTTTGCGAACTAGTCCCTGGATTTTTGCCCGATCGGAACCAAACCAGTCTAGGACAATTTTCTGGACTCTCTAGATCAATGATTATCAAAAAAAAGTTCAACTTTTGCATTTAGATGGCTATAACAGGGTCATTTAGAAGAGGGACGTAGCAAAATACACTCAATAGCCTATAAATCTTAAAGGAAAACTCAAAACGTCACAAATATTGTTATGTATATGTGACATAACATGCTGAAGAAGCATGCAAAGTTTCATGGAGATCGGACCATAGGTGGCGCTAAAACTGTTAAAAAGCTTTGAAAACCATGTATTCCCTATGGTGAATTGCCTGTATTGGCTGTAAATTGTATTTTCCATCTCTCTATTCAATGAATGTTCAGATCTACTTAAAAACAAGTCAGAACATGTATCCTATGCCTCTAAACAAGCATGAAAAATTTCAGACAGATCGGACAATATTTGCCTCTATAAAAGTAAAAAAGGTTAACATTACAGAGTTCTGGTATATTAAGCCAATAAGTGGTCGTTTGCCGCCCCCCGCTGTTCATTTTATTGTACAACACACAAAATAATATTATTCTGCAGTAAAACACATCGTGCAGCCCAAACCGTAAGGGCTAGAGACTTGAAACTTGGCCAATAGGTAGTACAAACAGAGAGGAGAGGTTATCAAATTATGAGCCAGATTGGCCTATAGGTGGCGCTATAGCAATCAATTGCGCGAAACTGCTCATAACTCCTAAACCGTATGTCGTAGACTCAAGTGTCTTATATCATTGGAAAGGTGAGTCCATGACGAACAAAATGTATATCTCCGATTTCATTTGCGCCATGATACATTTTCCGCCATTTTGAATTTTGTTAAAAAACTACTTTTGCAAACTAGTCCTAGGTTTCTTGCTTGATCGGAACCAAACCAGTGGAGAAATGTTCTCTGGAGTCTGAGTATCAATAATAATTGAAAAAAAGTTTAAATTTCTATTCACGGTCGCTAAGGGGCGGAAAACGACTGTTGTGGGAGGAGCCTATTTTACTAAAATGGCTATAAATCAAGAAAGAAATGAGATATCTTCACCACACTTGGTACACATGTGTATGGGCTCAGTCTTTGGTCAGGATAAAGAAATCGCGATGATTGAACACTTGGTGGCGCTATAACATGAAAAAAACATGAAAATGGCTATAACTACCCGACCGCTAGTCCGATTGACTTGAAAATTGGTATGCAGTGTCTTGGTCCAAGGTCCCATGTATGTCTATGAGGACATTGGCCTATCTCAAAAAACATTGCCGCCACAGCCAATTAAATTATTTCAGTGTTTAAAATCTTGCTAAATAAAACTTGATGTCTTTTGATGCTTGTGTGCTTAAAGGCCTTAAAGGCTTGAACCCCGCTAAATGCTGCTCGCAGCTTTAATTATTATTATTATTATTATTATTATTCTCCGCTAAAACGGATCGTGCAGCCCAAACCGTAAGGGCTGGAACTTTGAAACTTTGTCAGATGGTAGTACACAAATCGAGGAGAGGTTATCAAATTATGAGCCAGATTGGCCTATAGGTGGCGCTATAGCAATCAATTGCGCGAAACTGCTCATAACTCCTAAACCGTATGTCGTAGACTCAAGTGTCTTATATCATTGGAAAGGTGAGTCCATGACGAACAAAACGTATATCTCCGATTTCATTTGCGCCATGATAGATTTTCCGCCATTTTGAATTTTGTCAAAAAACTACTTTTGCGAACTAGTCCTAGGTTTTTCGATTGATCGAAACCAAA
This sequence comes from Romanogobio albipinnatus, assembly GCA_023566225.1. Taxonomy (NCBI): domain Eukaryota; kingdom Metazoa; phylum Chordata; class Actinopteri; order Cypriniformes; family Gobionidae; genus Romanogobio; species Romanogobio albipinnatus. The sequence goes on along the minus strand of CM042251.1, from coordinate 12,913,302 downwards.
CCAGTGCAGAAATGTTCTCTGGAGTCTGAATATCAATAATTATCGAAAAAAAGTTGAAATTTCGATTCACGTTTGCTAAGGGGCGGAAAATGAATGTTGTGGGAGGAGCCTATTTTACTAAAACAGCTATAACTCAAGAACAATATGAGATATCTTCACCAAACATGGTACACATGTGTATGGGCTCAGTATTTGGTCTCGATAAAAAAATAGCGACGATTGAACACTTGGTGGCGCTATAACACGAAAAAACCATGAAAATGGCTATAACCTGCCGAGCGCTAGTCCGATTGACTTGAAAATTGGTATGCAGTGTCTTGGTCCAAGGTGCCATGTATGTCTATGAGGACATTGGCGTATCTCAAAAATCATGGCCGCCACAGCCAATTAAATTTAAGCACCTATTAGACAAGGTTAACGGAGGCCAATCGGAACGAAACTCGATGGGCATGTTTGACTCATGGCCCTAGAGGTCTGTAAGAATTTTGAAACAAATCGGCCACTAGTTGGCGCTAATGAGTTTTATGGCTCTGTAATCACGTGGTGTTGCACACATCCACAAAATATGCATATCATTTGATAGATCTTCTCATATTGAACAACTTTGCCTCTAGAACCATTGCTGTCAATCAAATCGTTCATTAAATATTTGCAATTATGTTAAAAACCTACTTTTACGAACTAGTCCCTGGTTTTTTGCCCGATCGGAACCAAACCAGTCTAGGACAATTCTCTGGACTCTCTAGATCAATAATTATCAAAAAAAGTTCAACTTTTGCATTTGGGTGGCTATAAAAGGATCATTTAGAAGAGGGACGTAGCAAAATACACTCAATAGCCTATAAATCTTAAAGGAAAACTCAAAACGTCACGAATATTGTTATGTATATGTGACATAACATGCTGAAGAAGCATGCAAAGTTTCATGGAGATCGGACCATAGGTGGTGCTAAAACTGTTAAAAAGCTTTGAAAACCATGTATTCCCTATGGTGAATTGCCTGTATTGGCTGTAAATGGTATTTTCCATCTCTCTATTCAATGAATGTTCAGATCTACTTAAAAACAAGTCAGAACATGTATCCTATGCCTCTAAACAAGCATGAAAAATTTCAGACAGATCGGACAATATTTGCCTCTATAAAAGTAAAAAAATGTTAACATTACAGAGTTCTGGTATATTAAGCCAATAAGTGGTCGTTTGCTGCCCCCCGCTGTTCATTTTATTGTACTACACACAAAATAATATTATTCTGCAGTAAAACACATCGTGCAGCCCAAACCGTAAGGGCTAGAGACTTGAAACTTGGCCAATAGGTAGTACAAACATAGAGGAGAGGTTATCAAATTATGAGCCAGATTGGCCTATAGGTGGCGCTATAGCAATCAATTGCGCGAAACTGCTCATAACTCCTAAACCGTATGTCCTACACTCAAGTGTCTTATATCATTGGAAAGGTGAGTCCATGACGAACAAAATGTATATCTCCGATTTCATTTGCGCCATGACAAAATTTTACACCATTTTGAATTTTGTCAAAAAACTACTTTTGCAAACTAGTCCTAGGTTATTTGCTTGATCGGAACCAGACCAGTGCAGACATGTTCTCTGGAGTCTGAATATCAATAATAATTGGAAAAAATTTTTAAATTTCTATTCACGGTCGCTAAGGGGCGGAAAACGACTGTTGTGGGAGGAGCCTATTTTACTAAAATGGCTATAACTCAAGAAAGAAATGAGATGTCTTCACCAAACTTGGTACACATGTGTATGGTCTGAGTCTTTGGTCACGATAAAAAAATCGCGACGATTGAACACTTGGTGGCGCTATAACACAAAAAAAACATAAAAATGGCTATAACTACCCGACCGCTAGTCCGATTGACTTGAAAATTTGTATGCAGTGTCTTGGCCCAAGGTCCCATGTATGTCTATGAGGACATTGGCCTATCTAAAAAAAACATGGCCGCCACAGCCAATTAAATTATTTCAGTGTTTAAAATCTTGCTAAATAAAACTTAATGTATTTTGATGCTTGTGTGCTTAAAGGCCTTAAAGGCTTGAACCCCGCTAAATGCTGCTTGCAGCTTTAATTATTATTATTATTATTATTATTATTCTCCGCTAAAACGCATCGTGCAGCCCAAACCGTAAGGGCTGGAACTTTGAAACTTTGTCAGATGGTAGTACACAAAACGAGGAGAGGTTATCAAATTATGAGCCAGATTGGCCTATAGGTGGCGCTATAGCAATCAATTGCGCGAAACTGCTCATAACTCCTAAACCGTATGTCGTAGACTCAAGTGTCTTATATCATTGGAAAGGTGAGTCCATGACGAACAAAATGTATATCTCCGATTTCATTTGCGCCATGATACATTTTCCGCCATTTTGAATTTTGTTAAAAAACTACTTTTGCAAACTAGTCCTAGGTTTCTTGCTTGATCGGAACCAAACCAGTGGAGAAATGTTCTCTGGAGTCTGAGTATCAATAATAATTGAAAAAAAGTTTAAATTTCTATTCACGGTCGCTAAGGGGCGGAAAACGACTGTTGTGGGAGGAGCCTATTTTACTAAAATGGCTATAAATCAAGAAAGAAATGAGATATCTTCACCACACTTGGTACACATGTGTATGGGCTCAGTCTTTGGTCAGGATAAAGAAATCGCGATGATTGAACACTTGGTGGCGCTATAACATGAAAAAAACATGAAAATGGCTATAACTACCCGACCGCTAGTCCGATTGACTTGAAAATTGGTATGCAGTGTCTTGGTCCAAGGTCCCATGTATGTCTATGAGGACATTGGCCTATCTCAAAAAACATTGCCGCCACAGCCAATTAAATTATTTCAGTGTTTAAAATCTTGCTAAATAAAACTTGATGTCTTTTGATGCTTGTGTGCTTAAAGGCCTTAAAGGCTTGAACCCCGCTAAATGCTGCTCGCAGCTTTAATTATTATTATTATTATTATTATTATTCTCCGCTAAAACGGATCGTGCAGCCCAAACCGTAAGGGCTGGAACTTTGAAACTTTGTCAGATGGTAGTACACAAATCGAGGAGAGGTTATCAAATTATGAGCCAGATTGGCCTATAGGTGGCGCTATAGCAATCAATTGCGCGAAACTGCTCATAACTCCTAAACCGTATGTCGTAGACTCAAGTGTCTTATATCATTGGAAAGGTGAGTCCATGACGAACAAAACGTATATCTCCGATTTCATTTGCGCCATGATAGATTTTCCGCCATTTTGAATTTTGTCAAAAAACTACTTTTGCGAACTAGTCCTAGGTTTTTCGATTGATCGAAACCAAACCAGTGCAGAAATGTTCTCTGGAGTCTGAATATCAATAATTATCGAAAAAAAGTTGAAATTTCGATTCACGTTTGCTAAGGGGCGGAAAATGAATGTTGTGGGAGGAGCCTATTTTACTAAAACAGCTATAACTCAAGAACAATATGAGATATCTTCACCAAACATGGTACACATGTGTATGGGCTCAGTATTTGGTCTCGATAAAAAAATAGCGACGATTGAACACTTGGTGGCGCTATAACACGAAAAAACCATGAAAATGGCTATAACCTGCCGAGCGCTAGTCCGATTGACTTGAAAATTGGTATGCAGTGTCTTGGTCCAAGGTGCCATGTATGTCTATGAGGACATTGGCGTATCTCAAAAATCATGGCCGCCACAGCCAATTAAATTTAAGCACCTATTAGACAAGGTTAACGGAGGCCAATCGGAACGAAACTCGATGGGCATGTTTGACTCATGGCCCTAGAGGTCTGTAAGAATTTTGAAACAAATCGGCCACTAGTTGGCGCTAATGAGTTTTATGGCTCTGTAATCACGTGGTGTTGCACACATCCACAAAATATGCATATCATTTGATAGATCTTCTCATATTGAACAACTTTGCCTCTAGAACCATTGCTGTCAATCAAATCGTTCATTAAATATTTGCAATTATGTTAAAAACCTACTTTTACGAACTAGTCCCTGGTTTTTTGCCCGATCGGAACCAAACCAGTCTAGGACAATTCTCTGGACTCTCTAGATCAATAATTATCAAAAAAAGTTCAACTTTTGCATTTGGGTGGCTATAAAAGGATCATTTAGAAGAGGGACGTAGCAAAATACACTCAATAGCCTATAAATCTTAAAGGAAAACTCAAAACGTCACGAATATTGTTATGTATATGTGACATAACATGCTGAAGAAGCATGCAAAGTTTCATGGAGATCGGACCATAGGTGGTGCTAAAACTGTTAAAAAGCTTTGAAAACCATGTATTCCCTATGGTGAATTGCCTGTATTGGCTGTAAATGGTATTTTCCATCTCTCTATTCAATGAATGTTCAGATCTACTTAAAAACAAGTCAGAACATGTATCCTATGCCTCTAAACAAGCATGAAAAATTTCAGACAGATCGGACAATATTTGCCTCTATAAAAGTAAAAAAATGTTAACATTACAGAGTTCTGGTATATTAAGCCAATAAGTGGTCGTTTGCTGCCCCCCGCTGTTCATTTTATTGTACTACACACAAAATAATATTATTCTGCAGTAAAACACATCGTGCAGCCCAAACCGTAAGGGCTAGAGACTTGAAACTTGGCCAATAGGTAGTACAAACATAGAGGAGAGGTTATCAAATTATGAGCCAGATTGGCCTATAGGTGGCGCTATAGCAATCAATTGCGCGAAACTGCTCATAACTCCTAAACCGTATGTCCTACACTCAAGTGTCTTATATCATTGGAAAGGTGAGTCCATGACGAACAAAATGTATATCTCCGATTTCATTTGCGCCATGACAAAATTTTACACCATTTTGAATTTTGTCAAAAAACTACTTTTGCAAACTAGTCCTAGGTTATTTGCTTGATCGGAACCAGACCAGTGCAGACATGTTCTCTGGAGTCTGAATATCAATAATAATTGGAAAAAATTTTTAAATTTCTATTCACGGTCGCTAAGGGGCGGAAAACGACTGTTGTGGGAGGAGCCTATTTTACTAAAATGGCTATAACTCAAGAAAGAAATGAGATGTCTTCACCAAACTTGGTACACATGTGTATGGTCTGAGTCTTTGGTCACGATAAAAAAATCGCGACGATTGAACACTTGGTGGCGCTATAACACAAAAAAAACATAAAAATGGCTATAACTACCCGACCGCTAGTCCGATTGACTTGAAAATTTGTATGCAGTGTCTTGGCCCAAGGTCCCATGTATGTCTATGAGGACATTGGCCTATCTAAAAAAAACATGGCCGCCACAGCCAATTAAATTATTTCAGTGTTTAAAATCTTGCTAAATAAAACTTAATGTATTTTGATGCTTGTGTGCTTAAAGGCCTTAAAGGCTTGAACCCCGCTAAATGCTGCTTGCAGCTTTAATTATTATTATTATTATTATTATTATTCTCCGCTAAAACGCATCGTGCAGCCCAAACCGTAAGGGCTGGAACTTTGAAACTTTGTCAGATGGTAGTACACAAAACGAGGAGAGGTTATCAAATTATGAGCCAGATTGGCCTATAGGTGGCGCTATAGCAATCAATTGCGCGAAACTGCTCATAACTCCTAAACCGTATGTCGTAGACTCAAGTGTCTTATATCATTGGAAAGGTGAGTCCATGACGAACAAAACGTATATCTCCGATTTCATTTGCGCCATGATAGATTTTCCGCCATTTTGAATTTTGTAAAAAAACTACTTTTGCGAACTAGTCCTAGGTTTTTTGCTTGATCGTAACCAAACCAGTGCAGAATTGTTCTCTGGAGTCTGAATATCAATAATTATCGAAAAAAAGTTGAAATTTCGATTCACGTTCGCTAAGGGGCGGAAAACGAATGTTGTGGGAGGAGCCTATTTTACTAAAACAGCTATAACTCAAGAACAAAATGAGATATCTTCACCAAACTTGGTACACATGTGTATGGGCTCAGTATTTGGTCTCGATAAAAAAATAAAGACGATTGAACACTTGGTGGCGCTATAACACGAAAAAAACATGAAAATGGCTATAACCTGCCGAGCGCTAGTCCGATTGACTTGAAAATTGGTATGCAGTGTCTTGGTCCAAGGCCCCATGTATGTCTATGAGGACATTGGCGTATCTCAAAAATCATGGCCGCCACAGCCAATTAAATTTAAGCACCTATTAGACAAGGTTAACGGAGGCCAATCGGAACGAAACTCGATGGGCATGTTTGACTCATGGCCCTAGAGGTCTGTAAGAATTTTGAAACAAATCGGCCACTAGTTGGCGCTAATGAGTTTTATGGCTCTGTAATCACGTGGTGTTGCACACATCCACAAAATATGCATATCATTTGATAGATCTCTTCATATTGAACAACTTTGCCTCTAGAACCATTGCTGTCAATCAAATCGTTCATTAAATATTTGCAATTATGTTAAAAACCTACTTTTACAAACTAGTCCCTGGTTTTTTGCCCTATCGGAACCAAACCAGTCTAGGACAATTCTATGGACTCTCTAGATCAATAATTATCAAAAAAAGTTCAACTTTTGCATTTACATGGCTATAAAAGGATCATTTAGAAGAGGGACGTAGCAAAATACACTCAATAGCCTATAAATCTTAAAGGAAAACTCAAAACGTCACGAATATTGTTATGTATATGTGACATAACATGCTGAAGAAGCATGCAAAGTTTCATGGAGATCGGACCATAGGTGGCGCTAAAACTGTTAAAAAGCTTTGAAAACCATGTATTCCCTATGGTGAATTGCCTGTATTGGCTGTAAATGGTATTTTCCATCTCTCTATTCAATGAATGCTCAGATCTACTTAAAAACAAGTCAGAACATGTATCCTATGCCTCTAAACAAGCATGAAAAATTTCAGACAGTTCGGACAATATTTGCCTCTATAAAAGTTAAAAAATGTTAACATTACAGAGTTCTGGTATATTAAGCCAATAAGTGGTTGTTTGCTGCCCCCCGCTGTTCATTTTATTGTACTACACACAAAATAATATTATTCTGCAGTAAAACACATCGTGCAGCCCAAACCGTAAGGGCTAGAGACTTGAAACTTGGCCAATAGGTAGTACAAACAGAGAGGAGAGGTTATCAAATTATGAGCCAGATTGGCCTATAGGTGGCGCTATAGCAATCAATTGCGCGAAACTGCTCATAACTCCTAAACCGTATGTCGTAGACTCAAGTGTCTTATATCATTGGAAAGCTGAGTCCATGACGAACAAAATGTATATCTCCGATTTCATTTGCGCCATGATACATTTTCCGCCATTTAGAATTTTGTTAAAAAACTACTTTTGCAAACTAGTCCTAGGTTTCTTGCTTGATCGGAACCAAACCAGTGCAGAAATGTTCTCTGGAGTCTGAATATCAATAATAATTGAAAAAAAGTTTAAATTTCTATTCACGGTCGCTAAGGGGCGGAAAACGACTGTTGTGGGAGGAGCCTATTTTACTAAAATGGCTATAAATCAAGAAAGAAATGAGATATCTTCACCAAACTTGGTACACATGTGTATGGGCTCAGTCTTTGGTTAGAATAAATAAATCGCGATGATTGAACACTTGGTGGCGCTATAACATGAAAAAAACATGAAAATGGCTATAACTACCCGACCGCTAGTCCGATTGACTTGAAAATTGTTATGCAGTGTCTTGGTCCAAGGTCCCATGTATGTCTATGAGGACATTGGCCTATCTAAAAAAACATTGCCGCCACAGCCAATTAAATTATTTCAGTGTTTAAAATCTTGCTAAATAAAACTTGATGTCTTTTGATGCTTGTGTGCTTAAAGGCCTTAAAGGCTTGAACCCCGCTAAATGCTGCTCGCAGCTTTAATTATTATTATTATTATTATTATTATTATTATTATTATTCAGCCGTAAAACGCATCGTGCAGACCAAACTGTAAGGGCTAGAGACTTGAAACTTGGCCAATAGGTAGTACAAAAATCGAGGAGAGGTTATCAAATTATGAGCCACATTGGCCTATAGGTGGCGCTATAGCAATCAATTGCGCGAAACTGCTCATAACTCCTAGACCGTATGTCGTAGACTCAAGTGTCTTATATCATTGGAAAGGTGAGTCCATGACGAACAAAACGTATATCTCCGATTTCATTTCCGCCATGATAGATTTTCCGCCATTTTGAATTTTGTTAAAAAACTACTTTTGCAAACTAGTCCCTGGATTTTAGCCCGATCGGAACCAAACCAGTACAGAAATGTTCTCTGGAGTCTGAATATCAATAATCATTGAAAAAAAGTAATAATTTCGATTCACGGTTATTAAGGGGCGTAATAATAGACGTTCAGGGCGGAGCCTATTTTACTAAAAAGGTTATAACTCAAGATTACAATGAGATATCTTCACCAAACTTGGTACACATGTGTAAGGGCTCAATCTTTGGTCACAATAAAAAAAATGCGATGATTGAACACTTGGTGGCGCTATAACACGAAAAAAACATGGAAAGGGCTATAACCACCCGACCGCTAGTCCGATTGACTTGAAAATTGGTATGCAGTGTCTTGGTCCAAGGTACCAAGTACGTCTATGAGCACATTGGCGTATCTCAAAAAACATGGCCGCCACAGCCAATTAAATTTGAGCACCTATTAGACAAGGTTAATGGAGGCCGATCAGAACGAAACTCGATGGGTATGTTTGACTTATGGCCCTAGAGGTCTGTAAGAATTTTGAAAGAAATTGGCCACTAGTTGGCGCTAACGAGTTTTATGGCTCTGTGATCACGTGGTGTTGCACACATCCCCAAAATGTGCATATCATTTGATAGATCTCCTCATACTGAACAACTTTGCCTCTTGAACTATTGCTGTCAATCAAATCGTTCATTAAATATTTGTGATTATGTTTAAAACCTACTTTTGCGAACTAGTCCCTGGATTTTTCATTGATCGGAACCAAACCAGTCTAGGAAAATTCTCTGGACTCTCTAGATCAATAATTATTGAAAAAAAGTTGAACTTTTGCATTTGGATGGCTAAAACAGGGTCATTTAGAAGAGGGGCGTGGCAAAATACACTCAAAAGCCTATAAATCCTAAAGGAAAACTCAAAACTTCACGAAAATTGTTATGTATATGTAACATAACATGCTGAAGAAGCATGCAAAGTTTCATGGAGATCGGACCATAGGTGGCGCTATAACTGTTAAAAAGCTTTGAAAACCATGTATTCCCTATGGTGAATTGCCTGTATTGGCTGTAAATGGTATTTTCCATCTCTGTAATCAGGTGGGGTAAAAAACATCCACATAATATGCAGAAATTATGATAGATCTCCTCATACTGAACAACTTTGCCTCAAGAACCAATACTGTCAATCAAATTGTTATTTATTTATTCACAATTATGTTCAAAACGTATTACCTAAAATTACCACCAGATGGCAGCAGAAGACCACTCATTGGTTCATTCTGCTTACTAAGCATATTTAAACTTTATAAAATCATTATAATAATGTTGCAAATGACATTTTGTCAATGTTTAGCAATTAATTTGTTCATTTGATTAATGTTTTACAATAATTATTATATTACAATTAAAATAATGCCTGAAAATATGTTTTAAAGGGGAAAACCTGGAATAAGCTATTTGTTACCCATCATTAATTTCAAATATCTATATCTCCAACAAAATGTGCATTTGAGTTAAGCACGTTTGAAGACATTAACTTGGAAAATGTGCCCATTAAATGAAAAACAGACAAAATGAAAATGAGCCAATGAGTGGTTCTCTGCTGCCACCTGCTGGGCTTAAATAGTCATTTTGTCATACTATTTACTTATCATGTACTATTATTCCTATTTAGACATTATAAAGTCACTATTACAATATTTACAATCACATTTAGTCAAAATAATTTATTTCAAATATATCTGCAACAAAAATAAAGTTTAAATGAGTTAACATGGAAAATGTGTTTATTACATGTTCCCTACAATTGCCACAAAACCACCAGCAGAGGACCACTCATTGGCCCATTCTGCTCACTAATAAAGTTGAATATATGAATTGTATAAAATCACATTTTGTTAAGGTTTACCACTTCATTTGTACTGACATATCACATCAATGCTAGCAATGTTGTTAAATCATGCTAATACTAATAATAGTAAATCATGGTAATCTATGGTAAATCATGGTAAAATATGGTAAATGATGCTATAATCATAATTAACTATGGTTAATCATACTAGAAAGTGATATATCATGGTAATTCATGCTACACATATCTGCTTACATTTTATCATTTATTCAAAATAATTATTTAAAATAGAGATCAAACCACAAGTGGGACTATAACTGTTAAACATTTAATAAGCATATTTGAAAAGGTAAAATACCGGTATTAGCTGTAAATGGCATTTTCTCTCTATGATTTTAAAGGTTACATTTGATGGCTAAATAAAACATAATAACTTTTTATGCAAATGTGCTTAAATGCCTTAAGTGGCTTGAACCCCGATAATTGCTGCTTGCAGCTATATTTAGGGGTTCAAGCACGAAGTGCTGAAACCCTATTGTAATTGTACTGATTTTTATTATTATTATTATTATTAGGGGTTCAAGCACGAAGTGCTGAAACCCTATTGTAATTGTACAGATTTTTATTATTATTATTATTATTATTATTAGGGGTTCAAGCACGAAGTGCTGAACACCTATTGTATTTGTGCTGATTTTTATTATTAGGGGTTCAAGCACGAAGTGCTGAAACCCTATTGTATTTGTGCTGATTTTTATTATTAGGGGTTCAAGCACGAAGTGCTGAAACCCTATTGTAATTGTACTGATTTTTATTATTATTATTATTATTATTATTATTATTATTATTATTCTGCCGTAAAACGCATCGTGCAGCCCAAACCGTAAGGGCTAGAGACTTGAAACTTGGCCAATAGATAGTAGAAAAATCGAGGAGAGGTTATCAAATTATGAGCCAGATTGGCCTATAGGTGGCGCTATAGCAATCAATTGCGCGAAACTGCTCATAACTCCTAAACCGTATGTCGTAGACTCAAGTGTCTTATATCATTGGAAAGGTGAGTCCATGACGAACAAAACGTATATCTCCGATTTCATTTGCGCCATGATAGATTTTCCGCCATTTTGAATTTTGTCAAAAAACTACTTTTGCGAACTAGTCCTAGGTTTTTTGCTTGATCGGAACCAAACCAGTGCAGAAATGTTCTCTGGAGTCTGAATATCAATAATTATCGAAAAAAAGTTGAAATTTCGATTCACGTTCGCTAAGGGACGGAAAACGAATGTTGTGGGAGGAGCCTATTTTACTAAAACAGCTATAACTCAAGAACAAAATGAGATATCTTCACCAAACTTGGTACACATGTGTATGGGCTCAGTATTTGGTCTCGATAAAAAAATAACGACGATTGAACACTTGGTGGCGCTATAACACGAAAAAAACATGAAAATGACTATAACCTGCCGAGCGCTAGTCCGATTGACTTGAAAATTGGTATGCAGTGTCTTGGTCCAAGGTCCCATGTATGTCTATGAGGACATTGGTGTATCTCAAAAATCATGGCCGCCACAGCCAATTAAATTTAAGCACCTATTAGACAAGGTTAACGGAGGCCAATCGGAACGAAACTCGATGGGCATGTTTGACTCATGGCCCTAGAGGTCTGTAAGAATTTTGAAACAAATCGGCCACTAGTTGGCGCTAATGAGTTTTATGGCTCTGTAATCACGTGGTGTTGCACACATCCACAAAATATGCATATCATTTGATAGAACTCCTCATAATGAACAACTTTGCCTCTAAAACCATTGCTGTCAATCAAATCGTTCATTAAATATTTGCAATTATGTTAAAAACCTACTTTTGCGAACTAGTCCCTGGTTTTTTGCCCGATCGGAACCAAACCAGTCTAGGACAATTCTCTGGACTCTCCAGATCAATAATTATTGAAAAAAAGTTGAACTTTTGCATTTGGATGGCTATAATAGGGTCATTTAGAAGAGAAACATAGCAAAATACACTCAATAGCCTTTAAATCCTAAAGGAAAACTCAAAACTTCACGAAAATTATAATGTATATGTGACATAACATGCTGAAGAAGCCTACAAAGTTTCATGGAGATCGGACCATTGTTGGCGCTATAACTGTTAAAAAGCTTTGAAAACCATGTATTCCCTATGGTGAATTGCCTGTATTGGCTGTAAATTGTATTTTCCATCTCTCTATTCAATGAATGTTCAGATCTACTTAAAAACAAGTCAGTACATGTATCCTATGCCTCTAAACAAGCATGAAAAATTTCAGACAGATCGGACAATATTTGCCTCTATAAAAGTTAAAAAATGTTAACATTACAGAGTTCTGGTATATTAAGCCAATAAGTGGTCGTTTGCTGCCCCCCGCTGTTCATTTTATTGTACTACACACAAAATAATATTATTCTGCAGTAAAACACATCGTGCAGCCCAAACCGTAAGGGCTAGAGACTTGAAACTTGGCCAATAGGTAGTACAAACATAGAGGAGAGGTTATCAAATTATGAGCCAGATTGGCCTATAGGTGGCGCTATAGCAATCAATTGCGCGAAACTGCTCATAACTCCAAAACCGTATGTTGTAGACTCAAGTGTCTTATATCATTGGAAAGGTGAGTCCATGACGAACAACATGTTTATCTCCGATTTCATTTGCGCCATGATAGATTTTCCGCCATTTTGAATTTTGTTAAAAAACTACTTTTGCAAACTAGTCCTAGGTTTCTTGCTTGATCGGAACCAAACCAGTGCAGAAATGTTCTCTGGAGTCTGAATATCAATAATAATCAAAAAAAAGTTTAAATTTCTATTCACGGTCGCTAAGGGGCGGAAAACGACTGTTGTGGGAGGAGCCTATTTTACTAAAATGGCTATAACTCAAGAAAGAAATGAGATATCTTCACCAAACTTGGTACACATGTGTATGGTCTGAGTCTTTGGTCAGGATAAAAAAATCGCGACGATTGAACACTTGGTGGCGCTATAACACAAAAAAAACATGAAAATGGCTATAACTACCCGACCGCTAGTCCGATTGACTTGAAAATTGGTATGCAGTGTCTTGGCCCAAGGTCCCATGTATGTCTATGAGGACATTGGCCTATCTCAAAAAACATTGCCGCCACAGCCAATTAAATTATTTCAGTGTTTAAAATCTTGCTAAATAAAACTTAATGTATTTTGATGCTTGTGTGCTTAAAGGCCTTAAAGGCTTGAACCCCGCTAAATGCTGCTTGCAGCTTTAATTATTATTATTATTATTATTATTATTATTCAGACCTAAAACGCATCGTGCAGACCAAACTGTAAGGGCTAGAGACTTGAAACTTGGCCAATAGGTAGTACAAAAATCGAGGAAAGGTTATCAAATTATGAGCCACATTGGCCTATAGGTGGCGCTATAGCAATCAATTGCGCGAAACTGCTCATAACTCCTAGACCCTATGTCGTAGACTCAAGTGTCTTATATCATTGGAAAGGTGAGTCCCTGACGAACAAAACGTATATCTCCGATTTCATTTCCGCCATGATAGATTTTCCGCCATTTTGAATTTTGTCAAAAAACTACTTTTGCGAACTAGTCCCTGGATTTTAGTCCGATCGGAACCAAACCAGTACAGAAATGTTCTCTGGAGTCTGAATATCAATAATCATTGAAAAAAAGTAATAATTTCGATTCACGGTTATTAAGGGGCGTAATAATAGACGTTCAGGGCGGAGCCTATTTTACTAAAAAGGTTATAACTCAAGATTACAATGAGATATCTTCACCAAACTTGGTACACATGTGTAAGGGCTCAATCTTTGGTCACAATAAAAAAAATGCGATGATTGAACACTTGGTGGCGCTATAATATGAAAAAAACATGAAAAGGGCTATAACCACCCGACCGCTAGTCCGATTGACTTGAAAATTGGTATGCAGTGTCTTGGTCCAAGGTGCCAAGTATGTCTATGAGGACATTGGCGTATCTCAAAAAACATGGCCGCCACAGCCAATTAAATTTGAGCACATATTAGACAAGGTTAACGAAGGTCGATCGGAACGAAACTCGATGGGCATGTTCGACTCATGGCCTTAGAGGTCTATTGATCGGAACCAAACCAGTCTAGGACAATTCTCTGGACTCTCTAGATCAATAATCATTGAAAAAAAGTTGAACTTTTGCATTTGGATGGCTATAACAGGGTCATTTAGAAGAGGGGCGTAGCAAAATACACTCAAAAGCCTATAAATCCTAAAGGAAAACTCAAAACTTCACGAAAATTGTTATGTATATGTGACATAACATGCTGAAGAAGCATGCAAAGTTTCATGGAGATCGGATCATAGGTGGCGCTATAACTGTTAAAAAGCTTTGAAAACCATGTATTCCCTATGGTGAATTGCCTGTATTGGCTGTAAATGGTATTTTCCATCTCTGTAATCAGGTGGGGTAAAAAAACATCCACATAATATGCAGAAATTATGATAGATCTCCTCATACTGAACAACTTTGCCTCAAGAACCAATACTGTCAATCAAATTGTTATTTATTTATTCACAATTATGTTCAAAACGTATTACCTAAAATTACCACCAGATGGCAGCAGAAGACCACTCATTGGTTCATTCTGCTTACTAAGCATATTTAAACTTTATAAAATCATTATAATAATGTTGCAAATGACATTTTGTCAATGTTTAGCAATTAATTTGTTCATTTGATTAATGTTTTACAATAATTATTATATTACAATTAAAATAATGCCTGAAAATATGTTTTAAAGGGGAAAACCTGGAATAAGCTATTTGTTACCCATCATTAATTTCAAATATCTATATCTCCAACAAAATGTGCATTTGAGTTAAGCACGTTTGAAGACATTAACTTGGAAAATGTGCCCATTAAATGAAAAACAGACAAAATGAAAATGAGCCAATGAGTGGTTCTCTGCTGCCACCTGCTGGGCTTAAATAGTCATTTTGTCATACTATTTACTTATCATGTACTATTATTCCTATTTAGACATTATAAAGTCACTATTACAATATTTACAATCACATTTAGTCAAAATAATTTATTTCAAATATATCTGCAACAAAAATAAAGTTTAAATGAGTTAACATGGAAAATGTGTTTATTACATGTTCCCTACAATTGCCACAAAACCACCAGCAGAGGACCACTCATTGGCCCATTCTGCTCACTAATAAAGTTGAATATATGAATTGTATAAAATCACATTTTGTTAAGGTTTACCACTTCATTTGTACTGACATATCACATCAATGCTAGCAATGTTGTTAAATCATGCTAATACTAATAATAGTAAATCATGGTAATCTATGGTAAATCATGGTAAAATATGGTAAATGATGCTATAATCATAATTAACTATGGTTAATCATACTAGAAAGTGATATATCATGGTAATTCATGCTACACATATCTGCTTACATTTTATCATTTATTCAAAATAATTATTTAAAATAGAGATCAAACCACAAGTGGGACTATAACTGTTAAACATTTAATAAGCATATTTGAAAAGGTAAAATACCGGTATTAGCTGTAAATGGCATTTTCTCTCTATGATTTTAAAGGTTACATTTGATGGCTAAATAAAACATAATAACTTTTTATGCAAATGTGCTTAAATGCCTTAAGTGGCTTGAACCCCGATAATTGCTGCTTGCAGCTATATTTATTATTATTATTATTATTCTCCGCTAAAACGCATCGTGCAGCCCAAACCGTAAGGGCTGGAACTTTGAAACTTTGTCAGATGGTAGTACACAAAACGAGGAGAGGTTATCAAATTATGAGCCAGATTGGCCTATAGGTGGCGCTATAGCAATCAATTGCGCGAAACTGCTCATAACTCCTAAACCCTATGTCGTAGACTCAAGTGTCTTATATCATTGGAAAGGTGAGTCCATGACGAACAAAACGTATATCTCCGATTTCATTTGCGCCATGATAGATTTTCCGCCATTTTGAATTTTGTCAAAAAACTACTTTTGCGAACTAGTCCTAGGTTTTTTGCTTGATCGGAACCAAACCAGTGCAGAAATGTTCTCTGGAGTCTGAATATCAATAATTATCGAAAAAAAGTTGAAATTTCGATTCACGTTCGCTAAGGGGCGGAAAACGAATGTTGTGGGAGGAGCCTATTTTACTAAAACAGCTATAACTCAAGAACAAAATGAGATATCTTCACCAAACTTGGTACACATGTGTATGGGCTCAGTATTTGGTCTCGATAAAAAAATAACGACGATTGAACACTTGGTGGCGCTATAACACGAAAAAAACATCGCTAGTCCGATTGACTTGAAAATTGGTATGCAGTGTCTTGGTCCAAGGTCCCATGTATGTCTATGAGGACATTGGCGTATCTCAAAAATCATGGCCGCCACAGCCAATTAAATTTAAGCACCTATTAGACAAGGTTAACGGAGGCCAATCGGAACGAAACTCGATGGGCATGTTTGACTCATGGCCCTAGAGGTCTGTAAGAATTTTGAAAAAATTCGGCCACTAGTTGGCGCTAATGAGTTTTATGGCTCTGTAATCACGTGGTGTTGCACACATCCACAAAATATGCATATCATTTGATAGATCTCTTCATATTGAACAACTTTGCCTCTAGAACCATTGCTGTCAATCAAATCGTTCATTAAATATTTGCAATTATGTTAAAAACCTACTTTTACAAACTAGTCCCTGGTTTTTTGCCCGATCGGAACCAAACCAGTCTAGGACAATTCTATGGACTCTCTAGATCAATAATTATCAAAAAAAAGTTCAACTTTTGCATTTACATGGCTATAAAAGGATCATTTAGAAGAGGGACGTAGCAAAATACACTCAATAGCCTATAAATCTTAAAGGAAAACTCAAAACGTCACGAAAATTGTTATGTATATGTGACATAACATGCTGAAGAAGCATGCAAAGTTTCATGGAGATCGGACCATAGGTGGCGCTAAAACTGTTAAAAAGCTTTGAAAACCATGTATTCCCTATGGTGAATTGCCTGTATTGGCTGTAAATGGTATTTTCCATCTCTCTATTCAATGAATGCTCAGATCTACTTAAAAACAAGTCAGAACATGTATCCTATGCCTCTAAACAAGCATGAAAAATTTCAGACAGTTCGGACAATATTTGCCTCTATAAAAGTTTAAAAATGTTAACATTACAGAGTTCTGGTATATTAAGCCAATAAGTGGTCGTTTGCTGCCCCCCGCTGTTCATTTTATTGTACTACACACAAAATAATATTATTCTGCAGTAAAACACATCGTGCAGCCCAAACCGTAAGGGCTAGAGACTTGAAACTTGGCCAATAGGTAGTACAAACAGAGAGGAGAGGTTATCAAATTATGAGCCAGATTGGCCTATAGGTGGCGCTATAGCAATCAATTGCGCGAAACTGCTCATAACTCCTAAACCGTATGTCGTAGACTCAAGTGTCTTATAGCATTGGAAAGGTGAGTCCATGACGAACAAAATGTATATCTCCGATTTCATTTGCGCCATGACACATTTTCCGCCATTTTGAATTTTGTTAAAAAACTACTTTTGCAAACTAGTCCTAGGTTTCTTGCTTGATCGGAACCAAACCAGTGCAGGAATGTTCTCTGGAGTCTGAATATCAATAATAATTGAAAAAAAGTTAAAATTTCTATTCACGGTCGCTAAGGGGCGGAAAACGACTGTTGTGGGAGGAGCCTATTTTACTAAAATGGCTATAAATCAAGAAACTCGATGGGCATGTTTAACTCATGGCCCTAGAGGTCTGTAAGAATTTTGAAAGAAATTGGCCTTTCCTATGGACCATAGGTGGCGCTATAACTGTTAAAAACCATATGTTTCCTATGGTAAATTGCCTAAATTGCCTGTAATTTGAGTTTTCCATCTATTATTTCAGTGTTTAAAATCTTGCTAAATAAAACTTGATGTCTTTTGATGCTTGTGTGCTTAAAGGCCTTAAAGGCTTGAACCCCGCTAAATGCTGCTCGCAGCTTTAATTATTATTATTATTATTATTATTATTATTATTATTCTGCCGTAAAACGCATCGTGCAGCCCAAACCGTAAGGGCTAGAGACTTGAAACTTGGCCAATAGATAGTAGAAAAATCGAGGAGAGGTTATCAAATTATGAGCCAGATTGGCCTATAGGTGGCGCTATAGCAATCAATTGCGCAAAACTGCTCATAACTCCTAAACCGTATGTTGTAGACTCAAGTGTCTTATATCATTGGAAAGGTGAGTCCATGACGGACAAAATGTATATCTCCGATTTCATTTGCGCCATAATAGATTTTCCGCCATTTTGAATTTTGTCAAAAAACTACTTTTGCGAACTAGTTCTAGGTTTTTCGCTTGATCGAAACCAAACCAGTGCAGAAATGTTCTCTGGAGTCTAAATATCAATAATTATCGAAAAAAAGTTGAAATTTCGATTCACGGTCGCTAAGGGGCGGAAAACCAATGTTGTGGGAGGAGCCTATTTTACTAAAACAGCTATAACTCAAGAACAAAATGAGATATCTTCACCAAACTTGGTACACATGTGTATGGGCTGAGTATGTGGTCTCGATAAAAAAATAACGACGATTGAACACGTGGTGGCGCTATAACACGAAAAAAACATGAAAATGGCTATAACCTGCCGAGCGCTAATCCGATTGACTTGAAAATTGGTATGCAGTGTCTTGGTCCAAGGTACCATGTATGTCTATGAGGACATTGGCGTATCTCAAAAAACATGGCCGCCACAGCCAATTAAATTTGAGCACCTATTAGACAAGGTTAACGGAGGCCAATCGGAACGAAACTCAATGGGTATGTTTGACTCATGGCCCTAGAGGTCTGTAATAATTTTGAAACAAATCGGCCACTAGTTGGTGCTAATGAGTTTTATGGCTCTGTAATCACGTGGTGTTGCACACATCCACAAAATATGCATATCATTTGATAGATCTCTTCATATTGAACACCTTTGCCTCTAGAACCATTGCTGTCAATCAAATCGTTCATTAAATATTTGCAATTATGTTAAAAACCTACTTTTGCGAACTAGTCCCTGGATTTTTGCCCGATCGGAACCAAACCAGTCTAGGACAATTTTCTGGACTCTCTAGATCAATGATTATCAAAAAAAAGTTCAACTTTTGCATTTAGATGGCTATAACAGGGTCATTTAGAAGAGGGACGTAGCAAAATACACTCAATAGCCTATAAATCTTAAAGGAAAACTCAAAACGTCACAAATATTGTTATGTATATGTGACATAACATGCTGAAGAAGCATGCAAAGTTTCATGGAGATCGGACCATAGGTGGCGCTAAAACTGTTAAAAAGCTTTGAAAACCATGTATTCCCTATGGTGAATTGCCTGTATTGGCTGTAAATTGTATTTTCCATCTCTCTATTCAATGAATGTTCAGATCTACTTAAAAACAAGTCAGAACATGTATCCTATGCCTCTAAACAAGCATGAAAAATTTCAGACAGATCGGACAATATTTGCCTCTATAAAAGTTAAAAAAGGTTAAAATTACAGAGTTCATTTGATAATAATGGTATATTAAGCCAATAAGTGGTCGTTTGCTGCCCCCCGCTGTTCATTTTATTGTACTACACACAAAATAATATTATTCTGCAGTAAAACACATCGTGCAGCCCAAACCGTAAGGGCTAGAGACTTGAAACTTGGCCAATAGGTAGTACAAACAGAGAGGAGAGGTTATCAAATTATGAGCCAGATTGGCCTATAGGTGGCGCTATAGCAATCAATTGCGCGAAACTGATCATAACTCCTAATCCGTATGTCGTACACTCAAGTGTCTTATATCATTGGAAAGGTGAGTCCATGGCGAACAAAATGTATATCTCCGATTTCATTTGCGCCATGATAGATTTTCCGCCATTTTGAATTTTGTCAAAAAACTACTTTTGCAAACTTTTCCTAGGTTTTTCGCTTGATCGGAACCAAACCAGTGCAGAAATGTTCTCTGGAGTCTAAATATCAATAATAATTGAAATTTTTTTAAATTTCTATTCACGGTCGCTAAGGGGCGGAAAACGACTGTTGTGGGAGGAGCCTATTTTATTAAAATGGCTATAACTCAAGAAAGAAATGAGATGTCTTCACCAAACTTGGTACACATGTGTAGGGTCTCAGTCTTTGGTCTCGATAAAAAAATAGCGACGATTGAACACTTGGTGGCGCTATAACACGAAAAAAACATGAAAATGGCTATAACCACCCGACCGCTAGTCCGATTGACTTGAAAATTGGTATGCAGTGTCTTGGTCCAAGGTACCATGCATGTCTATGAGGATATTGGCGTATCTCAAAAAACATGGCCGCCACAGCCAATTAAATTTGAGCACCTATTAGACAAGGTTAATGGAGGCCGATCAGAATGAAACTCGATGGGCATGTTTGACGCATGGTCCTAGAGGTCTGTAAGAATTTTGAAAGAAATTGGCCTTTCCTATGGACCATAGGTGGCGCTATAACTGTTAAAAACCATATGTTTCCTTTGGTAAATTGCCTAAATTGCCTGTAATTTGAGTTTTCCATCTATTATTTCAGTGTTTAAAATCTTGCTAAATAAAACTTGATGTCTTTTGATGCTTGTGTGCTTAAAGGCCTTAAAGGCTTGAACCCCGCTAAATGCTGCTCGCAGCTTTAATTATTATTATTATTCTGCCGTAAAACGCATCGTGCAGCCCAAACCGTAAGGGCTAGAGACTTGAAACTTGGCCAATAGATAGTACAAAAATCGAGGAGAGGTTATCAAATTATGAGCCAGATTGGCCTATAGGTGGCGCTATAGCAATCAATTGCGCAAAACTGCTCATAACTCCTAAACCGTATGTCGTAGACTCAAGTGTCTTATATCATTGGAAAGGTGAGTCCATGACGAACAAAACGTATATCTCCGATTTCATTTGCGCCATGATAGATTTTCCGCCATTTTGAATTTTGTCAAAAAACTACTTTTGCGAACTAGTCCTAGGTTTTTTGCTTGATCGGAACCAAACCAGTGCAGAAATGTTCTCTGGAGTCTGAATATCAATAATTATCGAAAAAAAGTTGAAATTTCGATTCACGGTCGCTAAGGGGCGGAAAACGAATGTTGTGGGAGGAGCCTATTTTACTAAAACAGCTATAATTCAAGAACAAAATGAGATATCTTCACCAAACTTGGTACACATGTGTATGGGCTCAGTATTTGGTCTCGATAAAAAAATAGCGACGATTGAACACTTGGTGGCGCTATAACACGAAAAAAACATGAAAATGGCTATAACCACCCGAGCGCTAGTCCGATTGACTTGAAAATTGGTATGCAGTGTCTTGGTCCAAGGTACCATGTATGTCTATGAGGACATTGGCGTATCTAAAAAAACATGGCCACCACAGCCAATTAAATTTGAGCACCTATTAGACAAGGTTAACGGAGGCCGATCAGAACGAAACTCGATGGGCATGTTTGACTCATGGCCCTAGAGGTCTGTAAGAATTTTGAAAGAAATCGGCCACTAGTTGGCGCTAATGAGTTTTATGGCTCTGTAATCACGTGGTGTTGCACACATCCACGAAATATGCATATCATTTGATAGATCTCCTCATATTGAACAACTTTGCCTCCAAAATCATTGCTGTCAATCAAATCGTTATTTAAATATTTGCAATTATGTTAAAAACCTACTTTTGCAAACTAGTCCCTGGTTTTTTGCCCGATCAGAACCAAACCAGTCTAGGACAATTCTTTGGACTCTCTAGATCAATAATTATCGAAAAAAAGTTGAACTTTTGCATTTGGATTGCTATAATAGGGTCATTTAGAAGAGAAACATAGCAAAATACACTCAATAGCCTATAAATCCTAAAGGAAAACTCAAAACTTCACGAAAATTGTAATGTATATGTGACATAACATGTTGAAGAAGCCTACAAAGTTTCATGGAGATCGGACCATAGGTGGCGCTATAACTGTTAAAAAGCTTTGAAAACCATGTATTCCCTATGGTGAATTGCCTGTATTGGCTGTAAATTGTATTTTCCATCTCTCTATTCAATGAATGTTCAGATCTACTTAAAAACAAGTCAGAACATGTATCCTATGCCTCTAAACAAGCATGAAAAATTTCAGACAGATCGGACAATATTTGCCTCTATAAAAGTTAAAAAATGTTAACATTACAGAGTTCTGGTATATTAAGCCAATAAGTGGTCGTTTGCTGCCCCCCGCTGTTCATTTTATTGTACTACACACAAAATAATATTATTCTGCAGTAAAACACATCGTGCAGCCCAAACCGTAAGGGCTAGAGACTTGAAACTTGGCCAATAGGTAGTACAAACATAGAGGAGAGGTTATCAAATTATGAGCCAGATTGGCCTATAGGTGGCGCTATAGCAATCAATTGCGCGAAACTGCTCATAACTCCTAAAGCATATGTCTTACACTCAAGTGTCTTATATCATTGGAAAGGTGGGTCCATGACGAACAAAATGTATATCTCCGATTTCATTTGCGCCATGATAGATTTTCCGCCATTTTGAATTTTGTCAAAAAACTACTTTTGCAAACTAGTCCTAGGTTTTTTGCTTGATCGGAACCAAACCAGTGTAGAAATGTTCTCTGGAGTCTGAATATCAATAATAATCGAAAAAAAGTTTAAATTTCTATTCACGGTCGCTAAGGGGCGGAAAACGACGGTTGTGGGAGGAGCCTATTTTACTAAAATGGCTATAACTCAAGAAAGAAATGAGATGTCTTCACTAAACTTGGTACACATGTGTATGGTCTAAGTCTTTGGTCACGATAAAAAAATTGCGACGATTGAACACTTGGTGGCGCTATAACACAAAAAAACATGAAAATGGCTATAACTACCCGACCGCTAGTCCGATTGACTTGAAAATTGGTATGCAGTGTCTTGGCCCAAGGTCCCATGTATGTCTATGAGGACATTGGCCTATCTCAAAAAACATTGCCGCCACAGCCAATTAAATTATTTCAGTGTTTAAAATCTTGCTAAATAAAACTTAATGTATTTTGATGCTTGTGTGCTTAAAGGCCTTAAAGGCTTGAACCCCGCTAAATGCTGCTTGCAGCTTTAATTATTAGGGGTTCAAGCACGAAGTGCTGAAACCCTATTGTATTTGTGCTGATTTTTAGGGGTTCAAGCACGAAGTGCTGAAACCCTATTGTAATTGTACTGATTTTTATTATTATTATTATTATTAGGGGTTCAAGCACGAAGTGCTGAAACCCTATTGTAATTGTATTGATTTTTATTATTATTATTATTATTATTATTCTCCGCTAAAACGGATCGTGCAGCCCAAACCGTAAGGGCTGGAACTTTGAAACTTTGTCAGATGGTAGTACACAAATCGAGGAGAGGTTATCAAATTATGAGCCAGATTGGCCTATAGGTGGCGCTATAGCAATCAATTGCGCGAAACTGCTCATAACTCCTAAACCGTATGTCGTAGACTCAAGTGTCTTATATCATTGGAAAGGTGAGTCCATGACGAACAAAACGTATATCTCCGATTTCATTTGCGCCATGATAGATTTTCCGCCATTTTGAATTTTGTCAAAAAACTACTTTTGCGAACTAGTCCTAGGTTTTTCGATTGATCGAAACCAAACCAGTGCAGAAATGTTGTCTGGAGTCTGAATATCAATAATTATCGAAAAAAAGTTGAAATTTCGATTCACGTTTGCTAAGGGGCGGAAAATGAATGTTGTGGGAGGAGCCTATTTTACTAAAACAGCTATAACTCAAGAACAATATGAGATATCTTCACCAAACATGGTACACATGTGTATGGGCTCAGTATTTGGTCTCGATAAAAAAATAGCGACGATTGAACACTTGGTGGCGCTATAACACGAAAAAACCATGAAAATGGCTATAACCTGCCGAGCGCTAGTCCGATTGACTTGAAAATTGGTATGCAGTGTCTTGGTCCAAGGTGCCATGTATGTCTATGAGGACATTGGCGTATCTCAAAAATCATGGCCGCCACAGCCAATTAAATTTAAGCACCTATTAGACAAGGTTAACGGAGGCCAATCGGAACGAAACTCGATGGGCATGTTTGACTCATGGCCCTAGAGGTCTGTAAGAATTTTGAAACAAATCGGCCACTAGTTGGCGCTAATGAGTTTTATGGCTCTGTAATCACGTGGTGTTGCACACATCCACAAAATATGCATATCATTTGATAGATCTTCTCATATTGAACAACTTTGCCTCTAGAACCATTGCTGTCAATCAAATCGTTCATTAAATATTTGCAATTATGTTAAAAACCTACTTTTACGAACTAGTCCCTGGTTTTTTGCCCGATCGGAACCAAACCAGTCTAGGACAATTCTCTGGACTCTCTAGATCAATAATTATCAAAAAAAGTTCAACTTTTGCATTTGGGTGGCTATAAAAGGATCATTTAGAAGAGGGACGTAGCAAAATACACTCAATAGCCTATAAATCTTAAAGGAAAACTCAAAACGTCACGAATATTGTTATGTATATGTGACATAACATGCTGAAGAAGCATGCAAAGTTTCATGGAGATCGGACCATAGGTGGTGCTAAAACTGTTAAAAAGCTTTGAAAACCATGTATTCCCTATGGTGAATTGCCTGTATTGGCTGTAAATGGTATTTTCCATCTCTCTATTCAATGAATGTTCAGATCTACTTAAAAACAAGTCAGAACATGTATCCTATGCCTCTAAACAAGCATGAAAAATTTCAGACAGATCGGACAATATTTGCCTCTATAAAAGTAAAAAAATGTTAACATTACAGAGTTCTGGTATATTAAGCCAATAAGTGGTCGTTTGCTGCCCCCCGCTGTTCATTTTATTGTACTACACACAAAATAATATTATTCTGCAGTAAAACACATCGTGCAGCCCAAACCGTAAGGGCTAGAGACTTGAAACTTGGCCAATAGGTAGTACAAACATAGAGGAGAGGTTATCAAATTATGAGCCAGATTGGCCTATAGGTGGCGCTATAGCAATCAATTGCGCGAAACTGCTCATAACTCCTAAACCGTATGTCCTACACTCAAGTGTCTTATATCATTGGAAAGGTGAGTCCATGACGAACAAAATGTATATCTCCGATTTCATTTGCGCCATGACAAAATTTTACACCATTTTGAATTTTGTCAAAAAACTACTTTTGCAAACTAGTCCTAGGTTATTTGCTTGATCGGAACCAGACCAGTGCAGACATGTTCTCTGGAGTCTGAATATCAATAATAATTGGAAAAATTTTTTAAATTTCTATTCACGGTCGCTAAGGGGCGGAAAACGACTGTTGTGGGAGGAGCCTATTTTACTAAAATGGCTATAACTCAAGAAAGAAATGAGATGTCTTCACCAAACTTGGTACACATGTGTATGGTCTGAGTCTTTGGTCACGATAAAAAAATCGCGACGATTGAACACTTGGTGGCGCTATAACACAAAAAAAACATAAAAATGGCTATAACTACCCGACCGCTAGTCCGATTGACTTGAAAATTTGTATGCAGTGTCTTGGCCCAAGGTCCCATGTATGTCTATGAGGACATTGGCCTATCTAAAAAAAACATGGCCGCCACAGCCAATTAAATTATTTCAGTGTTTAAAATCTTGCTAAATAAAACTTAATGTATTTTGATGCTTGTGTGCTTAAAGGCCTTAAAGGCTTGAACCCCGCTAAATGCTGCTTGCAGCTTTAATTATTATTAGGGGTTCAAGCACGAAGTGCTGAACACCTATTGTATTTGTGCTGATTTTTATTATTATTATTATTATTATTATTATTATTATTATTATTATTCAGACCTAAAACGCATCGTGCAGACCAAACCGTAAGGGCTAGAGACTTGAAACTTGGCCAATAGGTAGTACAAAAATCGAGGAGAGGTTATCAAATTATGAGCCAGATTGGCCTATAGGTGGCGCTATAGCAATCAATTGCGCGAAACTGATCATAACTCCTAAACCGTATGTCGTAGACTCAAGTGTCTTATATCATTGGAAAGGTGAGTCCATGACGAACAAAATGTATATCTCCGATTTCATTTGCGCCATGATAGATTTTCCGCCATTTTGAATTTTGTCAAAAAACTACTTTTGCGAACTAGTCCTAGGTTTTTCGCTTGATCGAAACCAAACCAGTGCAGAAATGTTCTCTGGAGGCTGAATATCAATAATTATCGAAAAAAAGTTGAAATTTCGATTCACGGTCGCTAAGGGGCGGAAAACGAATGTTGTGGGAGGAGCCTATTTTACTAAAACAGCTATAACTCAAGAAGAAAATGAGATATCTTCACCAAACTTGGTACACATGTGTATGGGCTCAGTATTTGGTCTCGATAAAAAAATAACGACGATTGAACACTTGGTGGCGCTATAACACGAAAAAAACATGAAAATGGCTATAACCACCCGAGCGCTAGTCCGATTGACTTGAAAATTGGTATGCAGTGTCTTGGTCCAAGGTACCATGTATGTCTATGAGGACATTGGCGTATCTAAAAAAACATGGCCGCCACAGCCAATTAAATTTGAGCACCTATTAGACAAGGTTAATGGAGGCCGATCGGAACGAAACTCGATGGACATGTTTGACTCATGGCCCTAGAGGTCTGTAAGAATTTTGAAACAAATCGGCCACTAGTTGGCGCTAATGAGTTTTATGGCTCTGTAATCACGTGGTGTTGCACACATCCACAAAATATGCAAATCATTTGATAGATCTCTTCATATTGAACAACTTTGCCTCTAGAACCATTGCTGTCAATCAAATCGTTCATTAAATATTTGCAATTATGTTAAAAACCTACTTTCGCAAACTAGTCCCTGGTTTTTTGCCCGATCGGAACCGAACAAGTCTAGAACAATTCTCTGGACTCTCTAGGGTAATAATTATCAAAAAAAAGTTGAACTTTTGCATTTGGATGGCTATAACAGGGTCATTTAGAAGAGGGACGTAGCAAAATACACTCAATAGCCTTTAAATCTTAAAGGAAAACTCAAAACGTCACGAATATTGTTATGTATATGTGACATAACATGCTGAAGAAGCATGCAAAGTTTCATGGAGATCGGACCATAGGTGGCGCTAAAACTGTTAAAAAGCTTTGAAAACCATGTATTCCCTATGGTGAATTGCCTGTATTGGCTGTAAATTGTATTTTCCATCTCTCTATTCAATGAATGTTCAGATCTATTTAAAAACAAGTCAGAACATGTATCCTATGCCTCTAAACAAGCATGAAAAATTTCAGACAGATCGGACAATATTTGCCTCTATAAAAGTTAAAAAAGGTTAAAATTACAGAGTTCATTTGATAATAATGGTATATTAAGCCAATAAGTGGTCGTTTGCTGCCCCCCGCTGTTCATTTTATTGTACTACACACAAAATAATATTATTCTGCAGTAAAACACATCGTGCAGCCCAAACCGTAAGGGCTAGAGACTTGAAACTTGGCCAATAGGTAGTACAAACAGAGAGGAGAGGTTATCAAATTATGAGCCAAATTGGCCTATAGGTGGCGCTATAGCAATCAATTGTGCGAAACTGCTCATAACTCCTAAACCGTATATCGTACACTCAAGTGTCTTATATCAATGGAAAGGTGAGTTCATGACGAACAATATGTATATCTCCGATTTCATTTGCGCCATGATAGATTTTCCGCCATTTTGAATTTTGTTAAAAAACTACTTTTGCAAACTAGTCCTAGGTTTCTTGCTTGATCGGAACCAAACCAGTGCAGAAATGTTCTCTGGAGTCTGAATATCAATAATAATCGAAAAAAAGTTTAAATTTCTATTCACGGTCGCTAAGGGGCGGAAAACGACTGTTGTGGGAGGAGCCTATTTTACTAAAATGGCTATAACTCAAGAAAGAAATGAGATGTCTTCACCAAACTTGGTACACATGTGTATGGTCTGAGTCTTTGGTCACGATAAAAAAAATCGCGACGATTGAACACTTGGTGGCGCTATAACACAAAAAAACATGAAAATGGCTATAACTACCCGACCGCTAGTCCGATTGACTTGAAAATTGGTATGCAGTGTCTTGGTCCAAGGTACCATGTATGTCTATGAAGACATTGGCCTATCTCAAAAAACATTGCCGCCACAGCCAATTAAATTATTTCAGTGTTTAAAATCTTGCTAAATAAAACTTAATGTATTTTGATGCTTGTCTGCTTAAAGGCCTTAAAGGCTTGAACCCCGCTAAATGCTGCTTGCAGCTTTAATTATTATTATTATTATTATTATTCTCCGCTAAAACGCATCGTGCAGCCCAAACCGTAAGGGCTGGAACTTTGAAACTTTGTCAGATGGTAGTACACAAAACGAGGAGAGGTTATCAAATTATGAGCCAGATTGGCCTATAGGTGGCGCTATAGCAATCAATTGCGCGAAACTGCTCATAACTCCTAAACCGTATGTCGTAGACTCAAGTGTCTTATATCATTGGAAAGGTGAGTCCATGACGAACAAAACGTATATCTCCGATTTCATTTGCGCCATGATAGATTTTCCGCCATTTTGAATTTTGTAAAAAAACTACTTTTGCGAACTAGTCCTAGGTTTTTTGCTTGATCGTAACCAAACCAGTGCAGAATTGTTCTCTGGAGTCTGAATATCAATAATTATCGAAAAAAAGTTGAAATTTCGATTCACGTTCGCTAAGGGGCGGAAAACGAATGTTGTGGGAGGAGCCTATTTTACTAAAACAGCTATAACTCAAGAACAAAATGAGATATCTTCACCAAACTTGGTACACATGTGTATGGGCTCAGTATTTGGTCTCGATAAAAAAATAAAGACGATTGAACACTTGGTGGCGCTATAACACGAAAAAAACATGAAAATGGCTATAACCTGCCGAGCGCTAGTCCGATTGACTTGAAAATTGGTATGCAGTGTCTTGGTCCAAGGCCCCATGTATGTCTATGAGGACATTGGCGTATCTCAAAAATCATGGCCGCCACAGCCAATTAAATTTAAGCACCTATTAGACAAGGTTAACGGAGGCCAATCGGAACGAAACTCGATGGGCATGTTTGACTCATGGCCCTAGAGGTCTGTAAGAATTTTGAAACAAATCGGCCACTAGTTGGCGCTAATGAGTTTTATGGCTCTGTAATCACGTGGTGTTGCACACATCCACAAAATATGCATATCATTTGATAGATCTCTTCATATTGAACAACTTTGCCTCTAGAACCATTGCTGTCAATCAAATCGTTCATTAAATATTTGCAATTATGTTAAAAACCTACTTTTACAAACTAGTCCCTGGTTTTTTGCCCTATCGGAACCAAACCAGTCTAGGACAATTCTATGGACTCTCTAGATCAATAATTATCAAAAAAAGTTCAACTTTTGCATTTACATGGCTATAAAAGGATCATTTAGAAGAGGGACGTAGCAAAATACACTCAATAGCCTATAAATCTTAAAGGAAAACTCAAAACGTCACGAATATTGTTATGTATATGTGACATAACATGCTGAAGAAGCATGCAAAGTTTCATGGAGATCGGACCATAGGTGGCGCTAAAACTGTTAAAAAGCTTTGAAAACCATGTATTCCCTATGGTGAATTGCCTGTATTGGCTGTAAATGGTATTTTCCATCTCTCTATTCAATGAATGCTCAGATCTACTTAAAAACAAGTCAGAACATGTATCCTATGCCTCTAAACAAGCATGAAAAATTTCAGACAGTTCGGACAATATTTGCCTCTATAAAAGTTAAAAAATGTTAACATTACAGAGTTCTGGTATATTAAGCCAATAAGTGGTTGTTTGCTGCCCCCCGCTGTTCATTTTATTGTACTACACACAAAATAATATTATTCTGCAGTAAAACACATCGTGCAGCCCAAACCGTAAGGGCTAG
The DNA here is from genome assembly GCA_023566225.1 of Romanogobio albipinnatus. Taxonomy (NCBI): domain Eukaryota; kingdom Metazoa; phylum Chordata; class Actinopteri; order Cypriniformes; family Gobionidae; genus Romanogobio; species Romanogobio albipinnatus. The sequence continues at coordinate 12,883,264 of CM042251.1, read as the reverse complement.
AGACTTGAAACTTGGCCAATAGGTAGTACAAACAGAGAGGAGAGGTTATCAAATTATGAGCCAGATTGGCCTATAGGTGGCGCTATAGCAATCAATTGCGCGAAACTGCTCATAACTCCTAAACCGTATGTCGTAGACTCAAGTGTCTTATATCATTGGAAAGCTGAGTCCATGACGAACAAAATGTATATCTCCGATTTCATTTGCGCCATGATACATTTTCCGCCATTTAGAATTTTGTTAAAAAACTACTTTTGCAAACTAGTCCTAGGTTTCTTGCTTGATCGGAACCAAACCAGTGCAGAAATGTTCTCTGGAGTCTGAATATCAATAATAATTGAAAAAAAGTTTAAATTTCTATTCACGGTCGCTAAGGGGCGGAAAACGACTGTTGTGGGAGGAGCCTATTTTACTAAAATGGCTATAAATCAAGAAAGAAATGAGATATCTTCACCAAACTTGGTACACATGTGTATGGGCTCAGTCTTTGGTTAGAATAAATAAATCGCGATGATTGAACACTTGGTGGCGCTATAACATGAAAAAAACATGAAAATGGCTATAACTACCCGACCGCTAGTCCGATTGACTTGAAAATTGTTATGCAGTGTCTTGGTCCAAGGTCCCATGTATGTCTATGAGGACATTGGCCTATCTAAAAAAACATTGCCGCCACAGCCAATTAAATTATTTCAGTGTTTAAAATCTTGCTAAATAAAACTTGATGTCTTTTGATGCTTGTGTGCTTAAAGGCCTTAAAGGCTTGAACCCCGCTAAATGCTGCTCGCAGCTTTAATTATTATTATTATTATTATTATTATTATTATTATTATTCAGCCGTAAAACGCATCGTGCAGACCAAACTGTAAGGGCTAGAGACTTGAAACTTGGCCAATAGGTAGTACAAAAATCGAGGAGAGGTTATCAAATTATGAGCCACATTGGCCTATAGGTGGCGCTATAGCAATCAATTGCGCGAAACTGCTCATAACTCCTAGACCGTATGTCGTAGACTCAAGTGTCTTATATCATTGGAAAGGTGAGTCCATGACGAACAAAACGTATATCTCCGATTTCATTTCCGCCATGATAGATTTTCCGCCATTTTGAATTTTGTTAAAAAACTACTTTTGCAAACTAGTCCCTGGATTTTAGCCCGATCGGAACCAAACCAGTACAGAAATGTTCTCTGGAGTCTGAATATCAATAATCATTGAAAAAAAGTAATAATTTCGATTCACGGTTATTAAGGGGCGTAATAATAGACGTTCAGGGCGGAGCCTATTTTACTAAAAAGGTTATAACTCAAGATTACAATGAGATATCTTCACCAAACTTGGTACACATGTGTAAGGGCTCAATCTTTGGTCACAATAAAAAAAATGCGATGATTGAACACTTGGTGGCGCTATAACACGAAAAAAACATGGAAAGGGCTATAACCACCCGACCGCTAGTCCGATTGACTTGAAAATTGGTATGCAGTGTCTTGGTCCAAGGTACCAAGTACGTCTATGAGCACATTGGCGTATCTCAAAAAACATGGCCGCCACAGCCAATTAAATTTGAGCACCTATTAGACAAGGTTAATGGAGGCCGATCAGAACGAAACTCGATGGGTATGTTTGACTTATGGCCCTAGAGGTCTGTAAGAATTTTGAAAGAAATTGGCCACTAGTTGGCGCTAACGAGTTTTATGGCTCTGTGATCACGTGGTGTTGCACACATCCCCAAAATGTGCATATCATTTGATAGATCTCCTCATACTGAACAACTTTGCCTCTTGAACTATTGCTGTCAATCAAATCGTTCATTAAATATTTGTGATTATGTTTAAAACCTACTTTTGCGAACTAGTCCCTGGATTTTTCATTGATCGGAACCAAACCAGTCTAGGAAAATTCTCTGGACTCTCTAGATCAATAATTATTGAAAAAAAGTTGAACTTTTGCATTTGGATGGCTAAAACAGGGTCATTTAGAAGAGGGGCGTGGCAAAATACACTCAAAAGCCTATAAATCCTAAAGGAAAACTCAAAACTTCACGAAAATTGTTATGTATATGTAACATAACATGCTGAAGAAGCATGCAAAGTTTCATGGAGATCGGACCATAGGTGGCGCTATAACTGTTAAAAAGCTTTGAAAACCATGTATTCCCTATGGTGAATCGCCTGTATTGGCTGTAAATGGTATTTTCCATCTCTGTAATCAGGTGGGGTAAAAAACATCCACATAATATGCAGAAATTATGATAGATCTCCTCATACTGAACAACTTTGCCTCAAGAACCAATACTGTCAATCAAATTGTTATTTATTTATTCACAATTATGTTCAAAACGTATTACCTAAAATTACCACCAGATGGCAGCAGAAGACCACTCATTGGTTCATTCTGCTTACTAAGCATATTTAAACTTTATAAAATCATTATAATAATGTTGCAAATGACATTTTGTCAATGTTTAGCAATTAATTTGTTCATTTGATTAATGTTTTACAATAATTATTATATTACAATTAAAATAATGCCTGAAAATATGTTTTAAAGGGGAAAACCTGGAATAAGCTATTTGTTACCCATCATTAATTTCAAATATCTATATCTCCAACAAAATGTGCATTTGAGTTAAGCACGTTTGAAGACATTAACTTGGAAAATGTGCCCATTAAATGAAAAACAGACAAAATGAAAATGAGCCAATGAGTGGTTCTCTGCTGCCACCTGCTGGGCTTAAATAGTCATTTTGTCATACTATTTACTTATCATGTACTATTATTCCTATTTAGACATTATAAAGTCACTATTACAATATTTACAATCACATTTAGTCAAAATAATTTATTTCAAATATATCTGCAACAAAAATAAAGTTTAAATGAGTTAACATGGAAAATGTGTTTATTACATGTTCCCTACAATTGCCACAAAACCACCAGCAGAGGACCACTCATTGGCCCATTCTGCTCACTAATAAAGTTGAATATATGAATTGTATAAAATCACATTTTGTTAAGGTTTACCACTTCATTTGTACTGACATATCACATCAATGCTAGCAATGTTGTTAAATCATGCTAATACTAATAATAGTAAATCATGGTAATCTATGGTAAATCATGGTAAAATATGGTAAATGATGCTATAATCATAATTAACTATGGTTAATCATACTAGAAAGTGATATATCATGGTAATTCATGCTACACATATCTGCTTACATTTTATCATTTATTCAAAATAATTATTTAAAATAGAGATCAAACCACAAGTGGGACTATAACTGTTAAACATTTAATAAGCATATTTGAAAAGGTAAAATACCGGTATTAGCTGTAAATGGCATTTTCTCTCTATGATTTTAAAGGTTACATTTGATGGCTAAATAAAACATAATAACTTTTTATGCAAATGTGCTTAAATGCCTTAAGTGGCTTGAACCCCGATAATTGCTGCTTGCAGCTATATTTAGGGGTTCAAGCACGAAGTGCTGAAACCCTATTGTAATTGTACTGATTTTTATTATTATTATTATTATTAGGGGTTCAAGCACGAAGTGCTGAAACCCTATTGTAATTGTACAGATTTTTATTATTATTATTATTATTATTATTAGGGGTTCAAGCACGAAGTGCTGAACACCTATTGTATTTGTGCTGATTTTTATTATTAGGGGTTCAAGCACGAAGTGCTGAAACCCTATTGTATTTGTGCTGATTTTTATTATTAGGGGTTCAAGCACGAAGTGCTGAAACCCTATTGTAATTGTACTGATTTTTATTATTATTATTATTATTATTATTATTATTATTATTATTCTGCCGTAAAACGCATCGTGCAGCCCAAACCGTAAGGGCTAGAGACTTGAAACTTGGCCAATAGATAGTAGAAAAATCGAGGAGAGGTTATCAAATTATGAGCCAGATTGGCCTATAGGTGGCGCTATAGCAATCAATTGCGCGAAACTGCTCATAACTCCTAAACCGTATGTCGTAGACTCAAGTGTCTTATATCATTGGAAAGGTGAGTCCATGACGAACAAAACGTATATCTCCGATTTCATTTGCGCCATGATAGATTTTCCGCCATTTTGAATTTTGTCAAAAAACTACTTTTGCGAACTAGTCCTAGGTTTTTTGCTTGATCGGAACCAAACCAGTGCAGAAATGTTCTCTGGAGTCTGAATATCAATAATTATCGAAAAAAAGTTGAAATTTCGATTCACGTTCGCTAAGGGACGGAAAACGAATGTTGTGGGAGGAGCCTATTTTACTAAAACAGCTATAACTCAAGAACAAAATGAGATATCTTCACCAAACTTGGTACACATGTGTATGGGCTCAGTATTTGGTCTCGATAAAAAAATAACGACGATTGAACACTTGGTGGCGCTATAACACGAAAAAAACATGAAAATGACTATAACCTGCCGAGCGCTAGTCCGATTGACTTGAAAATTGGTATGCAGTGTCTTGGTCCAAGGTCCCATGTATGTCTATGAGGACATTGGTGTATCTCAAAAATCATGGCCGCCACAGCCAATTAAATTTAAGCACCTATTAGACAAGGTTAACGGAGGCCAATCGGAACGAAACTCGATGGGCATGTTTGACTCATGGCCCTAGAGGTCTGTAAGAATTTTGAAACAAATCGGCCACTAGTTGGCGCTAATGAGTTTTATGGCTCTGTAATCACGTGGTGTTGCACACATCCACAAAATATGCATATCATTTGATAGAACTCCTCATAATGAACAACTTTGCCTCTAAAACCATTGCTGTCAATCAAATCGTTCATTAAATATTTGCAATTATGTTAAAAACCTACTTTTGCGAACTAGTCCCTGGTTTTTTGCCCGATCGGAACCAAACCAGTCTAGGACAATTCTCTGGACTCTCCAGATCAATAATTATTGAAAAAAAGTTGAACTTTTGCATTTGGATGGCTATAATAGGGTCATTTAGAAGAGAAACATAGCAAAATACACTCAATAGCCTTTAAATCCTAAAGGAAAACTCAAAACTTCACGAAAATTATAATGTATATGTGACATAACATGCTGAAGAAGCCTACAAAGTTTCATGGAGATCGGACCATTGTTGGCGCTATAACTGTTAAAAAGCTTTGAAAACCATGTATTCCCTATGGTGAATTGCCTGTATTGGCTGTAAATTGTATTTTCCATCTCTCTATTCAATGAATGTTCAGATCTACTTAAAAACAAGTCAGAACATGTATCCTATGCCTCTAAACAAGCATGAAAAATTTCAGACAGTTCGGACAATATTTGCCTCTATAAAAGTTAAAAAATGTTAACATTACAGAGTTCTGGTATATTAAGCAAATAAGTGGTTGTTTGCTGCCCCCCGCTGTTCATTTTATTGTACTACACACAAAATAATATTATTCTGCAGTAAAACACATCGTGCAGCCCAAACCGTAAGGGCTAGAGACTTGAAACTTGGCCAATAGGTAGTACAAACAGAGAGGAGAGGTTATCAAATAATGAGCCAGATTGGCCTATAGGTGGCGCTATAGCAATCAATTGCGCGAAACTGCTCATAACTCCCAAACCGTATGTCGTAGACTCAAGTGTCTTATATCATTGGAAAGGTGAGTCCATGAAGAACAAAATGTACATCTCCGATTTCATTTGCGCCATGATAAATTTTCCGTCATTTTGAATTTTGTTAAAAAACTACTTTTGCAAACTAGTCCTAGGTTTCTTGCTTGATCGGAACCAAACCAGTGCAGAAATGTTCTCTGGAGTCTGAATATCAATAATAATTGAAAAAAGTTTAAATTTCTATTCACGGTCGCTAAGGGGCGGAAAACGACTGTTGTGGGAGGAGCCTATTTTACTAAAATGGCTATAAATCAAGAAAGAAATGAGATATCTTCACCAAACTTGGTACATATGTGTATGGGCTCAGTCTTTGGTCAGGATAAAAAAATCGCGATGATTGAACACTTGGTGGCGCTATAACATGAAAAAAACATGAAAATGGCTATAACTACCCGACCGCTAGTCCGATTGACTTGAAAATTGGTATGCAGTGTCTTGGTCCAAGGTACCATGTATGTCTATGAGGACATTGGCCTTTCTCAAAAAAACATTGCCGCCACAGCCAATTCAATTATTTCAGTGTTTAAAATCTTGCTAAATAAAACTTAATGTATTTTGATGCTTGTGTGCTTAAAGGCCTTAAAGGCTTGAACCCCGCTAAATGCTGCTTGCAGCTTTAATTATTATTATTATTATTATTATTATTCTCCGCTAAAACGCATCGTGCAGCCCAAACCGTAAGGGCTGGAACTTTGAAACTTTGTCAGATGGTAGTACACAAATCGAGGAGAGGTTATCAAATTATGAGCCAGATTGGCCTATAGGTGGCGCTATAGCAATCAATTGCGCGAAACTGCTCATAACTCCTAAATCGTATGTCGTAGACTCAAGTGTCTTATATCATTGGAAAGGTGAGTCCATGACGAACAAAATGTATATCTCCGATTTCATTTGCGCCATGATAGATTTTCCGCCATTTTGAATTTTGTCAAAAAACTACTTTTGCGAACTAGTCCTAGGTTTTTTGCTTGATCGGAACCAAACCAGTGCAGAAATGTTCTCTGGAGTCTTAGTATCAATAATTATCGAAAAAAAGTTGAAATTTCGATTCACTGTTGCTAAGGGGCGGAAAACGAATGTTGTGGGAGGAGCCTATTTTACTAAAACAGCTATAACTCAAGAAGAAAATGAGATATCTTCACCAAACTTGGTACACATGTGTATGGGCTCAGTATTTGGTCTCGATAAAAAAATAGCGACGATTGAACACTTGGTGGCGCTATAACACGAAAAAAACTTGAAAATGGCTATAACCACCCGAGCGCTAGTCCGATTGACTTGAAAATTGGTATGCAGTGTCTTGGTCCAAGGTGCCATGTATATCTATGAGGATATTGGCGTATCTCAAAAAACATGGCCGCCACAGCCAATTAAATTTGAGCACCTATTAGACAAGGTTAATGGAGGCCGATCAGAACGAAACTCGATGGGCATGTTTGACTCATGGTCCTAGAGGTCTGTAAGAATTTTGAAAGAAATTGGCCTTTCCTATGGACCATAGGTGGCGCTATAACTGTTAAAAACCATATGTTTCCTATGGTAAATTGCCTAAATTGCCTGTAATTTGAGTTTTCCATCTATTATTTCAGTGTTTAAAATCTTGCTAAATAAAACTTGATGTCCTTTGATGCTTGTGTGCTTAAAGGCCTTAAAGGCTTGAACCCCGCTAAATGCTGCTCGCAGCTTTAATTAGGGGTTCAAGCACGAAGTGCTGAAACCCTATTGTAATTGTACTGATTTTTATTATTATTATTATTATTATTATTATTATTATTATTATTATTATTATTATTCTCCGCTAAAACGCATCGTGCAGCCCAAACCGTAAGGGCTGGAACTTTGAAACTTTGTCAGATGGTAGTACACAAAACGAGGAGAGGTTATCAAATTATGAGCCAGATTGGCCTATAGGTGGCGCTATAGCAATCAATTGCGCGAAACTGCTCATAACTCCTAAACCGTATGTCGTAGACTCAAGTGTCTTATATCATTGGAAAGGTGAGTCCATGACGAACAAAACGTATATCTCCGATTTCATTTGCGCCATGATAGATTTTCCGCCATTTTGAATTTTGTCAAAAAACTACTTTTGCGAACTAGTCCTAGGTTTTTTGCTTGATCGGAACCAAACCAGTGCAGAAATGTTCTCCGGAGTCTGAATATCAATAATTATCGAAAAAAAGTTGAAATTTCGATTCACGTTCGCTAAGGGGCGGAAAACGAATGTTGTGGGAGGAGCCTATTTTACTAAAACAGCTATAACTCAAGAACAAAATGAGATATCTTCACCAAACTTGGTACACATGTGTATGGGCTCAGTATTTGGTCTCGATAAAAAAATAACGACGATTGAACACTTGGTGGCGCTATAACACGAAAAAAACATGAAAATGGCTATAACCTGCCGAGCGCTAGTCCGATTGACTTGAAAATTGGTATGCAGTGTCTTGGTCCAAGGTCCCATGTATGTCTATGAGGACATTGGCGTATCTCAAAAATCATGGCCGCCACAGCCAATTAAATTTAAGCACCTATTAGACAAGGTTAACGGAGGCCAATCGGAACGAAACTCGATGGGCATGTTTGACTCATGGCCCTAGAGGTCTGTAAGAATTTTGAAACAAATCGGCCACTAGTTGGCGCTAATGAGTTTTATGGCTCTGTAATCACGTGGTGTTGCACACATCCACAAAATATGCATATCATTTGATAGATCTCTTCATATTGAACAACTTTGCCTCTAGAACCATTGCTGTCAATCAAATCGTTCATTAAATATTTGCAATTATGTTAAAAACCTACTTTTACAAACTAGTCCCTGGTTTTTTGCCCGATCGGAACCAAACCAGTCTAGGACAATTCTATGGACTCTCTAGATCAATAATTATCAAAAAAAAGTTCAACTTTTGCATTTACATGGCTATAAAAGGATCATTTAGAAGAGGGACGTAGCAAAATACACTCAATAGCCTATAAATCTTAAAGGAAAACTCAAAACGTCACGAATATTGTTATGTATATGTGACATAACATGCTGAAGAAGCATGCAAAGTTTCATGGAGATCGGACCATAGGTGGCGCTAAAACTGTTAAAAAGCTTTGAAAACCATGTATTCCCTATGGTGAATTGCCTGTATTGGCTGTAAATGGTATTTTCCATCTCTCTATTCAATGAATGTTCAGATCTACTTAAAAACAAGTCAGAACATGTATCCTATGCCTCTAAACAAGCATGAAAAATTTCAGACAGTTCAGACAATATTTGCCTCTATAAAAGTTTAAAAATGTTAACATTACAGAGTTCTGGTATATTAAGCCAATAAGTGGTTGTTTGCTGCCCCCCGCTGTTCATTTTATTGTACTACACACAAAATAATATTATTCTGCAGTAAAACACATCGTGCAGCCCAAACCGTAAGGGCTAGAGACTTGAAACTTGGCCAATAGGTAGTACAAACAGAGAGGAGAGGTTATCAAATTATGAGCCAGATTGGCCTATAGGTGGCGCTATAGCAATCAATTGCGCGAAACTGCTCATAACTCCTAAACCGTATGTCGTAGACTCAAGTGTCTTATAGCATTGGAAAGGTGAGTCCATGACGAACAAAATGTATATCTCCGATTTCATTTGCGCCATGACACATTTTCCGCCATTTTGAATTTTGTTAAAAAACTACTTTTGCAAACTAGTCCTAGGTTTCTTGCTTGATCGGAACCAAACCAGTGCAGGAATGTTCTCTGGAGTCTGAATATCAATAATAATTGAAAAAAAGTTAAAATTTCTATTCACGGTCGCTAAGGGGCGGAAAACGACTGTTGTGGGAGGAGCCTATTTTACTAAAATGGCTATAAATCAAGAAAGAAATGAGATATCTTCACCAAACTTGGTACACATGTGTATGGGCTCAGTCTTTGGTCAGGATAAAGAAATCGCGATGATTGAACACTTGGTGGCGCTATAACATGAAAAAAACATGAAAATGGCTATAACTACCCGACCGCTAGTCCGATTGACTTGAAAATTGGTATGCAGTGTCTTGGTCCAAGGTCCCATGTATGTCTATGAGGACATTGGCCTATCTCAAAAAACATTGCCGCCACAGCCAATTAAATTATTTCAGTGTTTAAAATCTTGCTAAATAAAACTTGATGTCTTTTGATGCTTGTGTGCTTAAAGGCCTTAAAGGCTTGAACCCCGCTAAATGCTGCTCGCAGCTTTAATTATTATTATTATTATTATTATTATTCAGACCTAAAACGCATCGTGCAGCCCAAACCGTAAGGGCTAGAGACTTGAAACTTGGCCAATAGGTAGTACAAAAATCGAGGAGAGGTTATCAAATTATGAGCCAGATTGGCCTATAGGTGGCGCTATAGCAATCAATTGCGCGAAACTGCTCATAACTCCTAAACCGTATGTCGTAGACTCAAGTGGCTTATATCATTGGAAAGGTGAGTCCATGACGAACATAACGTATATCTCCGATTTCATTTGCGCCATGATAGATTTTCCGCCATTTTGAATTTTGTCAAAAAACTACTTTTGCGAACTAGTCCTAGGTTTTTCGTTTGATCGGAACCAAACCAGTGCAGAAATGTTCTCTGGAGTCTGAATATCAATAATTATCGAAAAAAAGTTGAAATTTCGATTCACGGTCGCTAAGGGGCGGATAACGACTGTTGTGGGAGGAGCCTATTTTACTAAAACAGCTATAACTCAAGAACAAAATGAGATATCTTCACCAAACTTGGTAGACATGTGTATGGGCTCAGTTTTTGGTCTCGATAAAAAAATAGCGATGATTGATCACTTGGTGGCGCTATAACACAAAAAAAACATGAAAATGGCTATAACCACCCGAGCGCTAGTCCGATTGACTTGAAAATTGGTATGCAGTGTCTTGGTCCAAGGTGCCATCTATATCTATGAGGATATTGGCGTATCTCAAAAAACATGGCCGCCACAGCCAATTAAATTTGAGCACCTATTAGACAAGGTTAACGGAGGCCAATCGGAACGAAACTCGATGGGTATGTTTGACTCATGGCCCTAGAGGTCTGTAAGAATTTTGAAACAAATCGGCCACTAGTTGGCGCTAATGAGTTTTATGGCTCTGTAATCACGTGGTGTTGCACACATCCACAAAATATACATATCATTTGATAGATCTCTTCATATTGAACAACTTTGCCTCTAGAACCATTGCTGTCAATCAAATCGTTCATTAAATATTTGCAATTATGTTAAAAACCTACTTTCGCGAACTAGTCCCTGGTTTTTTGCCCGATCGGAACCAAACAAGTCTAGAACAAATCTCTGGACTCTCTAGGTTAATAATTATCGAAAAAAAGTTGAACTTTTGCATTTAGATGGCTATAAAAGGATTATTTAGAAGAGGGATGTAGCAAAATACACTCAATAGCCTATAAATCTTAAAGGAAAACTCAAAACGTCACAAATATTGTTATGTATATGTGACATAACATGCTGAAGAAGCATGCAAAGTTTCATAGAGATCGGACCATAGGTGGCGCTAAAACTGTTAAAAAGCTTTGAAAACCATGTATTCCCTATGGTGAATTGCCTGTATTGGCTGTAAATGGTATTTTCCATCTCTCTATTCAATGAATGTTCAGATCTACTTAAAAACAAGTCAGAACATGTATCCTATGCCTCTAAACAAGCATGAAAAATTTCAGACAGATCGGACAATATTTGCCTCTATAAAAGTTAAAAAATGTTAAAATTACAGAGTTCTGGTATATTAAGCAAATAAGTGGTTGTTTGCTGCCCCCCGCTGTTCATTTTATTGTACTACACACAAAATAATATTATTCTGCAGTAAAACACATCGTGCAGCCCAAACCGTAAGGGCTAGAGACTTGAAACTTGGCCAATAGGTAGTACAAACATAGAGGAGAGGTTATCAAATTATGAGCCAGATTGGCCTATAGGTGGCGCTATAGCAATCAATTGCGCAAAACTGCTCATAACTCCTAAACCGTATGTCGTAGACTCAAGTGTCTTATATCATTGGAAAGGTGAGTCCATGACGAACAAAACGTATATCTCCGATTTCATTTGCGCCATGATAGATTTTCCGCCATTTTGAATTTTGTTAAAAAACTACTTTTGCAAACTAGTCCTAGGTTTCTTGCTTGATCGGAACCAAACCAGTGCAGAAATGTTCTCTGGAGTCTGAATATCAATAATAATCGAAAAAAAGTTTAAATTTCTATTCACGGTCGCTAAGGGGCGGAAAACGACTGTTGTGGGAGGAGCCTATTTTACTAAAATGGCTATAACTCAAGAAAGAAATGAGATGTCTTCACCAAACTTGGTACACATGTGTATGGTCTGAGTCTTTGGTCACGAAAAAAAAATCGCGACGATTGAACACTTGGTGGCGCTATAACACAAAAAAAACATGAAAACGGCTATAACTACCCGACCGCTAGTCCGATTGACTTGAAAATTGGTATGCAGTGTCTTGGCCCAAGGTCCCATGTATGTCTATGAGGACATTGGCCTATCTCAAAAAACATTGCCGCCACAGCCAATTAAATTATTTCAGTGTTTAAAATCTTGCTAAATAAAACTTAATGTATTTTGATGCTTGTGTGCTTAAAGGCCTTAAAGGCTTGAACCCCGCTAAATGCTGCTTGCAGCTTTAATTATTATTATTATTATTATTATTCAGACCTAAAACGCATCGTGCAGACCAAACCGTAAGGGCTAGAGACTTGAAACTTGGCCAATAGGTAGTACAAAAATCGAGGAGAGGTTATCAAATTATGAGCCAGATTGGCCTATAGGTGGCGCTATAGCAATCAATTGCGCGAAACTGCTCATAACTCCTAAACCGTATGTCGTAGACTCAAGTGTCTTATATCATTGGAAAGGTGAGTCCATGACGAACAAAACGTATATCTCCGATTTCATTTGCGCCATGATAGATTTTCCGCCATTTTGAATTTTGTCAAAAAACTACTTTTGCGAACTAGTCCTAGGTTTTTCGCTTGATCGAAACCAAACCAGTGCAGAAATGTTCTCTGGAGTCTGAATATCAATAATTATCGAAAAAAAGTTGAAATTTCGATTCACGGTCGCTAAGGGGCGGAAAACGAATGTTGTGGGAGGAGCCTATTTTACTAAAACAGCTATAACTCAAGAAGAAAATGAGATATCTTCACCAAACTTGGTACACATGTGTATGGGCTCAGTATTTGGTCTCGATAAAAAAATAACGATGATTGAACACTTGGTGGCGCTATAACACGAAAAAAACATGAAAATGGCTATAACCACCCGAGCGCTAGTCCGATTGACTTGAAAATTGGTATGCAGTGTCTTGGTCCAAGGTACCATGCATGTCTATGAGGATATTAGCGTATCTCAAAAATCATGGCCGCCACAGCCAATTAAATTTGAGCACCTATTAGACAAGGTTAATGGAGGCCGATCGGAACGAAACTCGATGGACATGTTTGACTCATGGCCCTAGAGGTCTGTAAGAATTTTGAAACAAATCGGCCACTAGTTGGCGCTAATGAGTTTTATGGCTCTGTAATCACGTGGTGTTGCACACATCCACAAAATATGCATATCATTTGATAGATCTCTTCATATTGAACAACTTTGCCTCTAGAACCATTGCTGTCAATCAAATCGTTCATTAAATATTTGCAATTATGTTAAAAACCTACTTTCGCGAACTAGTCCCTGGTTTTTTGCCCGATCGGAACCAAACAAGTCTAGAACAATTCTCTGGACTCTCTAGGTTAATAATTATCGAAAAAAAGTTGAACTTTTGCATTTAAATGGCTATAACAGGGTCATTTAGAAGAGGGACGTAGCAAAATACACTCAATAGCCTTTAAATCTTAAAGGAAAACTCAAAACGTCACGAATATTGTTATGTATATGTGACATAACATGCTGAAGAAGCATGCAAAGTTTCATGGAGATCGGACCATAGGTGGCGCTAAAACTGTTAAAAAGCTTTGAAAACCATGTATTCCCTATGGTGAATTGCCTGTATTGGCTGTAAATGGTATTTTCCATCTCTCTATTCAATGAATGTTCAGATCTACTTAAAAACAAGTCAGAACATGTATCCTATGCCTCTAAACAAGCATGAAAAATTTCAGACAGATCGGACAATATTTGCCTCTATAAATTTTACAAAAGGTTAAAATTACAGAGTTCATTTGATAATAATGGTATATTAAGCCAATAAGTGGTCGTTTGCTGCCCCCCGCTGTTCATTTTATTGTACTACACACAAAATAATATTATTCTGCAGTAAAACACATCGTGCAGCCCAAACCGTAAGGGCTAGAGACTTGAAACTTGGCCAATAGGTAGTACAAACATAGAGGAGAGGTTATTAAATTATGAGCCAAATTGGCCTATAGGTGGCGCTATAGCAATCAATTGCGCGAAACTGCTCATAACTCCTAAAGCGTATGTCGTACACTCAAGTGTCTTATATCAATGGAAAGGTGAGTCCATGACAAACAAAATGTATATCTCCGATTTCATTTGCGCCATGATAGATTTTCCGCCATTTTGAATTTTGTTAAAAAACTACTTTTGCAAACTAGTCCTAGGTTTCTTGCTTGATCGGAACCAAACCAGTGCAGAAATGTTCTCTGGAGTCTGAATATCAATAATAATCGAAACAAAGTTTAAATTTCTATTCACGGTCGCTAAGGGGCGGAAAACGACTGTTGTGGGAGGAGCCTATTTTACTAAAATGGCTATAACTCAAGAACAAAATGATATGTCTTCACCAAACTTGGTACACATGTGTATGGTCTGAGTCTTTGGTCACGAAAAAAAAAATCGCGACGATTGAACACTTGGTGGCGCTATAACATGAAAAAAACATGAAAATGGCTATAACTACCCGACCGCTAGTCCGATTGACTTGAAAATTGGTATGCAGTGTCTTGGTCCAAGGTCCCATGGATGTCTATGAAGACATTGGCCTATCTCAAAAAACATTGCCGCCACAGCCAATTAAATTATTTCAGTGTTTAAAATCTTGCTAAATAAAACTTAATGTATTTTGATGCTTGTCTGCTTAAAGGCCTTAAAGGCTTGAACCCCGCTAAATGCTGCTTGCAGCTTTAATTATTATTATTATTATTATTATTCAGACCTAAAACGCATCGTGCAGCCCAAACCGTAAGGGCTAGAGACTTGAAACTTGGCCAATAGGTAGTACAAAAATCGAGGAGAGGTTATCAAATTATGAGCCAGATTGGCCTATAGGTGGCGCTATAGCAATCAATTGCGCGAAACTGCTCATAACTCCTAAACCGTATGTCGTAGACTCAAGTGGCTTATATCATTGGAAAGGTGAGTCCATGACGAACATAACGTATATCTCCGATTTCATTTGCGCCATGATAGATTTTCCGCCATTTTGAATTTTGTCAAAAAACTACTTTTGCGAACTAGTCCTAGCTTTTTCGCTTGATCGGAACCAAACCAGTGCAGAAATGTTCTCTGGAGTCTGAATATCAATAATTATCGAAAAAAAGTTGAAATTTCGATTCACGGTCGCTAAGGGGCGGAAAACGACTGTTGTGGGAGGAGCCTATTTTACTAAAACAGCTATAACTCAAGAACAAAATGAGATATCTTCACCAAACTTGGTAGACATGTGTATGGGCTCAGTTTTTGGTCTCGATAAAAAAATAGCGATGATTGATCACTTGGTGGCGCTATAACACCAAAAAAACATGAAAATGTCTATAACCACCCGAGCGCTAGTCCGATTGACTTGAAAATTGGTATGCAGTGTCTTGGTCCAAGGTGCCATCTATATCTATGAGGATATTCGCGTATCTCAAAAAACATGGCCGCCACAGCCAATTAAATTTGAGCACCTATTAGACAAGGTTAACGGAGGCCAATCGGAACGAAACTCGATGGGTATGTTTGACTCATGGCCCTAGAGGTCTGTAAGAATTTTGAAACAAATCGGCCACTAGTTGGCGCTAATGAGTTTTATGGCTCTGTAATCACGTGGTGTTGCACACATCCACAAAATATACATATCATTTGATAGATCTCTTCATATTGAACAACTTTGCCTCTAGAACCATTGCTGTCAATCAAATCGTTCATTAAATATTTGCAATTATGTTAAAAACCTACTTTCGCGAACTAGTCCCTGGTTTTTTGCCCGATCGGAACCAAACAAGTCTAGAACAAATCTCTGGACTCTCTAGGTTAATAATTATCGAAAAAAAGTTGAACTTTTGCATTTAGATGGCTATAAAAGGATTATTTAGAAGAGGGATGTAGCAAAATACACTCAATAGCCTATAAATCTTAAAGGAAAACTCAAAACGTCACAAATATTGTTATGTATATGTGACATAACATGCTGAAGAAGCATGCAAAGTTTCATGGAGATCGGACCATAGGTGGCGCTAAAACTGTTAAAAAGCTTTGAAAACCATGTATTCCCTATGGTGAATTGCCTGTATTGGCTGTAAATTGTATTTTCCATCTCTCTATTCAATGAATGTTCAGATCTACTTAAAAACAAGTCAGAACATGTATCCTATGCCTCTAAACAAGCATGAAAAATTTCAGACAGTTCGGACAATATTTGCCTCTATAAAAGTTAAAAAATGTTAACATTACAGAGTTCTGGTATATTAAGCAAATAAGTGGTTGTTTGCTGCCCCCCGCTGTTCATTTTATTGTACTACACACAAAATAATATTATTCTGCAGTAAAACACATCGTGCAGCCCAAACCGTAAGGGCTAGAGACTTGAAACTTGGCCAATAGGTAGTACAAACAGAGAGGAGAGGTTATCAAATAATGAGCCAGATTGGCCTATAGGTGGCGCTATAGCAATCAATTGCGCGAAACTGCTCATAACTCCCAAACCGTATGTCGTAGACTCAAGTGTCTTATATCATTGGAAAGGTGAGTCCATGAAGAACAAAATGTACATCTCCGATTTCATTTGCGCCATGATAAATTTTCCGTCATTTTGAATTTTGTTAAAAAACTACTTTTGCAAACTAGTCCTAGGTTTCTTGCTTGATCGGAACCAAACCAGTGCAGAAATGTTCTCTGGAGTCTGAATATCAATAATAATTGAAAAAAGTTTAAATTTCTATTCACGGTCGCTAAGGGGCGGAAAACGACTGTTGTGGGAGGAGCCTATTTTACTAAAATGGCTATAAATCAAGAAAGAAATGAGATATCTTCACCAAACTTGGTACATATGTGTATGGGCTCAGTCTTTGGTCAGGATAAAAAAATCGCGATGATTGAACACTTGGTGGCGCTATAACATGAAAAAAACATGAAAATGGCTATAACTACCCGACCGCTAGTCCGATTGACTTGAAAATTGGTATGCAGTGTCTTGGTCCAAGGTACCATGTATGTCTATGAGGACATTGGCCTTTCTCAAAAAAACATTGCCGCCACAGCCAATTCAATTATTTCAGTGTTTAAAATCTTGCTAAATAAAACTTAATGTATTTTGATGCTTGTGTGCTTAAAGGCCTTAAAGGCTTGAACCCCGCTAAATGCTGCTTGCAGCTTTAATTATTATTATTATTATTATTATTATTCTCCGCTAAAACGCATCGTGCAGCCCAAACCGTAAGGGCTGGAACTTTGAAACTTTGTCAGATGGTAGTACACAAATCGAGGAGAGGTTATCAAATTATGAGCCAGATTGGCCTATAGGTGGCGCTATAGCAATCAATTGCGCGAAACTGCTCATAACTCCTAAATCGTATGTCGTAGACTCAAGTGTCTTATATCATTGGAAAGGTGAGTCCATGACGAACAAAATGTATATCTCCGATTTCATTTGCGCCATGATAGATTTTCCGCCATTTTGAATTTTGTCAAAAAACTACTTTTGCGAACTAGTCCTAGGTTTTTTGCTTGATCGGAACCAAACCAGTGCAGAAATGTTCTCTGGAGTCTTAGTATCAATAATTATCGAAAAAAAGTTGAAATTTCGATTCACTGTTGCTAAGGGGCGGAAAACGAATGTTGTGGGAGGAGCCTATTTTACTAAAACAGCTATAACTCAAGAAGAAAATGAGATATCTTCACCAAACTTGGTACACATGTGTATGGGCTCAGTATTTGGTCTCGATAAAAAAATAGCGACGATTGAACACTTGGTGGCGCTATAACACGAAAAAAACTTGAAAATGGCTATAACCACCCGAGCGCTAGTCCGATTGACTTGAAAATTGGTATGCAGTGTCTTGGTCCAAGGTGCCATGTATATCTATGAGGATATTGGCGTATCTCAAAAAACATGGCCGCCACAGCCAATTAAATTATTTCAGTGTTTAAAATCTTGCTAAATAAAACTTAATGTATTTTGATGCTTGTGTGCTTAAAGGCCTTAAAGGCTTGAACCCCGCTAAATGCTGCTTGCAGCTTTAATTATTATTATTATTATTATTATTATTATTCAGACCTAAAACGCATCGTGCAGACCAAACTGTAAGGGCTAGAGACTTGAAACTTGGCCAATAGGTAGTACAAAAATCGAGGAAAGGTTATCAAATTATGAGCCACATTGGCCTATAGGTGGCGCTATAGCAATCAATTGCGCGAAACTGCTCATAACTCCTAGACCCTATGTCGTAGACTCAAGTGTCTTATATCATTGGAAAGGTGAGTCCCTGACGAACAAAACGTATATCTCCGATTTCATTTCCGCCATGATAGATTTTCCGCCATTTTGAATTTTGTCAAAAAACTACTTTTGCGAACTAGTCCCTGGATTTTAGTCCGATCGGAACCAAACCAGTACAGAAATGTTCTCTGGAGTCTGAATATCAATAATCATTGAAAAAAAGTAATAATTTCGATTCACGGTTATTAAGGGGCGTAATAATAGACGTTCAGGGCGGAGCCTATTTTACTAAAAAGGTTATAACTCAAGATTACAATGAGATATCTTCACCAAACTTGGTACACATGTGTAAGGGCTCAATCTTTGGTCACAATAAAAAAAATGCGATGATTGAACACTTGGTGGCGCTATAATATGAAAAAAACATGAAAAGGGCTATAACCACCCGACCGCTAGTCCGATTGACTTGAAAATTGGTATGCAGTGTCTTGGTCCAAGGTGCCAAGTATGTCTATGAGGACATTGGCGTATCTCAAAAAACATGGCCGCCACAGCCAATTAAATTTGAGCACATATTAGACAAGGTTAACGAAGGTCGATCGGAACGAAACTCGATGGGCATGTTCGACTCATGGCCTTAGAGGTCTGTAAGAATTTTGAAAGAAATCGGCCACTAGTTGGCGCTAACGAGTTTTATGGCTCTGTGATCACGTGGTGTTGCACACATCCCCAAAATATGCATATCATTTGATAGATCTCCTCATACTGAACAACTTTGCCTCTTGAACTATTGCTGTCAATCAAATCTTTCATTAAATATTTGTAATTATGTTTAAAACCTACTTTTGCGAACTAGTCCCTGGATTTTTCATTGATCGGAACCAAACCAGTCTAGGACAATTCTCTGGACTCTCTAGATCAATAATCATTGAAAAAAAGTTGAACTTTTGCATTTGGATGGCTATAACAGGGTCATTTAGAAGAGGGGCGTAGCAAAATACACTCAAAAGCCTATAAATCCTAAAGGAAAACTCAAAACTTCACGAAAATTGTTATGTATATGTGACATAACATGCTGAAGAAGCATGCAAAGTTTCATGGAGATCGGATCATAGGTGGCGCTATAACTGTTAAAAAGCTTTGAAAACCATGTATTCCCTATGGTGAATTGCCTGTATTGGCTGTAAATGGTATTTTCCATCTCTGTAATCAGGTGGGGTAAAAAAACATCCACATAATATGCAGAAATTATGATAGATCTCCTCATACTGAACAACTTTGCCTCAAGAACCAATACTGTCAATCAAATTGTTATTTATTTATTCACAATTATGTTCAAAACGTATTACCTAAAATTACCACCAGATGGCAGCAGAAGACCACTCATTGGTTCATTCTGCTTACTAAGCATATTTAAACTTTATAAAATCATTATAATAATGTTGCAAATGACATTTTGTCAATGTTTAGCAATTAATTTGTTCATTTGATTAATGTTTTACAATAATTATTATATTACAATTAAAATAATGCCTGAAAATATGTTTTAAAGGGGAAAACCTGGAATAAGCTATTTGTTACCCATCATTAATTTCAAATATCTATATCTCCAACAAAATGTGCATTTGAGTTAAGCACGTTTGAAGACATTAACTTGGAAAATGTGCCCATTAAATGAAAAACAGACAAAATGAAAATGAGCCAATGAGTGGTTCTCTGCTGCCACCTGCTGGGCTTAAATAGTCATTTTGTCATACTATTTACTTATCATGTACTATTATTCCTATTTAGACATTATAAAGTCACTATTACAATATTTACAATCACATTTAGTCAAAATAATTTATTTCAAATATATCTGCAACAAAAATAAAGTTTAAATGAGTTAACATGGAAAATGTGTTTATTACATGTTCCCTACAATTGCCACAAAACCACCAGCAGAGGACCACTCATTGGCCCATTCTGCTCACTAATAAAGTTGAATATATGAATTGTATAAAATCACATTTTGTTAAGGTTTACCACTTCATTTGTACTGACATATCACATCAATGCTAGCAATGTTGTTAAATCATGCTAATACTAATAATAGTAAATCATGGTAATCTATGGTAAATCATGGTAAAATATGGTAAATGATGCTATAATCATAATTAACTATGGTTAATCATACTAGAAAGTGATATATCATGGTAATTCATGCTACACATATCTGCTTACATTTTATCATTTATTCAAAATAATTATTTAAAATAGAGATCAAACCACAAGTGGGACTATAACTGTTAAACATTTAATAAGCATATTTGAAAAGGTAAAATACCGGTATTAGCTGTAAATGGCATTTTCTCTCTATGATTTTAAAGGTTACATTTGATGGCTAAATAAAACATAATAACTTTTTATGCAAATGTGCTTAAATGCCTTAAGTGGCTTGAACCCCGATAATTGCTGCTTGTTATTATTATTATTATTATTCAGACCTAAAACGCATCGTGCAGCCCAAACCGTAAGGGCTAGAGACTTGAAACTTGGCCAATAGGTAGTACAAAAATCGAGGAGAGGTTATTAAATTATGAGCCAGATTGGCCTATAGGTGGCGCTATAGCAATCAATTGCGCGAAACTGCTCATAACTCCTAAACCGTATGTTGTAGAATCAAGTGTCTTATATCATTGGAAAGGAGAGTCCATGACGAACATAACGTATATCTCCGATTTCATTTGCGCCATGATAGATTTTCCGCCATTTTGAATTTTGTCATAAAACTACTTTTGCGAACTAGTCCTAGGTTTTTCGCTTGATCGGAACCAAACCAGTGCAGAAATGTTCTCTGGAGTCTGAATATCAATAATTATCGAAAAAAAGTTGAAATTTCGATTCACGGTCGCTAAGGGGCGGAAAACGACTGTTGTGGGAGGAGCCTATTTTACTAAAACAGCTATAACTCAAGAACAAAATGAGATATCTTCACCAAACTTGGTAGACATGTGTATGGGCTCAGTTTTTGGTCTCGATAAAAAAATAGCGATGATTGAACACTTGGTGGCGCTATAACACGAAAAAAACATGAAAATGGCTATAACCACCCGAGCGCTAGTCCGATTGACTTGAAAATTGGTATGCAGTGTCTTGGTCCAAGGTGCCATGTATATCTATGAGGATATTGGCGTATCTCAAAAAACATGGCCGCCACAGCCAATTAAATTTGAGCACCTATTAGACAAGGTTAATGGAGGCCAATCAGAACGAAACTCGATGGGCATATTTGACTCATGGCCCTAGAGGTCTGTAAGAATTTTGAAACAAATCGGCCACTAGTTGGCGCTAATGAGTTTTATGGCTCTGTAATCACGTGGTGTTGCACACATCCACAAAATATGCATATCATTTGATAGATCTCTTCATATTGAACAACTTTGCCTCTAGAACCATTGCTGTCAATCAAATCGTTCATTAAATATTTGCAATTATATTAAAAACCTACTTTCGCGAACTAGTCCCTGGTTTTTTGCCCGATCGGAACCAAACAAGTCTAGAACAAATCTCTGGACTCTCTAGGTTAATAATTATCGAAAAAAAGTTGAACTTTTGCATTTAGATGGCTATAAAAGGATTATTTAGAAGAGGGATGTAGCAAAATACACTCAATAGCCTATAAATCTTAAAGGAAAACTCAAAACGTCACAAATATTGTTATGTATATGTGACATAACATGCTGAAGAAGCATGCAAAGTTTCATGGAGATCGGACCATAGGTGGCGCTAAAACTGTTAAAAAGCTTTGAAAACCATGTATTCCCTATGGTGAATTGCCTGTATTGGCTGTAAATTGTATTTTCCATCTCTCTATTCAATGAATGTTCAGATCTACTTAAAAACAAGTCAGAACATGTATCCTATGCCTCTAAACAAGCATGAAAAATTTCAGACAGTTCGGACAATATTTGCCTCTATAAAAGTTAAAAAATGTTAACATTACAGAGTTCTGGTATATTAAGCAAATAAGTGGTTGTTTGCTGCCCCCCGCTGTTCATTTTATTGTACTACACACAAAATAATATTATTCTGCAGTAAAACACATCGTGCAGCCCAAACCGTAAGGGCTAGAGACTTGAAACTTGGCCAATAGGTAGTACAAACAGAGAGGAGAGGTTATCAAATAATGAGCCAGATTGGCCTATAGGTGGCGCTATAGCAATCAATTGCGCGAAACTGCTCATAACTCCCAAACCGTATGTCGTAGACTCAAGTGTCTTATATCATTGGAAAGGTGAGTCCATGAAGAACAAAATGTACATCTCCGATTTCATTTGCGCCATGATAAATTTTCCGTCATTTTGAATTTTGTTAAAAAACTACTTTTGCAAACTAGTCCTAGGTTTCTTGCTTGATCGGAACCAAACCAGTGCAGAAATGTTCTCTGGAGTCTGAATATCAATAATAATTGAAAAAAGTTTAAATTTCTATTCACGGTCGCTAAGGGGCGGAAAACGACTGTTGTGGGAGGAGCCTATTTTACTAAAATGGCTATAAATCAAGAAAGAAATGAGATATCTTCACCAAACTTGGTACATATGTGTATGGGCTCAGTCTTTGGTCAGGATAAAAAAATCGCGATGATTGAACACTTGGTGGCGCTATAACATGAAAAAAACATGAAAATGGCTATAACTACCCGACCGCTAGTCCGATTGACTTGAAAATTGGTATGCAGTGTCTTGGTCCAAGGTACCATGTATGTCTATGAGGACATTGGCCTTTCTCAAAAAAACATTGCCGCCACAGCCAATTCAATTATTTCAGTGTTTAAAATCTTGCTAAATAAAACTTAATGTATTTTGATGCTTGTGTGCTTAAAGGCCTTAAAGGCTTGAACCCCGCTAAATGCTGCTTGCAGCTTTAATTATTATTATTATTATTATTATTATTCTCCGCTAAAACGCATCGTGCAGCCCAAACCGTAAGGGCTGGAACTTTGAAACTTTGTCAGATGGTAGTACACAAATCGAGGAGAGGTTATCAAATTATGAGCCAGATTGGCCTATAGGTGGCGCTATAGCAATCAATTGCGCGAAACTGCTCATAACTCCTAAATCGTATGTCGTAGACTCAAGTGTCTTATATCATTGGAAAGGTGAGTCCATGACGAACAAAATGTATATCTCCGATTTCATTTGCGCCATGATAGATTTTCCGCCATTTTGAATTTTGTCAAAAAACTACTTTTGCGAACTAGTCCTAGGTTTTTTGCTTGATCGGAACCAAACCAGTGCAGAAATGTTCTCTGGAGTCTTAGTATCAATAATTATCGAAAAAAAGTTGAAATTTCGATTCACTGTTGCTAAGGGGCGGAAAACGAATGTTGTGGGAGGAGCCTATTTTACTAAAACAGCTATAACTCAAGAAGAAAATGAGATATCTTCACCAAACTTGGTACACATGTGTATGGGCTCAGTATTTGGTCTCGATAAAAAAATAGCGACGATTGAACACTTGGTGGCGCTATAACACGAAAAAAACTTGAAAATGGCTATAACCACCCGAGCGCTAGTCCGATTGACTTGAAAATTGGTATGCAGTGTCTTGGTCCAAGGTGCCATGTATATCTATGAGGATATTGGCGTATCTCAAAAAACATGGCCGCCACAGCCAATTAAATTTGAGCACCTATTAGACAAGGTTAATGGAGGCCGATCAGAACGAAACTCGATGGGCATGTTTGACTCATGGTCCTAGAGGTCTGTAAGAATTTTGAAAGAAATTGGCCTTTCCTATGGACCATAGGTGGCGCTATAACTGTTAAAAACCATATGTTTCCTATGGTAAATTGCCTAAATTGCCTGTAATTTGAGTTTTCCATCTATTATTTCAGTGTTTAAAATCTTGCTAAATAAAACTTGATGTCCTTTGATGCTTGTGTGCTTAAAGGCCTTAAAGGCTTGAACCCCGCTAAATGCTGCTCGCAGCTTTAATTATTATTATTATTATTATTATTCAGACCTAAAACGCATCGTGCAGCCCAAACCGTAAGGGCTAGAGACTTGAAACTTGGCCAATAGGTAGTACAAAAATCGAGGAGAGGTTATCAAATTATGAGCCAGATTGGCCTATAGGTGGCGCTATAGCAATCAATTGCGCGAAACTGCTCATAACTCCTAAACCGTATGTCGTAGACTCAAGTGGCTTATATCATTGGAAAGGTGAGTCCATGACGAACATAACGTATATCTCCGATTTCATTTGCGCCATGATAGATTTTCCGCCATTTTGAATTTTGTCAAAAAACTACTTTTGCGAACTAGTCCTAGCTTTTTCGCTTGATCGGAACCAAACCAGTGCAGAAATGTTCTCTGGAGTCTGAATATCAATAATTATCGAAAAAAAGTTGAAATTTCGATTCACGGTCGCTAAGGGGCGGAAAACGACTGTTGTGGGAGGAGCCTATTTTACTAAAACAGCTATAACTCAAGAACAAAATGAGATATCTTCACCAAACTTGGTAGACATGTGTATGGGCTCAGTTTTTGGTCTCGATAAAAAAATAGCGATGATTGATCACTTGGTGGCGCTATAACACCAAAAAAACATGAAAATGTCTATAACCACCCGAGCGCTAGTCCGATTGACTTGAAAATTGGTATGCAGTGTCTTGGTCCAAGGTGCCATCTATATCTATGAGGATATTCGCGTATCTCAAAAAACATGGCCGCCACAGCCAATTAAATTTGAGCACCTATTAGACAAGGTTAACGGAGGCCAATCGGAACGAAACTCGATGGGTATGTTTGACTCATGGCCCTAGAGGTCTGTAAGAATTTTGAAACAAATCGGCCACTAGTTGGCGCTAATGAGTTTTATGGCTCTGTAATCACGTGGTGTTGCACACATCCACAAAATATACATATCATTTGATAGATCTCTTCATATTGAACAACTTTGCCTCTAGAACCATTGCTGTCAATCAAATCGTTCATTAAATATTTGCAATTATGTTAAAAACCTACTTTCGCGAACTAGTCCCTGGTTTTTTGCCCGATCGGAACCAAACAAGTCTAGAACAAATCTCTGGACTCTCTAGGTTAATAATTATCGAAAAAAAGTTGAACTTTTGCATTTAGATGGCTATAAAAGGATTATTTAGAAGAGGGATGTAGCAAAATACACTCAATAGCCTATAAATCTTAAAGGAAAACTCAAAACGTCACAAATATTGTTATGTATATGTGACATAACATGCTGAAGAAGCATGCAAAGTTTCATGGAGATCGGACCATAGGTGGCGCTAAAACTGTTAAAAAGCTTTGAAAACCATGTATTCCCTATGGTGAATTGCCTGTATTGGCTGTAAATGGTATTTTCCATCTCTCTATTCAATGAATGTTCAGATCTACTTAAAAACAAGTCAGAACATGTATCCTATGCCTCTAAACAAGCATGAAAAATTTCAGACAG
Organism: Romanogobio albipinnatus; assembly: GCA_023566225.1. Classification (NCBI taxonomy): domain Eukaryota; kingdom Metazoa; phylum Chordata; class Actinopteri; order Cypriniformes; family Gobionidae; genus Romanogobio; species Romanogobio albipinnatus. The sequence goes on along the minus strand of CM042251.1, from coordinate 12,857,528 downwards.
ATCGGACAATATTTGCCTCTATAAAAGTTAAAAAATGTTAAAATTACAGAGTTCTGGTATATTAAGCAAATAAGTGGTTGTTTGCTGCCCCCCGCTGTTCATTTTATTGTACTACACACAAAATAATATTATTCTGCAGTAAAACACATCGTGCAGCCCAAACCGTAAGGGCTAGAGACTTGAAACTTGGCCAATAGGTAGTACAAACATAGAGGAGAGGTTATCAAATTATGAGCCAGATTGGCCTATAGGTGGCGCTATAGCAATCAATTGCGCGAAACTGCTCATAACTCCTAAACCGTATGTCGTAGACTCAAGTGTCTTATATCATTGGAAAGGTGAGTCCATGACGAACAAAACGTATATCTCCGATTTCATTTGCGCCATGAAAGATTTTCCGCCATTTTGAATTTTGTTAAAAAACTACTTTTGCAAACTAGTCCTAGGTTTCTTGCTTGATCGGAACCAAACCAGTGCAGAAATGTTCTCTGGAGTCTGAATATCAATAATAATCGAAAAAAAGTTTAAATTTCTATTCACGGTCGCTAAGGGGCGGAAAACGACTGTTGTGGGAGGAGCCTATTTTACTAAAATGGCTATAACTCAAGAAAGAAATGAGATGTCTTCACCAAACTTGGTACACATGTGTATGGTCTGAGTCTTTGGTCACGAAAAAAAAATCGCGACGATTGAACACTTGGTGGCGCTATAACACAAAAAAAACATGAAAACGGCTATAACTACCCGACCGCTAGTCCGATTGACTTGAAAATTGGTATGCAGTGTCTTGGCCCAAGGTCCCATGTATGTCTATGAGGACATTGGCCTATCTCAAAAAACATTGCCGCCACAGCCAATTAAATTATTTCAGTGTTTAAAATCTTGCTAAATAAAACTTAATGTATTTTGATGCTTGTGTGCTTAAAGGCCTTAAAGGCTTGAACCCCGCTAAATGCTGCTTGCAGCTTTAATTATTATTATTATTATTATTATTCAGCCGTAAAACGCATCGTGCAGACCAAACTGTAAGGGCTAGAGACTTGAAACTTGGCCAATAGGTAGTACAAAAATCGAGGAGAGGTTATCAAATTATGAGCCACATTGGCCTATAGGTGGCGCTATAGCAATCAATTGCGCGAAACTGCTCATAACTCCTAGACCGTATGTCGTAGACTCAAGTGTCTTATATCATTGGAAAGGTGAGTCCATGACGAACAAAACGTATATCTCCGATTTCATTTGCGCCATGATAGATTTTCCGCCATTTTGAATTTTGTCAAAAAACTACTTTTGCAAACTAGTCCTAGCTTTTTCGCTTGATCGGAACCAAACCAGTGCAGAAATGTTCTCTGGAGTCTGAATATCAATAATTATCGAAAAAAAGTTGAAATTTCGATTCACGGTCGCTAAGGGGCGGAAAACGACTGTTGTGGGAGGAGCCTATTTTACTAAAACAGCTATAACTCAAGAACAAAATGAGATATCTTCACCAAACTTGGTAGACATGTGTATGGGCTCAGTATTTGGTCTCGATAAAAAAATAGCGATGATTGATCACTTGGTGGCGCTATAACACCAAAAAAACATGAAAATGTCTATAACCACCCGAGCGCTAGTCCGATTGACTTGAAAATTGGTATGCAGTGTCTTGGTCCAAGGTGCCATCTATATCTATGAGGATATTCGCGTATCTCAAAAAACATGGCCGCCACAGCCAATTAAATTTGAGCACCTATTAGACAAGGTTAACGGAGGCCAATCGGAACGAAACTCGATGGGTATGTTTGACTCATGGCCCTAGAGGTCTGTAAGAATTTTGAAACAAATCGGCCACTAGTTGGCGCTAATGAGTTTTATGGCTCTGTAATCACGTGGTGTTGCACACATCCACAAAATATACATATCATTTGATAGATCTCTTCATATTGAACAACTTTGCCTCTAGAACCATTGCTGTCAATCAAATCGTTCATTAAATATTTGCAATTATGTTAAAAACCTACTTTCGCGAACTAGTCCCTGGTTTTTTGCCCGATCGGAACCAAACAAGTCTAGAACAAATCTCTGGACTCTCTAGGTTAATAATTATCGAAAAAAAGTTGAACTTTTGCATTTAGATGGCTATAAAAGGATTATTTAGAAGAGGGATGTAGCAAAATACACTCAATAGCCTATAAATCTTAAAGGAAAACTCAAAACGTCACAAATATTGTTATGTATATGTGACATAACATGCTGAAGAAGCATGCAAAGTTTCATGGAGATCGGACCATAGGTGGCGCTAAAACTGTTAAAAAGCTTTGAAAACCATGTATTCCCTATGGTGAATTGCCTGTATTGGCTGTAAATGGTATTTTCCATCTCTCTATTCAATGAATGTTCAGATCTACTTAAAAACAAGTCAGAACATGTATCCTATGCCTCTAAACAAGCATGAAAAATTTCAGACAGATCGGACAATATTTGCCTCTATAAAAGTTAAAAAATGTTAAAATTACAGAGTTCTGGTATATTAAGCAAATAAGTGGTTGTTTGCTGCCCCCCGCTGTTCATTTTATTGTACTACACACAAAATAATATTATTCTGCAGTAAAACACATCGTGCAGCCCAAACCGTAAGGGCTAGAGACTTGAAACTTGGCCAATAGGTAGTACAAACATAGAGGAGAGGTTATCAAATTATGAGCCAGATTGGCCTATAGGTGGCGCTATAGCAATCAATTGCGCGAAACTGCTCATAACTCCTAAACCGTATGTCGTAGACTCAAGTGTCTTATATCATTGGAAAGGTGAGTCCATGACGAACAAAACGTATATCTCCGATTTCATTTGCGCCATGATAGATTTTCCGCCATTTTGAATTTTGTTAAAAAACTACTTTTGCAAACTAGTCCTAGGTTTCTTGCTTGATCGGAACCAAACCAGTGCAGAAATGTTCTCTGGAGTCTGAATATCAATAATAATCGAAAAAAAGTTTAAATTTCTATTCACGGTCGCTAAGGGGCGGAAAACGACTGTTGTGGGAGGAGCCTATTTTACTAAAATGGCTATAACTCAAGAAAGAAATGAGATGTCTTCACCAAACTTGGTACACATGTGTATGGTCTGAGTCTTTGGTCACGAAAAAAAAATCGCGACGATTGAACACTTGGTGGCGCTATAACACAAAAAAAACATGAAAACGGCTATAACTACCCGACCGCTAGTCCGATTGACTTGAAAATTGGTATGCAGTGTCTTGGCCCAAGGTCCCATGTATGTCTATGAGGACATTGGCCCATCTCAAAAAACATTGCCGCCACAGCCAATTAAATTATTTCAGTGTTTAAAATCTTGCTAAATAAAACTTAATGTATTTTGATGCTTGTGTGCTTAAAGGCCTTAAAGGCTTGAACCCCGCTAAATGCTGCTTGCAGCTTTAATTATTATTATTATTATTATTATTCAGCCGTAAAACGCATCGTGCAGACCAAACTGTAAGGGCTAGAGACTTGAAACTTGGCCAATAGGTAGTACAAAAATCGAGGAGAGGTTATCAAATTATGAGCCACATTGGCCTATAGGTGGCGCTATAGCAATCAATTGCGCGAAACTGCTCATAACTCCTAGACCGTATGTCGTAGACTCAAGTGTCTTATATCATTGGAAAGGTGAGTCCATGACGAACAAAACGTATATCTCCGATTTCATTTGCGCCATGATAGATTTTCCGCCATTTTGAATTTTGTTAAAAAACTACTTTTGCGAACTAGTCCTAGGTTTTTCGCTTGATCGGAACCACACCAGTGCAGAAATGTTCTCTGGAGTCTGAATATCAATAATTATCGAAAAAAAGTTGAAATTTCGATTCACTGTCGCTAAGGGGCGGAAAACGAATGTTGTGGGAGGAGCCTATTTTACTAAAACAGCTATAACTCAAGAACAAAATGAGATATCTTCACCAAACTTGGTACGCATGTGTATGAGCTCAGTTTTTGGTCACGATAAAAAAACCGCGACGATTGAACACTTGGTGGCGCTATAACACGAAAAAAACTTGAAAATGGCTATAACCACCCGAGCGCTAGTCCGATTGACTTGAAAATTGGTATGCAGTGTCTTGGTCCAAGGTACCATGTATGTCTATGAGGACATTGGCGTATCTAAAAAAACATGGCCGCCAAGGCCAATTCAATTTGAGCACCTATTAGACAAGGTTAATGGAGGCCGATCAGAACGAAACTCGATGGGTATGTTTGACTTATGGCCCTAGAGGTCTGTAAGAATTTTGAAAGAAATCGGCCACTAGTTGGCGCTAACGAGTTTTATGGCTCTGTGATCACGTGGTGTTGCACACATCCCAAAAATGTGCATATCATTTGATAGATCTCCTCATACTGAACAACTTTGCCTCTTGAACTATTGCTGTCAATCAAATCGTTCATTAAATATTTGTGATTATGTTTAGAACCTACTTTTGCGAACTAGTCCCTGGATTTTTCATTGATCGGAACCAAACCAGTCTAGGAAAATTCTCTGGACTCTCTAGATCAATAATTATTGAAAAAAAGTTGAACTTTTGCATTTGGATGGCTAAAACAGGGTCATTTAGAAGAGGGGCGTAGCAAAATACACTCAAAAGCCTATAAATCCTAAAGGAAAACTCAAAACTTCACGAAAATTGTTATGTATATGTAACATAACATGCTGAAGAAGCATGCAAAGTTTCATGGAGATCGGACCATAGGTGGCGCTATAACTGTTAAAAAGCTTTGAAAACCATGTATTCCCTATGGTGAATTGCCTGTATTGGCTGTAAATGGTATTTTCCATCTCTGTAATCAGGTGGGGTAAAAAACATCCACATAATATGCAGAAATTATGATAGATCTCCTCATACTGAACAACTTTGCCTCAAGAACCAATACTGTCAATCAAATTGTTATTTATTTATTCACAATTATGTTCAAAACGTATTACCTAAAATTACCACCAGATGGCAGCAGAAGACCACTCATTGGTTCATTCTGCTTACTAAGCATATTTAAACTTTATAAAATCATTATAATAATGTTGCAAATGACATTTTGTCAATGTTTAGCAATTAATTTGTTCATTTGATTAATGTTTTACAATAATTATTATATTACAATTAAAATAATGCCTGAAAATATGTTTTAAAGGGGAAAACCTGGAATAAGCTATTTGTTACCCATCATTAATTTCAAATATCTATATCTCCAACAAAATGTGCATTTGAGTTAAGCACGTTTGAAGACATTAACTTGGAAAATGTGCCCATTAAATGAAAAACAGACAAAATGAAAATGAGCCAATGAGTGGTTCTCTGCTGCCACCTGCTGGGCTTAAATAGTCATTTTGTCATACTATTTACTTATCATGTACTATTATTCCTATTTAGACATTATAAAGTCACTATTACAATATTTACAATCACATTTAGTCAAAATAATTTATTTCAAATATATCTGCAACAAAAATAAAGTTTAAATGAGTTAACATGGAAAATGTGTTTATTACATGTTCCCTACAATTGCCACAAAACCACCAGCAGAGGACCACTCATTGGCCCATTCTGCTCACTAATAAAGTTGAATATATGAATTGTATAAAATCACATTTTGTTAAGGTTTACCACTTCATTTGTACTGACATATCACATCAATGCTAGCAATGTTGTTAAATCATGCTAATACTAATAATAGTAAATCATGGTAATCTATGGTAAATCATGGTAAAATATGGTAAATGATGCTATAATCATAATTAACTATGGTTAATCATACTAGAAAGTGATATATCATGGTAATTCATGCTACACATATCTGCTTACATTTTATCATTTATTCAAAATAATTATTTAAAATAGAGATCAAACCACAAGTGGGACTATAACTGTTAAACATTTAATAAGCATATTTGAAAAGGTAAAATACCGGTATTAGCTGTAAATGGCATTTTCTCTCTATGATTTTAAAGGTTACATTTGATGGCTAAATAAAACATAATAACTTTTTATGCAAATGTGCTTAAATGCCTTAAGTGGCTTGAACCCCGATAATTGCTGCTTGCAGCTATATTTAGGGGTTCAAGCACGAAGTGCTGAAACCCTATTGTATTTGTGCTGATTTTTATTAGGGGTTCAAGCACGAAGTGCTGAACACCTATTGTATTTGTGCTGATTTTTATTATTATTATTATTATTATTATTATTAGGGGTTCAAGCACGAAGTGCTGAACACCTATTGTATTTGTGCTGATTTTTAGGGGTTCAAGCATGAAATGCTGAAACCCTATTGTAATTGTAAGGTTTCGTAAAACGCATCGTGCAGGCCAAACCGTAAGGCCTAGAGACATGAAACCTGGCCAGATGGTAGGCCTCAGTTTGGGGACAACCTATCAGAGTATGACCCCGAATGGCCCATAGGTGGCGCTACAGCAACCAAAAGTTCAAAATTGCTCATAACTCTTAGACTGTTTGTCCCAGGATCAAGTGTCTTATATCGTTGGAATCCTTGGCTCAAGGCGGACAAAATGGCTATCTCCAATTCTGATTTAGGCAGGGAACATTTTCTGCTATGTCAAATTTTGTCCAAAACCTACTTTTGCGAACTAGTCTCTGGTTTTTTGCCCGATCGGAACCAAACCAGTCTAGGACAATTCTCTGGACTCTCTAGATCAATAATTATTGAAAAAAAGTTTAACTTTTGCATTTGGGTGCTTGTAACAGGGTCATTTAGAAAAGGGGTGTGGCAAAATACACTAAAAAGCCTATAAATCCCAAATGAAAACTCAGAACTCCACCAAAATTGATGAGCATATGTGTCAGAACATGGTGAGGAAGCATGCAGAGTTTCATGGAGATCGGACCATAGGTGGCGCTATAACTGGCAAAAAGCCTTCATTCTTATTAGGGGTTCAAGCATGAAATGCTGAAACCCTATTGTAATTGTAAGGTTTCGTAAAACGCATCGTGCAGGCCAAACCGTAAGGCCTAGAGACATGAAACCTGGCCAGATGGTAGGCCTCAGTTTGGGGACAACCTATCAGAGTATGACCCCGAATAGCCCATAGGTGGCGCTACAGCAACCAAAAGTTCAAAATTGCTCATAACTCTTAGACTGTTTGTCCCAGGATCAAGTGTCTTATATCGTTGGAATCCTTGGCTCAAGGCGGACAAAATGGCTATCTCCAATTCTGATTTAGGCAGGGAACATTTTCTGCTATGTCAAATTTTGTCCAAAACCTACTTTTGCGAACTAGTCTCTGGTTTTTTGCCCGATCGGAACCAAACCAGTCTAGGACAATTCTCTGGACTCTCTAGATCAATAATTATTGAAAAAAAGTTGAACTTTTGCATTTGGGTGCTTGTAACAGGGTCATTTAGAAAAGGGGTGTGGCAAAATACACTAAAAAGCCTATAAATCCCAAATGAAAACTCAGAACTCCACCAAAATTGATGAGCATATGTGTCAGAACATGGTGAGGAAGCATGCAGAGTTTCATGGAGATCGGACCATAGGTGGCGCTATAACTGGCAAAAAGCCTTCATTCGTATTAGGGGTTCAAGCATGAAATGCTGAAACCCTATTGTAATTGTAAGGTTTCGTAAAACGCATCGTGCAGCCCAAACCGTAAGGGCTAGAGACTTGAAACTTGGCCAATAGGTAGTACAAAAATCGAGGAGAGGTTATCAAATTATGAGCCAGATTGGCCTATAGGTGGCGCTATAGCAATCAATTGCGCGAAACTACTCATAACTCCTAAACCGTATGTCGTAGACTCAAGTGTCTTATGTCATTGGAAAGGTGAGTCCATGACGAACAAAACGTATATCTCCGATTTCATTTGCGCCATGATAGATTTTCCGCCATTTTGAATTTTGTCAAAAAACTACTTTTGCGAACTAGTCATAGGTTTTTCGCTTGATCGGAACCAAACCAGTGCAGAAATGTTCTCTGGAGTCTGAATATCAATAATTATCGAAAAAAAGTTGAAATTTCGATTCACTGTCGCTAAGGGGCGGAAAACGAATGTTGTGGGAGGAGCCTATTTTACTAAAACAGCTATAACTCAAGAAGAAAATGAGATATCTTCACCAAACTTGGTACACATGTGTATGGGCTCAGTCTTAGGTCTCGATAAAAAAATAGCGATGATTGAACACTTGGTGGCGCTATAACACGAAAAAAACATGAAAATGGCTATAACCACCCGAGCGCTAGTCCGATTGACTTGAAAATTGGTATGCAGTGTCTTGGTCCAAGGTACCATGTATATCTATGAGGACATTGGCGTATCTCAAAAAACATGGCCGCCACAGCCAATTAAATTTGAGCACCTATTAGACAAGGTTAATGGAGGCCGATCAGAACGAAACTCGATGGGCATGTTTGACTCATGGCCCTAGAGGTCTGTAAGAATTTTGAAACAAATCGGCCACTAGTTGGCGCTAATGAGTTTTATGGCTCTGTAATCACGTGGTGTTGCACACATCCACAAAATATGCATATAATTTGATAGATCTCTTCATATTGAACAACTTTGCCTCTAGAACCATTGCTGTCAATCAAATCGTTCATTAAATATTTGCAATTATGTTAAAAACCTACTTTCGCAAACTAGTCCCTGGTTTTTTGCCCGATCGGAACCAAACAAGTCTAGAACAATTCTCTGGACTCTCTAGGTTAATAATTATCGAAAAAAAGTTGAACTTTTGCATTTGGATGGCTATAACGGGGTCATTTAAAAGAGGGACGTAGCAAAATACACTCAATAGCCTTTAAATCTTAAAGGAAAACTCAAAACGTCACGAATATTGTTTTGTATATGTGACATAACATGCTGAAGAAGCATGCAAAGTTTCATGGAGATCGGACCATAGGTGGCGCTAAAACTGTTAAAAAGCTTTGAAAACCATGTATTCCCTATGGTGAATTGCCTGTATTGGCTGTAAATGGTATTTTCCATCTCTCTATTCAATGAATGTTCAGATCTACTTAAAAACAAGTCAGAACATGTATCCTATGCCTCTAAACAAGCATGAAAAATTTCAGACAGATCGGACAATATTTGCCTCTATAAAAGTTAAAAAAGGTTAAAATTACAGAGTTCATTTGATAATAATGGTATATTAAGCCAATAAGTGGTCGTTTGCTGCCCCCCGCTGTTCATTTTATTGTACTACACACAAAATAATATTATTCTGCAGTAAAACACATCGTGCAGCCCAAACCGTAAGGGCTAGAGACTTGAAACTTGGCCAATAGGTAGTACAAACATAGAGGAGAGGTTATCAAATTATGAGCCAGATTGGCCTATAGGTGGCGCTATAGCAATCAATTGCGCGAAACTGCTCATAACTCCTAAACCGTATGTCGTACACTCAAGTGTCTTATATCATTCGAAAGGTGAGTCCACGACGAACAAAATTTATATCTCCGATTTCATTTGCGCCATGACACATTTTCCGCCATTTTGAATTTTGTTAAAAAACTACTTTTTCAAACTAGTCCTAGGTTTCTTGCTTGATCGGAACCAAACCAGTGCAGAAATGTTCTCTGGAGTCTGAATATCAATAATAATTGAAAAAAAGTTTAAATTTCTATTCACGGTCGCTAAGGGGCGGAAAACGACTGTTGTGGGAGGAGCCTATTTTACTAAAATGGCTATAACTCAAGAAAGAAATGAGATGTCTTCACCAAACTTGGTACAAATGTGTATGGTCTGAGTCTTTGGTCACGATAAAAAAATCGCGACGATTGAACACTTGGTGGCGCTATAACACAAAAAAAACATGAAAATGGCTATAACTACCCGACCGCTAGTCCGATTGACTTGAAAATTGGTATGCAGTGTCTTGGTCCAAGGTCCCATGTATGTCTATGAGGACATTGGCCTATCTCAAAAAACATTGCCGCCACAGCCAATTAAATTATTTCAGTGTTTAAAATCTTGCTAAATAAAACTTAATGTATTTTGATGCTTGTGTGCTTAAAGGCCTTAAAGGCTTGAACCCCGCTAAATGCTGCTTGCAGCTTTAATTATTATTATTATTATTATTATTATTATTATTATTATTATTATTATTCAGACCTAAAACGCATCGTGCAGACCAAACCGTAAGGGCTAGAGACTTTAAACTTGGCCAATAGGTAGTACAAAAATCGAGGAGAGGTTATCAAATTATGAGCCAGATTGGCCTATAGGTGGCGCTATAGCAATCAATTGCGCGAAACTGCTCATAACTCCTAAACCGTATGTTGTAGACTCAAGTGTCTTATATCATTGGAAAGGTGTGTCCATGACGAACAAAACGTATATCTCCGATTTCATTTGCGCCATGATAGATTTTCCGCCATTTTGAATTTTGTCAAAAAACTACTTTTGCAAACTAGTCCTAGGTTTTTTGCTTGATCGGAACCAAACCAGTGCAGAAATGTTCTCTGGAGTCTGAATATCAATAATTATTGAAAAAAAGTTGAATTTTCGATTCACGGTCGCTAAGGGGCGGAAAACGAATGTTGTGGGAGGAGCCTATTTTACTAAAACAGCTATAACTCAAGAACAAAATGAGATATCTTCACCAAACTTGGTACACATGTGTATGGGCTCAGTATTTGGTCTCGATAAAAAAATAGCGACGATTGAACACTTGGTGGCGCTATAACACGACAAAAACATGAAAATGGCTATAACCACCCGAGCGCTAGTCCGATTGACTTGAAAATTAGTATGCAGTGTCTTGGTCCAAGGCCCCATGTATGTCTATGAGGACATTGGCGTATCTCAAAAAACATGGCCGCCACAGCCAATTAAATTTGAGCACCTATTAGACAAGGTTAACGGAGGCCGATCAGAACGAAACTCAATGGGCATGTTTGACTCATGGTGCTAGAGGTCTGTAAGAATTTTGAAACAAATCGGCCACTAGTTGGCGCTAATGAGTTTTATGGCTCTGTAATCACGTGGTGTTGCACACATCCACAAAATATGCATATCATTTGATAGATCTCTTCATATTGAACAACTTTGCCTCTAGAATCATTGCTGTCAATCAAATCGTTCATTAAATATTTGCAATTATGTTAAAAACCTACTTTTGCGAACTAGTCCCTGGTTTTTTGCCCGATCGGAACCAAACCAGTCTAGGACAATTCTCTGGACTCTCTAGGTTAATAATTATCGAAAAAAAGTTGAACTTTTGCATTTAGATGGCTATAACAGGGTCATTTAGAAGAGGGACGTAGCAAAATACACTCAATAGCCTATAAATCTTAAAGGAAAACTCAAAACATCACGAATATTGTTATGTATATGTGACATAACATGCTGAAGAAGCATGCAAAGTTTCATGGAGATCGGACCATAGGTGGCGCTTAAACTGTTAAAAAGCTTTGAAAACCATGTATTCCCTATGGTGAATTGCCTGTATTGGCTGTAAATTGTATTTTCCATCTCTCTATTCAATGAATGTTCAGATCTACTTAAAAACAAGTCAGAACATGTATCATATGCCTCTAAACAAGCATGAAAAATTTCAGACAGATCGGACAATATTTGCATCTATAAAAGTTAAAAAAGGTTAAAATTACAGAGTTCATTTGATAATAATGGTATATTATAAGTGGCCAATAAGTGGTCGTTTGCTGCCCCCCGCTGTTCATTTTATTGTACTACACACAAAATAATATTATTCTGCAGTAAAACACATCGTGCAGCCCAAACCGTAAGGGCTAGAGACTTGAAACTTGGCCAATAGGTAGTACAAACATAGAGGAGAGGTTATCAAATTGTGAGCCAGATTGGCCTATAGGTGGCGCTATAGCAATCAATTGCGCGAAACTGCTCATAACTCCTAAACCGTATGTCGTAGACTCAAGTGTCTTATATCATTGGAAAGGTGAGTCCATGACGAACAAAACGTATGTCTCCGATTTCATTTGCGCCATGATAGATTTTCCGCCATTTTGAATTTTATTAAAAAACTACTTTTGCAAACTAGTCCTAGGTTTTTTGCTTGATCGGAACCAGACCAGTGCAGAAATGTTCTCTGGAGTCTGAATATCAATAATAATTGAAAAAAAGTTTAAATTTCTATTCACGGTCGCTAAGGGGCGGAAAACGACGGTTGTGGGAGGAGCCTATTTTACTAAAATGGCTATAACTCAAGAAAGAAATTAGATATCTTCACCAAACTTGGTACACATGTGAACGGGCTCAGTATTTGGTCTCGATAAAAAAATTGCGACGATTGAACACTTGGTGGCGCTATAACACGAAAAAAACATGAAAATGGCTATAACCTGCCGAGCGCTAGTCCGATTGACTTGAAAATGGGTATGCAGTGTCTTGGTCCAAGGTACCATGTATGTCTTTGAGGACATTGGCGTATCTCAAAAAACATGGCCGCCACAGCCAATTAAATTATTTCAGTGTTTAAAATCTTGCTAAATAAAACTTAATGTATTTTGATGCTTGTGTGCTTAAAGGCCTTAAAGGCTTGAACCCCGCTAAATGCTGCTTGCAGCTTTAATTATTATTATTATTATTATTATTCAGACCTAAAACGCATCGTGCAGCCCAAACCGTAAGGGCTAGAGACTTGAAACTTGGCCAATAGGTAGTACAAAAATCGAGGAGAGGTTATCAAATTATGAGCCAGATTGGCCAATAGGTGGCGCTATAGCAATCAATTGCGCGAAACTGCTCATAACTCCTAAACCGTATGTCGTAGACTCAAGTGTCTTATATCATTGGAAAGGTGAGTCCATGACGAACATAACGTATATCTCCGATTTCATTTGCGCCATGATAGATTTTCCGCCATTTTGAATTTTGTCAAAAAACTACTTTTGCGAACTAGTCCTAGGTTTTTCGCTTGATCGGAACCAAACCAGTGCAGAAATGTTCTCTGGAGTCTGAATATCAATAATTATCGAAAAAAAGTTGAAATTTCGATTCACGGTCGCTAAGGGGCGGAAAACGACTGTTGTGGGAGGAGCCTATTTTATTAAAACAGCTATAACTCAAGAACAAAATGAGATATCTTCACCAAACTTGGTAGACATGTGTATGGGCTCAGTTTTTGGTCTCGATAAAAAAATAGCGATGATTGAACACTTGGTGGCGCTATAACACGAAAAAAACATGAAAATGGCTATAACCACCCGAGCGCTAGTCCGATTGACTTGAAAATTGGTATGCAGTGTCTTGGTCCAAGGTGCCATGTATATCTCTGAGGACATTGGCGTATCTCAAAAAACATGGCCGCCACAGCCAATTAAATTTGAGCACCTATTAGACAAGGTTAATGGAGGCCAATCAGAACGAAACTCGATGGGCATGTTTGACTCATGGCCCTAGAGGTCTGTAAGAATTTTGAAACAAATCGGCCACTAGTTGGCGCTAATGAGTTTTATGGCTCTGTAATCACGTGGTGTTTCACACATCCACAAAATATACATATCATTTGATAGATCTCTTCATATTGAACAACTTTGCCTCTAAAACCATTGCTGTCAATCAAATCGTTCATTAAATATTTGCAATTATGTTAAAAACCTACTTTCGCGAACTAGTCCCTGGTTTTTTGCCCGATCGGAACCAAACAAGTCTAGAACAAATCTCTGGACTCTCTAGGTTAATAATTATCGAAAAAAAGTTGAACTTTTGCATTTAGATGGCTATAAAAGGATTATTTAGAAGAGGGATTTAGCAAAATACACTCAATAGCCTATAAATCTTAAAGGAAAACTCAAAACGTCACGAATATTGTTATGTATATGTGACATAACATGCTGAAGAAGCATGCAAAGTTTCATGGAGATCGGACCATAGGTGGCGCTAAAACTGTTAAAAAGCTTTGAAAACCATGTATTCCCTATGGTGAATTGCCTGTATTGGCTGTAAATTGTATTTTCCATCTCTCTATTCAATGAATGTTCAGATCTACTTAAAAACAAGTCAGAACATGTATCCTATGCCTCTAAACAAGCATGAAAAATTTCAGACAGATCGGACAATATTTGCCTCTATAAAAGTTAAAAAAGGTTAAAATTACAGAGTTCATTTGATAATAATGGTATATTAAGCCAATAAGTGGTCGTTTGCTGCCCCCCGCTGTTCATTTTATTGTACTACACACAAAATAATATTATTCTGCAGTAAAACACATCGTGCAGCCCAAACCGTAAGGGCTGGAGACTTGAAACTTGGCCAATAGGTAGTACAAACATAGAGGAGAGGTTATCAAATTATGAGCCAGATTGGCCTATAGGTGGCGCTATAGCAATCAATTGCGCGAAACTGCTCATAACTCCTAAACCGTATGTCGTAGACTCAAGTGTCTTATATCATTGGAAAGGTGAGTCCATGACGAACATAACGTATATCTCCGATTTCATTTGCGCCATGATAGATTTTCCGCCATTTTGAATTTTGTTAAAAAACTACTTTTGCAAACTAGTCCTAGGTTTCTTGCTTGATCGGAACCAAACCAGTGCAGAAATGTTCTCTGGAGTCTGAATATCAATAATAATCGAAAAAAAGTAAAAATTTCTATTCACGGTCGCTAAGGGGCGGAAAACGACTGTTGTGGGAGGAGCCTATTTTACTAAAATGGCTATAACTCAAGAAAGAAATGAGATGTCTTCACCAAACTTGGTACACATGTGTATGGTCTGAGTCTTTGGTCACGATAAAAAAATCGCGACGATTGAACACTTCGTGGCGCTATAACACAAAAAAAACATAAAAATGGCTATAACTACCCGACCGCTAGTCCGATTGACTTGAAAATTGGTATGCAGTGTCTTGGCCCAAGGTCCCATGTATGTCTATGAGGACATTGGCCTATCTCAAAAAACATTGCCGCCACAACCAATTAAATTATTTCAGTGTTTAAAATCTTGCTAAATAAAACTTAATGTATTTTGATGCTTGTGTGCTTAAAGGCCTTAAAGGCTTGAACCCCGCTAAATGCTGCTTGCAGCTTTAATTAGGGGTTCAAGCACGAAGTGCTGAAACCCTATTGTATTTGTGCTGATTTTTATTATTATTATTAGGGGTTCAAGCATGAAATGCTGAAACCCTATTGTAATTGTAAGGTTTCGTAAAACGCATCGTGCAGGCCAAACCGTAAGGCCTAGAGACATGAAACCTGGCCAGATGGTAGGCCTCAGTTTGGGGACAACCTATCAGAGTATGACCCCGAATGGCCCATAGGTGGCGCTACAGCAACCAAAAGTTCAAAATTGCTCATAACTCTTAGACTGTTTGTCCCAGGATCAAGTGTCTTATATCGTTGGAATCCTTGGCTCAAGGCGGACAAAATGGCTATCTCCAATTCTGATTTAGGCAGGGAACATTTTCTGCTATGTCAAATTTTGTCCAAAACCTACTTTTGCGAACTAGTCTCTGGTTTTTTGCCCGATCGGAACCAAACCAGTCTAGGACAATTCTCTGGACTCTCTAGATCAATAATTATTGAAAAAAAGTTTAACTTTTGCATTTGGGTGCTTGTAACAGGGTCATTTAGAAAAGGGGTGTGGCAAAATACACTAAAAAGCCTATAAATCCCAAATGAAAACTCAGAACTCCACCAAAATTGATGAGCATATGTGTCAGAACATGGTGAGGAAGCATGCAGAGTTTCATGGAGATCGGACCATAGGTGGCGCTATAACTGGCAAAAAGCCTTCATTCTTATTAGGGGTTCAAGCATGAAATGCTGAAACCCTATTGTAATTGTAAGGTTTCGTAAAACGCATCGTGCAGGCCAAACCGTAAGGCCTAGAGACATGAAACCTGGCCAGATGGTAGGCCTCAGTTTGGGGACAACCTATCAGAGTATGACCCCGAATAGCCCATAGGTGGCGCTACAGCAACCAAAAGTTCAAAATTGCTCATAACTCTTAGACTGTTTGTCCCAGGATCAAGTGTCTTATATCGTTGGAATCCTTGGCTCAAGGCGGACAAAATGGCTATCTCCAATTCTGATTTAGGCAGGGAACATTTTCTGCTATGTCAAATTTTGTCCAAAACCTACTTTTGCGAACTAGTCTCTGGTTTTTTGCCCGATCGGAACCAAACCAGTCTAGGACAATTCTCTGGACTCTCTAGATCAATAATTATTGAAAAAAAGTTTAACTTTTGCATTTGGGTGCTTGTAACAGGGTCATTTAGAAAAGGGGTGTGGCAAAATACACTAAAAAGCCTATAAATCCCAAATGAAAACTCAGAACTCCACCAAAATTGATGAGCATATGTGTCAGAACATGGTGAGGAAGCATGCAGAGTTTCATGGAGATCGGACCATAGGTGGCGCTATAACTGGCAAAAAGCCTTCATTCTTATTAGGGGTTCAAGCATGAAATGCTGAAACCCTATTGTAATTGTAAGGTTTCGTAAAACGCATCGTGCAGGCCAAACCGTAAGGCCTAGAGACATGAAACCTGGCCAGATGGTAGGCCTCAGTTTGGGGACAACCTATCAGAGTATGACCCCGAATAGCCCATAGGTGGTGCTACAGCAACCAAAAGTTCAAAATTGCTCATAACTCTTAGACTGTTTGTCCCAGGATCAAGTGTCTTATATCGTTGGAATCCTTGGCTCAAGGCGGACAAAATGGCTATCTCCAATTCTGATTTAGGCAGGGAACATTTTCTGCTATGTCAAATTTTGTCCAAAACCTACTTTTGCGAACTAGTCTCTGGTTTTTTGCCCGATCGGAACCAAACCAGTCTAGGACAATTCTCTGGACTCTCTAGATCAATAATTATTGAAAAAAAGTTTAACTTTTGCATTTGGGTGCTTGTAACAGGGTCATTTAGAAAAGGGGTGTGGCAAAATACACTAAAAAGCCTATAAATCCCAAATGAAAACTCAGAACTCCACCAAAATTGATGAGCATATGTGTCAGAACATGGTGAGGAAGCATGCAGAGTTTCATGGAGATCGGACCATAGGTGGCGCTATAACTGGCAAAAAGCCTTCATTCTTATTAGGGGTTCAAGCATGAAATGCTGAAACCCTATTGTAATTGTAAGGTTTCGTAAAACGCACCGTGCAGGCCAAACCGTAAGGCCTAGAGACATGAAACCTGGCCAGATGGTAGGCCTCAGTTTGGGGACAACCTATCAGAGTATGACCCCGAATGGCCCATAGGTGGCGCTACAGCAACCAAAAGTTCAAAATTGCTCATAACTCTTAGACTGTTTGTCCCAGGATCAAGTGTCTTATATCGTTGGAATCCTTGGCTCAAGGCGGACAAAATGGCTATCTCCAATTCTGATTTAGGCAGGGAACATTTTCTGCTATGTCAAATTTTGTCCAAAACCTACTTTTGCGAACTAGTCTCTGGTTTTTTGCCCGATCGGAACCAAACCAGTCTAGGACAATTCTCTGGACTCTCTAGATCAATAATTATTGAAAAAAAGTTGAACTTTTGCATTTGGGTGCTTGTAACAGGGTCATTTAGAAAAGGGGTGTGGCAAAATACACTAAAAAGCCTATAAATCCCAAATGAAAACTCAGAACTCCACCAAAATTGATGAGCATATGTGTCAGAACATGGTGAGGAAGCATGCAGAGTTTCATGGAGATCGGACCATAGGTGGCGCTATAACTGGCAAAAAGCCTTCATTCGTATTAGGGGTTCAAGCATGAAATGCTGAAACCCTATTGTAATTGTAAGGTTTCGTAAAACGCATCGTGCAGCCCAAACCGTAAGGGCTAGAGACTTGAAACTTGGCCAATAGGTAGTACAAAAATCGAGGAGAGGTTATCAAATTATGAGCCAGATTGGCCTATAGGTGGCGCTATAGCAATCAATTGCGCGAAACTACTCATAACTCCTAAACCGTATGTCGTAGACTCAAGTGTCTTATGTCATTGGAAAGGTGAGTCCATGACGAACAAAACGTATATCTCCGATTTCATTTGCGCCATGATAGATTTTCCGCCATTTTGAATTTTGTCAAAAAACTACTTTTGCGAACTAGTCATAGGTTTTTCGCTTGATCGGAACCAAACCAGTGCAGAAATGTTCTCTGGAGTCTGAATATCAATAATTATCGAAAAAAAGTTGAAATTTCGATTCACTGTCGCTAAGGGGCGGAAAACGAATGTTGTGGGAGGAGCCTATTTTACTAAAACAGCTATAACTCAAGAAGAAAATGAGATATCTTCACCAAACTTGGTACACATGTGTATGGGCTCAGTCTTAGGTCTCGATAAAAAAATAGCGATGATTGAACACTTGGTGGCGCTATAACACGAAAAAAACATGAAAATGGCTATAACCACCCGAGCGCTAGTCCGATTGACTTGAAAATTGGTATGCAGTGTCTTGGTCCAAGGTACCATGTATATCTATGAGGACATTGGCGTATCTCAAAAAACATGGCCGCCACAGCCAATTAAATTTGAGCACCTATTAGACAAGGTTAATGGAGGCCGATCAGAACGAAACTCGATGGGCATGTTTGACTCATGGCCCTAGAGGTCTGTAAGAATTTTGAAACAAATCGGCCACTAGTTGGCGCTAATGAGTTTTATGGCTCTGTAATCACGTGGTGTTGCACACATCCACAAAATATGCATATAATTTGATAGATCTCTTCATATTGAACAACTTTGCCTCTAGAACCATTGCTGTCAATCAAATCGTTCATTAAATATTTGCAATTATGTTAAAAACCTACTTTCGCAAACTAGTCCCTGGTTTTTTGCCCGATCGGAACCAAACAAGTCTAGAACAATTCTCTGGACTCTCTAGGTTAATAATTATCGAAAAAAAGTTGAACTTTTGCATTTGGATGGCTATAACGGGGTCATTTAAAAGAGGGACGTAGCAAAATACACTCAATAGCCTTTAAATCTTAAAGGAAAACTCAAAACGTCACGAATATTGTTTTGTATATGTGACATAACATGCTGAAGAAGCATGCAAAGTTTCATGGAGATCGGACCATAGGTGGCGCTAAAACTGTTAAAAAGCTTTGAAAACCATGTATTCCCTATGGTGAATTGCCTGTATTGGCTGTAAATGGTATTTTCCATCTCTCTATTCAATGAATGTTCAGATCTACTTAAAAACAAGTCAGAACATGTATCCTATGCCTCTAAACAAGCATGAAAAATTTCAGACAGATCGGACAATATTTGCCTCTATAAAAGTTAAAAAAGGTTAAAATTACAGAGTTCATTTGATAATAATGGTATATTAAGCCAATAAGTGGTCGTTTGCTGCCCCCCGCTGTTCATTTTATTGTACTACACACAAAATAATATTATTCTGCAGTAAAACACATCGTGCAGCCCAAACCGTAAGGGCTAGAGACTTGAAACTTGGCCAATAGGTAGTACAAACATAGAGGAGAGGTTATCAAATTATGAGCCAGATTGGCCTATAGGTGGCGCTATAGCAATCAATTGCGCGAAACTGCTCATAACTCCTAAACCGTATGTCGTACACTCAAGTGTCTTATATCATTCGAAAGGTGAGTCCACGACGAACAAAATTTATATCTCCGATTTCATTTGCGCCATGACACATTTTCCGCCATTTTGAATTTTGTTAAAAAACTACTTTTTCAAACTAGTCCTAGGTTTCTTGCTTGATCGGAACCAAACCAGTGCAGAAATGTTCTCTGGAGTCTGAATATCAATAATAATTGAAAAAAAGTTTAAATTTCTATTCACGGTCGCTAAGGGGCGGAAAACGACTGTTGTGGGAGGAGCCTATTTTACTAAAATGGCTATAACTCAAGAAAGAAATGAGATGTCTTCACCAAACTTGGTACAAATGTGTATGGTCTGAGTCTTTGGTCACGATAAAAAAATCGCGACGATTGAACACTTGGTGGCGCTATAACACAAAAAAAACATGAAAATGGCTATAACTACCCGACCGCTAGTCCGATTGACTTGAAAATTGGTATGCAGTGTCTTGGTCCAAGGTCCCATGTATGTCTATGAGGACATTGGCCTATCTCAAAAAACATTGCCGCCACAGCCAATTAAATTATTTCAGTGTTTAAAATCTTGCTAAATAAAACTTAATGTATTTTGATGCTTGTGTGCTTAAAGGCCTTAAAGGCTTGAACCCCGCTAAATGCTGCTTGCAGCTTTAATTATTATTATTATTATTATTATTCAGCCGTAAAACGCATCGTGCAGACCAAACTGTAAGGGCTAGAGACTTGAAACTTGGCCAATAGGTAGTACAAAAATCGAGGAGAGGTTATCAAATTATGAGCCACATTGGCCTATAGGTGGCGCTATAGCAATCAATTGCGCGAAACTGCTCATAACTCCTAGACCGTATGTCGTAGACTCAAGTGTCTTATATCATTGGAAAGGTGAGTCCATGACGAACAAAACGTATATCTCCGATTTCATTTCCGCCATGATAGATTTTCCGCCATTTTGAATTTTGTTAAAAAACTACTTTTGCAAACTAGTCCCTGGATTTTAGCCCGATCGGAACCAAACCAGTACAGAAATGTTCTCTGGAGTCTGAATATCAATAATCATTGAAAAAAAGTAATAATTTCGATTCACGGTTATTAAGGGGCGTAATAATAGACGTTCAGGGCGGAGCCTATTTTACTAAAAAGGTTATAACTCAAGATTACAATGAGATATCTTCACCAAACTTGGTACACATGTGTAAGGGCTCAATCTTTGGTCACAATAAAAAAAATGCGATGATTGAACACTTGGTGGCGCTATAACACGAAAAAAACATGAAAAGGGCTATAACCACCCGACCGCTAGTCCGATTGACTTGAAAATTGGTATGCAGTGTCTTGGTCCAAGGTACCAAGTACGTCTATGAGCACATTGGCGTATCTCAAAAAACATGGCCGCCACAGCCAATTAAATTTGAGCACCTATTAGACAAGGTTAATGGAGGCCGATCAGAACGAAACTCGATGGGTATGTTTGACTTATGGCCCTAGAGGTCTGTAAGAATTTTGAAAGAAATCGGCCACTAGTTGGCGCTAACGAGTTTTATGGCTCTGTGATCACGTGGTGTTGCACACATCCCCAAAATGTGCATATCATTTGATAGATCTCCTCATACTGAACAACTTTGCCTCTTGAACTATTGCTGTCAATCAAATCGTTCATTAAATATTTGTGATTATGTTTAAAACCTACTTTTGCGAACTAGTCCCTGGATTTTTCATTGATCGGAACCAAACCAGTCTAGGAAAATTCTCTGGACTCTCTAGATCAATAATTATTGAAAAAAAGTTGAACTTTTGCATTTGGATGGCTAAAACAGGGTCATTTAGAAGAGGGGCGTAGCAAAATACACTCAAAAGCCTATAAATCCTAAAGGAAAACTCAAAACTTCACGAAAATTGTTATGTATATGTAACATAACATGCTGAAGAAGCATGCAAAGTTTCATGGAGATCGGACCATAGGTGGCGCTATAACTGTTAAAAAGCTTTGAAAACCATGTATTCCCTATGGTGAATTGCCTGTATTGGCTGTAAATGGTATTTTCCATCTCTGTAATCAGGTGGGGTAAAAAACATCCACATAATATGCAGAAATTATGATAGATCTCCTCATACTGAACAACTTTGCCTCAAGAACCAATACTGTCAATCAAATTGTTATTTATTTATTCACAATTATGTTCAAAACGTATTACCTAAAATTACCACCAGATGGCAGCAGAAGACCACTCATTGGTTCATTCTGCTTACTAAGCATATTTAAACTTTATAAAATCATTATAATAATGTTGCAAATGACATTTTGTCAATGTTTAGCAATTAATTTGTTCATTTGATTAATGTTTTACAATAATTATTATATTACAATTAAAATAATGCCTGAAAATATGTTTTAAAGGGGAAAACCTGGAATAAGCTATTTGTTACCCATCATTAATTTCAAATATCTATATCTCCAACAAAATGTGCATTTGAGTTAAGCACGTTTGAAGACATTAACTTGGAAAATGTGCCCATTAAATGAAAAACAGACAAAATGAAAATGAGCCAATGAGTGGTTCTCTGCTGCCGCCTGCTGGGCTTAAATAGTCATTTTGTCATACTATTTACTTATCATGTACTATTATTCCTATTTAGACATTATAAAGTCACTATTACAATATTTACAATCACATTTAGTCAAAATAATTTATTTCAAATATATCTGCAACAAAAATAAAGTTTAAATGAGTTAACATGGAAAATGTGTTTATTACATGTTCCCTACAATTGCCACAAAACCACCAGCAGAGGACCACTCATTGGCCCATTCTGCTCACTAATAAAGTTGAATATATGAATTGTATAAAATCACATTTTGTTAAGGTTTACCACTTCATTTGTACTGACATATCACATCAATGCTAGCAATGTTGTTAAATCATGCTAATACTAATAATAGTAAATCATGGTAATCTATGGTAAATCATGGTAAAATATGGTAAATGATGCTATAATCATAATTAACTATGGTTAATCATACTAGAAAGTGATATATCATGGTAATTCATGCTACACATATCTGCTTACATTTTATAATTTATTCAAAATAATTATTTAAAATAGAGATCAAACCACAAGTGGGACTATAACTGTTAAACATTTAATAAGCATATTTGAAAAGGTAAAATACCGGTATTAGCTGTAAATGGCATTTTCTCTCTATGATTTTAAAGGTTACATTTGATGGCTAAATAAAACATAATAACTTTTTATGCAAATGTGCTTAAATGCCTTAAGTGGCTTGAACCCCGATAATTGCTGCTTGCAGCTATATTTATTATTATTATTATTAGGGGTTCAAGCACGAAGTGCTGAAACCCTATTGTAATTGTACTGATTTTTAGGGGTTCAAGCACGAAGTGCTGAAACCCTATTGTAATTGTACTGATTTTTATTATTATTATTATTATTATTATTATTATTCTCCGCTAAAACGCATCGTGCAGCCCAAACCGTAAGGGCTGGAACTTTGAAACTTTGTCAGATGGTAGTACACAAAACGAGGAGAGGTTATCAAATTATGAGCCAGATTGGCCTATAGGTGGCGCTATAGCAACCAATTGCGCCAAACTGCTCATAACTCCTAAACCGTATGTCGTAGACTCAAGTGTCTTATATCATTGGAAAGGTGAGTCCATGACGAACAAAACGTATATCTCCGATTTCATTTGCGCCATGATAGATTTTCCGCCATTTTGAATTTTGTCAAAAAACTACTTTTGCGAACTAGTCCCTGGATTTTAGTCCGATCGGAACCAAACCAGTACAGAAATGTTCTCTGGAGTCTGAATATCAATAATCATTGAAAAAAAGTAATAATTTCGATTCACGGTTATTAAGGGGCGTAATAATAGACGTTCAGGGCGGAGCCTATTTTACTAAAAAGGTTATAACTCAAGATTACAATGAGATATCTTCACCAAACTTGGTACACATGTGTAAGGGCTCAATCTTTGGTCACAATAAAAAAAATGCGATGATTGAACACTTGGTGGCGCTATAATATGAAAAAAACATGAAAATGGCTATAACCACCCGACCGCTAGTCCGATTGACTTGAAAATTGGTATGCAGTGTCTTGGTCCAAGCTGCCAAGTATGTCTATGAGGACATTGGCGTATCTCAAAAAACATGGCCGCCACAGCCAATTAAATTTGAGCACCTATTAGACAAGGTTAACGAAGGTCGATCGGAACGAAACTCGATGGGCATGTTCGACTCATGGCCTTAGAGGTCTGTAAGAATTTTGAAAGAAATCGGCCACTAGTTGGCGCTAACGAGTTTTATGGCTCTGTGATCACGTGGTGTTGCACACATCCCCAAAATATGCATATCATTTGATAGATCTCCTCATACTGAACAACTTTGCCTCTTGAACTATTGCTGTCAATCAAATCTTTCATTAAATATTTGTGATTATGTTTAAAACCTACTTTTGCAAACTAGTCCCTGGATTTTTCATTGATCGGAACCAAACCAGTCTAGGACAATTCTCTGGACTCTCTAGATCAATAATCATTGAAAAAAAGTTGAACTTTTGCATTTGGATGGCTATAACAGGGTCATTTAGAAGAGGGGCGTAGCAAAATACACTCAAAAGCCTATAAATCCTAAAGGAAAACTCAAAACTTCACGAAAATTGTTATGTATATGTGTCATAACATGCTGAAGAAGCATGCAAAGTTTCATGGAGATCGGATCATATGTGGCGCTATAACTGTTAAAAAGCTTTGAAAACCATGTATTCCCTATGGTGAATTGCCTGTATTGGCTGTAAATGGTATTTTCCATCTCTGTAATCAGGTGGGGTAAAAAAACATCCACATAATATGCAGAAATTATGATAGATCTCCTCATACTGAACAACTTTGCCTCAAGAACCAATACTGTCAATCAAATTGTTATTTATTTATTCACAATTATGTTCAAAACGTATTACCTAAAATTACCACCAGATGGCAGCAGAAGACCACTCATTGGTTCATTTTGCTTACTAAGCATATTTAAACTTTATAAAATCATTATAATAATGTTGCAAATGACATTTTGTCAATGTTTAGCAATTAATTTGTTCATTTGATTAATGTTTTACAATAATTATTATATTCTATATTATATATAATTAAAATAATGCCTGAAAATATGATTTAAAGGGGAAAACCTGGAATAAGCTATTTGTTACCCATCATTAATTTCAAATATCTCTATCTCCAACTAAATGTGCATGTGAGTTAGCACATTTGAAGGCATTAACTTGCAAAATGTGCCCATTAAATGAAAAACAGACAATTAAAATGAAAATGAGCCAATGAGTACTTCTCTGCTGCCACCTGCTGGGCTTAAATAGTCATTTTTTTCATACTATTTACTTATCATGTTCTATAATTCCTATTTAGACATTATAAAGTCAATATTACAATATTTACAATCACATTTTGTCAAAATAATTTATTTCAAATATATCTGCAACAAAATTAATGTTTAAATGAGTTAACATGGAAAATGTGCCTATTACATATTCCTTAAAATTACAAAACCACCAAACATTTAATAAGCATATTTCAAAATGTAAAATACCCATTTTAGCAGTAAATGGGCATTTTCTCTCTATGATTTTAAAGGTTACATTTAATGGCTAAATAAAACACAATAACTTTTTATGCAAATGTGCTTAAATGCCTTAATTGGCTTGAACCCCGATAATTGCTGCTTGCAGCTATATTTATTATTATTATTATTATTATTATTATTCTCCGCTAAAACGCATCGTGCAGCCCAAACCGTAAGGGCTGGAACTTTGAAACTTTGTCAGATGGTAGTACACAAAACGAGGAGAGGTTATCAAATTATGAGCCAGATTGGCCTATAGGTGGCGCTATAGCAATCAATTGCGCGAAACTGCTCATAACTCCTAAACTGTATGTCGTAGACTCAAGTGTCTTATATCATTGGAAAGGTGAGTCCATGACGAACAAAACGTATATCTCCGATTTCATTTGCGCCATGATAGATTTTCCGCCATTTTGAATTTTGTTAAAAAACTACTTTTGCAAACTAGTCCTAGGTTTCTTGCTTGATCGGAACCAAACCAGTGCAGAAATGTTCTCTGGAGTCTGAATATCAATAATAATTGAAAAAAAGTTTAAATTTCTATTCACGGTCGCTAAGGGGCGGAAAACGACTGTTGTGGGAGGAGCCTATTTTACTAAAATGGCTATAAATCAAGAAAGAAATGAGATATCTTCACCAAACTTGGTACACATGTGTATGGGCTCAGTCTTTGATCAGGATAAAGAAATCGCGATGATTGAACACTTGGTGGCGCTATAACATGAAAAAAACATGAAAATGGCTATAACTACCCGACCGCTAGTCCGATTGACTTGAAAATTGGTATGCAGTGTCTTGGTCCAAGGTCCCATGTATGTCTATGAGGACATTGGCCTATCTCAAAAAACATTGCCGCCACAGCCAATTAAATTATTTCAGTGTTTAAAATCTTGCTAAATAAAACTTGATGTCTTTTGATGCTTGTGTGCTTAAAGGCCTTAAAGGCTTGAACCCCGCTAAATGCTGCTCGCAGCTTTAATTATTATTATTATTCAGCCGTAAAACGCATCGTGCAGACCAAACTGTAAGGGCTAGAGACTTGAAACTTGGCCAATAGGTAGTACAAAAATCGAGGAAAGGTTATCAAATTATGAGCCACATTGGCCTATAGGTGGCGCTATAGCAATCAATTGCGCGAAACTGCTCATAACTCCTAGACCGTATGTCGTAGACTCAAGTGTCTTATATCATTGGAAAGGTGAGTCCCTGACGAACAAAACGTATATCTCCGATTTCATTTCCGCCATGATAGATTTTCCGCCATTTTGAATTTTGTCAAAAAACTACTTTTGCGAACTAGTCCCTGGATTTTAGTCCGATCGGAACCAAACCAGTACAGAAATGTTCTCTGGAGTCTGAACATCAATAATCATTGAAAAAAAGTAATAATTTCGATTCACGGTTATTAAGGGGCGTAATAATAGACGTTCAGGGCGGAGCCTATTTTACTAAAAAGGTTATAACTCAAGATTACAATGAGATATCTTCACCAAACTTGGTACACATGTGTAAGGGCTCAATCTTTGGTCACAATAAAAAAAATGCGATGATTGAACACTTGGTGGCGCTATAATATGAAAAAAACATGAAAAGGGCTATAACCACCCGACCGCTAGTCCGATTGACTTGAAAATTGGTATGCAGTGTCTTGGTCCAAGGTGCCAAGTATGTCTATGAGGACATTGGCGTATCTCAAAAAACATGGCCGCCACAGCCAATTAAATTTGAGCACCTATTAGACAAGGTTAACGAAGGTCGATCGGAACGAAACTCGATGGGCATGTTCGACTCATGGCCTTAGAGGTCTGTAAGAATTTTGAAAGAAATCGGCCACTAGTTGGCGCTAACGAGTTTTATGGCTCTGTGATCACGTGGTGTTGCACACATCCCCAAAATATGCATATCATTTGATAGATCTCCTCATACTGAACAACTTTGCCTCTTGAACTATTGCTGTCAATCAAATCTTTCATTAAATATTTGTAATTATGTTTAAAACCTACTTTTGCGAACTAGTCCCTGGATTTTTCATTGATCGGAACCAAACCAGTCTAGGACAATTCTCTGGACTCTCTAGATCAATAATCATTGAAAAAAAGTTGAACTTTTGCATTTGGATGGCTATAACAGGGTCATTTAGAAGAGGGGCGTAGCAAAATACACTCAAAAGCCTATAAATCCTAAAGGAAAACTCAAAACTTCACGAAAATTGTTATGTATATGTGACATAACATGCTGAAGAAGCATGCAAAGTGTCATGGAGATCGGATCATAGGTGGCGCTATAACTGTTAAAAAGCTTTGAAAACCATGTATTCCCTATGGTGAATTGCCTGTATTGGCTGTAAATGGTATTTTCCATCTCTGTAATCAGGTGGGGTAAAAAAACATCCACATAATATGCAGAAAGTATGATAGATCTCCTCATACTGAACAACTTTGCCTCAAGAACCAATACTGTCAATCAAATTGTTATTTATTTATTCACAATTATGTTCAAAACGTATTACCTAAAATTACCACCAGATGGCAGCAGAAGACCACTCATTGGTTCATTTTGCTTACTAAGCATATTTAAACTTTATAAAATCATTATAATAATGTTGCAAATGACATTTTGTCAATGTTTAGCAATTAATTTGTTCATTTGATTAATGTTTTACAATAATTATTATATTACAATTAAAATAATGCCTGAAAATATGATTTAAAGGGGAAAACCTGGAATAAGCTATTTGTTACCCATCATTAATTTCAAATATCTCTATCTCCAACTAAATGTGCATGTGAGTTAGCACATTTGAAGGCATTAACTTGCAAAATGTGCCCATTAAATGAAAAACAGACAATTAAAATGAAAATGAGCCAATGAGTACTTCTCTGCTGCCACCTGCTGGGCTTAAATAGTCATTTTTTTCATACTATTTACTTATCATGTTCTATAATTCCTATTTAGACATTATAAAGTCACTATTACAATATTTACAATCACATTTTGTCAAAATAATTTATTTCAAATATATCTGCAACAAAATTAATGTTTAAATGAGTTAACATGGAAAATGTGCCTATTACATATTCCTTAAAATTACAAAACCACCAAACATTTAATAAGCATATTTCAAAATGTAAAATACCCATTTTAGCTGTAAATGGGCATTTTCTCTCTATGATTTTAAAGGTTACATTTAATGGCTAAATAAAACACAATAACTTTTTATGCAAATTTGCTTAAATGCCTTAATTGGCTTGAACCCCGATAATTGCTGCTTGCAGCTATATTTAGGGGTTCAAGCACGAAGTGCTGAACACCTATTGTATTTGTGCTGATTTTTATTATTATTATTATTATTATTAGGGGTTCAAGCACGAAGTGCTGAAACCCTATTGTAATTGTACTGATTTTTATTAGGGGTTCAAGCACGAAGTGCTGAACACCTATTGTATTTGTGCTGATTTTTATTATTATTATTATTATTATTATTCAGACCTAAAACGCATCGTGCAGCCCAAACCGTAAGGGCTAGAGACTTGAAACTTGGCCAATAGGTAGTACAAAAATCGAGGAGAGGTTATCAAATTATGAGCCAGATTGGCCTATAGGTGGCGCTATAGCAATCAATTGCGCGAAACTGCTCATAACTCCTAAACCGTATGTCGTAGACTCAAGTGGCTTATATCATTGGAAAGGTGAGTCCATGACGAACATAACGTATATCTCCGATTTCATTTGCGCCATGATAGATTTTCCGCCATTTTGAATTTTGTCAAAAAACTACTTCTGCGAACTAGTCCTAGGTTTTTTGCTTGATCGGAACCAAACCAGTGCAGAAATGTTCTCTGGAGTCGGAATATCAATAATTATCGAAAAAAAGTTGAAATTTCGATTCACGGTCGCTAAGGGGCGGAAAACGACTGTTGTGGGAGGAGCCTATTTTACTAAAACAGCTATAACTCAAGAACAAAATGAGATATCTTCACCAAACTTGGTAGACATGTGTATGGGCTCAGTTTTTGGTCTCGATAAAAAAATAGCGATGATTGATCACTTGGTGGCGCTATAACACAAAAAAAACATGAAAATGGCTATAACCACCCGAGCGCTAGTCCGATTGACTTGAAAATTGGTATGCCGTGTCTTGGTCCAAGGTGCCATCTATATCTATGAGGATATTGGCGTATCTCAAAAAACATGGCCGCCACAGCCAATTAAATTTGAGCACCTATTAGACAAGGTTAACGGAGGCCAATCGGAACGAAACTCGATGGGTATGTTTGACTCATGGCCCTAGAGGTCTGTAAGAATTTTGAAACAAATCGGCCACTAGTTGGCGCTAATGAGTTTTATGGCTCTGTAATCACGTGGTGTTGCACACATCCACAAAATATACATATCATTTGATAGATCTCTTCATATTGAACAACTTTGCCTCTAGAACCATTGCTGTCAATCAAATCGTTCATTAAATATTTGCAATTATGTTAAAAACCTACTTTCGCGAACTAGTCCCTGGTTTTTTGCCCGATCGGAACCAAACAAGTCTAGAACAAATCTCTGGACTCTCTAGGTTAATAATTATCGAAAAAAAGTTGAATTTTTGCATTTAGATGGCTATAAAAGGATTATTTAGAAGAGGGATGTAGCAAAATACACTCAATAGCCTATAAATCTTAAAGGAAAACTCAAAACGTCACAAATATTGTTATGTATATGTGACATAACATGCTGAAGAAGCATGCAAAGTTTCATGGAGATCGGACCATAGGTGGCGCTAAAACTGTTAAAAAGCTTTGAAAACCATGTATTCCCTATGGTGAATTGCCTGTATTGGCTGTAAATGGTATTTTCCATCTCTCTATTCAATGAATGTTCAGATCTACTTAAAAACAAGTCAGAACATGTATCCTATGCCTCTAAACAAGCATGAAAAATTTCAGACAGATCGGACAATATTTGCCTCTATAAAAGTTAAAAAATGTTAAAATTACAGAGTTCTGGTATATTAAGCAAATAAGTGGTTGTTTGCTGCCCCCCGCTGTTCATTTTATTGTACTACACACAAAATAATATTATTCTGCAGTAAAACACATCGTGCAGCCCAAACCGTAAGGGCTAGAGACTTGAAACTTGGCCAATAGGTAGTACAAACATAGAGGAGAGGTTATCAAATTATGAGCCAGATTGGCCTATAGGTGGCGCTATAGCAATCAATTGCGCGAAACTGCTGATAACTCCTAAACCGTATGTCGTAGACTCAAGTGTCTTATATCATTGGAAAGGTGAGTCCATGACGAACAATATGTATATCTCCGATTTCATTTGCGCCATGATAGATTTTCCGCCATTTTGAATTTTGTTAAAAAACTACTTTTGCAAACTAGTCCTAGGTTTCTTGCTTGATCGGAACCAAACCAGTGCAGAAATGTTCTCTGGAGTCTGAATATCAATAATAATCGAAAAAAAGTTTAAATTTCTATTCACGGTCGCTAAGGGGCGGAAAACGACTGTTGTGGGAGGAGCCTATTTTACTAAAATGGCTATAACTCAAGAAAGAAATGAGATGTCTTCACCAAACTTGGTACACATGTGTATGGTCTGAGTCTTTGGTCACGAAAAAAAAATCGCGACGATTGAACACTTGGTGGCGCTATAACACAAAAAAAACATGAAAACGGCTATAACTACCCGACCGCTAGTCCGATTGACTTGAAAATTGGTATGCAGTGTCTTGGCCCAAGGTCCCATGTATGTCTATGAGGACATTGGCCTATCTCAAAAAACATTGCCGCCACAGCCAATTAAATTATTTCAGTGTTTAAAATCTTGCTAAATAAAACTTGATGTCTTTTGATGCTTGTGTGCTTAAAGGCCTTAAAGGCTTGAACCCCGCTAAATGCTGCTTGCAGCTTTAATTATTATTATTATTATTATTATTATTATTCTCCGCTAAAACGCATCGTGCAGCCCAAACCGTAAGGGCTGGAACTTTGAAACTTTGTCAGATGGTAGTACACAAAACGAGGAGAGGTTATCAAATTATGAGCCAGATTGGCCTATAGGTGGCGCTATAGCAATCAATTGCGCGAAACTGCTCATAACTCCTAAACCGTATGTCGTAGACTCAAGTGTCTTATATCATTGGAAAGGTGAGTCCATGACGAACAAAACGTATATCTCCGATTTCATTTG
Source organism: Romanogobio albipinnatus (assembly GCA_023566225.1). NCBI lineage: Eukaryota > Metazoa > Chordata > Actinopteri > Cypriniformes > Gobionidae > Romanogobio > Romanogobio albipinnatus. The sequence continues at coordinate 12,826,209 of CM042251.1, read as the reverse complement.
CGCCATGATAGATTTTCCGCCATTTTGAATTTTGTCAAAAAACTACTTTTGCGAACTAGTCCCTGGATTTTAGCCCGATCGGAACCAAACCAGTACAGAAATGTTCTCTGGAGTCTGAATATCAATAATCATTGAAAAAAAGTAATAATTTCGATTCACGGTTATAAAGGGGCGTAATAATAGACGTTCAGGGCGGAGCCTATTTTACTAAAAAGGTTATAACTCAAGATTACAATGAGATATCTTCACCAAACTTGGTACACATGTGTAAGGGCTCAATCTTTGGTCACAATAAAAAAAATGCGATGATTGAACACTTGGTGGCGCTATAATATGAAAAAAACATGAAAAGGGCTATAACCACCCGACCGCTAGTCCGATTGACTTGAAAATTGGTATGCAGTGTCTTGGTCCAAGGTGCCAAGTATGTCTATGAGGACATTGGCGTATCTCAAAAAACATGGCCGCCACAGCCAATTAAATTTGAGCACCTATTAGACAAGGTTAACGAAGGTCGATCGGAACGAAACTCGATGGGCATGTTCGACTCATGGCCTTAGAGGTCTGTAAGAATTTTGAAAGAAATCGGCCACTAGTTGGCGCTAACGAGTTTTATGGCTCTGTGATCACGTGGTGTTGCACACATCCCCAAAATATGCATATCATTTGATAGATCTCCTCATACTGAACAACTTTGCCTCTTAAACTATTGCTGTCAATCAAATCTTTCATTAAATATTTGTAATTATGTTTAAAACCTACTTTTGCGAACTAGTCCCTGGATTTTTCATTGATCGGAACCAAACCAGTCTAGGACAATTCTCTGGACTCTCTAGATCAATAATCATTGAAAAAAAGTTGAACTTTTGCATTTGGATGGCTATAACAGGGTCATTTAGAAGAGGGGCGTAGCAAAATACACTCAAAAGCCTATAAATCCTAAAGGAAAACTCAAAACTTCACGAAAATTGTTATGTATATGTGACATAACATGCTGAAGAAGCATGCAAAGTTTCATGGAGATCGGATCATAGGTGGCGCTATAACTGTTAAAAAGCTTTGAAAACCATGTATTTCCTATGGTGAATTGCCTGTATTGGCTGTAAATGGTATTTTCCATCTCTGTAATCAGGTGGGGTAAAAAAACATCCACATAATATGCAGAAATTATGATAGATCTCCTCATACTGAACAACTTTGCCTCAAGAACCAATACTGTCAATCAAATTGTTTTTTATTTATTCACAATTATGTTCAAAACGTATTACCTAAAATTACCACCAGATGGCAGCAGAAGACCACTCATTGGTTCATTTTGCTTACTAAGCATATTTAAACTTTATAAAATCATTATAATAATGTTGCAAATGACATTTTGTCAATGTTTAGCAATTAATTTGTTCATTTGATTAATGTTTTACAATAATTATTATATTACAATTAAAATAATGCCTGAAAATATGATTCAAAGGGGAAAACCTGGAATAAGCTATTTGTTACCCATCATTAATTTCAAATATCTCTATCTCCAACTAAATGTGCATGTGAGTTAGCACATTTGAAGGCATTAACTTGCAAAATGTGCCCATTAAATGAAAAACAGACAATTAAAATGAAAATGAGCCAATGAGTACTTCTCTGCTGCCACCTGCTGGGCTTAAATAGTCATTTTTTTCATACTATTTACTTATCATGTTCTATAATTCCTATTTAGACATTATAAAGTCACTATTACAATATTTACAATCACATTTGGTCAAAATAATTTATTTCAAATATATCTGCAACAAAATTAATGTTTAAATGAGTTAACATGGAAAATGTGCCTATTACATATTCCTTAAAATTACAAAACCACCAAACATTTAATAAGCATATTTCAAAATGTAAAATACCCATTTTAGCTGTAAATGGGCATTTTCTCTCTATGATTTTAAAGGTTACATTTAATGGCTAAATAAAACACAATAACTTTTTATGCAAATGTGCTTAAATGCCTTAATTGGCTTGAACCCCGATAATTGCTGCTTGCAGCTATATTTAGGGGTTCAAGCACGAAGTGCTGAACACCTATTGTATTTGTGCTGATTTTTATTATTATTATTATTATTATTATTATTATTATTATTATTATTCAGACCTAAAACGCATCGTGCAGCCCAAACCGTAAGGGCTAGAGACTTGAAACTTGGCCAATAGGTAGTACAAAAATCGAGGAGAGGTTATCAAATTATGAGCCAGATTGGCCTATAGGTGGCGCTATAGCAATCAATTGCGCGAAACTGCTCATAACTCCTAAACCGTATGTCGTAGACTCAAGTGTCTTATATCATTGGAAAGGTGAGTCCATGACGAACATAACGTATATCTCCGATTTCATTTGCGCCATGATAGATTTTCCGCCATTTTGAATTTTGTCAAAAAACTACTTTTGCGAACTAGTCCTAGGTTTTTCGCTTGATCGGAACCAAACCAGTGCAGAAATGTTCTCTGGAGTCTGAATATCAATAATTATCGAAAAAAACTTGAAATTTCGATTCACGGTCGCTAAGGGGCGGAAAACGACTGTTGTGGGAGGAGCCTATTTTATTAAAACAGCTATAACTCAAGAACAAAATGAGATATCTTCACCAAACTTGGTAGACATGTGTATGGGCTCAGTTTTTGGTCTCGATAAAAAAATAGCGATGATTGAACACTTGGTGGCGCTATAACACGAAAAAAACATGAAAATGGCTATAACCACCCGAGCGCTAGTCCGATTGACTTGAAAATTGGTATGCAGTGTCTTGGTCCAAGGTGCCATGTATATCTATGAGGATATTGGCGTATCTCAAAAAACATGGCCGCCACAGCCAATTAAATTTGAGCACCTATTAGACAAGGTTAATGGAGGCCAATCAGAACGAAACTCGATGGGCATGTTTGACTCATGGCCCTAGAGGTCTGTAAGAATTTTGAAACAAATCGGCCACTAGTTGGCGCTAATGAGTTTTATGGCTCTGTAATCACGTGGTGTTGCACACATCCACAAAATATACATATCATTTGATAGATCTCTTCATATTGAACAACTTTGCCTCTAAAACCATTGCTGTCAATCAAATCGTTCATTAAATATTTGCAATTATGTTAAAAACCTACTTTCGCAAACTAGTCCCTGGTTTTTTGCCCGATCGGAACCAAACAAGTCTAGAACAAATCTCTGGACTCTCTAGGTTAATAATTATCGAAAAAAAGTTGAACTTTTGCATTTAGATGGCTATAAAAGGATTATTTAGAAGAGGGATTTAGCAAAATACACTCAATAGCCTATAAATCTTAAAGGAAAACTCAAAACGTCACAAATATTTTTATGTATATGTGACATAACATGCTGAAGAAGCATGCAAAGTTTCATGGAGATCGGACCATAGGTGGCGCTAAAACTGTTAAAAAGCTTTGAAAACCATGTATTCCCTATGGTGAATTGCCTGTATTGGCTGTAAATTGTATTTTCCATCTCTCTATTCAATGAATGTTCAGATCTACTTAAAAACAAGTCAGAACATGTATCCTATGCCTCTAAACAAGCATGAAAAATTTCAGACAGATCGGACAATATTTGCCTCTATAAAAGTTAAAAAATGTTAAAATTACAGAGTTCATTTGATAATAATGGTATATTAAGCCAATAAGTGGTCGTTTGCTGCCCCCCGCTGTTCATTTTATTGTACTACACACAAAATAATATTATTCTGCAGTAAAACACATCGTGCAGCCCAAACCGTAAGGGCTAGAGACTTGAAACTTGGGCAATAGGTAGTACAAACAGAGAGGAGAGGTTATCAAATTATGAGCCAGATTGGCCTATAGGTGGCGCTATAGCAATCAATTGCGCGAAACTGCTCATAACTCCTAAACCGTATGTCGTAGACTCAAGTGTCTTATATCATTGGAAAGGTGAGTCCATGACGAACAAAACGTATATCTCCGATTTCATTTGCGCCATGATAGATTTTCCGCCATTTTGAATTTTGTTAAAAAACTACTTTTGCAAACTAGTCCTAGGTTTCTTGCTTGATCGGAACCAAACCAGTGCATAAATGTTCTCTGGAGTCTGAATATCAATAATAATCGAAAAAAGTTTAAATTTCTATTCACGGTCGCTAAGAGGCGGAAAACGACTGTTGTGGGAGGAGCCTATTTTACTAAAATGGCTATAACTCAAGAAAGAAATGAGATGTCTTCACCAAACTTGGTACACATGTGTATGGTCTGAGTCTTTGGTCACGATAAAAAAATCGCGACGATTGAACACTTGGTGGCGCTATAACACAAAAAAAACATAAAAATGGCTATAACTACCCGACCGCTAGTCCGATTGACTTGAAAATTGGTATGCAGTGTCTTGGCCCAAGGTCCCATGTATGTCTATGAGGACATTGGCCTATCTCAAAAAACATTGCCGCCACAACCAATTAAATTATTTCAGTGTTTAAAATCTTGCTAAATAAAACTTAATGTATTTTGATGCTTGTGTGCTTAAAGGCCTTAAAGGCTTGAACCCCGCTAAATGCTGCTTGCAGCTTTAATTAGGGGTTCAAGCACGAAGTGCTGAAACCCTATTGTAATTGTACTGATTTTTATTATTATTATTATTATTATTATTATTATTATTCTCCGCTAAAACGCATCGTGCAGCCCAAACCGTAAGGGCTGGAACTTTGAAACTTTGTCAGATGGTAGTACACAAAACGAGGAGAGGTTATCAAATTATGAGCCACATTGGCCTATAGGTGGCGCTATAGCAATCAATTGCGCGAAACTGCTCATAACTCCTAGACCGTATGTCGTAGACTCAAGTGTCTTATATCATTGGAAAGGTGAGTCCATGACGAACAAAACGTATATCTCCGATTTCATTTGCGCCATGATAGATTTTCCGCCATTTTGAATTTTGTCAAAAAACTACTTTTGCAAACTAGTCCCTGGATTTTAGTCCGATCGGAACCAAACCAGTACAGAAATGTTCTCTGGAGTCTGAATATCAATAATCATTGAAAAAAAGTAATAATTTCGATTCACGGTTATTAAGGGGCGTAATAATAGACGTTCAGGGCGGAGCCTATTTTACTAAAAAGGTTATAACTCAAGATTACAATGAGATATCTTCACCAAACTTGGTACACATGTGTAAGGGCTCAATCTTTGGTCACAATAAAAAAAATGCGATGATTGAACACTTGGTGGCGCTATAACACGAAAAAAACATGAAAAGGGCTATAACCACCCGACCGCTAGTCCGATTGACTTGAAAATTGGTATGCAGTGTCTTGGTCCAAGGTACCAAGTACGTCTATGAGCACATTGGCGTATCTCAAAAAACATGGCCGCCACAGCCAATTAAATTTGAGCACCTATTAGACAAGGTTAATGGAGGCCGATCAGAACGAAACTCGATGGGTATGTTTGACTTATGGCCCTAGAGGTCTGTAAGAATTTTGAAAGAAATCGGCCACTAGTTGGCGCTAACGAGTTTTATGGCTCTGTGATCACGTGGTGTTGCACACATCCCCAAAATATGCATATCATTTGATAGATCTCCTCATACTGAACAACTTTGCCTCTTGAACTATTGCTGTCAATCAAATCTTTCATTAAATATTTGTAATTATGTTTAAAACCTACTTTTGCGAACTAGTCCCTGGATTTTTCATTGATCGGAACCAAACCAGTCTAGGACAATTCTCTGGACTCTCTAGATCAATAATCATTGAAAAAAAGTTGAACTTTTGCATTTGGATGGCTATAACAGGGTCATTTAGAAGAGGGGCGTAGCAAAATACACTCAAAAGCCTATAAATCCTAAAGGAAAACTCAAAACTTCACGAAAATTGTTATGTATATGTGACATAACATGCTGAAGAAGCATGCAAAGTTTCATGGAGATCGGATCATAGGTGGCGCTATAACTGTTAAAAAGCTTTGAAAACCATGTATTCCCTATGGTGAATTGCCTGTATTGGCTGTAAATGGTATTTTCCATCTCTGTAATCAGGTGGGGTAAAAAAACATCCACATAATATGCAGAAATTATGATAGATCTCCTCATACTGAACAACTTTGCCTCAAGAACCAATACTGTCAATCAAATTGTTTTTTATTTATTCACAATTATGTTCAAAACGTATTACCTAAAATTACCACCAGATGGCAGCAGAAGACCACTCATTGGTTCATTTTGCTTACTAAGCATATTTAAACTTTATAAAATCATTATAATAATGTTGCAAATGACATTTTGTCAATGTTTAGCAATTAATTTGTTCATTTGATTAATGTTTTACAATAATTATTATATTACAATTAAAATAATGCCTGAAAATATGATTTAAAGGGGAAAACCTGGAATAAGCTATTTGTTACCCATCATTAATTTCAAATATCTCTATCTCCAACTAAATGTGCATGTGAGTTAGCACATTTGAAGGCATTAACTTGCAAAATGTGCCCATTAAATGAAAAACAGACAATTAAAATGAAAATGAGCCAATGAGTACTTCTCTGCTGCCACCTGCTGGGCTTAAATAGTCATTTTTTTCATACTATTTACTTATCATGTTCTATAATTCCTATTTAGACATTATAAAGTCACTATTACAATATTTACAATCACATTTGGTCAAAATAATTTATTTCAAATATATCTGCAACAAAATTAATGTTTAAATGAGTTAACATGGAAAATGTGCCTATTACATATTCCTTAAAATTACAAAACCACCAAACATTTAATAAGCATATTTCAAAATGTAAAATACCCATTTTAGCTGTAAATGGGCATTTTCTCTCTATGATTTTAAAGGTTACATTTAATGGCTAAATAAAACACAATAACTTTTTATGCAAATGTGCTTAAATGCCTTAATTGGCTTGAACCCCGATAATTGCTGCTTGCAGCTATATTTATTAGGGGTTCAAGCATGAAATGCTGAAACCCTATTGTAATTGTAAGGTTTCGTAAAACGCATCGTGCAGGCCAAACCGTAAGGCCTAGAGACATGAAACCTGGCCAGATGGTAGGCCTCAGTTTGGGGACAACCTATCAGAGTATGACCCCGAATGGCCCATAGGTGGCGCTACAGCAACCAAAAGTTCAAAATTGCTCATAACTCTTAGACTGTTTGTCCCAGGATCAAGTGTCTTATATCGTTGGAATCCTTGGCTCAAGGCGGACAAAATGGCTATCTCCGATTCTGATTTAGGCAGGGAACATTTTCTGCTATGTCGAATTTTGTCCAAAACCTACTTTTGCAAACTAGTCTCTGGTTTTTTGCCCGATCGGAACCAAACCAGTCTAGGACAATTCTCTGGACTCTCTAGATCAATAATTATTGAAAAAAAGTTGAACTTTTGCATTTGGGTGGCTGTAACAGGGTCATTTAGAAAAGGGTTGTGAAAAAATACACTAAAAAGCCTATAAATCCCAAATGAAAACTCAGAACTCCACCAAAATTGATGAGCATATGTGTCAGAACATGGTGAGGAAGCATGCAGAGTTTCATGGAGATCGGACCATAGGTGGCGCTATAACTGGCAAAAAGCCTTCATTCTTATTAGGGGTTCAAGCATGAAATGCTGAAACCCTATTGTAATTGTAAGGTTTCGTAAAACGCATCGTGCAGGCCAAACCGTAAGGCCTAGAGACATGAAACCTGGCCAGATGGTAGGCCTCAGTTTGGGGACAACCTATCAGAGTATGACCCCGAATGGCCCATAGGTGGCGCTACAGCAACCAAAAGTTCAAAATTGCTCATAACTCTTAGACTGTTTGTCCCAGGATCAAGTGTCTTATATCGTTGGAATCCTTGGCTCAAGGCGGACAAAATGGCTATCTCCGATTCTGATTTAGGCAGGGAACATTTTCTGCTATGTCGAATTTTGTCCAAAACCTACTTTTGCAAATTAGTCTCTGGTTTTTTGCCCGATCGGAACCAAACCAGTCTAGGACAATTCTCTGGACTCTCTAGATCAATAATTATTGAAAAAAAGTTGAACTTTTGCATTTGGGTGGCTGTAACAGGGTCATTTAGAAAAGGGTTGTGAAAAAATACACTAAAAAGCCTATAAATCCCAAATGAAAACTCAGAACTCCACCAAAATTGATGAGCATATGTGTCAGAACATGGTGAGGAAGCATGCAGAGTTTCATGGAGATCGGACCATAGGTGGCGCTATAACTGGCAAAAAGCCTTCATTCTTATTAGGGGTTCAAGCATGAAATGCTGAAACCCTATTGTAATTGTAAGGTTTCGTAAAACACATCGTGCAGCCCAAACCGTAAGGGCTAGAGACTTGAAACTTGGCCAATAGGTAGTACAAACATAGAGGAGAGGTTATCAAATTATGAGCCAGATTGGCCTATAGGTGGCGCTATAGCAATCAATTGCGCAAAACTGCTCATAACTCCTAAACCGTATGTCGTAGACTCAAGTGTCTTATATCATTGGAAAGGTGAGTCCATGACGAACAAAACGTATATCTCCGATTTCATTTGCGCCATGATAGATTTTCCGCCATTTTGAATTTTGTTAAAAAACTACTTTTGCGAACAAGTCCTAGGTTTTTTGCTTGATCGGAACCAAACCAGTGCAGAAATGTTCTCTGGAGTCTGAATATCAATAATTATCGAAAAAAAGTTTAAATTTCGATTCACGTTCGCTAAGGGGCGGAAAACGAATGTTGTGGGAGGAGCCTATTTTACTAAAACAGCTATAACTCAAGAACAAAATGAGATATCTTCACCAAACTTGGTACACATGTGTATAGGCTCAGTATTTGGTCTCGATAAAAAAATAACGACGATTGAACACTTGGTGGCGCTATAACACGAAAAAAACATGAAAATGGCTATAACCTGCCGAGCACTAGTCCGATTGACTTGGAAATTGGTATGCAGTGTCTTGGTCCAAGGTACCATGTATGTCTATGAGGACATTGGCGTATCTCAAAAATCATGGCCGCCACAGCCAATTACATTTAAGCACCTATTAGACAAGGTTAACGGAGGCCAATCGGAACGAAACTCGATGGGCATGTTTGACTCATGGCCCTAGAGGTCTGTAAGAATTTTGAAACAAATCGGCCACTAGTTGGTGCTAATGAGTTTTATGGCTCTGTAATCACGTGGTGTTGCACACATCCACAAAATATGCATATCATTTGATAGATCTCTTCATATTGAACACCTTTGCCTCTAGAACCATTGCTGTCAATCAAATCGTTCATTAAATATTTGCAATTATGTTAAAAACCTACTTTTACGAACTAGTCCCTGGTTTTTTGCCCGATCGGAACCAAACCAGTCTAGGACAATTCTATGGACTCTCTAGATCAATAATTATCAAAAAAAGTTCAACTTTTGCATTTACATGGCTATAAAAGGATCATTTAGAAGAGGGATGTAGCAAAATACACTCAATAGCCTATAAATCTTAAAGGAAAACTCAAAACGTCACAAATATTGTTATGTATATGTGACATAACATGCTGAAGAAGCATGCAAAGTTTCATGGAGATCGGACCATAGGTGGCGCTAAAACTGTTAAAAAGCTTTGAAAACCATGCATTCCCTATGGTGAATTGCCTGTATTGGCTGAAAATTGTATTTTCCATCTCTCTATTAAATGAATGTTCAGATCTACTTAAAAACAAGTCAGAACATGTATCCTATGCCTCTAAACAAGCATGAAAAATTTCAGACAGTTCGGACAATATTTGCCTCTATAAAAGTAAAAAAATGTTAACATTACAGAGTTCTGGTATATTAAGCCAATAAGTGGTCGTTTGCCGCCCCCCGCTGTTCATTTTATTGTACTACACACAAAATAATATTATTCTGCAGTAAAACACATCGTGCAGCCCAAACCGTAAGGGCTAGAGACTTGAAACTTGGCCAATAGGTAGTACAAACAGAGAGGAGAGGTTATCAAATTATGAGCCAGATTGGCCTATAGGTGGCGCTATAGCAATCAATTGCGCGAAACTGCTCATAACTCCTAAACCGTATGTCGTAGACTCAAGTGTCTTATATCATTGGAAAGGTGAGTCCATGACAAACAAAATGTATATCTCCGATTTCATTTGCGCCATGATACATTTTCCGCCATTTTGAATTTTGTTAAAAAACTACTTTTGCAAACTAGTCCTAGGTTTCTTGCTTGATCGGAACCAAACCAGTGCAGAAATGTTCTCTGGAGTCTGAATATCAATAATAATTGAAAAAAAGTTGAAATTTCTATTCACGGTCGCTAAGGGGCGGAAAACGACTGTTGTGGGAGGAGCCTATTTTACTAAAATGGCTATAAATCAAGAAAGAAATGAGATATCTTCACCACACTTGGTACACATGTGTATGGGCTCAGTCTTTGGTCAGGATAAAGAAATCGCGATGATTGAACACTTGGTGGCGCTATAACATGAAAAAAACATGAAAATGGCTATAACTACCCGACCGCTAGTCCGATTGACTTGAAAATTGGTATGCAGTGTCTTGGTCCAAGGTCCCATGTATGTCTATGAGGACATTGGCCTATCTCAAAAAACATTGCCGCCACAGCCAATTAAATTATTTCAGTGTTTAAAATCTTGCTAAATAAAACTTGATGTCTTTTGATGCTTGTGTGCTTAAGGCGAGACACTACAGGTGAATAGGGAATTTTTTTAAATTACAAGATATCACTGTAAAACTTCTCCAGTTTATTACTGGCATAAACATAAGAAAAAAATGTATTACAAGTTTTGTGTAAATTAATGTTTTAATATGCAAATGAGGCCTTATATACTTAAATATACGGTTATTTGCATACTTTTCCAAAAACAAAATCTGGAAATTGGAAAGGACCATGTTTAAAATTCTTGGTTCTATTTGTTGACATGTTAGATGAGAGGGCTTTTACAGAGGGGATTCTGGATATCTTATTTTGTGCTTTAGTAAATTAGAGAATACTGACAATAGCCTTAAAAAATCAATTTTCGCCATGTTTTTTGGAGTTAAAGTACCTATAACTCAGGATAGGAATGATATATCAACAAATCCCTCTGTAAAAGCCTTCAGAATATAGTTCAGTATAAGACTGCAAAAGTTGGTGCTTGAAGGTACTACTGAAGTGGATATATCTGACTCTGAGTGTGAGGAAAAACTCATTTTGAGAAAACGGCCTTTAAAGTTTTATACTGTATAACTGCATACATTTCTATAAAACCCCCAACCTACAAACAAAATATATATTCAGTTAATTAATATCAGTAGTGTATAATATTTAAAACACGTGGAAATTGATAAATGAATAAATTATTAATTGCAATAGCTATTAGAAAACTACCTTAAGAGAACTACCTTAACAAACCAGTCACAAAAACTGCAGATGAACTGTCCCTGTTTGTTGTATTGGTCCATCTATAACTATTTAATCTAATTCTGACGGGGTTTCGTAGTCTAATCTGTTGTTGTTTACTTTCTTTTTACTAGCTCTAGCTACTTGGTCTTTTCTGTGAGCGTTTATGAGCCGATTTCAGCGTTGTCTGCACTTTCTCTCAGGTGGAGAATACACAAGCAAGCGGCAGCGCGTGAGAAATACACATCGACCAATCAGATGTGGTTTTCGGCTGCAAACTTTCGCGGTTGGTTAGTTCTACAAAGGAAATGTCCATATTTGGATGAGCCAGCGCTGTGTGTGAGACTGAGAGCTTTACAATGATACCAAGCATGACACGTTTCTGTGAATGGAGACGGCACGAGAGATCGCGCTAGAATAACTTTTGATGATTTCGGGTAGAAATCTAAAGGCGCACGGTGACAAAATATAATGAAATAACCACCTTAATGTATAATGTTGACATTTTTTTTATTTTGACATGAAAGCTTACATGTTAAGGGAGCAAAATGGCCCAAAATCTCAAAATTGACCACTGCATGAAAAAACGATGTTTTCACCTGCCGTGTCTCGCCTTAAAGGCCTTAAAGGCTTGAACCCCGCTAAATGCTGCTCGCAGCTTTAATTATTATTATTATTATTATTATTATTCAGACCTAAAACGCATCGTGCAGACCAAACCGTAAGGGCTAGAGACTTGAAACTTGGCCAATAGGTAGTACAAAAATCGAGGAGAGGTTATCAAATTATGAGCCAGATTGGCCTATAGGTGGCGCTATAGCAATCAATTGCGCGAAACTGCTCATAACTCCTAAACCGTATGTCGTAGACTCAAGTGTCTTATATCATTGGAAAGGTGAGTCCATGACGAACAAAACGTTTATCTCCGATTTCATTTGCGCCATGATAGATTTTCCGCCATTTTGAATTTTGTCAAAAAACTACTTTTGCAAACTAGTCCTAGGTTTTTCGCTTGATCGAAACCAAACCAGTGCCGAAATGTTCTCTGGAGTCTGAATATCAATAATTATCGAAAAAAAGTTGAAATTTCGATTCACGGTCGCTAAGGGGCGGAAAACTAATGTTGTGGGAGGAGCCTATTTTACTAAAACAGCTATAACTCAAGAAGAAAATGAGATATCTTCACCAAACTTGGTACACATGTGTATGGGCTCAGTTTTTGGTCTCGATAAAAAAATAACGATGATTGAACACTTGGTGGCGCTATAACACGAAAAAAACATGAAAATGGCTATAACCACCCGAGCGCTAGTCCGATTGACTTGAAAATTGGTATGCAGTGTCTTGGTCCAAGGTACCATGTATGTCTATGAGGACATTGGCGTATCTCAAAAATCATGGCCGCCACAGCCAATTAAATTTGAGCACCTATTAGACAAGGTTAACGGAGGCCAATCGGAAAGAAACTCGATGGGCATGTTTGACTCATGGCCCTAGAGGTCTGTAAGAATTTTGAAACAAATCGGCCACTAGTTGGCGCTAATGAGTTTTATGGCTCTGTAATCACGTGGTGTTGCACACATCCACAAAATATGCATATCATTTGATAGATCTCTTCATATTGAACAACTTTGCCTCTAGAATCATTGCTGTCAATCAAATCGTTCATTAAATATTTGCAATTATGTTAAAAACCTACTTTCGCGAACTAGTCCCTGGTTTTTTGCCCGATCGGAACCAAACAAGCCTAGAACAATTCTCTGGACTCTCTAGGTTAATAATTATTGAAAAAAAGTTGAACTTTTACATTTAAATGGCTATAACAGGGTCATTTAGAAGAGGGACGTAGCAAAATACACTCAATAGCCTTTAAATCTTAAAGGAAAACTCAAAACGTCACGAATATTGTTATGTATATGTGACATAACATGCTGAAGAAGCATGCAAAGTTTCATGGAGATCGGACCATAGGTGGCGCTAAAACTGTTAAAAAGCTTTGAAAACCATGTATTCCCTATGGTGAATTGCCTGTATTGGCTGTAAATTGTATTTTCCAACTCTCTATTCAATGAATGTTCAGATCTATTTAAAAACAAGTCAGAACATGTATCCTATGCCTCTAAACAAGCATGAAAAATTTCAGACAGATCGGACAATATTTGCCTCTATAAATTTTACAAAAGGTTAAAATTACAGAGTTCATTTGATAATAATGGTATATTAAGCCAATAAGTGGTCGTTTGCTGCCCCCCGCTGTTCATTTTATTGTACTACACACAAAATAATATTATTCTGCAGTAAAACACATCGTGCAGCACAAACCGTAAGGGCTAGAGACTTGAAACTTGGCCAATAGGTAGTACTAACATAGAGGAGAGGTTATCAAATTATGAGCCAGATTGGCCTAAAGGCGCAAAATCAATTGCGCAAAACTGCTCATAACTCCTAAAGCGTATGTCGTACACTCAAGTGTCTTATATCATTGGAAAGGTGAGTCCATGACGAACAAACCGTATATCTCCGATTTCATTTGCGCCATGATAGATTTTCCGCCATTTTGAATTTTGTTAAAAAACTACTTTTGCAAACTAGTCCTAGGTTTCTTGCTTGATCGGAACCAAATCAGTGCAGAAATGTTCTCTGGAGTCTGAATATCAATAATAATCGAAAAAAAGTTTAAATTTCTATTCACGGTCGCTAAGGGGCGGAAAACGACTGTTGTGGGAGGAGCCTATTTTACTAAAATGGCTATAACTCAAGAACAAAATGATATGTCTTCACCAAACTTGGTACACATGTGTATGGTCTGAGTCTTTGGTCACGAAAAAAAAATCGCGACGATTGAACACTTGGTGGCGCTATAACATGAAAAAAACATGAAAATGGCTATAACTACCCGACCGCTAGTCCGATTGACTTGAAAATTGGTATGCAGTGTCTTGGTCCAAGGTCCCATGGATGTCTATGAAGACATTGGCCTATCTCAAAAAACATTGCCGCCACAGCCAATTAAATTATTTCAGTGTTTAAAATCTTGCTAAATAAAACTTAATGTATTTTGATGCTTGTCTGCTTAAAGGCCTTAAAGGCTTGAACCCCGCTAAATGCTGCTTGCAGCTTTAATTATTATTATTATTATTATTAGGGGTTCAAGCACGAAGTGCTGAAACCCTATTGTATTTGTGCTGATTTTTATTAGGGGTTCAAGCACGAAGTGCTGAAACCCTATTGTAATTGTACTGATTTTTATTATTATTATTATTATTATTATTATTCTGCCGTAAAACGCATCGTGCAGCCCAAACCGTAAGGGCTAGAGACTTGAAACTTGGCCAATAGATAGTACAAAAATCGAGGAGAGGTTATCAAATTATGAGCCAGATTGGCCTATAGGTGGCGCTATAGCAATCAATTGCGCGAAACTGCTCATAACTCCTAAACCGTATGTCGTAGACTCAAGTGTCTTATATCATTGGAAAGGTGAGTCCATGACGAACAAAACGTATATCTCCGATTTCATTTGCGCCATAATAGATTTTCCGCCATTTTGAATTTTGTCAAAAAACTACTTTTGCGAACTAGTCCTAGGTTTTTTGCTTGATCGGAACCAAACCAGTGCAGAAATGTTCTCTGGAGTCTGAATATCAATAATTATCGAAAAAAAGTTGAAATTTCGATTCACGTTCGCTAAGGGGCGGAAAACGAATGTTGTGGGAGGAGCCTATTTTACTAAAACAGCTATAACTCAAGAACAAAATAAGATATCTTCACCAAACTTGGTACACATGTGTATGGGCTCAGTATTTGGTCTCGATAAAAAAATAACGACGATTGAACACTTGGTGGCGCTATAACACGAAAAAAACATGAAAATGACTATAACCTGCCGAGCGCTAGTCCGATTGACTTGAAAATTGGTATGCAGTGTCTTGGTCCAAGGTCCCATGTATGTCTATGAGGACATTGGCGTATCTCAAAAATCATGGCCGCCACAGCCAATTAAATTTAAGCACCTATTAGACAAGGTTAACGGAGGCCAATCGGAACGAAACTCGATGGGCATGTTTGACTCATGGCCCTAGAGGTCTGTAAGAATTTTGAAACAAATCGGCCACTAGTTGGCGCTAATGAGTTTTATGGCTCTGTAATCACGTGGTGTTGCACACATCCACAAAATATGCATATCATTTGATAGATCTCTTCATATTGAACAACTTTGCCTCTAGAACCATTGCTGTCAATCAAATCGTTCATTAAATATTTGCAATTATGTTAAAAACCTACTTTTACAAACTAGTCCCTGGTTTTTTGCCCGATCGGAACCAAACCAGTCTAGGACAATTCTATGGACTCTCTAGATCAATAATTATCAAAAAAAAGTTCAACTTTTGCATTTACATGGCTATAAAAGGATCATTTAGAAGAGGGACGTAGCAAAATACACTCAATAGCCTATAAATCTTAAAGGAAAACTCAAAACGTCACGAATATTGTTATGTATATGTGACATAACATGCTGAAGAAGCATGCAAAGTTTCATGGAGATCGGACCATAGGTGGCGCTAAAACTGTTAAAAAGCTTTGAAAACCATGTATTCCCTATGGTGAATTGCCTGTATTGGCTGTAAATGGTATTTTCCATCTCTCTATTCAATGAATGCTCAGATCTACTTAAAAACAAAGTCAGAACATGTATCCTATGCCTCTAAACAAGCATGAAAAATTTCAGACAGTTCGGACAATATTTGCCTCTATAAAAGTTTAAAAATGTTAACATTACAGAGTTCTGGTATATTAAGCCAATAAGTGGTTGTTTGCTGCCCCCCGCTGTTCATTTTATTGTACTACACACAAAATAATATTATTCTGCAGTAAAACACATCGTGCAGCCCAAACCGTAAGGGCTAGAGACTTGAAACTTGGCCAATAGGTAGTACAAACAGAGAGGAGAGGTTATCAAATTATGAGCCAGATTGGCCTATAGGTGGCGCTATAGCAATCAATTGCGCGAAACTGCTCATAACTCCTAAACCGTATGTCGTAGACTCAAGTGTCTTATAGCATTGGAAAGGTGAGTCCATGACGAACAAAATGTATATCTCCGATTTCATTTGCGCCATGACACATTTTCCGCCATTTTGAATTTTGTTAAAAAACTACTTTTGCAAACTAGTCCTAGGTTTCTTGCTTGATCGGAACCAAACCAGTGCAGAAATGTTCTCTGGAGTCTGAATATCAATAATAATTGAAAAAAAGTTTAAATTTCTATTCACGGTCGCTAAGGGGCGGAAAACGACTGTTGTGGGAGGAGCCTATTTTACTAAAATGGCTATAAATCAAGAAAGAAATGAGATATCTTCACCAAACTTGGTACACATGTGTATGGGCTCAGTCTTTGGTCAGGATAAAAAAATAGCGATGATTGAACACTTGGTGGCGCTATAACACGAAAAAAACATGAAAATGGCTATAACCACCCGAGCGCTAGTCCGATTGACTTGAAAATTGGTATGCAGTGTCTTGGTCCAAGGTACCATGTATGTCTATGAGGGCATTGGCGTATCTAAAAAAACATGGCCGCCACAGCCAATTAAATTTGAGCACCTATTAGACAAGGTTAATGGAGGCCGATCGGAACGAAACTCGATGGACATGTTTGACTCATGGCCCTAGAGGTCTGTAAGAATTTTGAAACAAATCGGCCACTAGTTGGCGCTAATGAGTTTTATGGCTCTGTAATCACGTGGTGTTGCACACATCCACAAAATATGCAGATCATTTGATAGATCTCTTCATATTGAACAACTTTGCCTCTAGAACCATTGCTGTCAATCAAATCGTTCATTAAATATTTGCAATTATGTTAAAAACCTACTTTCGCGAACTAGTCCCTGGTTTTTTGCCCGATCGGAACCAAACAAGTCTAGAACAATTCTCTGGACTCTCTAGGGTAATAATTATCAAAAAAAAGTTGAACTTTTGCATTTACATGGCTATAACAGGGTCATTTAGAAGAGGGACGTAGCAAAATACACTCAATAGCCTTTAAATCTTAAAGGAAAACTCAAAACGTCACGAATATTGTTATGTATATGTGACATAACATGCTGAAGAAGCATGCAAAGTTTCATGGAGATCGGACCATAGGTGGCGCTAAAACTGTTAAAAAGCTTTGAAAACCATGTATTCCCTATGGTGAATTGCCTGTATTGGCTGTAAATTGTATTTTCCATCTCTCTATTCAATGAATGTTCAGATCTATTTAAAAACAAGTCAGAACATGTATCCTATGCCTCTAAACAAGCATGAAAAATTTCAGACAGATCGGACAATATTTGCCTCTATAAAAGTTAAAAAAGGTTAAAATTACAGAGTTCATTTGATAATAATGGTATATTAAGCCAATAAGTGGTCGTTTGCTGCCCCCCGCTGTTCATTTTATTGTACTACACACAAAATAATATTATTCTGCAGTAAAACACATCATGCAGCCCAAACCGTAAGGGCTAGAGACTTGAAACTTGGCCAATAGGTAGTACAAACATAGAGGAGAGGTTATCAAATTATGAGCCGAATTGGCCTATAGGTGGCGCTATAGCAATCAATTGTGCGAAACTGCTCATAACTCCTAAACCGTATATCGTACACTCAAGTGTCTTATATCAATGGAAAGGTGAGTTCATGACGAACAATATGTATATCTCCGATTTCATTTGCGCCATGATAGATTTTCCGCCATTTTGAATTTTGTTAAAAAACTACTTTTGCAAACTAGTCCTAGGTTTCTTGCTTGATCGGAACCAAACCAGTGCAGAAATGTTCTCTGGAGTCTGAATATCAATAATAATCGAAAAAAAGTTTAAATTTCTATTCACGGTCGCTAAGGGGCGGAAAACGACTGTTGTGGGAGGAGCCTATTTTACTAAAATGGCTATAACTCAAGAAAGAAATGAGATGTCTTCACCAAACTTGGTACACATGTGTATGGTCTGAGTCTTTGGTCACGATAAAAAAATCGCGACGATTGAACACTTGGTGGCGCTATAACACAAAAAAAACATTAAAATGGCTATAACTACCCGACCGCTAGTCCGATTGACTTGAAAATTGGTATGCAGTGTCTTGGTCCAAGGTCCCATGTATGTCTATGAAGACATTGGCCTATCTCAAAAAACATTGCCGCCACAGCCAATTAAATTATTTCAGTGTTTAAAATCTTGCTAAATAAAACTTAATGTATTTTGATGCTTGTCTGCTTAAAGGCCTTAAAGGCTTGAACCCCGCTAAATGCTGCTTGCAGCTTTAATTAGGGGTTCAAGCACGAAGTGCTGAACACCTATTGTATTTGTGCTGATTTTTATTATTATTAGGGGTTCAAGCACGAAGTGCTGAAACCCTATTGTATTTGTGCTGATTTTTATTATTATTATTATTATTATTATTATTAGGGGTTCAAGCACGAAGTGCTGAAACCCTATTGTAATTGTACTGATTTTTATTATTATTATTATTATTATTATTATTATTATTATTATTATTCTGCCGTAAAACGCATCGTGCAGCCCAAACCGTAAGGGCTAGAGACTTGAAACTTGGCCAATAGATAGTAGAAAAATGGAGGAGAGGTTATCAAATTATGAGCCAGATTGGCCTATAGGTGGCGCTATAGCAATCAATTGCGCGAAACTGCTCATAACTCCTAAACCGTATGTCGTAGACTCAAGTGTCTTATATCATTGGAAAGGTGAGTTCATGACGAACAAAACGTATATCTCCGATTTCATTTGCGCCATGATAGATTTTCCGCCATTTTGGATTTTGTCAAAAAACTACTTTTGCAAACTAGTCCTAGGTTTTTCGCTTGATCGAAACCAAACCAGTGCAGAAATGTTCTATGGAGTCTGAATATCAATAATTATCGAAAAAAAGTTGAAATTTCGATTCACGGTCGCTAAGGGGCGGAAAACGAATGTTGTGGGAGGAGCCTATTTTACTAAAACAGCTATAACTCAAGAACAAAATGAGATATCTTCACCAAACTTGGTAGACATGTGTATGGGCTCGGTATTTGGTCTCGATAAAAAAATAGCGACGATTGAACACTTGGTGGCGCTATAACACGAAAAAAACATGAAAATGGCTATAACCTGCCGAGCGCTAGTCCGATTGACTTGAAAATTGGTATGCAGTGTCTTGGTCCAAGGTACCATGCATGTCTATGAGGACATTGGCGTATCTCAAAAATCATGGCCGCCACAGCCAATTAAATTTAAGCACCTATTAGACAAGGTTAACGGAGGCCAATTGGAACGAAACTCGATGGGCTTGTTTGACTCATGGCCTTAGAGGTCTGTAAGAATTTTGAAACAAATCGGCCACTAGTTGGCTCTAATGAGTTTTATGGCTCTGTAATCACGTGGTGTTGCACACATCCACAAAATATGCATATCATTTGATAGATCTCCTCATATTGAACACCTTTGCCTCTAGAACCATTGCTGTCAATCAAATCGTTTATTAAATATTTGCAATTATGTTAAAAACCTACTTTTGCAAACTAGTCCCTGGTTTTTTGCCCGATCGGAAGCAAACCAGTCTAGGACAATTCTCTGGACTCTCTAGATCAATAATTATCAAAAAAAGTTCAACTTTTGCATTTACATGGCTATAACAGAATCATTTAGAAGAGGGAAGTAGCAAAATACACTCAATAGCCTATAAATCTTAAAGGAAAACTCAAAACTTCACGAAAATTGTTATGTATATGTGACATAGCATGCTGAAAAAGCATGCAAAGTTTCATGGAGATCGGACCATAGGTGGCACTAAAACTGTTAAAAAGCTTTGAAAACCATGTATTCCCTATGGTGAATTGCCTGTATTGGCTGTAAATTGTATTTTCCATCTCTCTATTCAATGAATGTTCAGATCTACTTAAAAACAAGTCAGAACATGTATCCTATGCCTCTAAACAAGCATGAAAAATTTCAGACAGATCGGACAATATTTGCCTCTATAAAAGTTAAAAAAGGTTAAAATTACAGAGTTCATTTGATAATAATGGTATATTAAGCCAATAAGTGGTCGTTTGCTGCCCCCCGCTGTTCATTTTATTGTACTACACACAAAATAATATTATTCTGCAGTAAAACACATCGTGCAGCCCAAACCGTAAGGGCTAGAGACTTGAAACTTGGCCAATAGGTAGTACAAACACAGAGGAGAGGTTATCAAATTATGAGCCAGATTGGCCTATAGGTGGCGCTATAGCAATCAATTGCGCAAAACTGCTCATAACTCCTAAACCGTATGTCGTAGACTCAAGTGTCTTATATCATTGGAAAGGTGAGTCCATGACGAACATAACGTATATCTCCGATTTCATTTGCGCCATGATAGATTTTCCGCCATTTTGAATTATGTCAAAAAACTACTTTTGCGAACTAGTCCTAGGTTTTTCGCTTGATCGGAACCAAACCAGTGCAGAAATGTTCTCTGGAGTCTGAATATCAATAATTATCGAAAAAAAGTTGAAATTTCGATTCACGGTCGCTAAGGGGCGGAAAACAAATGTTGTGGGAGGAGCCTATTTTACTAAAACAGCTATAACTCAAGAAGAAAATGAGATATCTTCACCAAACTTGGTACACATGTGTATGGGCTCAGTCTTTGGTCTCGATAAAAAAATAGCGACGATTGAACACTTGGTGGCGCTATAACACAAAAAAAACATGAAAATGGCTATAACTACCCGACCGCTAGTCCGATTGACTTGAAAATTGGTATGCAGTGTCTTGGCCCAAGGTCCCATGTATGTCTATGAGGACATTGGCCTATCTCAAAAAACATTGCCGCCATAGCCAATTAAATTATTTCAGTGTTTAAAATCTTGCTAAATAAAACTTAATGTATTTTGATGCTTGTGTGCTTAAAGGCCTTAAAGGCTTGAACCCCGCTAAATGCTGCTTGCAGCTTTAATTATTATTATTATTATTCAGCCGTAAAACGCATCGTGCAGACCAAACTGTAAGGGTTAGAGACTTGAAACTTGGCCAATAGGTAGTACAAAAATCGAGGAGAGGTTATCAAATTATGAGCCAGATTGGCCCATAGGTGGCGCTATAACAATCAATTGCGCGAAACTGCTCATAACTCATAAACCGTTGATCATAAAGGTCAAGTATTTTATATCATTGGAAAGCTGAGCTCATGACGAACAAAATGTATATCTCCAATTTCATTTCCGGTATGCAAATTTTCCCGCCATTTTGAATTTTGTCAAAAATCTACTTTTGCGAACTAGTCCTAGGTTTTTTGCTTGATCGGAACCAAACCAGTAAAGAAATGTTCTCTGGAGTCTGAATATCAATAATTATCAAAAAAAGGTTGAAATTTCGATTCACGGTCGCTAAGGGGCGGAAAATGAATGTTGTGGGAGGAGCCTATTTGACTAAAATGGCTATAACTCAAGAACAAAATGAGATATCTTTACCAAACTTGGTACACATGTGTATAGGCTGACTCTTTGGTCACGATAAATAATATCGCGACGATTGAACACTTGGTGGCGCTATAACATGAAAAAAACATGAACATGGCTATAACCACCCGACCGCTAGTCCGAATTACTTGAAAATTGGTATGCAGTGTCTTGGTCCAAGGTAACATATAGGTCTATGAGGACATTGGCGTATCTCAAAAAACATGGCCACCATCGGCCAATGAAGTTTGAGCACCTCTGAGACAAGTTTATCGGAGGCCGATCGGAACGTAACTCGTTGGGCATGTTTGGCTGATGGTCCTAGAAGGCTGTAATAATTTTGAAAGAAATCGGCCACTAGTTGGCGCTAACGAGTTTTATGGCTCTGTAATCACGTGGTGTTGCACACATTCCCATAAAATGCATATCATCTGATAGGTCTCCTCATGCAAAACAACTTTTCCTCTAGCAGCATTGCTGTCAATCAAATTGTTCATTAAATATTTGCAATTATGTTCACAACCTACTTTTGCGAACTAGTCCCTGGATTTTTGCCCGATCGGAATCAAACCAGTCTAGGACAATTCTCTGGACACTCTAGATCAATAATTATCAAAAAAAAGTTGAACTTTTGCCTTTGGCTGACTATAACAGGGTCATTTAGAAGAGGGGCGTAGCAAAATACACTCAAAAGCCTATACATCCTAAAGGAAAACTCAAAACTTCACGAAAATTGTTATGTATATGTGACATAACATGCTGAAGAAGCATGCAAAGTTTCATGGAGATCGGACCATAGGTGGCGCTATAACTGTTACAAAGCTTTGAAAACCATGTATTCCTATGGTGAATTGCCTGTATTGGCTGTAAATGGTATTTTCCATCTCTGTAATCAGGTGGGATTAAAAACATCCACATAATATGCATATATTATGATAGATCTCCTCATACTGAACAACTTTGCCTCAAGAACCAATACTGTCAATCAAATCGTTATTTAAATATTCACAATTATGTTAACCTCATTTTGCAAACTAGTCCTAGTGATTTTGTCCGATTTGAACCAAACCACTGCAGTACAATTCTCTGGACTCTCTTGATCAATAGTGGTCAAAAACATGTTGAACTTTACACTTTGGGTAGCTATAACCGGGTCATTTAGAGAATAGGTATGGCAAAACATGTTAAAAAGCCTATTAATCCTGAACGAAAACTCAAAACTTCACGAAAATAGGTGGGCACATGCAGCATGTGACTCTAAAGAAGCATGCACAATTTCATGGAGATCGGGCATTAGATGCCTCTATAACTGTAAAAAAAAGTTGCCAATGCATAAATGCCATAATACCTAAAATTACCACCAGATGGCAGCAGAAGACCACTCATTGGTTCATTCTCTACACTAAGCATATTACAAACTCTAAAAAAACATTATAATAGCATTGAAAATTACATTTTGTCAATGTTTATCAATTTATTTGTTCATTTGATGTATGTTTTTACAATAATTATTATATTAAAATTAAAATAATGCCTCAAAAGATGTTTTAAAGGGGAAAACTTGGAATAAGCAATTTGTTACCTCTCATTTATTTCAAATATCTATATCTGCAACAAATTGTGCGTGCGTGTGAGCAGGTTTGAAGGCATTAACTTGGAAAATGTGCCATTAAATACAAAAACAGACATTTCAAATGGAAGTGAGCCAATGAGTGGTTATCTGCTGCCAGCTGCTGGTCAAAAAAGTAATTTTGTCATAATTCTTAGTAATTTTGTGCTTTAATTCATATTTACAAATGATAAAATCAATTATAATAACATTGCAAATCACATTTTGTCAAGGTTTACCAATTCATTTGTTTACTTGAGGTATGTTTTTGCAATAATATTACTTTACAATAAGACAATACATTGTTTTCTATGGGAAACCTGGAATAAGAACCTATCATTTATATAAAATATCTATATCTATATACCCTTTTAAAATTAAAGTGAGGCAATGAGGGGTTCTCTGCTGCCACCTGCTGGTCAAAATAGTTATGTCTTAATTCTTAGTAATATTGTTCTTTAATTCATATTTGGACATTATAAAATCCCTATTATAACATTTACAATCACATTTAGTCAAAATAAATGTATTTCAAATATCAATATTTATATTGCAATAAAATGCATATGTGTAAGCACATTTAAAGGAGTTCACATGGAAAATGTGCCATAAAACAAACAGAAATGAAAGTGAGGCAATGAGTGGTTCTCTGCTGCCACCTGCTGGTCAAAATAGTCATTTTGTCATACTACTCACTAATAAGGTTCTATAATTCACATTTAGACTTTATAAAGTAACTATTATAACATTTACAATCACATTTTGTCAGTTTATCACTTCATTTCACCTAAGCTCTGTTTTAACTAATTTACTGCTTAAAGGCCTTAAATGCAAATGGCGTTAAATGCTTAAAGGCCTTCATTGCTTGAACCCCGATAAATGCTGCCTGCAGCTTTAATTATTATTATTATTATTATTATTATTCAGACCTAAAACGCATCGTGCAGCCCAAACCGTAAGGGCTAGAGACTTGAAACTTGGCCAATAGGTAGTACAAAAATCGAGGAGAGGTTATCAAATTATGAGCCAGATTGGCCTATAGGTGGCGCTATAGCAATCAATTGCGCGAAACTGCTCATAACTCCTAAACCGTATGTCGTAGACTCAAGTGCCTTATATCATTGGAAAGGTGAGTCCATGACGAACAAAACGTATATCTCCGATTTCATTTGCGCCATGATAGATTTTCCGCCATTTTGAATTTTGTCAAAAAACTACTTTTGCGAACTAGTCCTAGGTTTTTTGGTTGATCGGAACCAAACCAGTGCAGAAATGTTCTCTGGAGTCTGAATATCAATAATTATCGAAAAAAAGTTTAAATTTCGATTCACGTTCGCTAAGGGGCGGAAAACGAATGTTGTGGGAGGAGCCTATTTTACTAAAACAGCTATAACTCAAGAACAAAATGAGATATCTTCACCAAACTTGGTACACATGTGTATAGGCTCAGTATTTGGTCTCGATAAAAAAATAACGACGATTGAACACTTGGTGGCGCTATAACACGAAAAAAACATGAAAATGGCTATAACCTGCCGAGCACTAGTCCGATTGACTTGGAAATTGGTATGCAGTGTCTTGGTCCAAGGTACCATGTATGTCTATGAGGACATTGGCGTATCTCAAAAATCATGGCCGCCACAGCCAATTACATTTAAGCACCTATTAGACAATGTTAACGGAGGCCAATCGGAACGAAACTCGATGGGCATGTTTGACTCATGGCCCTAGAGGTCTGTAAGAATTTTGAAACAAATCGGCCACTAGTTGGTGCTAATGAGTTTTATGGCTCTGTAATCACGTGGTGTTGCACACATCCACAAAATATGCATATCATTTGATAGATCTCTTCATATTGAACACCTTTGCCTCTAGAACCATTGCTGTCAATCAAATCGTTCATTAAATATTTGCAATTATGTTAAAAACCTACTTTTACGAACTAGTCCCTGGTTTTTTGCCCGATCGGAACCAAACCAGTCTAGGACAATTCTATGGACTCTCTAGATCAATAATTATCAAAAAAAGTTCAACTTTTGCATTTACATGGCTATAAAAGGATCATTTAGAAGAGGGACGTAGCAAAATACACTCAATAGCCTATAAATCTTAAAGGAAAACTCAAAACGTCACGAATATTGTTATGTATATGTGACATAACATGCTGAAGAAGCATGCAAAGTTTCATGGAGATCGGACCATAGGTGGCGCTAAAACTGTTAAAAAGCTTTGAAAACCATGTATTCCCTATGGTGAATTGCCTGTATTGGCTGTAAATAGTATTTTCCATCTCTCTATTAAATGAATGCTCAGATCTACTTAAAAACAAGTCAGAACATGTATCCTATGCCTCTAAACAAGCATGAAAAATTTCAGACAGTTCGGACAATATTTGCCTCTATAAAAGTAAAAAAATGTTAACATTACAGAGTTCTGGTATATTAAGCCAATAAGTGGTCGTTTGCCGCCCCCCGCTGTTCATTTTATTGTACTACACACAAAATAATATTATTCTGCAGTAAAACACATCGTGCAGCCCAAACCGTAAGGGCTAGAGACTTGAAACTTGGCCAATAGGTAGTACAAACAGAGAGGAGAGGTTATCAAATTATGAGCCAGATTGGCCTATAGGTGGCGCTATAGCAATCAATTGCGCGAAACTGCTCATAACTCCTAAACCGTATGTCGTAGACTCAAGTGTCTTATATCATTGGAAAGGTGAGTCCATGACGAACAAAATGTATATCTCCGATTTCATTTGCGCCATGATACATTTTCCGCCATTTTGAATTTTGTTAAAAAACTACTTTTGCAAACTAGTCCTAGGTTTCTTGCTTGATCGGAACCAAACCAGTGCAGAAATGTTCTCTGGAGTCTGAATATCAATAATAATTGAAAAAAAGTTAAAATTTCTATTCACGGTCGCTAAGGGGCGGAAAACGACTGTTGTGGGAGGAGCCTATTTTACTAAAATGGCTATAAATCAAGAAAGAAATGAGATATCTTCACCACACTTGGTACACATGTGTATGGGCTCAGTCTTTGGTCAGGATAAAGAAATCGCGATGATTGAACACTTGGTGGCGCTATAACATGAAAAAAACATGAAAATGGCTATAACTACCCGACCGCTAGTCCGATTGACTTGAAAATTGGTATGCAGTGTCTTGGTCCAAGGTCCCATGTATGTCTATGAGGACATTGGCCTATCTAAAAAAACATTGCCGCCACAGCCAATTAAATTATTTCAGTGTTTAAAATCTTGCTAAATAAAACTTGATGTCTTTTGATGCTTGTGTGCTTAAAGGCCTTAAAGGCTTGAACCCCGCTAAATGCTGCTCGCAGCTTTAATTAGGGGTTCAAGCACGAAGTGCTGAACACCTATTGTATTTGTGCTGATTTTTATTATTATTATTATTATTATTATTATTATTAGGGGTTCAAGCACGAAGTGCTGAAACCCTATTGTAATTGTACTGATTTTTATTATTATTATTATTATTATTATTATTCTGCCGTAAAACGCATCGTGCAGCCCAAACCGTAAGGGCTAGAGACTTGAAACTTGGCCAATAGGTAGTACAAAAATCGAGGAGAGGTTATCAAATTATGAGCCAGATTGGCCTATAGGTGGCGCTATAGCAATCAATTGCGCGAAACTGCTCATAACTCCTAAACCGTATATCGTAGACTCAAGTGTCTTATATCATTGGAAAGGTGAGTCCATGACGAACATAACGTATATCTCCGATTTCATTTGCGCCATGATAGATTTTCCGCCATTTTGAATTTTGTCAAAAAACTACTTTTGCAAACTAGTCCTAGGTTTTTCGCTTGATCGGAACCAAACCAGTGCAGAAATGTTCTCTGGAGTCTGAATATCAATAATTATCGAAAAAAAGTTGAAATTTCGATTCACGGTCGCTAAGGGGCGTAAAACGAATGTTGTGGGAGGAGCCTATTTTACTAAAACAGCTATAATTCAAGAACAAAATGAGATATCTTCACCAAACTTGGTACACATGTGTATGGGCACAGTATGTGGTCTCGATACAAAAATTGCGATGATTGAACACTTGGTGGCGCTATAATACGAAAAAAACATAAAAAGGGCTATAACCACCCGGACGCTAGTCCGATTGCCTTGAAAATTGGTATGCAGTGTCTTGGTCCAAGGCCCCATGTATGTCTATGAGGACATTGGCGTATCTCAAAAAACATGGCCGCCACAGCCAATTAAATTTGAGCACCTATTAGACAAGGTTAACGGAGGCCGATCAGAACGAAACTCAATGGGTATGTTTGACTCATGGCCCTAGAGGTCTGTAAGAATTTTGAAAGAAATCGGCCACTAGTTGGCGCTAACGAGTTTTATGGCTCTGTAATCACGTGGTGTTGCACACATACACAAAATATGCATAGCATTTGATAGAACTCCTCATATTGAACAACTTTGCTTCTAGAACCATTGCTGTCAATCAAATCGTTATTTAAATATTTGCAATTATGTTAAAAACCTACTTTTGCGAACTAGTCCCTGGTTTTTTGCCCGATCGGAACCAAACCAGTCTAGGACAATTCTCTGGACTCTCTAGATCAATAATTATCGAAAAAAAGTTGAACTTTTGCATTTGAATGGCTATAATAGGGTCATTTAGAAAAGAAACATAGCAAAATACACTCAATAGCCTATAAATCATAAAGGAAAACTCAAAACTTCACGAAAATTATAATGTATATGTGACATAACATGCTGAAGAAGCCTACAAAGTTTCATGGAGATCGGACCATAGGTGGCGCTAAAACTGTTAAAAAGCTTTGAAAACCATGTATTCCCTATGGTGAATTGCCTGTATTGGCTGTAAATGGTATTTTCCATCTCTCTATTCAATGAATGTTCAGATCTACTTAAAAACAAGTCAGAACATGTATCATATGCCTCTAAACAAGCATGAAAAATTTCAGACAGAGCAGACAATATTTGCCTCTATAAAAGTTAAAAAATGTTAACATTACAGAGTTCTGGTATATTAAGCCAATAAGTGGTCGTTTGCTGCCCCCCGCTGTTCATTTTATTGTACTACACAAAATAATATTATTCTGCAGTAAAACACATCGTGCAGCCCAAACCGTAAGGGCTAGAGACTTGAAACTTGGCCAATAGGTAGTACAAACATAGAGGAGAGGTTATCAAATTATGAGCCAGATTGGCCTATAGGTGGCGCTATAGCAATCAATTGTGCGAAACTGCTCATAACTCCTAAACCATATATTGTACACTCAAGTGTCTTATATCATTGGAAAGGTGAGTCCATGAGGAACAAAATGTATATCTCCGATTTCATTTGCGCCATGATAGATTTTCCGCCATTTTGAATTTTATTAAAAAAATACTTTTGCAAACTAGTCCTAGGTTTCTTGCTTGATCGGAACCAAACCAGTGCGGAAATGTTCTCTGGAGTCTGAATATCAATAATAATTGAAAAAAAGTTTAAATTTCTATTCACGGTCGCTAAGGGGCGGAAAACGAATGTTGTGGGAGGAGCCTATTTTACTAAAATGACTATAACTCAAGAAAGAAATGAGATGTTTTCACCAAACTTGGTACACATGTGTATTGTCTGAGTCTTTGGTCACGATAAAAAAATCGCGACGATTGAACACTTGGTGGCGCTATAACACGAAAAAAACATGAAAATGGCTATAACTACCCGACCACTAGTCCGATTGACTTGAAAATTGGTATGCAGTGTCTTGGTCCAAGGTCCGATGTATGTCTATGAGGATATTGGCCTATCTCAAAAAACATTGCCGCCACAGCCAATTAAATTATTTCAGTGTTTAAAATCTTGCTAAATAAAACTTGATGTCTTTTGATGCTTGTGTGCTTAAAGGCCTTAAAGGCTTGAACCCCGCTAAATGCTGCTTGCAGCTTTAATTATTATTATTATTATTATTATTCTGCCGTAAAACGCATCGTGCAGCCCAAACCGTAAGGGCTAGAGACTTGAAACTTGGCCAATAGATAGTAGAAAAATCGAGGAGAGGTTATCAAATTATGAGCCAGATTGGCCTATAGGTGGCGCTATAGCAATCAATTGCGCGAAACTGCTCATAACTCCTAAACCGTATGTCGTAGACTCAAGTGTCTTATATCATTGGAAAGGTGAGTTCATGACGAACAAAACGTATATCTCCGATTTCATTTGCGCCATGATAGATTTTCCGCCATTTTGAATTTTGTCAAAAAACTACTTTTGCAAACTAGTCCTAGGTTTTTCGCTTGATCGAAACCAAACCAGTGCAGAAATGTTCTATGGAGTCTGAATATCAATAATTATCGAAAAAAAGTTGAAATTTCGATTCACGGTCGCTAAGGGGCGGAAAACGAATGTTGTGGGAGGAGCCTATTTTACTAAAACAGCTATAACTCAAGAACAAAATAAGATATCTTCACCAAACTTGGTAGACATGTGTATGGGCTCGGTATTTGGTCTCGATAAAAAAATAGCGACGATTGAACACTTGGTGGCGCTATAACACGAAAAAAACATGAAAATGCTATAACCTGCCGAGCGCTAGTCCGATTGACTTGAAAATTGGTATGCAGTGTCTTGGTCCAAGGTACCATGCATGTCTATGAGGACATTGGCGTATCTCAAAAATGATGGCCGCCACAGCCAATTAAATTTAAGCACCTATTAGACAAGGTTAACGGAGGCCAATCGGAACGAAACTCGATGGGCATGTTTGACTCATGGCCCTAGAGGTCTGTAAGAATTTTGAAACAAATCGGCCACTAGTTGGCTCTAATGAGTTTTATGGCTCTGTAATCACGTGGTGTTGCACACATCCACAAAATATGCATATCATTTGATAGATCTCCTCATATTGAACACCTTTGCCTCTAGAACCATTGCTGTCAATCAAATCGTTTATTAAATATTTGCAATTATGTTAAAAACCTACTTTTGCAAACTAGTCCCTGGTTTTTTGCCCGATCGGAAGCAAACCAGTCTAGGATAATTCTCTGGACTCTCTAGATCAATAATTATCAAAAAAAGTTCAACTTTTGCATTTACATGGCTATAACAGAATCATTTAGAAGAGGGAAGTAGCAAAATACACTCAATAGCCTATAAATCTTAAAGGAAAACTCAAAACTTCACGAAAATTGTTATGTATATGTGACATAGCATGCTGAAAAAGCATGCAAAGTTTCATGGAGATCGGACCATAGGTGGCGCTAAAACTGTTAAAAAGCTTTGAAAACCATGTATTCCCTATGGTGAATTGCCTGTATTGGCTGTAAATTGTATTTTCCATCTCTCTATTCAATGAATGTTCAGATCTACTTAAAAACAAGTCAGAACATGTATCCTATGCCTCTAAACAAGCATGAAAAATTTCAGACAGATCGGACAATATTTGCCTCTATAAAAGTTAAAAAAGGTTAAAATTACAGAGTTCATTTGATAATAATGGTATATTAAGCCAATAAGTGGTCGTTTGCTGCCCCCCGCTGTTCATTTTATTGTACTACACACAAAATAATATTATTCTGCAGTAAAACACATCGTGCAGCCCAAACCGTAAGGGCTAGAGACTTGAAACTTGGCCAATAGGTAGTACAAACATAGAGGAGAGGTTATCAAATTATGAGCCAGATTGGCCTATAGGTGGCGCTATAGCAATCAATTGCGCAAAACTGCTCATAACTCCTAAACCGTATGTCGTAGACTCAAGTGTCTTATATCATTGGAAAGGTGAGTCCATGACGAACATAACGTATATCTCCGATTTCATTTGCGCCATGATAGATTTTCCGCCATTTTGAATTATGTCAAAAAACTACTTTTGCGAACTAGTCCTAGGTTTTTCGCTTGATTGGAACCAAACCAGTGCAGAAATGTTCTCTGGAGTCTGAATATCAATAATTATCGAAAAAAAGTTGAAATTTCGATTCACGGTCGCTAAGGGGCGGAAAACGAATGTTGTGGGAGGAGCCTATTTTACTAAAACAGCTATAACTCAAGAAGAAAATGAGATATCTTCACCAAACTTGGTACACATGTGTATGGGCTCAGTCTTTGGTCTCGATAAAAAAATAGCGACGATTGAACACTTGGTGGCGCTATAACACAAAAAAAACATGAAAATGGCTATAACTACCCGACCGCTAGTCCGATTGACTTGAAAATTGGTATGCAGTGTCTTGGCCCAAGGTCCCATGTATGTCTATGAGGACATTGGCCTATCTCAAAAAACATTGCCGCCATAGCCAATTAAATTATTTCAGTGTTTAAAATCTTGCTAAATAAAACTTAATGTATTTTGATGCTTGTGTGCTTAAAGGCCTTAAAGGCTTGAACCCCGCTAAATGCTGCTTGCAGCTTTAATTATTATTATTATTATTATTATTATTCTGCCGTAAAACGCATCGTGCAGCCCAAACCGTAAGGGCTAGAGACTTGAAACTTGGCCAATAGATAGTACAAAAATCGAGGAGAGGTTATCAAATTATGAGCCAGATTGGCCTATAGGTGGCGCTATAGCAATCAATTGCGCAAAACTGCTCATAACTCCTAAACCGTATGTCGTAGACTCAAGTGTCTTATATCATTGGAAAGGTGAGTCCATGACGAACAAAACGTATATCTCCGATTTCATTTGCGCCATGATACATTTTCCGCCATTTTGAATTTTGTCAAAAAACTACTTTTGCGAACTAGTCCTAGGTTTTTTGCTTGATCGGAACCAAACCAGTGCAGAAATGTTCTCTGGAGTCTGAATATCAATAATTATCGAAAAAAAGTTGAAATTTCGATTCACGGTCGCTAAGGGGCGGAAAACGAATGTTGTGGGAGGAGCCTATTTTACTAAAACAGCTATAATTCAAGAACAAAATGAGATATCTTCACCAAACTTGGTACACATGTGTATGGGCTCAGTATTTGGTCTCGATAAAAAAATAGCGACGATTGAACACTTGGTGGCGCTATAACACGAAAAAAACATGAAAATGGCTATAACCACCCGAGCGCTAGTCCGATTGACTTGAAAATTGGTATGCAGTGTCTTGGTCCAAGGTACCATGTATGTCTATGAGGACATTGGCGTATCTAAAAAAACATGGCCACCACAGCCAATTAAATTTGAGCACCTATTAGACAAGGTTAACGGAGGCCGATCAGAACGAAACTCGATGGGCATGTTTGACTCATGGCCCTAGAGGTCTGTAAGAATTTTGAAAGAAATCGGCCACTAGTTGGCGCTAATGAGTTTTATGGCTCTGTAATCACGTGGTGTTGCACACATCCACGAAATATGCATATCATTTGATAGATCTCCTCATATTGAACAACTTTGCCTCCAAAATCATTGCTGTCAATCAAATCGTTATTTAAATATTTGCAATTATGTTAAAAACCTACTTTTGCGAACTAGTCCCTGGTTTTTTGCCCGATCAGAACCAAACCAGTCTAGGACAATTCTTTGGACTCTCTAGATCAATAATTATCGAAAAAAAGTTGAACTTTTGCATTTGGATTGCTATAATAGGGTCATTTAGAAGAGAAACATAGCAAAATACACTCAATAGCCTATAAATCCTAAAGGAAAACTCAAAACTTCACGAAAATTGTAATGTATATGTGACATAACATGTTGAAGAAGCCTACAAAGTTTCATGGAGATCGGACCATAGGTGGCGCTATAACTGTTAAAAAGCTTTGAAAACCATGTATTCCCTATGGTGAATTGCCTGTATTGGCTGTAAATTGTATTTTCCATCTCTCTATTCAATGAATGTTCAGATCTACTTAAAAACAAGTCAGAACATGTATCCTATGCCTCTAAACAAGCATGAAAAATTTCAGACAGATCGGACAATATTTGCCTCTATAAAAGTTAAAAAATGTTAACATTACAGAGTTCTGGTATATTAAGCCAATAAGTGGTCGTTTGCTGCCCCCCGCTGTTCATTTTATTGTACTACACACAAAATAATATTATTCTGCAGTAAAACACATCGTGCAGCCCAAACCGTAAGGGCTAGAGACTTGAAACTTGGCCATTAGGTAGTACAAACATAGAGGAGAGGTTATCAAATTATGAGCCAGATTGGCCTATAGGTGGCGCTATAGCAATCAATTGCGCGAAACTGCTCATAACTCCTAAAGCCTATGTCTTACACTCAAGTGTCTTATATCATTGGAAAGGTGAGTCCATGACGAACAAAGTGTATATCTCCGATTTCATTTGCGCCATGATACATTTTCCGCCATTTTGAATTTTGTTAAAAAAATACTTTTGCAAACTAGTCCTAGGTTTCTTGCTTGATCGGAACCAAACCAGTGCAGAAATGTTCTCTGGAGTCTGAATATCAATGATAATTGAAAAAAAGTTTAAATTTCTATTCACGGTCGCTAAGGGGCGGAAAACGACTGTTGTGGGAGGAGCCTATTTTACTAAAATGGCTATAAATCAAGAAAGAAATGAGATATCTTCACCAAACTTGGTACACATGTGTATGGGCTCAGTCTTTGGTCAGGATAAAGAAATCGCGATGATTGAACACTTGGTGGCGCTATAACATGAAAAAAACATGAAAATGGCTATAACTACCCGACCGCTAGTCCGATTGACTTGAAAATTGGTATGCAGTGTCTTGGTCCAAGGTCCCATGTATGTCTATGAGGACATTGGCCTATCTCAAAAAACATTGCCGCCACAGCCAATTAAATTATTTCAGTGTTTAAAATCTTGCTAAATAAAACTTGATGTCTTTTGATGCTTGTGTGCTTAAAGGCCTTAAAGGCTTGAACCCCGCTAAATGCTGCTCGCAGCTTTAATTATTATTATTATTATTATTATTCTGCCGTAAAACGCATCGTGCAGCCCAAACCGTAAGGGCTAGAGACTTGAAACTTGGCCAATAGATAGTAGAAAAATCGAGGAGAGGTTATCAAATTATGAGCCAGATTGGCCTATAGGTGGCGCTATAGCAATCAATTGCGCGAAACTGCTCATAACTCCTAAACCGTATGTCGTAGACTCAAGTGTCTTATATCATTGGAAAGGTGAGTTCATGACGAACAAAACGTATATCTCCGATTTCATTTGCGCCATGATAGATTTTCCGCCATTTTGAATTTTGTCAAAAAACTACTTTTGCAAACTAGTCCTAGGTTTTTCGCTTGATCGAAACCAAACCAGTGCAGAAATGTTCTATGGAGTCTGAATATCAAGAATTATCGAAAAAAAGTTGAAATTTCGATTCACGGTCGCTAAGGGGCGGAAAACGAATGTTGTGGGAGGAGCCTATTTTACTAAAACAGCTATAACTCAAGAACAAAATGAGATAGCTTCACCAAACTTGGTAGACATGTGTATGGGCTCGGTATTTGGTCTCGATAAAAAAATAGCGACGATTGAACACTTGGTGGCGCTATAACACGAAAAAAACATGAAAATGGCTATAACCTGCCGAGCGCTAGTCCGATTGACTTGAAAATTGGTATGCAGTGTCTTGGTCCAAGGTACCATGCATGTCTATGAGGACATTGGCGTATCTCAAAAATCATGGCCGCCACAGCCAATTAAATTTAAGCACCTATTAGACAAGGTTAACGGAGGCCAATCGGAACGAAACTCGATGGGCATGTTTGACTCATGGCCCTAGAGGTCTGTAAGAATTTTGAAACAAATCGGCCACTAGTTGGCTCTAATGAGTTTTATGGCTCTGTAATCACGTGGTGTTGCACACATCCACAAAATATGCATATCATTTGATAGATCTCCTCATATTGAACACCTTTGCCTCTAGAACCATTGCTGTCAATCAAATCGTTTATTAAATATTTGCAATTATGTTAAAAACCTACTTTTGCAAACTAGTCCCTGGTTTTTTGCCCGATCGGAAGCAAACCAGTCTAGGACAATTCTCTGGACTCTCTAGATCAATAATTATCAAAAAAAGTTCAACTTTTGCATTTACATGGCTATAACAGAATCATTTAGAAGAGGGACGTAGCAAAATACACTCAATAGCCTATAAATCTTAAAGGAAAACTCAAAACTTCACGAAAATTGTTATGTATATGTGACATAGCATGCTGAAAAAGCATGCAAAGTTTCATGGAGATCGGACCATAGGTGGCACTAAAACTGTTAAAAAGCTTTGAAAACCATGTATTCCCTATGGTGAATTGCCTGTATTGGCTGTAAATTGTATTTTCCATCTCTCTATTCAATGAATGTTCAGATCTACTTAAAAACAAGTCAGAACATGTATCCTATGCCTCTAAACAAGCATGAAAAATTTCAGACAGATCGGACAATATTTGCCTCTATAAAAGTTAAAAAAGGTTAAAATTACAGAGTTCATTTGATAATAATGGTATATTAAGCCAATAAGTGGTCGTTTGCTGCCCCCCGCTGTTCATTTTATTGTACTACACACAAAATAATATTATTCTGCAGTAAAACACATCGTGCAGCCCAAACCGTAAGGGCTAGAGACTTGAAACTTGGCCAATAGGTAGTACAAACATAGAGGAGAGGTTATCAAATTATGAGCCAGATTGGCCTATAGGTGGCGCTATAGCAATCAATTGCGCAAAACTGCTCTTAACTCCTAAACCGTATGTTGTAGACTCAAGTGTCTTATATCATTGGAAAGGTGAGTCCATGACGGACAAAATGTATATCTCCGATTTCATTTGCGCCATAATAGATTTTCCGCCATTTTGAATTTTGTCAAAAAACTACTTTTGCGAACTAGTTCTAGGTTTTTCGCTTGATCGAAACCAAACCAGTGCAGAAATGTTCTCTGGAGTCTAAATATCAATAATTATCGAAAAAAAGTTGAAATTTCGATTCACGGTCGCTAAGGGGCGGAAAACCAATGTTGTGGGAGGAGCCTATTTTACTAAAACAGCTATAACTCAAGAACAAAATGAGATATCTTCACCAAACTTGGTACACATGTGTATGGGCTGAGTATGTGGTCTCGATAAAAAAATAACGACGATTGAACACGTGGTGGCGCTATAACACGAAAAAAACATGAAAATGGCTATAACCTGCCGAGCGCTAATCCGATTGACTTGAAAATTGGTATGCAGTGTCTTGGTCCAAGGTACCATGTATGTCTATGAGGACATTGGCGTATCTCAAAAAACATGGCCGCCACAGCCAATTAAATTTGAGCACCTATTAGACAAGGTTAACGGAGGCCAATCGGAACGAAACTCAATGGGTATGTTTGACTCATGGCCCTAGAGGTCTGTAATAATTTTGAAACAAATCGGCCACTAGTTGGTGCTAATGAGTTTTATGGCTCTGTAATCACGTGGTGTTGCACACATCCACAAAATATGCATATCATTTGATAGATCTCTTCATATTGAACACCTTTGCCTCTAGAACCATTGCTGTCAATCAAATCGTTCATTAAATATTTGCAATTATGTTAAAAACCTACTTTTGCGAACTAGTCCCTGGATTTTTGCCCGATCGGAACCAAACCAGTCTAGGACAATTTTCTGGACTCTCTAGATCAATGATTATCAAAAAAAAGTTCAACTTTTGCATTTAGATGGCTATAACAGGGTCATTTAGAAGAGGGACGTAGCAAAATACACTCAATAGCCTATAAATCT
This sequence comes from Romanogobio albipinnatus, assembly GCA_023566225.1. NCBI lineage: Eukaryota > Metazoa > Chordata > Actinopteri > Cypriniformes > Gobionidae > Romanogobio > Romanogobio albipinnatus. The sequence goes on along the minus strand of CM042251.1, from coordinate 12,789,078 downwards.
TAAAGGAAAACTCAAAACGTCACAAATATTGTTATGTATATGTGACATAACATGCTGAAGAAGCATGCAAAGTTTCATGGAGATCGGACCATAGGTGGCGCTAAAACTGTTAAAAAGCTTTGAAAACCATGTATTCCCTATGGTGAATTGCCTGTATTGGCTGTAAATTGTATTTTCCATCTCTCTATTCAATGAATGTTCAGATCTACTTAAAAACAAGTCAGAACATGTATCCTATGCCTCTAAACAAGCATGAAAAATTTCAGACAGATCGGACAATATTTGCCTCTATAAAAGTTAAAAAAGGTTAAAATTACAGAGTTCATTTGATAATAATGGTATATTAAGCCAATAAGTGGTCGTTTGCTGCCCCCCGCTGTTCATTTTATTGTACTACACACAAAATAATATTATTCTGCAGTAAAACACATCGTGCAGCCCAAACCGTAAGGGCTAGAGACTTGAAACTTGGCCAATAGGTAGTACAAACAGAGAGGAGAGGTTATCAAATTATGAGCCAGATTGGCCTATAGGTGGCGCTATAGCAATCAATTGCGCGAAACTGATCATAACTCCTAATCCGTATGTCGTACACTCAAGTGTCTTATATCATTGGAAAGGTGAGTCCATGGCGAACAAAATGTATATCTCCGATTTCATTTGCGCCATGATAGATTTTCCGCCATTTTGAATTTTGTCAAAAAACTACTTTTGCAAACTTTTCCTAGGTTTTTCGCTTGATCGGAACCAAACCAGTGCAGAAATGTTCTCTGGAGTCTAAATATCAATAATAATTGAAAATTTTTTAAATTTCTATTCACGGTCGCTAAGGGGCGGAAAACGACTGTTGTGGGAGGAGCCTATTTTATTAAAATGGCTATAACTCAAGAAAGAAATGAGATGTCTTCACCAAACTTGGTACACATGTGTAGGGTCTCAGTCTTTGGTCTCGATAAAAAAATAGCGACGATTGAACACTTGGTGGCGCTATAACACGAAAAAAACATGAAAATGGCTATAACCACCCGACTGCTAGTCCGATTGACTTGAAAATTGGTATGCAGTGTCTTGGTCCAAGGTACCATGCATGTCTATGAGGATATTGGCGTATCTCAAAAAACATGGCCGCCACAGCCAATTAAATTTGAGCACCTATTAGACAAGGTTAATGGAGGCCGATCAGAATGAAACTCGATGGGCATGTTTGACGCATGGTCCTAGAGGTCTGTAAGAATTTTGAAAGAAATTGGCCTTTCCTATGGACCATAGGTGGCGCTATAACTGTTAAAAACCATATGTTTCCTTTGGTAAATTGCCTAAATTGCCTGTAATTTGAGTTTTCCATCTATTATTTCAGTGTTTAAAATCTTGCTAAATAAAACTTGATGTCTTTTGATGCTTGTGTGCTTAAAGGCCTTAAAGGCTTGAACCCCGCTAAATGCTGCTCGCAGCTTTAATTATTATTATTATTCTGCCGTAAAACGCATCGTGCAGCCCAAACCGTAAGGGCTAGAGACTTGAAACTTGGCCAATAGATAGTACAAAAATCGAGGAGAGGTTATCAAATTATGAGCCAGATTGGCCTATAGGTGGCGCTATAGCAATCAATTGCGCAAAACTGCTCATAACTCCTAAACCGTATGTCGTAGACTCAAGTGTCTTATATCATTGGAAAGGTGAGTCCATGACGAACAAAACGTATATCTCCGATTTCATTTGCGCCATGATAGATTTTCCGCCATTTTGAATTTTGTCAAAAAACTACTTTTGCGAACTAGTCCTAGGTTTTTTGCTTGATCGGAACCAAACCAGTGCAGAAATGTTCTCTGGAGTCTGAATATCAATAATTATCGAAAAAAAGTTGAAATTTCGATTCACGGTCGCTAAGGGGCGGAAAACGAATGTTGTGGGAGGAGCCTATTTTACTAAAACAGCTATAATTCAAGAACAAAATGAGATATCTTCACCAAACTTGGTACACATGTGTATGGGCTCAGTATTTGGTCTCGATAAAAAAATAGCGACGATTGAACACTTGGTGGCGCTATAACACGAAAAAAACATGAAAATGGCTATAACCACCCGAGCGCTAGTCCGATTGACTTGAAAATTGGTATGCAGTGTCTTGGTCCAAGGTCCCATGTATGTCTATGAGGACATTGGCGTATCTCAAAAATCATGGCCGCCACAGCCAATTAAATTTAAGCACCTATTAGACAAGGTTAACGGAGGTCAATCGGAACGAAACTCGATGGGCATGTTTGACTCATAGCCCTAGAGGTCTGTAAGAATTTTGAAACAAATCGGCCACTAGTTGGCGCTAATGAGTTTTATGGCTCTGTAATCACGTGGTGTTGCACACATCCACAAAATATGCATATCATTTGATAGATCTCTTCATATTGAACAACTTTGCCTCTAGAACCATTGCTGTCAATCAAATCGTTCAATAAATATTTGCAATTATGTTAAAAACCTACTTTTACAAACTAGTCCCTGGTTTTTTGCCCGATCGGAACCAAACCAGTCTAGAACAATTCTCTGGACTCTCCAGATCAATAATTATCAAAAAAAGTTCAACTTTTGCATTTAGATGGCTATAAAAGGATCATTTAGAAGAGGGATGTAGCAAAATACACTCAATAGCCTATAAATCTTAAAGGAAAACTCAAAACGTCACAAATATTGTTATGTATATGTGACATAGCATGCTGAAGAAGCATGCAAAGTTTCATGGAGATCGGACCATAGGTGGCGCTAAAACTGTTAAAAAGCTTTGAAAACCATGTATTCCCTATGGTGAATTGCCTGTATTGGCTGTAAATTGTATTTTCCATCTCTCTATTCAATGAATGTTCAGATCTACTTAAAAACAAGTCAGAACATGTATCCTATGCCTCTAAACAAGCATGAAAAATTTCAGACAGTTCGGACAATATTTGCCTCTATAAAAGTTAAAAAATGTTAACATTACAGAGTTCTGGTATATTAAGCCAATAAGTGGTTGTTTGCTGCCCCCCGCTGTTCATTTTATTGTACTACACACAAAATAATATTATTCTGCAGTAAAACACATCGTGCAGCCCAAACCGTAAGGGCTAGAGACTTGAAACTTGGCCAATAGGTAGTACAAACAGAGAGGAGAGGTTATCAAATTATGAGCCAGATTGGCCTATAGGTGGCGCTATAGCAATCAATTGCGCGAAACTGCTCATAACTCCTAAACCGTATGTCGCAGACTCAAGTGTCTTATATCATTGGAAAGGTGAGTCCATGACGAACAAAACGTATATCTCCGATTTTATTTGCGCCATGATAGATTTTCCGCCATTTTGAATTTTGTCAAAAAACTACTTTTGCGAACTAGTCCCTGGATTTTTGCCCGATTGGAATCAAACCAGTGCAGAAATGTTCTCTGGAGTCTGAATATCAATAATTATCGAAAAAAAGTTGAAATTTCGATTCACGTTCGCTAAGGGGCGGAAAACGAATGTTGTGGGAGGAGCCTATTTTACTAAAATGGCTATAAATCAAGAAAGAAATGAGATATCTTCACCACACTTGGCACACATGTGTATGGGCTCAGTCTTTGGTCAGGATAAAGAAATCGCGATGATTGAACACTTGGTGGCGCTATAACATGAAAAAAACATGAAAATGGCTATAACTACCCGACCGCTAGTCCGATTGACTTGAAAATTGGTATGCAGTGTCTTGGTCCAAGGTCCCATGTATGTCTATGAGGACATTGGCCTATCTCAAAAAACATTGCCGCCACAGCCAATTAAATTATTTCAGTGTTTAAAATCTTGCTAAATAAAACTTGATGTCTTTTGATGCTTGTGTGCTTAAAGGCCTTAAAGGCTTGAACCCCGCTAAATGCTGCTCGCAGCTTTAATTATTATTATTATTATTATTATTATTATTCTGCCGTAAAACGCATCGTGCAGCCCAAACCGTAAGGGCTAGAGACTTGAAACTTGGCCAATAGATAGTAGAAAAATCGAGGAGAGGTTATCAAATTATGAGCCAGATTGGCCTATAGGTGGCGCTATAGCAATCAATTGCGCAAAACTGCTCTTAACTCCTAAACCGTATGTTGTAGACTCAAGTGTCTTATATCATTGGAAAGGTGAGTCCATGACGGACAAAATGTATATCTCCGATTTCATTTGCGCCATAATAGATTTTCCGCCATTTTGAATTTTGTCAAAAAACTACTTTTGCGAACTAGTTCTAGGTTTTTCGCTTGATCGAAACCAAACCAGTGCAGAAATGTTCTCTGGAGTCTAAATATCAATAATTATCGAAAAAAAGTTGAAATTTCGATTCACGGTCGCTAAGGGGCGGAAAACCAATGTTGTGGGAGGAGCCTATTTTACTAAAACAGCTATAACTCAAGAACAAAATGAGATATCTTCACCAAACTTGGTACACATGTGTATGGGCTGAGTATGTGGTCTCGATAAAAAAATAACGACGATTGAACACGTGGTGGCGCTATAACACGAAAAAAACATGAAAATGGCTATAACCTGCCGAGCGCTAATCCGATTGACTTGAAAATTGGTATGCAGTGTCTTGGTCCAAGGTACCATGTATGTCTATGAGGACATTGGCGTATCTCAAAAAACATGGCCGCCACAGCCAATTAAATTTGAGCACCTATTAGACAAGGTTAACGGAGGCCAATCGGAACGAAACTCAATGGGTATGTTTGACTCATGGCCCTAGAGGTCTGTAATAATTTTGAAACAAATCGGCCACTAGTTGGTGCTAATGAGTTTTATGGCTCTGTAATCACGTGGTGTTGCACACATCCACAAAATATGCATATCATTTGATAGATCTCTTCATATTGAACACCTTTGCCTCTAGAACCATTGCTGTCAATCAAATCGTTCATTAAATATTTGCAATTATGTTAAAAACCTACTTTTGCGAACTAGTCCCTGGATTTTTGCCCGATCGGAACCAAACCAGTCTAGGACAATTTTCTGGACTCTCTAGATCAATGATTATCAAAAAAAAGTTCAACTTTTGCATTTAGATGGCTATAACAGGGTCATTTAGAAGAGGGACGTAGCAAAATACACTCAATAGCCTATAAATCTTAAAGGAAAACTCAAAACGTCACAAATATTGTTATGTATATGTGACATAACATGCTGAAGAAGCATGCAAAGTTTCATGGAGATCGGACCATAGGTGGCGCTAAAACTGTTAAAAAGCTTTGAAAACCATGTATTCCCTATGGTGAATTGCCTGTATTGGCTGTAAATTGTATTTTCCATCTCTCTATTCAATGAATGTTCAGATCTACTTAAAAACAAGTCAGAACATGTATCCTATGCCTCTAAACAAGCATGAAAAATTTCAGACAGATCGGACAATATTTGCCTCTATAAAAGTTAAAAAAGGTTAAAATTACAGAGTTCATTTGATAATAATGGTATATTAAGCCAATAAGTGGTCGTTTGCTGCCCCCCGCTGTTCATTTTATTGTACTACACACAAAATAATATTATTCTGCAGTAAAACACATCGTGCAGCCCAAACCGTAAGGGCTAGAGACTTGAAACTTGGCCAATAGGTAGTACAAACAGAGAGGAGAGGTTATCAAATTATGAGCCAGATTGGCCTATAGGTGGCGCTATAGCAATCAATTGCGCGAAACTGATCATAACTCCTAATCCGTATGTCGTACACTCAAGTGTCTTATATCATTGGAAAGGTGAGTCCATGGCGAACAAAATGTATATCTCCGATTTCATTTGCGCCATGATAGATTTTCCGCCATTTTGAATTTTGTCAAAAAACTACTTTTGCAAACTTTTCCTAGGTTTTTCGCTTGATCGGAACCAAACCAGTGCAGAAATGTTCTCTGGAGTCTAAATATCAATAATAATTGAAAATTTTTTAAATTTCTATTCACGGTCGCTAAGGGGCGGAAAACGACTGTTGTGGGAGGAGCCTATTTTATTAAAATGGCTATAACTCAAGAAAGAAATGAGATGTCTTCACCAAACTTGGTACACATGTGTAGGGTCTCAGTCTTTGGTCTCGATAAAAAAATAGCGACGATTGAACACTTGGTGGCGCTATAACACGAAAAAAACATGAAAATGGCTATAACCACCCGACTGCTAGTCCGATTGACTTGAAAATTGGTATGCAGTGTCTTGGTCCAAGGTACCATGCATGTCTATGAGGATATTGGCGTATCTCAAAAAACATGGCCGCCACAGCCAATTAAATTTGAGCACCTATTAGACAAGGTTAATGGAGGCCGATCAGAATGAAACTCGATGGGCATGTTTGACGCATGGTCCTAGAGGTCTGTAAGAATTTTGAAAGAAATTGGCCTTTCCTATGGACCATAGGTGGCGCTATAACTGTTAAAAACCATATGTTTCCTTTGGTAAATTGCCTAAATTGCCTGTAATTTGAGTTTTCCATCTATTATTTCAGTGTTTAAAATCTTGCTAAATAAAACTTGATGTCTTTTGATGCTTGTGTGCTTAAAGGCCTTAAAGGCTTGAACCCCGCTAAATGCTGCTCGCAGCTTTAATTATTATTATTATTCTGCCGTAAAACGCATCGTGCAGCCCAAACCGTAAGGGCTAGAGACTTGAAACTTGGCCAATAGATAGTACAAAAATCGAGGAGAGGTTATCAAATTATGAGCCAGATTGGCCTATAGGTGGCGCTATAGCAATCAATTGCGCAAAACTGCTCATAACTCCTAAACCGTATGTCGTAGACTCAAGTGTCTTATATCATTGGAAAGGTGAGTCCATGACGAACAAAACGTATATCTCCGATTTCATTTGCGCCATGATAGATTTTCCGCCATTTTGAATTTTGTCAAAAAACTACTTTTGCGAACTAGTCCTAGGTTTTTTGCTTGATCGGAACCAAACCAGTGCAGAAATGTTCTCTGGAGTCTGAATATCAATAATTATCGAAAAAAAGTTGAAATTTCGATTCACGGTCGCTAAGGGGCGGAAAACGAATGTTGTGGGAGGAGCCTATTTTACTAAAACAGCTATAATTCAAGAACAAAATGAGATATCTTCACCAAACTTGGTACACATGTGTATGGGCTCAGTATTTGGTCTCGATAAAAAAATAGCGACGATTGAACACTTGGTGGCGCTATAACACGAAAAAAACATGAAAATGGCTATAACCACCCGAGCGCTAGTCCGATTGACTTGAAAATTGGTATGCAGTGTCTTGGTCCAAGGTACCATGTATGTCTATGAGGACATTGGCGTATCTAAAAAAACATGGCCACCACAGCCAATTAAATTTGAGCACCTATTAGACAAGGTTAACGGAGGCCGATCAGAACGAAACTCGATGGGCATGTTTGACTCATGGCCCTAGAGGTCTGTAAGAATTTTGAAAGAAATCGGCCACTAGTTGGCGCTAATGAGTTTTATGGCTCTGTAATCACGTGGTGTTGCACACATCCACGAAATATGCATATCATTTGATAGATCTCCTCATATTGAACAACTTTGCCTCCAAAATCATTGCTGTCAATCAAATCGTTATTTAAATATTTGCAATTATGTTAAAAACCTACTTTTGCGAACTAGTCCCTGGTTTTTTGCCCGATCAGAACCAAACCAGTCTAGGACAATTCTTTGGACTCTCTAGATCAATAATTATCGAAAAAAAGTTGAACTTTTGCATTTGGATTGCTATAATAGGGTCATTTAGAAGAGAAACATAGCAAAATACACTCAATAGCCTATAAATCCTAAAGGAAAACTCAAAACTTCACGAAAATTGTAATGTATATGTGACATAACATGTTGAAGAAGCCTACAAAGTTTCATGGAGATCGGACCATAGGTGGCGCTATAACTGTTAAAAAGCTTTGAAAACCATGTATTCCCTATGGTGAATTGCCTGTATTGGCTGTAAATTGTATTTTCCATCTCTCTATTCAATGAATGTTCAGATCTACTTAAAAACAAGTCAGAACATGTATCCTATGCCTCTAAACAAGCATGAAAAATTTCAGACAGATCGGACAATATTTGCCTCTATAAAAGTTAAAAAATGTTAACATTACAGAGTTCTGGTATATTAAGCCAATAAGTGGTCGTTTGCTGCCCCCCGCTGTTCATTTTATTGTACTACACACAAAATAATATTATTCTGCAGTAAAACACATCGTGCAGCCCAAACCGTAAGGGCTAGAGACTTGAAACTTGGCCAATAGGTAGTACAAACATAGAGGAGAGGTTATCAAATTATGAGCCAGATTGGCCTATAGGTGGCGCTATAGCAATCAATTGCGCGAAACTGCTCATAACTCCTAAAGCATATGTCTTACACTCAAGTGTCTTATATCATTGGAAAGGTGGGTCCATGACGAACAAAATGTATATCTCCGATTTCATTTGCGCCATGATAGATTTTCCGCCATTTTGAATTTTGTCAAAAAACTACTTTTGCAAACTAGTCCTAGGTTTTTTGCTTGATCGGAACCAAACCAGTGTAGAAATGTTCTCTGGAGTCTGAATATCAATAATAATCGAAAAAAAGTTTAAATTTCTATTCACGGTCGCTAAGGGGCGGAAAACGACGGTTGTGGGAGGAGCCTATTTTACTAAAATGGCTATAACTCAAGAAAGAAATGAGATGTCTTCACTAAACTTGGTACACATGTGTATGGTCTAAGTCTTTGGTCACGATAAAAAAATTGCGACGATTGAACACTTGGTGGCGCTATAACACAAAAAAACATGAAAATGGCTATAACTACCCGACCGCTAGTCCGATTGACTTGAAAATTGGTATGCAGTGTCTTGGCCCAAGGTCCCATGTATGTCTATGAGGACATTGGCCTATCTCAAAAAACATTGCCGCCACAGCCAATTAAATTATTTCAGTGTTTAAAATCTTGCTAAATAAAACTTAATGTATTTTGATGCTTGTGTGCTTAAAGGCCTTAAAGGCTTGAACCCCGCTAAATGCTGCTTGCAGCTTTAATTATTAGGGGTTCAAGCACGAAGTGCTGAAACCCTATTGTATTTGTGCTGATTTTTAGGGGTTCAAGCACGAAGTGCTGAAACCCTATTGTAATTGTACTGATTTTTATTATTATTATTATTATTAGGGGTTCAAGCACGAAGTGCTGAAACCCTATTGTAATTGTATTGATTTTTATTATTATTATTATTATTATTATTCTCCGCTAAAACGGATCGTGCAGCCCAAACCGTAAGGGCTGGAACTTTGAAACTTTGTCAGATGGTAGTACACAAATCGAGGAGAGGTTATCAAATTATGAGCCAGATTGGCCTATAGGTGGCGCTATAGCAATCAATTGCGCGAAACTGCTCATAACTCCTAAACCGTATGTCGTAGACTCAAGTGTCTTATATCATTGGAAAGGTGAGTCCATGACGAACAAAACGTATATCTCCGATTTCATTTGCGCCATGATAGATTTTCCGCCATTTTGAATTTTGTCAAAAAACTACTTTTGCGAACTAGTCCTAGGTTTTTCGATTGATCGAAACCAAACCAGTGCAGAAATGTTCTCTGGAGTCTGAATATCAATAATTATCGAAAAAAAGTTGAAATTTCGATTCACGTTTGCTAAGGGGCGGAAAATGAATGTTGTGGGAGGAGCCTATTTTACTAAAACAGCTATAACTCAAGAACAATATGAGATATCTTCACCAAACATGGTACACATGTGTATGGGCTCAGTATTTGGTCTCGATAAAAAAATAGCGACGATTGAACACTTGGTGGCGCTATAACACGAAAAAACCATGAAAATGGCTATAACCTGCCGAGCGCTAGTCCGATTGACTTGAAAATTGGTATGCAGTGTCTTGGTCCAAGGTGCCATGTATGTCTATGAGGACATTGGCGTATCTCAAAAATCATGGCCGCCACAGCCAATTAAATTTAAGCACCTATTAGACAAGGTTAACGGAGGCCAATCGGAACGAAACTCGATGGGCATGTTTGACTCATGGCCCTAGAGGTCTGTAAGAATTTTGAAACAAATCGGCCACTAGTTGGCGCTAATGAGTTTTATGGCTCTGTAATCACGTGGTGTTGCACACATCCACAAAATATGCATATCATTTGATAGATCTTCTCATATTGAACAACTTTGCCTCTAGAACCATTGCTGTCAATCAAATCGTTCATTAAATATTTGCAATTATGTTAAAAACCTACTTTTACGAACTAGTCCCTGGTTTTTTGCCCGATCGGAACCAAACCAGTCTAGGACAATTCTCTGGACTCTCTAGATCAATAATTATCAAAAAAAGTTCAACTTTTGCATTTGGGTGGCTATAAAAGGATCATTTAGAAGAGGGACGTAGCAAAATACACTCAATAGCCTATAAATCTTAAAGGAAAACTCAAAACGTCACGAATATTGTTATGTATATGTGACATAACATGCTGAAGAAGCATGCAAAGTTTCATGGAGATCGGACCATAGGTGGTGCTAAAACTGTTAAAAAGCTTTGAAAACCATGTATTCCCTATGGTGAATTGCCTGTATTGGCTGTAAATGGTATTTTCCATCTCTCTATTCAATGAATGTTCAGATCTACTTAAAAACAAGTCAGAACATGTATCCTATGCCTCTAAACAAGCATGAAAAATTTCAGACAGATCGGACAATATTTGCCTCTATAAAAGTAAAAAAATGTTAACATTACAGAGTTCTGGTATATTAAGCCAATAAGTGGTCGTTTGCTGCCCCCCGCTGTTCATTTTATTGTACTACACACAAAATAATATTATTCTGCAGTAAAACACATCGTGCAGCCCAAACCGTAAGGGCTAGAGACTTGAAACTTGGCCAATAGGTAGTACAAACATAGAGGAGAGGTTATCAAATTATGAGCCAGATTGGCCTATAGGTGGCGCTATAGCAATCAATTGCGCGAAACTGCTCATAACTCCTAAACCGTATGTCCTACACTCAAGTGTCTTATATCATTGGAAAGGTGAGTCCATGACGAACAAAATGTATATCTCCGATTTCATTTGCGCCATGACAAAATTTTACACCATTTTGAATTTTGTCAAAAAACTACTTTTGCAAACTAGTCCTAGGTTATTTGCTTGATCGGAACCAGACCAGTGCAGACATGTTCTCTGGAGTCTGAATATCAATAATAATTGGAAAAAATTTTTAAATTTCTATTCACGGTCGCTAAGGGGCGGAAAACGACTGTTGTGGGAGGAGCCTATTTTACTAAAATGGCTATAACTCAAGAAAGAAATGAGATGTCTTCACCAAACTTGGTACACATGTGTATGGTCTGAGTCTTTGGTCACGATAAAAAAATCGCGACGATTGAACACTTGGTGGCGCTATAACACAAAAAAAACATAAAAATGGCTATAACTACCCGACCGCTAGTCCGATTGACTTGAAAATTTGTATGCAGTGTCTTGGCCCAAGGTCCCATGTATGTCTATGAGGACATTGGCCTATCTAAAAAAAACATGGCCGCCACAGCCAATTAAATTATTTCAGTGTTTAAAATCTTGCTAAATAAAACTTAATGTATTTTGATGCTTGTGTGCTTAAAGGCCTTAAAGGCTTGAACCCCGCTAAATGCTGCTTGCAGCTTTAATTATTATTATTATTATTATTATTATTCTCCGCTAAAACGCATCGTGCAGCCCAAACCGTAAGGGCTGGAACTTTGAAACTTTGTCAGATGGTAGTACACAAAACGAGGAGAGGTTATCAAATTATGAGCCAGATTGGCCTATAGGTGGCGCTATAGCAATCAATTGCGCGAAACTGCTCATAACTCCTAAACCGTATGTCGTAGACTCAAGTGTCTTATATCATTGGAAAGGTGAGTCCATGACGAACAAAACGTATATCTCCGATTTCATTTGCGCCATGATAGATTTTCCGCCATTTTGAATTTTGTAAAAAAACTACTTTTGCGAACTAGTCCTAGGTTTTTTGCTTGATCGTAACCAAACCAGTGCAGAATTGTTCTCTGGAGTCTGAATATCAATAATTATCGAAAAAAAGTTGAAATTTCGATTCACGTTCGCTAAGGGGCGGAAAACGAATGTTGTGGGAGGAGCCTATTTTACTAAAACAGCTATAACTCAAGAACAAAATGAGATATCTTCACCAAACTTGGTACACATGTGTATGGGCTCAGTATTTGGTCTCGATAAAAAAATAAAGACGATTGAACACTTGGTGGCGCTATAACACGAAAAAAACATGAAAATGGCTATAACCTGCCGAGCGCTAGTCCGATTGACTTGAAAATTGGTATGCAGTGTCTTGGTCCAAGGCCCCATGTATGTCTATGAGGACATTGGCGTATCTCAAAAATCATGGCCGCCACAGCCAATTAAATTTAAGCACCTATTAGACAAGGTTAACGGAGGCCAATCGGAACGAAACTCGATGGGCATGTTTGACTCATGGCCCTAGAGGTCTGTAAGAATTTTGAAACAAATCGGCCACTAGTTGGCGCTAATGAGTTTTATGGCTCTGTAATCACGTGGTGTTGCACACATCCACAAAATATGCATATCATTTGATAGATCTCTTCATATTGAACAACTTTGCCTCTAGAACCATTGCTGTCAATCAAATCGTTCATTAAATATTTGCAATTATGTTAAAAACCTACTTTTACAAACTAGTCCCTGGTTTTTTGCCCTATCGGAACCAAACCAGTCTAGGACAATTCTATGGACTCTCTAGATCAATAATTATCAAAAAAAGTTCAACTTTTGCATTTACATGGCTATAAAAGGATCATTTAGAAGAGGGACGTAGCAAAATACACTCAATAGCCTATAAATCTTAAAGGAAAACTCAAAACGTCACGAATATTGTTATGTATATGTGACATAACATGCTGAAGAAGCATGCAAAGTTTCATGGAGATCGGACCATAGGTGGCGCTAAAACTGTTAAAAAGCTTTGAAAACCATGTATTCCCTATGGTGAATTGCCTGTATTGGCTGTAAATGGTATTTTCCATCTCTCTATTCAATGAATGCTCAGATCTACTTAAAAACAAGTCAGAACATGTATCCTATGCCTCTAAACAAGCATGAAAAATTTCAGACAGTTCGGACAATATTTGCCTCTATAAAAGTTAAAAAATGTTAACATTACAGAGTTCTGGTATATTAAGCCAATAAGTGGTTGTTTGCTGCCCCCCGCTGTTCATTTTATTGTACTACACACAAAATAATATTATTCTGCAGTAAAACACATCGTGCAGCCCAAACCGTAAGGGCTAGAGACTTGAAACTTGGCCAATAGGTAGTACAAACAGAGAGGAGAGGTTATCAAATTATGAGCCAGATTGGCCTATAGGTGGCGCTATAGCAATCAATTGCGCGAAACTGCTCATAACTCCTAAACCGTATGTCGTAGACTCAAGTGTCTTATATCATTGGAAAGCTGAGTCCATGACGAACAAAATGTATATCTCCGATTTCATTTGCGCCATGATACATTTTCCGCCATTTAGAATTTTGTTAAAAAACTACTTTTGCAAACTAGTCCTAGGTTTCTTGCTTGATCGGAACCAAACCAGTGCAGAAATGTTCTCTGGAGTCTGAATATCAATAATAATTGAAAAAAAGTTTAAATTTCTATTCACGGTCGCTAAGGGGCGGAAAACGACTGTTGTGGGAGGAGCCTATTTTACTAAAATGGCTATAAATCAAGAAAGAAATGAGATATCTTCACCAAACTTGGTACACATGTGTATGGGCTCAGTCTTTGGTTAGAATAAATAAATCGCGATGATTGAACACTTGGTGGCGCTATAACATGAAAAAAACATGAAAATGGCTATAACTACCCGACCGCTAGTCCGATTGACTTGAAAATTGTTATGCAGTGTCTTGGTCCAAGGTCCCATGTATGTCTATGAGGACATTGGCCTATCTAAAAAAACATTGCCGCCACAGCCAATTAAATTATTTCAGTGTTTAAAATCTTGCTAAATAAAACTTGATGTCTTTTGATGCTTGTGTGCTTAAAGGCCTTAAAGGCTTGAACCCCGCTAAATGCTGCTCGCAGCTTTAATTATTATTATTATTATTATTATTATTATTATTATTATTCAGCCGTAAAACGCATCGTGCAGACCAAACTGTAAGGGCTAGAGACTTGAAACTTGGCCAATAGGTAGTACAAAAATCGAGGAGAGGTTATCAAATTATGAGCCACATTGGCCTATAGGTGGCGCTATAGCAATCAATTGCGCGAAACTGCTCATAACTCCTAGACCGTATGTTGTAGACTCAAGTGTCTTATATCATTGGAAAGGTGAGTCCATGACGAACAAAACGTATATCTCCGATTTCATTTCCGCCATGATAGATTTTCCGCCATTTTGAATTTTGTTAAAAAACTACTTTTGCAAACTAGTCCCTGGATTTTAGCCCGATCGGAACCAAACCAGTACAGAAATGTTCTCTGGAGTCTGAATATCAATAATCATTGAAAAAAAGTAATAATTTCGATTCACGGTTATTAAGGGGCGTAATAATAGACGTTCAGGGCGGAGCCTATTTTACTAAAAAGGTTATAACTCAAGATTACAATGAGATATCTTCACCAAACTTGGTACACATGTGTAAGGGCTCAATCTTTGGTCACAATAAAAAAAATGCGATGATTGAACACTTGGTGGCGCTATAACACGAAAAAAACATGGAAAGGGCTATAACCACCCGACCGCTAGTCCGATTGACTTGAAAATTGGTATGCAGTGTCTTGGTCCAAGGTACCAAGTACGTCTATGAGCACATTGGCGTATCTCAAAAAACATGGCCGCCACAGCCAATTAAATTTGAGCACCTATTAGACAAGGTTAATGGAGGCCGATCAGAACGAAACTCGATGGGTATGTTTGACTTATGGCCCTAGAGGTCTGTAAGAATTTTGAAAGAAATTGGCCACTAGTTGGCGCTAACGAGTTTTATGGCTCTGTGATCACGTGGTGTTGCACACATCCCCAAAATGTGCATATCATTTGATAGATCTCCTCATACTGAACAACTTTGCCTCTTGAACTATTGCTGTCAATCAAATCGTTCATTAAATATTTGTGATTATGTTTAAAACCTACTTTTGCGAACTAGTCCCTGGATTTTTCATTGATCGGAACCAAACCAGTCTAGGAAAATTCTCTGGACTCTCTAGATCAATAATTATTGAAAAAAAGTTGAACTTTTGCATTTGGATGGCTAAAACAGGGTCATTTAGAAGAGGGGCGTGGCAAAATACACTCAAAAGCCTATAAATCCTAAAGGAAAACTCAAAACTTCACGAAAATTGTTATGTATATGTAACATAACATGCTGAAGAAGCATGCAAAGTTTCATGGAGATCGGACCATAGGTGGCGCTATAACTGTTAAAAAGCTTTGAAAACCATGTATTCCCTATGGTGAATTGCCTGTATTGGCTGTAAATGGTATTTTCCATCTCTGTAATCAGGTGGGGTAAAAAACATCCACATAATATGCAGAAATTATGATAGATCTCCTCATACTGAACAACTTTGCCTCAAGAACCAATACTGTCAATCAAATTGTTATTTATTTATTCACAATTATGTTCAAAACGTATTACCTAAAATTACCACCAGATGGCAGCAGAAGACCACTCATTGGTTCATTCTGCTTACTAAGCATATTTAAACTTTATAAAATCATTATAATAATGTTGCAAATGACATTTTGTCAATGTTTAGCAATTAATTTGTTCATTTGATTAATGTTTTACAATAATTATTATATTACAATTAAAATAATGCCTGAAAATATGTTTTAAAGGGGAAAACCTGGAATAAGCTATTTGTTACCCATCATTAATTTCAAATATCTATATCTCCAACAAAATGTGCATTTGAGTTAAGCACGTTTGAAGACATTAACTTGGAAAATGTGCCCATTAAATGAAAAACAGACAAAATGAAAATGAGCCAATGAGTGGTTCTCTGCTGCCACCTGCTGGGCTTAAATAGTCATTTTGTCATACTATTTACTTATCATGTACTATTATTCCTATTTAGACATTATAAAGTCACTATTACAATATTTACAATCACATTTAGTCAAAATAATTTATTTCAAATATATCTGCAACAAAAATAAAGTTTAAATGAGTTAACATGGAAAATGTGTTTATTACATGTTCCCTACAATTGCCACAAAACCACCAGCAGAGGACCACTCATTGGCCCATTCTGCTCACTAATAAAGTTGAATATATGAATTGTATAAAATCACATTTTGTTAAGGTTTACCACTTCATTTGTACTGACATATCACATCAATGCTAGCAATGTTGTTAAATCATGCTAATACTAATAATAGTAAATCATGGTAATCTATGGTAAATCATGGTAAAATATGGTAAATGATGCTATAATCATAATTAACTATGGTTAATCATACTAGAAAGTGATATATCATGGTAATTCATGCTACACATATCTGCTTACATTTTATCATTTATTCAAAATAATTATTTAAAATAGAGATCAAACCACAAGTGGGACTATAACTGTTAAACATTTAATAAGCATATTTGAAAAGGTAAAATACCGGTATTAGCTGTAAATGGCATTTTCTCTCTATGATTTTAAAGGTTACATTTGATGGCTAAATAAAACATAATAACTTTTTATGCAAATGTGCTTAAATGCCTTAAGTGGCTTGAACCCCGATAATTGCTGCTTGTTATTATTAGGGGTTCAAGCACGAAGTGCTGAAACCCTATTGTAATTGTACTGATTTTTAGGGGTTCAAGCACGAAGTGCTGAAACCCTATTGTAATTGTACTGATTTTTATTATTATTATTATTATTATTATTATTAGGGGTTCAAGCACGAAGTGCTGAAACCCTATTGTATTTGTGCTGATTTTTATTAGGGGTTCAAGCACGAAGTGCTGAAACCCTATTGTATTTGTGCTGATTTTTATTATTATTATTATTATTATTATTATTATTCAGCCGTAAAACGCATCGTGCAGACCAAACTGTAAGGGCTAGAGACTTGAAACTTGGCCAATAGGTAGTACAAAAATCGAGGAAAGGTTATCAAATTATGAGCCACATTGGCCTATAGGTGGCGCTATAGCAATCAATTGCGCGAAACTGCTCATAACTCCTAGACCGTATGTCGTAGACTCAAGTGTCTTATATCATTGGAAAGGTGAGTCCCTGACGAACAAAACGTATATCTCCGATTTCATTTCCGCCATGATAGATTTTCCGCCATTTTGAATTTTGTCAAAAAACTACTTTTGCGAACTAGTCCCTGGATTTTAGTCCGATCGGAACCAAACCAGTACAGAAATGTTCTCTGGAGTCTGAATATCAATAATCATTGAAAAAAAGTAATAATTTCGATTCACGGTTATTAAGGGGCGTAATAATAGACGTTCAGGGCGGAGCCTATTTTACTAAAAAGGTTATAACTCAAGATTACAATGAGATATCTTCACCAAACTTGGTACACATGTGTAAGGGCTCAATCTTTGGTCACAATAAAAAAAATGCGATGATTGAACACTTGGTGGCGCTATAATATGAAAAAAACATGAAAAGGGCTATAACCACCCGACCGCTAGTCCGATTGACTTGAAAATTGGTATGCAGTGTCTTGGTCCAAGGTGCCAAGTATGTCTATGAGGACATTGGCGTATCTCAAAAAACATGGCCGCCACAGCCAATTAAATTTGAGCACCTATTAGACAAGGTTAACGAAGGTCGATCGGAACGAAACTCGATGGGCATGTTCGACTCATGGCCTTAGAGGTCTGTAAGAATTTTGAAAGAAATCGGCCACTAGTTGGCGCTAACGAGTTTTATGGCTCTGTGATCACGTGGTGTTGCACACATCCCCAAAATGTGCATATCATTTGATAGATCTCCTCATACTGAACAACTTTGCCTCTTGAACTATTGCTGTCAATCAAATCGTTCATTAAATATTTGTGATTATGTTTAAAACCTACTTTTGCAAACTAGTCCCTGGATTTTTCATTGATCGGAACCAAACCAGTCTAGGAAAATTCTCTGGACTCTCTAGATCAATAATTATTGAAAAAAAGTTGAACTTTTGCATTTGGATGGCTAAAACAGGGTCATTTAGAAGAGGGGCGTGGCAAAATACACTCAAAAGCCTATAAATCCTAAAGGAAAACTCAAAACTTCACGAAAATTGTTATGTATATGTAACATAACATGCTGAAGAAGCATGCAAAGTTTCATGGAGATCGGACCATAGGTGGCGCTATAACTGTTAAAAAGCTTTGAAAACCATGTATTCCCTATGGTGAATTGCCTGTATTGGCTGTAAATGGTATTTTCCATCTCTGTAATCAGGTGGGGTAAAAAACATCCACATAATATGCAGAAATTATGATAGATCTCCTCATACTGAACAACTTTGCCTCAAGAACCAATACTGTCAATCAAATTGTTATTTATTTATTCACAATTATGTTCAAAACGTATTACCTAAAATTACCACCAGATGGCAGCAGAAGACCACTCATTGGTTCATTCTGCTTACTAAGCATATTTAAACTTTATAAAATCATTATAATAATGTTGCAAATGACATTTTGTCAATGTTTAGCAATTAATTTGTTCATTTGATTAATGTGTTACAATAATTATTATATTACAATTAAAATAATGCCTGAAAATATGTTTTAAAGGGGAAAACCTGGAATAAGCTATTTGTTACCCATCATTAATTTCAAATATCTATATCTCCAACAAAATGTGCATTTGAGTTAAGCACGTTTGAAGACATTAACTTGGAAAATGTGCCCATTAAATGAAAAACAGACAAAATGAAAATGAGCCAATGAGTGGTTCTCTGCTGCCACCTGCTGGGCTTAAATAGTCATTTTGTCATACTATTTACTTATCATGTACTATTATTCCTATTTAGACATTATAAAGTCACTATTACAATATTTACAATAACATTTAGTCAAAATAATTTATTTCAAATATATCTGCAACAAAAATAAAGTTTAAATGAGTTAACATGGAAAATGTGTTTATTACATGTTCCCTACAATTGCCACAAAACCACCAGCAGAGGACCACTCATTGGCCCATTCTGCTCACTAATAAAGTTGAATATATGAATTGTATAAAATCACATTTTGTTAAGGTTTACCACTGACATATCACATCAATGCTAGCAATGTTGTTAAATCATGCTAATACTAATAATAGTAAATCATGGTAATCTATGGTAAATCATGGTAAAATATGGTAAATGATGCTATAATCATAATTAACTATGGTTAATCATACTAGAAAGTGATATATCATGGTAATTCATGCTACACATATCTGCTTACATTTTATCATTTATTCAAAATAATTATTTAAAATAGAGATCAAACCACAAGTGGGACTATAACTGTTAAACATTTAATAAGCATATTTGAAAAGGTAAAATACCGGTATTAGCTGTAAATGGCATTTTCTCTCTATGATTTTAAAGGTTACATTTGATGGCTAAATAAAACATAATAACTTTTTATGCAAATGTGCTTAAATGCCTTAAGTGGCTTGAACCCCGATAATTGCTGCTTGCAGCTATATTTATTATTATTATTATTATTATTATTATTATTCAGCCGTAAAACGCATCGTGCAGACCAAACTGTAAGGGCTAGAGACTTGAAACTTGGCCAATAGGTAGTACAAAAATCGAGGAAAGGTTATCAAATTATGAGCCACATTGGCCTATAGGTGGCGCTATAGCAATCAATTGCGCGAAACTGCTCATAACTCCTAGACCCTATGTCGTAGACTCAAGTGTCTTATATCATTGGAAAGGTGAGTCCCTGACGAACAAAACGTATATCTCCGATTTCATTTCCGCCATGATAGATTTTCCGCCATTTTGAATTTTGTCAAAAAACTACTTTTGCAAACTAGTCCCTGGATTTTAGTCCGATCGGAACCAAACCAGTACAGAAATGTTCTCTGGAGTCTGAATATCAATAATCATTGAAAAAAAGTAATAATTTCGATTCACGGTTATTAAGGGGCGTAATAATAGACGTTCAGGGCGGAGCCTATTTTACTAAAAAGGTTATAACTCAAGATTACAATGAGATATCTTCACCAAACTTGGTACACATGTGTAAGGGCTCAATCTTTGGTCACAATAAAAAAAATGCGATGATTGAACACTTGGTGGCGCTATAATATGAAAAAAAACATGAAAAGGGCTATAACCACCCGACCGCTAGTCCGATTGACTTGAAAATTGGTATGCAGTGTCTTGGTCCAAGGTGCCAAGTATGTCTATGAGGACATTGGCGTATCTCAAAAAACATGGCCGCCACAGCCAATTAAATTTGAGCACCTATTAGACAAGGTTAACGAAGGTCGATCGGAACAAAACTCGATGGGCATGTTCGACTCATGGCCTTAGAGGTCTGTAAGAATTTTGAAAGAAATCGGCCACTAGTTGGCGCTAACGAGTTTTATGGCTCTGTGATCACGTGGTGTTGCACACATCCCCAAAATATGCATATCATTTGATAGATCTCCTCATACTGAACAACTTTGCCTCTTGAACTATTGCTGTCAATCAAATCTTTCATTAAATATTTGTAATTATGTTTAAAACCTACTTTTGCGAACTAGTCCCTGGATTTTTCATTGATCGGAACCAAACCAGTCTAGGACAATTCTCTGGACTCTCTAGATCAATAATCATTGAAAAAAAGTTGAACTTTTGCATTTGGATGGCTATAACAGGGTCATTTAGAAGAGGGGCGTAGCAAAATACACTCAAAAGCCTATAAATCCTAAAGGAAAACTCAAAACTTCACGAAAATTGTTATGTATATGTGACATAACATGCTGAAGAAGCATGCAAAGTTTCATGGAGATCGGATCATAGGTGGCGCTATAACTGTTAAAAAGCTTTGAAAACCATGTATTCCCTATGGTGAATTGCCTGTATTGGCTGTAAATGGTATTTTCCATCTCTGTAATCAGGTGGGGTAAAAAAACATCCACATAATATGCAGAAATTATGATAGATCTCCTCATACTGAACAACTTTGCCTCAAGAACCAATACTGTCAATCAAATTGTTATTTATTTATTCACAATTATGTTCAAAACGTATTACCTAAAATTACCACCAGATGGCAGCAGAAGACCACTCATTGGTTCATTCTGCTTACTAAGCATATTTAAACTTTATAAAATCATTATAATAATGTTGCAAATGACATTTTGTCAATGTTTAGCAATTAATTTGTTCATTTGATTAATGTTTTACAATAATTATTATATTACAATTAAAATAATGCCTGAAAATATGTTTTAAAGGGGAAAACCTGGAATAAGCTATTTGTTACCCATCATTAATTTCAAATATCTATATCTCCAACAAAATGTGCATTTGAGTTAAGCACGTTTGAAGACATTAACTTGGAAAATGTGCCCATTAAATGAAAAACAGACAAAATGAAAATGAGCCAATGAGTGGTTCTCTGCTGCCACCTGCTGGGCTTAAATAGTCATTTTGTCATACTATTTACTTATCATGTACTATTATTCCTATTTAGACATTATAAAGTCACTATTACAATATTTACAATCACATTTAGTCAAAATAATTTATTTCAAATATATCTGCAACAAAAATAAAGTTTAAATGAGTTAACATGGAAAATGTGTTTATTACATGTTCCCTACAATTGCCACAAAACCACCAGCAGAGGACCACTCATTGGCCCATTCTGCTCACTAATAAAGTTGAATATATGAATTGTATAAAATCACATTTTGTTAAGGTTTACCACTTCATTTGTACTGACATATCACATCAATGCTAGCAATGTTGTTAAATCATGCTAATACTAATAATAGTAAATCATGGTAATCTATGGTAAATCATGGTAAAATATGGTAAATGATGCTATAATCATAATTAACTATGGTTAATCATACTAGAAAGTGATATATCATGGTAATTCATGCTACACATATCTGCTTACATTTTATCATTTATTCAAAATAATTATTTAAAATAGAGATCAAACCACAAGTGGGACTATAACTGTTAAACATTTAATAAGCATATTTGAAAAGGTAAAATACCGGTATTAGCTGTAAATGGCATTTTCTCTCTATGATTTTAAAGGTTACATTTGATGGCTAAATAAAACATAATAACTTTTTATGCAAATGTGCTTAAATGCCTTAAGTGGCTTGAACCCCGATAATTGCTGCTTGCAGCTATATTTATTATTATTATTATTATTCTCCGCTAAAACGCATCGTGCAGCCCAAACCGTAAGGGCTGGAACTTTGAAACTTTGTCAGATGGTAGTACACAAAACGAGGAGAGGTTATCAAATTATGAGCCAGATTGGCCTATAGGTGGCGCTATAGCAATCAATTGCGCGAAACTGCTCATAACTCCTAAACCCTATGTCGTAGACTCAAGTGTCTTATATCATTGGAAAGGTGAGTCCATGACGAACAAAACGTATATCTCCGATTTCATTTGCGCCATGATAGATTTTCCGCCATTTTGAATTTTGTCAAAAAACTACTTTTGCGAACTAGTCCTAGGTTTTTTGCTTGATCGGAACCAAACCAGTGCAGAAATGTTCTCTGGAGTCTGAATATCAATAATTATCGAAAAAAAGTTGAAATTTCGATTCACGTTCGCTAAGGGGCGGAAAACGAATGTTGTGGGAGGAGCCTATTTTACTAAAACAGCTATAACTCAAGAACAAAATGAGATATCTTCACCAAACTTGGTACACATGTGTATGGGCTCAGTATTTGGTCTCGATAAAAAAATAACGACGATTGAACACTTGGTGGCGCTATAACACGAAAAAAACATGAAAATGGCTATAACCTGCCGAGCGCTAGTCCGATTGACTTGAAAATTGGTATGCAGTGTCTTGGTCCAAGGTCCCATGTATGTCTATGAGGACATTGGCGTATCTCAAAAATCATGGCCGCCACAGCCAATTAAATTTAAGCACCTATTAGACAAGGTTAACGGAGGCCAATCGGAACGAAACTCGATGGGCATGTTTGACTCATGGCCCTAGAGGTCTGTAAGAATTTTGAAAAAATTCGGCCACTAGTTGGCGCTAATGAGTTTTATGGCTCTGTAATCACGTGGTGTTGCACACATCCACAAAATATGCATATCATTTGATAGATCTCTTCATATTGAACAACTTTGCCTCTAGAACCATTGCTGTCAATCAAATCGTTCATTAAATATTTGCAATTATGTTAAAAACCTACTTTTACAAACTAGTCCCTGGTTTTTTGCCCGATCGGAACCAAACCAGTCTAGGACAATTCTATGGACTCTCTAGATCAATAATTATCAAAAAAAAGTTCAACTTTTGCATTTACATGGCTATAAAAGGATCATTTAGAAGAGGGACGTAGCAAAATACACTCAATAGCCTATAAATCTTAAAGGAAAACTCAAAACGTCACGAAAATTGTTATGTATATGTGACATAACATGCTGAAGAAGCATGCAAAGTTTCATGGAGATCGGACCATAGGTGGCGCTAAAACTGTTAAAAAGCTTTGAAAACCATGTATTCCCTATGGTGAATTGCCTGTATTGGCTGTAAATGGTATTTTCCATCTCTCTATTCAATGAATGCTCAGATCTACTTAAAAACAAGTCAGAACATGTATCCTATGCCTCTAAACAAGCATGAAAAATTTCAGACAGTTCGGACAATATTTGCCTCTATAAAAGTTTAAAAATGTTAACATTACAGAGTTCTGGTATATTAAGCCAATAAGTGGTCGTTTGCTGCCCCCCGCTGTTCATTTTATTGTACTACACACAAAATAATATTATTCTGCAGTAAAACACATCGTGCAGCCCAAACCGTAAGGGCTAGAGACTTGAAACTTGGCCAATAGGTAGTACAAACAGAGAGGAGAGGTTATCAAATTATGAGCCAGATTGGCCTATAGGTGGCGCTATAGCAATCAATTGCGCGAAACTGCTCATAACTCCTAAACCGTATGTCGTAGACTCAAGTGTCTTATAGCATTGGAAAGGTGAGTCCATGACGAACAAAATGTATATCTCCGATTTCATTTGCGCCATGACACATTTTCCGCCATTTTGAATTTTGTTAAAAAACTACTTTTGCAAACTAGTCCTAGGTTTCTTGCTTGATCGGAACCAAACCAGTGCAGGAATGTTCTCTGGAGTCTGAATATCAATAATAATTGAAAAAAAGTTAAAATTTCTATTCACGGTCGCTAAGGGGCGGAAAACGACTGTTGTGGGAGGAGCCTATTTTACTAAAATGGCTATAAATCAAGAAAGAAATGAGATATCTTCACCAAACTTGGTACACATGTGTATGGGCTCAGTCTTTGGTCAGGATAAAGAAATCGCGATGATTGAACACTTGGTGGCGCTATAACATGAAAAAAACATGAAAATGGCTATAACTACCCGACCGCTAGTCCGATTGACTTGAAAATTGGTATGCAGTGTCTTGGTCCAAGGTCCCATGTATGTCTATGAGGACATTGGCCTATCTCAAAAAACATTGCCGCCACAGCCAATTAAATTATTTCAGTGTTTAAAATCTTGTTATTATTATTATTATTATTATTATTATTATTATTATTATTCTGCCGTAAAACGCATCGTGCAGCCCAAACCGTAAGAGCTAGAGACTGGAAACTTGGCCAATAGGTAGTACAAAAATCGAGGAGAGGTTATCAAATTATGAGCCAGATTGGCCTATAGGTGGCGCTATAGCAATCAATTGCGCGAAACTGCTCATAACTCCTAAACCGTATGTCGTAGACTCAAGTGTCTTATATCATTGGAAAGGTGAGTCCATGACGAACAAAACGTATATCTCCGATTTCATTTGCGCCATGATAGATTTTCCGCCATTTTGAATTTTGTCAAAAAACTACTTTTGCAAACTAGTCCTAGGTTTTTCGCTTGATCGAAACCAAACCAGTGCAGAAATGTTCTCTGGAGTCTGAATATCAATAATTATCGAAAAAAAGTTGAAATTTCGATTCACGGTCGCTAAGGGGCGGAAAACGAAGGTTGTGGGAGGAGCCTATTTTACTAAAATGGCTATAACTCAAGAACAAAATGAGATATCTTCACCAAACTTGGTAGACATGTGTATGGGCTGGGTATTCGGTCTCGATAAAAAAATAGCGACGATTGAACACTTGGTGGCGCTATAACACGAAAAAAACATGAAAATGGCTATAACCTGCCGAGCGCTAGTCCGATTGACTTGAAAATTGGTATGCAGTGTCTTGGTCCAAGGCCCCATGTATGTCTATGAGGACATTGGCGTATCTCAAAAATCTTGGCCGCCACAGCCAATTAAATTTAAGCACCTATTAGACAAGGTTAACGGAGGCCAATCGGAATGAAACTCGATGGGCATGTTTAACTCATGGCCCTAGAGGTCTGTAAGAATTTTGAAAGAAATTGGCCTTTCCTATGGACCATAGGTGGCGCTATAACTGTTAAAAACCATATGTTTCCTATGGTAAATTGCCTAAATTGCCTGTAATTTGAGTTTTCCATCTATTATTTCAGTGTTTAAAATCTTGCTAAATAAAACTTGATGTCTTTTGATGCTTGTGTGCTTAAAGGCCTTAAAGGCTTGAACCCCGCTAAATGCTGCTCGCAGCTTTAATTATTATTATTATTATTATTATTATTATTATTATTCTGCCGTAAAACGCATCGTGCAGCCCAAACCGTAAGGGCTAGAGACTTGAAACTTGGCCAATAGATAGTAGAAAAATCGAGGAGAGGTTATCAAATTATGAGCCAGATTGGCCTATAGGTGGCGCTATAGCAATCAATTGCGCAAAACTGCTCATAACTCCTAAACCGTATGTTGTAGACTCAAGTGTCTTATATCATTGGAAAGGTGAGTCCATGACGGACAAAATGTATATCTCCGATTTCATTTGCGCCATAATAGATTTTCCGCCATTTTGAATTTTGTCAAAAAACTACTTTTGCGAACTAGTTCTAGGTTTTTCGCTTGATCGAAACCAAACCAGTGCAGAAATGTTCTCTGGAGTCTAAATATCAATAATTATCGAAAAAAAGTTGAAATTTCGATTCACGGTCGCTAAGGGGCGGAAAACCAATGTTGTGGGAGGAGCCTATTTTACTAAAACAGCTATAACTCAAGAACAAAATGAGATATCTTCACCAAACTTGGTACACATGTGTATGGGCTGAGTATGTGGTCTCGATAAAAAAATAACGACGATTGAACACGTGGTGGCGCTATAACACGAAAAAAACATGAAAATGGCTATAACCTGCCGAGCGCTAATCCGATTGACTTGAAAATTGGTATGCAGTGTCTTGGTCCAAGGTACCATGTATGTCTATGAGGACATTGGCGTATCTCAAAAAACATGGCCGCCACAGCCAATTAAATTTGAGCACCTATTAGACAAGGTTAACGGAGGCCAATCGGAACGAAACTCAATGGGTATGTTTGACTCATGGCCCTAGAGGTCTGTAATAATTTTGAAACAAATCGGCCACTAGTTGGTGCTAATGAGTTTTATGGCTCTGTAATCACGTGGTGTTGCACACATCCACAAAATATGCATATCATTTGATAGATCTCTTCATATTGAACACCTTTGCCTCTAGAACCATTGCTGTCAATCAAATCGTTCATTAAATATTTGCAATTATGTTAAAAACCTACTTTTGCGAACTAGTCCCTGGATTTTTGCCCGATCGGAACCAAACCAGTCTAGGACAATTTTCTGGACTCTCTAGATCAATGATTATCAAAAAAAAGTTCAACTTTTGCATTTAGATGGCTATAACAGGGTCATTTAGAAGAGGGACGTAGCAAAATACACTCAATAGCCTATAAATCTTAAAGGAAAACTCAAAACGTCACAAATATTGTTATGTATATGTGACATAACATGCTGAAGAAGCATGCAAAGTTTCATGGAGATCGGACCATAGGTGGCGCTAAAACTGTTAAAAAGCTTTGAAAACCATGTATTCCCTATGGTGAATTGCCTGTATTGGCTGTAAATTGTATTTTCCATCTCTCTATTCAATGAATGTTCAGATCTACTTAAAAACAAGTCAGAACATGTATCCTATGCCTCTAAACAAGCATGAAAAATTTCAGACAGATCGGACAATATTTGCCTCTATAAAAGTTAAAAAAGGTTAAAATTACAGAGTTCATTTGATAATAATGGTATATTAAGCCAATAAGTGGTCGTTTGCTGCCCCCCGCTGTTCATTTTATTGTACTACACACAAAATAATATTATTCTGCAGTAAAACACATCGTGCAGCCCAAACCGTAAGGGCTAGAGACTTGAAACTTGGCCAATAGGTAGTACAAACAGAGAGGAGAGGTTATCAAATTATGAGCCAGATTGGCCTATAGGTGGCGCTATAGCAATCAATTGCGCGAAACTGATCATAACTCCTAATCCGTATGTCGTACACTCAAGTGTCTTATATCATTGGAAAGGTGAGTCCATGGCGAACAAAATGTATATCTCCGATTTCATTTGCGCCATGATAGATTTTCCGCCATTTTGAATTTTGTCAAAAAACTACTTTTGCAAACTTTTCCTAGGTTTTTCGCTTGATCGGAACCAAACCAGTGCAGAAATGTTCTCTGGAGTCTAAATATCAATAATAATTGAAATTTTTTTAAATTTCTATTCACGGTCGCTAAGGGGCGGAAAACGACTGTTGTGGGAGGAGCCTATTTTATTAAAATGGCTATAACTCAAGAAAGAAATGAGATGTCTTCACCAAACTTGGTACACATGTGTAGGGTCTCAGTCTTTGGTCTCGATAAAAAAATAGCGACGATTGAACACTTGGTGGCGCTATAACACGAAAAAAACATGAAAATGGCTATAACCACCCGACCGCTAGTCCGATTGACTTGAAAATTGGTATGCAGTGTCTTGGTCCAAGGTACCATGCATGTCTATGAGGATATTGGCGTATCTCAAAAAACATGGCCGCCACAGCCAATTAAATTTGAGCACCTATTAGACAAGGTTAATGGAGGCCGATCAGAATGAAACTCGATGGGCATGTTTGACGCATGGTCCTAGAGGTCTGTAAGAATTTTGAAAGAAATTGGCCTTTCCTATGGACCATAGGTGGCGCTATAACTGTTAAAAACCATATGTTTCCTTTGGTAAATTGCCTAAATTGCCTGTAATTTGAGTTTTCCATCTATTATTTCAGTGTTTAAAATCTTGCTAAATAAAACTTGATGTCTTTTGATGCTTGTGTGCTTAAAGGCCTTAAAGGCTTGAACCCCGCTAAATGCTGCTCGCAGCTTTAATTATTATTATTATTCTGCCGTAAAACGCATCGTGCAGCCCAAACCGTAAGGGCTAGAGACTTGAAACTTGGCCAATAGATAGTACAAAAATCGAGGAGAGGTTATCAAATTATGAGCCAGATTGGCCTATAGGTGGCGCTATAGCAATCAATTGCGCAAAACTGCTCATAACTCCTAAACCGTATGTCGTAGACTCAAGTGTCTTATATCATTGGAAAGGTGAGTCCATGACGAACAAAACGTATATCTCCGATTTCATTTGCGCCATGATAGATTTTCCGCCATTTTGAATTTTGTCAAAAAACTACTTTTGCGAACTAGTCCTAGGTTTTTTGCTTGATCGGAACCAAACCAGTGCAGAAATGTTCTCTGGAGTCTGAATATCAATAATTATCGAAAAAAAGTTGAAATTTCGATTCACGGTCGCTAAGGGGCGGAAAACGAATGTTGTGGGAGGAGCCTATTTTACTAAAACAGCTATAATTCAAGAACAAAATGAGATATCTTCACCAAACTTGGTACACATGTGTATGGGCTCAGTATTTGGTCTCGATAAAAAAATAGCGACGATTGAACACTTGGTGGCGCTATAACACGAAAAAAACATGAAAATGGCTATAACCACCCGAGCGCTAGTCCGATTGACTTGAAAATTGGTATGCAGTGTCTTGGTCCAAGGTACCATGTATGTCTATGAGGACATTGGCGTATCTAAAAAAACATGGCCACCACAGCCAATTAAATTTGAGCACCTATTAGACAAGGTTAACGGAGGCCGATCAGAACGAAACTCGATGGGCATGTTTGACTCATGGCCCTAGAGGTCTGTAAGAATTTTGAAAGAAATCGGCCACTAGTTGGCGCTAATGAGTTTTATGGCTCTGTAATCACGTGGTGTTGCACACATCCACGAAATATGCATATCATTTGATAGATCTCCTCATATTGAACAACTTTGCCTCCAAAATCATTGCTGTCAATCAAATCGTTATTTAAATATTTGCAATTATGTTAAAAACCTACTTTTGCAAACTAGTCCCTGGTTTTTTGCCCGATCAGAACCAAACCAGTCTAGGACAATTCTTTGGACTCTCTAGATCAATAATTATCGAAAAAAAGTTGAACTTTTGCATTTGGATTGCTATAATAGGGTCATTTAGAAGAGAAACATAGCAAAATACACTCAATAGCCTATAAATCCTAAAGGAAAACTCAAAACTTCACGAAAATTGTAATGTATATGTGACATAACATGTTGAAGAAGCCTACAAAGTTTCATGGAGATCGGACCATAGGTGGCGCTATAACTGTTAAAAAGCTTTGAAAACCATGTATTCCCTATGGTGAATTGCCTGTATTGGCTGTAAATTGTATTTTCCATCTCTCTATTCAATGAATGTTCAGATCTACTTAAAAACAAGTCAGAACATGTATCCTATGCCTCTAAACAAGCATGAAAAATTTCAGACAGATCGGACAATATTTGCCTCTATAAAAGTTAAAAAATGTTAACATTACAGAGTTCTGGTATATTAAGCCAATAAGTGGTCGTTTGCTGCCCCCCGCTGTTCATTTTATTGTACTACACACAAAATAATATTATTCTGCAGTAAAACACATCGTGCAGCCCAAACCGTAAGGGCTAGAGACTTGAAACTTGGCCAATAGGTAGTACAAACATAGAGGAGAGGTTATCAAATTATGAGCCAGATTGGCCTATAGGTGGCGCTATAGCAATCAATTGCGCGAAACTGCTCATAACTCCTAAAGCATATGTCTTACACTCAAGTGTCTTATATCATTGGAAAGGTGGGTCCATGACGAACAAAATGTATATCTCCGATTTCATTTGCGCCATGATAGATTTTCCGCCATTTTGAATTTTGTCAAAAAACTACTTTTGCAAACTAGTCCTAGGTTTTTTGCTTGATCGGAACCAAACCAGTGTAGAAATGTTCTCTGGAGTCTGAATATCAATAATAATCGAAAAAAAGTTTAAATTTCTATTCACGGTCGCTAAGGGGCGGAAAACGACGGTTGTGGGAGGAGCCTATTTTACTAAAATGGCTATAACTCAAGAAAGAAATGAGATGTCTTCACTAAACTTGGTACACATGTGTATGGTCTAAGTCTTTGGTCACGATAAAAAAATTGCGACGATTGAACACTTGGTGGCGCTATAACACAAAAAAACATGAAAATGGCTATAACTACCCGACCGCTAGTCCGATTGACTTGAAAATTGGTATGCAGTGTCTTGGCCCAAGGTCCCATGTATGTCTATGAGGACATTGGCCTATCTCAAAAAACATTGCCGCCACAGCCAATTAAATTATTTCAGTGTTTAAAATCTTGCTAAATAAAACTTAATGTATTTTGATGCTTGTGTGCTTAAAGGCCTTAAAGGCTTGAACCCCGCTAAATGCTGCTTGCAGCTTTAATTATTAGGGGTTCAAGCACGAAGTGCTGAAACCCTATTGTATTTGTGCTGATTTTTAGGGGTTCAAGCACGAAGTGCTGAAACCCTATTGTAATTGTACTGATTTTTATTATTATTATTATTATTAGGGGTTCAAGCACGAAGTGCTGAAACCCTATTGTAATTGTATTGATTTTTATTATTATTATTATTATTATTATTCTCCGCTAAAACGGATCGTGCAGCCCAAACCGTAAGGGCTGGAACTTTGAAACTTTGTCAGATGGTAGTACACAAATCGAGGAGAGGTTATCAAATTATGAGCCAGATTGGCCTATAGGTGGCGCTATAGCAATCAATTGCGCGAAACTGCTCATAACTCCTAAACCGTATGTCGTAGACTCAAGTGTCTTATATCATTGGAAAGGTGAGTCCATGACGAACAAAACGTATATCTCCGATTTCATTTGCGCCATGATAGATTTTCCGCCATTTTGAATTTTGTCAAAAAACTACTTTTGCGAACTAGTCCTAGGTTTTTCGATTGATCGAAACCAAACCAGTGCAGAAATGTTGTCTGGAGTCTGAATATCAATAATTATCGAAAAAAAGTTGAAATTTCGATTCACGTTTGCTAAGGGGCGGAAAATGAATGTTGTGGGAGGAGCCTATTTTACTAAAACAGCTATAACTCAAGAACAATATGAGATATCTTCACCAAACATGGTACACATGTGTATGGGCTCAGTATTTGGTCTCGATAAAAAAATAGCGACGATTGAACACTTGGTGGCGCTATAACACGAAAAAACCATGAAAATGGCTATAACCTGCCGAGCGCTAGTCCGATTGACTTGAAAATTGGTATGCAGTGTCTTGGTCCAAGGTGCCATGTATGTCTATGAGGACATTGGCGTATCTCAAAAATCATGGCCGCCACAGCCAATTAAATTTAAGCACCTATTAGACAAGGTTAACGGAGGCCAATCGGAACGAAACTCGATGGGCATGTTTGACTCATGGCCCTAGAGGTCTGTAAGAATTTTGAAACAAATCGGCCACTAGTTGGCGCTAATGAGTTTTATGGCTCTGTAATCACGTGGTGTTGCACACATCCACAAAATATGCATATCATTTGATAGATCTTCTCATATTGAACAACTTTGCCTCTAGAACCATTGCTGTCAATCAAATCGTTCATTAAATATTTGCAATTATGTTAAAAACCTACTTTTACGAACTAGTCCCTGGTTTTTTGCCCGATCGGAACCAAACCAGTCTAGGACAATTCTCTGGACTCTCTAGATCAATAATTATCAAAAAAAGTTCAACTTTTGCATTTGGGTGGCTATAAAAGGATCATTTAGAAGAGGGACGTAGCAAAATACACTCAATAGCCTATAAATCTTAAAGGAAAACTCAAAACGTCACGAATATTGTTATGTATATGTGACATAACATGCTGAAGAAGCATGCAAAGTTTCATGGAGATCGGACCATAGGTGGTGCTAAAACTGTTAAAAAGCTTTGAAAACCATGTATTCCCTATGGTGAATTGCCTGTATTGGCTGTAAATGGTATTTTCCATCTCTCTATTCAATGAATGTTCAGATCTACTTAAAAACAAGTCAGAACATGTATCCTATGCCTCTAAACAAGCATGAAAAATTTCAGACAGATCGGACAATATTTGCCTCTATAAAAGTAAAAAAATGTTAACATTACAGAGTTCTGGTATATTAAGCCAATAAGTGGTCGTTTGCTGCCCCCCGCTGTTCATTTTATTGTACTACACACAAAATAATATTATTCTGCAGTAAAACACATCGTGCAGCCCAAACCGTAAGGGCTAGAGACTTGAAACTTGGCCAATAGGTAGTACAAACATAGAGGAGAGGTTATCAAATTATGAGCCAGATTGGCCTATAGGTGGCGCTATAGCAATCAATTGCGCGAAACTGCTCATAACTCCTAAACCGTATGTCCTACACTCAAGTGTCTTATATCATTGGAAAGGTGAGTCCATGACGAACAAAATGTATATCTCCGATTTCATTTGCGCCATGACAAAATTTTACACCATTTTGAATTTTGTCAAAAAACTACTTTTGCAAACTAGTCCTAGGTTATTTGCTTGATCGGAACCAGACCAGTGCAGACATGTTCTCTGGAGTCTGAATATCAATAATAATTGGAAAAATTTTTTAAATTTCTATTCACGGTCGCTAAGGGGCGGAAAACGACTGTTGTGGGAGGAGCCTATTTTACTAAAATGGCTATAACTCAAGAAAGAAATGAGATGTCTTCACCAAACTTGGTACACATGTGTATGGTCTGAGTCTTTGGTCACGATAAAAAAATCGCGACGATTGAACACTTGGTGGCGCTATAACACAAAAAAAACATAAAAATGGCTATAACTACCCGACCGCTAGTCCGATTGACTTGAAAATTTGTATGCAGTGTCTTGGCCCAAGGTCCCATGTATGTCTATGAGGACATTGGCCTATCTAAAAAAAACATGGCCGCCACAGCCAATTAAATTATTTCAGTGTTTAAAATCTTGCTAAATAAAACTTAATGTATTTTGATGCTTGTGTGCTTAAAGGCCTTAAAGGCTTGAACCCCGCTAAATGCTGCTTGCAGCTTTAATTATTATTATTATTATTATTATTATTATTCTCCGCTAAAACGCATCGTGCAGCCCAAACCGTAAGGGCTGGAACTTTGAAACTTTGTCAGATGGTAGTACACAAAACGAGGAGAGGTTATCAAATTATGAGCCAGATTGGCCTATAGGTGGCGCTATAGCAATCAATTGCGCGAAACTGCTCATAACTCCTAAACCGTATGTCGTAGACTCAAGTGTCTTATATCATTGGAAAGGTGAGTCCATGACGAACAAAACGTATATCTCCGATTTCATTTGCGCCATGATAGATTTTCCGCCATTTTGAATTTTGTAAAAAAACTACTTTTGCGAACTAGTCCTAGGTTTTTTGCTTGATCGTAACCAAACCAGTGCAGAATTGTTCTCTGGAGTCTGAATATCAATAATTATCGAAAAAAAGTTGAAATTTCGATTCACGTTCGCTAAGGGGCGGAAAACGAATGTTGTGGGAGGAGCCTATTTTACTAAAACAGCTATAACTCAAGAACAAAATGAGATATCTTCACCAAACTTGGTACACATGTGTATGGGCTCAGTATTTGGTCTCGATAAAAAAATAAAGACGATTGAACACTTGGTGGCGCTATAACACGAAAAAAACATGAAAATGGCTATAACCTGCCGAGCGCTAGTCCGATTGACTTGAAAATTGGTATGCAGTGTCTTGGTCCAAGGCCCCATGTATGTCTATGAGGACATTGGCGTATCTCAAAAATCATGGCCGCCACAGCCAATTAAATTTAAGCACCTATTAGACAAGGTTAACGGAGGCCAATCGGAACGAAACTCGATGGGCATGTTTGACTCATGGCCCTAGAGGTCTGTAAGAATTTTGAAACAAATCGGCCACTAGTTGGCTCTAATGAGTTTTATGGCTCTGTAATCACGTGGTGTTGCACACATCCACAAAATATGCATATCATTTGATAGATCTCTTCATATTGAACAACTTTGCCTCTAAAACCATTGCTGTCAATCAAATCGTTCATTAAATATTTGCAATTATATTAAAAACCTACTTTCGCGAACTAGTCCCTGGTTTTTTGCCCGATCGGAACCAAACAAGTCTAGAACAAATCTCTGGACTCTCTAGGTTAATAATTATCGAAAAAAAGTTGAACTTTTGCATTTAGATGGCTATAAAAGGATTATTTAGAAGAGGGATGTAGCAAAATACACTCAATAGCCTATAAATCTTAAAGGAAAACTCAAAACGTCACAAATATTGTTATGTATATGTGACATAACATGCTGAAGAAGCATGCAAAGTTTCATGGAGATCGGACCATAGGTGGCGCTAAAACTGTTAAAAAGCTTTGAAAACCATGTATTCCCTATGGTGAATTGCCTGTATTGGCTGTAAATTGTATTTTCCATCTCTCTATTCAATGAATGTTCAGATCTACTTAAAAACAAGTCAGAACATGTATCCTATGCCTCTAAACAAGCATGAAAAATTTCAGACAGTTCGGACAATATTTGCCTCTATAAAAGTTAAAAAATGTTAACATTACAGAGTTCTGGTATATTAAGCAAATAAGTGGTTGTTTGCTGCCCCCCGCTGTTCATTTTATTGTACTACACACAAAATAATATTATTCTGCAGTAAAACACATCGTGCAGCCCAAACCGTAAGGGCTAGAGACTTGAAACTTGGCCAATAGGTAGTACAAACAGAGAGGAGAGGTTATCAAATAATGAGCCAGATTGGCCTATAGGTGGCGCTATAGCAATCAATTGCGCGAAACTGCTCATAACTCCCAAACCGTATGTCGTAGACTCAAGTGTCTTATATCATTGGAAAGGTGAGTCCATGAAGAACAAAATGTACATCTCCGATTTCATTTGCGCCATGATAAATTTTCCGTCATTTTGAATTTTGTTAAAAAACTACTTTTGCAAACTAGTCCTAGGTTTCTTGCTTGATCGGAACCAAACCAGTGCAGAAATGTTCTCTGGAGTCTGAATATCAATAATAATTGAAAAAAGTTTAAATTTCTATTCACGGTCGCTAAGGGGCGGAAAACGACTGTTGTGGGAGGAGCCTATTTTACTAAAATGGCTATAAATCAAGAAAGAAATGAGATATCTTCACCAAACTTGGTACATATGTGTATGGGCTCAGTCTTTGGTCAGGATAAAAAAATCGCGATGATTGAACACTTGGTGGCGCTATAACATGAAAAAAACATGAAAATGGCTATAACTACCCGACCGCTAGTCCGATTGACTTGAAAATTGGTATGCAGTGTCTTGGTCCAAGGTACCATGTATGTCTATGAGGACATTGGCCTTTCTCAAAAAAACATTGCCGCCACAGCCAATTCAATTATTTCAGTGTTTAAAATCTTGCTAAATAAAACTTAATGTATTTTGATGCTTGTGTGCTTAAAGGCCTTAAAGGCTTGAACCCCGCTAAATGCTGCTTGCAGCTTTAATTATTATTATTATTATTATTATTATTCTCCGCTAAAACGCATCGTGCAGCCCAAACCGTAAGGGCTGGAACTTTGAAACTTTGTCAGATGGTAGTACACAAATCGAGGAGAGGTTATCAAATTATGAGCCAGATTGGCCTATAGGTGGCGCTATAGCAATCAATTGCGCGAAACTGCTCATAACTCCTAAATCGTATGTCGTAGACTCAAGTGTCTTATATCATTGGAAAGGTGAGTCCATGACGAACAAAATGTATATCTCCGATTTCATTTGCGCCATGATAGATTTTCCGCCATTTTGAATTTTGTCAAAAAACTACTTTTGCGAACTAGTCCTAGGTTTTTTGCTTGATCGGAACCAAACCAGTGCAGAAATGTTCTCTGGAGTCTTAGTATCAATAATTATCGAAAAAAAGTTGAAATTTCGATTCACTGTTGCTAAGGGGCGGAAAACGAATGTTGTGGGAGGAGCCTATTTTACTAAAACAGCTATAACTCAAGAAGAAAATGAGATATCTTCACCAAACTTGGTACACATGTGTATGGGCTCAGTATTTGGTCTCGATAAAAAAATAGCGACGATTGAACACTTGGTGGCGCTATAACACGAAAAAAACTTGAAAATGGCTATAACCACCCGAGCGCTAGTCCGATTGACTTGAAAATTGGTATGCAGTGTCTTGGTCCAAGGTGCCATGTATATCTATGAGGATATTGGCGTATCTCAAAAAACATGGCCGCCACAGCCAATTAAATTTGAGCACCTATTAGACAAGGTTAATGGAGGCCGATCAGAACGAAACTCGATGGGCATGTTTGACTCATGGTCCTAGAGGTCTGTAAGAATTTTGAAAGAAATTGGCCTTTCCTATGGACCATAGGTGGCGCTATAACTGTTAAAAACCATATGTTTCCTATGGTAAATTGCCTAAATTGCCTGTAATTTGAGTTTTCCATCTATTATTTCAGTGTTTAAAATCTTGCTAAATAAAACTTGATGTCCTTTGATGCTTGTGTGCTTAAAGGCCTTAAAGGCTTGAACCCCGCTAAATGCTGCTCGCAGCTTTAATTATTATTATTAT
The DNA here is from genome assembly GCA_023566225.1 of Romanogobio albipinnatus. Lineage (NCBI taxonomy): Eukaryota > Metazoa > Chordata > Actinopteri > Cypriniformes > Gobionidae > Romanogobio > Romanogobio albipinnatus. The sequence goes on along the minus strand of CM042251.1, from coordinate 12,752,016 downwards.
TATTATTATTCAGACCTAAAACGCATCGTGCAGCCCAAACCGTAAGGGCTAGAGACTTGAAACTTGGCCAATAGGTAGTACAAAAATCGAGGAGAGGTTATCAAATTATGAGCCAGATTGGCCTATAGGTGGCGCTATAGCAATCAATTGCGCGAAACTGCTCATAACTCCTAAACCGTATGTCGTAGACTCAAGTGGCTTATATCATTGGAAAGGTGAGTCCATGACGAACATAACGTATATCTCCGATTTCATTTGCGCCATGATAGATTTTCCGCCATTTTGAATTTTGTCAAAAAACTACTTTTGCGAACTAGTCCTAGCTTTTTCGCTTGATCGGAACCAAACCAGTGCAGAAATGTTCTCTGGAGTCTGAATATCAATAATTATCGAAAAAAAGTTGAAATTTCGATTCACGGTCGCTAAGGGGCGGAAAACGACTGTTGTGGGAGGAGCCTATTTTACTAAAACAGCTATAACTCAAGAACAAAATGAGATATCTTCACCAAACTTGGTAGACATGTGTATGGGCTCAGTTTTTGGTCTCGATAAAAAAATAGCGATGATTGATCACTTGGTGGCGCTATAACACCAAAAAAACATGAAAATGTCTATAACCACCCGAGCGCTAGTCCGATTGACTTGAAAATTGGTATGCAGTGTCTTGGTCCAAGGTGCCATCTATATCTATGAGGATATTCGCGTATCTCAAAAAACATGGCCGCCACAGCCAATTAAATTTGAGCACCTATTAGACAAGGTTAACGGAGGCCAATCGGAACGAAACTCGATGGGTATGTTTGACTCATGGCCCTAGAGGTCTGTAAGAATTTTGAAACAAATCGGCCACTAGTTGGCGCTAATGAGTTTTATGGCTCTGTAATCACGTGGTGTTGCACACATCCACAAAATATACATATCATTTGATAGATCTCTTCATATTGAACAACTTTGCCTCTAGAACCATTGCTGTCAATCAAATCGTTCATTAAATATTTGCAATTATGTTAAAAACCTACTTTCGCGAACTAGTCCCTGGTTTTTTGCCCGATCGGAACCAAACAAGTCTAGAACAAATCTCTGGACTCTCTAGGTTAATAATTATCGAAAAAAAGTTGAACTTTTGCATTTAGATGGCTATAAAAGGATTATTTAGAAGAGGGATGTAGCAAAATACACTCAATAGCCTATAAATCTTAAAGGAAAACTCAAAACGTCACAAATATTGTTATGTATATGTGACATAACATGCTGAAGAAGCATGCAAAGTTTCATGGAGATCGGACCATAGGTGGCGCTAAAACTGTTAAAAAGCTTTGAAAACCATGTATTCCCTATGGTGAATTGCCTGTATTGGCTGTAAATTGTATTTTCCATCTCTCTATTCAATGAATGTTCAGATCTACTTAAAAACAAGTCAGAACATGTATCCTATGCCTCTAAACAAGCATGAAAAATTTCAGACAGTTCGGACAATATTTGCCTCTATAAAAGTTAAAAAATGTTAACATTACAGAGTTCTGGTATATTAAGCAAATAAGTGGTTGTTTGCTGCCCCCCGCTGTTCATTTTATTGTACTACACACAAAATAATATTATTCTGCAGTAAAACACATCGTGCAGCCCAAACCGTAAGGGCTAGAGACTTGAAACTTGGCCAATAGGTAGTACAAACAGAGAGGAGAGGTTATCAAATAATGAGCCAGATTGGCCTATAGGTGGCGCTATAGCAATCAATTGCGCGAAACTGCTCATAACTCCCAAACCGTATGTCGTAGACTCAAGTGTCTTATATCATTGGAAAGGTGAGTCCATGAAGAACAAAATGTACATCTCCGATTTCATTTGCGCCATGATAAATTTTCCGTCATTTTGAATTTTGTTAAAAAACTACTTTTGCAAACTAGTCCTAGGTTTCTTGCTTGATCGGAACCAAACCAGTGCAGAAATGTTCTCTGGAGTCTGAATATCAATAATAATTGAAAAAAGTTTAAATTTCTATTCACGGTCGCTAAGGGGCGGAAAACGACTGTTGTGGGAGGAGCCTATTTTACTAAAATGGCTATAAATCAAGAAAGAAATGAGATATCTTCACCAAACTTGGTACATATGTGTATGGGCTCAGTCTTTGGTCAGGATAAAAAAATCGCGATGATTGAACACTTGGTGGCGCTATAACATGAAAAAAACATGAAAATGGCTATAACTACCCGACCGCTAGTCCGATTGACTTGAAAATTGGTATGCAGTGTCTTGGTCCAAGGTACCATGTATGTCTATGAGGACATTGGCCTTTCTCAAAAAAACATTGCCGCCACAGCCAATTCAATTATTTCAGTGTTTAAAATCTTGCTAAATAAAACTTAATGTATTTTGATGCTTGTGTGCTTAAAGGCCTTAAAGGCTTGAACCCCGCTAAATGCTGCTTGCAGCTTTAATTATTATTATTATTATTATTATTATTCTCCGCTAAAACGCATCGTGCAGCCCAAACCGTAAGGGCTGGAACTTTGAAACTTTGTCAGATGGTAGTACACAAATCGAGGAGAGGTTATCAAATTATGAGCCAGATTGGCCTATAGGTGGCGCTATAGCAATCAATTGCGCGAAACTGCTCATAACTCCTAAATCGTATGTCGTAGACTCAAGTGTCTTATATCATTGGAAAGGTGAGTCCATGACGAACAAAATGTATATCTCCGATTTCATTTGCGTCATGATAGATTTTCCGCCATTTTGAATTTTGTCAAAAAACTACTTTTGCGAACTAGTCCTAGGTTTTTTGCTTGATCGGAACCAAACCAGTGCAGAAATGTTCTCTGGAGTCTTAGTATCAATAATTATCGAAAAAAAGTTGAAATTTCGATTCACTGTTGCTAAGGGGCGGAAAACGAATGTTGTGGGAGGAGCCTATTTTACTAAAACAGCTATAACTCAAGAAGAAAATGAGATATCTTCACCAAACTTGGTACACATGTGTATGGGCTCAGTATTTGGTCTCGATAAAAAAATAGCGACGATTGAACACTTGGTGGCGCTATAACACGAAAAAAACTTGAAAATGGCTATAACCACCCGAGCGCTAGTCCGATTGACTTGAAAATTGGTATGCAGTGTCTTGGTCCAAGGTGCCATGTATATCTATGAGGATATTGGCGTATCTCAAAAAACATGGCCGCCACAGCCAATTAAATTTGAGCACCTATTAGACAAGGTTAATGGAGGCCGATCAGAACGAAACTCGATGGGCATGTTTGACTCATGGTCCTAGAGGTCTGTAAGAATTTTGAAAGAAATTGGCCTTTCCTATGGACCATAGGTGGCGCTATAACTGTTAAAAACCATATGTTTCCTATGGTAAATTGCCTAAATTGCCTGTAATTTGAGTTTTCCATCTATTATTTCAGTGTTTAAAATCTTGCTAAATAAAACTTGATGTCCTTTGATGCTTGTGTGCTTAAAGGCCTTAAAGGCTTGAACCCCGCTAAATGCTGCTCGCAGCTTTAATTATTATTATTATTATTATTATTCAGACCTAAAACGCATCGTGCAGCCCAAACCGTAAGGGCTAGAGACTTGAAACTTGGCCAATAGGTAGTACAAAAATCGAGGAGAGGTTATCAAATTATGAGCCAGATTGGCCTATAGGTGGCGCTATAGCAATCAATTGCGCGAAACTGCTCATAACTCCTAAACCGTATGTCGTAGACTCAAGTGGCTTATATCATTGGAAAGGTGAGTCCATGACGAACATAACGTATATCTCCGATTTCATTTGCGCCATGATAGATTTTCCGCCATTTTGAATTTTGTCAAAAAACTACTTTTGCGAACTAGTCCTAGCTTTTTCGCTTGATCGGAACCAAACCAGTGCAGAAATGTTCTCTGGAGTCTGAATATCAATAATTATCGAAAAAAAGTTGAAATTTCGATTCACGGTCGCTAAGGGGCGGAAAACGACTGTTGTGGGAGGAGCCTATTTTACTAAAACAGCTATAACTCAAGAACAAAATGAGATATCTTCACCAAACTTGGTAGACATGTGTATGGGCTCAGTTTTTGGTCTCGATAAAAAAATAGCGATGATTGATCACTTGGTGGCGCTATAACACCAAAAAAACATGAAAATGTCTATAACCACCCGAGCGCTAGTCCGATTGACTTGAAAATTGGTATGCAGTGTCTTGGTCCAAGGTGCCATCTATATCTATGAGGATATTCGCGTATCTCAAAAAACATGGCCGCCACAGCCAATTAAATTTGAGCACCTATTAGACAAGGTTAACGGAGGCCAATCGGAACGAAACTCGATGGGTATGTTTGACTCATGGCCCTAGAGGTCTGTAAGAATTTTGAAACAAATCGGCCACTAGTTGGCGCTAATGAGTTTTATGGCTCTGTAATCACGTGGTGTTGCACACATCCACAAAATATACATATCATTTGATAGATCTCTTCATATTGAACAACTTTGCCTCTAGAACCATTGCTGTCAATCAAATCGTTCATTAAATATTTGCAATTATGTTAAAAACCTACTTTCGCGAACTAGTCCCTGGTTTTTTGCCCGATCGGAACCAAACAAGTCTAGAACAAATCTCTGGACTCTCTAGGTTAATAATTATCGAAAAAAAGTTGAACTTTTGCATTTAGATGGCTATAAAAGGATTATTTAGAAGAGGGATGTAGCAAAATACACTCAATAGCCTATAAATCTTAAAGGAAAACTCAAAACGTCACAAATATTGTTATGTATATGTGACATAACATGCTGAAGAAGCATGCAAAGTTTCATGGAGATCGGACCATAGGTGGCGCTAAAACTGTTAAAAAGCTTTGAAAACCATGTATTCCCTATGGTGAATTGCCTGTATTGGCTGTAAATGGTATTTTCCATCTCTCTATTCAATGAATGTTCAGATCTACTTAAAAACAAGTCAGAACATGTATCCTATGCCTCTAAACAAGCATGAAAAATTTCAGACAGATCGGACAATATTTGCCTCTATAAAAGTTAAAAAATGTTAAAATTACAGAGTTCTGGTATATTAAGCAAATAAGTGGTTGTTTGCTGCCCCCCGCTGTTCATTTTATTGTACTACACACAAAATAATATTATTCTGCAGTAAAACACATCGTGCAGCCCAAACCGTAAGGGCTAGAGACTTGAAACTTGGCCAATAGGTAGTACAAACATAGAGGAGAGGTTATCAAATTATGAGCCAGATTGGCCTATAGGTGGCGCTATAGCAATCAATTGCGCGAAACTGCTCATAACTCCTAAACCGTATGTCGTAGACTCAAGTGTCTTATATCATTGGAAAGGTGAGTCCATGACGAACAAAACGTATATCTCCGATTTCATTTGCGCCATGATAGATTTTCCGCCATTTTGAATTTTGTTAAAAAACTACTTTTGCAAACTAGTCCTAGGTTTCTTGCTTGATCGGAACCAAACCAGTGCAGAAATGTTCTCTGGAGTCTGAATATCAATAATAATCGAAAAAAAGTTTAAATTTCTATTCACGGTCGCTAAGGGGCGGAAAACGACTGTTGTGGGAGGAGCCTATTTTACTAAAATGGCTATAACTCAAGAAAGAAATGAGATGTCTTCACCAAACTTGGTACACATGTGTATGGTCTGAGTCTTTGGTCACGAAAAAAAAATCGCGACGATTGAACACTTGGTGGCGCTATAACACAAAAAAAACATGAAAACGGCTATAACTACCCGACCGCTAGTCCGATTGACTTGAAAATTGGTATGCAGTGTCTTGGCCCAAGGTCCCATGTATGTCTATGAGGACATTGGCCTATCTCAAAAAACATTGCCGCCACAGCCAATTAAATTATTTCAGTGTTTAAAATCTTGCTAAATAAAACTTAATGTATTTTGATGCTTGTGTGCTTAAAGGCCTTAAAGGCTTGAACCCCGCTAAATGCTGCTTGCAGCTTTAATTATTATTATTATTATTATTATTCAGCCGTAAAACGCATCGTGCAGACCAAACTGTAAGGGCTAGAGACTTGAAACTTGGCCAATAGGTAGTACAAAAATCGAGGAGAGGTTATCAAATTATGAGCCACATTGGCCTATAGGTGGCGCTATAGCAATCAATTGCGCGAAACTGCTCATAACTCCTAGACCGTATGTCGTAGACTCAAGTGTCTTATATCATTGGAAAGGTGAGTCCATGACGAACAAAACGTATATCTCCGATTTCATTTGCGCCATGATAGATTTTCCGCCATTTTGAATTTTGTCAAAAAACTACTTTTGCAAACTAGTCCTAGCTTTTTCGCTTGATCGGAACCAAACCAGTGCAGAAATGTTCTCTGGAGTCTGAATATCAATAATTATCGAAAAAAAGTTGAAATTTCGATTCACGGTCGCTAAGGGGCGGAAAACGACTGTTGTGGGAGGAGCCTATTTTACTAAAACAGCTATAACTCAAGAACAAAATGAGATATCTTCACCAAACTTGGTAGACATGTGTATGGGCTCAGTTTTTGGTCTCGATAAAAAAATAGCGATGATTGATCACTTGGTGGCGCTATAACACCAAAAAAACATGAAAATGTCTATAACCACCCGAGCGCTAGTCCGATTGACTTGAAAATTGGTATGCAGTGTCTTGGTCCAAGGTGCCATCTATATCTATGAGGATATTCGCGTATCTCAAAAAACATGGCCGCCACAGCCAATTAAATTTGAGCACCTATTAGACAAGGTTAACGGAGGCCAATCGGAACGAAACTCGATGGGTATGTTTGACTCATGGCCCTAGAGGTCTGTAAGAATTTTGAAACAAATCGGCCACTAGTTGGCGCTAATGAGTTTTATGGCTCTGTAATCACGTGGTGTTGCACACATCCACAAAATATACATATCATTTGATAGATCTCTTCATATTGAACAACTTTGCCTCTAGAACCATTGCTGTCAATCAAATCGTTCATTAAATATTTGCAATTATGTTAAAAACCTACTTTCGCGAACTAGTCCCTGGTTTTTTGCCCGATCGGAACCAAACAAGTCTAGAACAAATCTCTGGACTCTCTAGGTTAATAATTATCGAAAAAAAGTTGAACTTTTGCATTTAGATGGCTATAAAAGGATTATTTAGAAGAGGGATGTAGCAAAATACACTCAATAGCCTATAAATCTTAAAGGAAAACTCAAAACGTCACAAATATTGTTATGTATATGTGACATAACATGCTGAAGAAGCATGCAAAGTTTCATGGAGATCGGACCATAGGTGGCGCTAAAACTGTTAAAAAGCTTTGAAAACCATGTATTCCCTATGGTGAATTGCCTGTATTGGCTGTAAATGGTATTTTCCATCTCTCTATTCAATGAATGTTCAGATCTACTTAAAAACAAGTCAGAACATGTATCCTATGCCTCTAAACAAGCATGAAAAATTTCAGACAGATCGGACAATATTTGCCTCTATAAAAGTTAAAAAATGTTAAAATTACAGAGTTCTGGTATATTAAGCAAATAAGTGGTTGTTTGCTGCCCCCCGCTGTTCATTTTATTGTACTACACACAAAATAATATTATTCTGCAGTAAAACACATCGTGCAGCCCAAACCGTAAGGGCTAGAGACTTGAAACTTGGCCAATAGGTAGTACAAACATAGAGGAGAGGTTATCAAATTATGAGCCAGATTGGCCTATAGGTGGCGCTATAGCAATCAATTGCGCGAAACTGCTCATAACTCCTAAACCGTATGTCGTAGACTCAAGTGTCTTATATCATTGGAAAGGTGAGTCCATGACGAACAAAACGTATATCTCCGATTTCATTTGCGCCATGATAGATTTTCCGCCATTTTGAATTTTGTTAAAAAACTACTTTTGCAAACTAGTCCTAGGTTTCTTGCTTGATCGGAACCAAACCAGTGCAGAAATGTTCTCTGGAGTCTGAATATCAATAATAATCGAAAAAAAGTTTAAATTTCTATTCACGGTCGCTAAGGGGCGGAAAACGACTGTTGTGGGAGGAGCCTATTTTACTAAAATGGCTATAACTCAAGAAAGAAATGAGATGTCTTCACCAAACTTGGTACACATGTGTATGGTCTGAGTCTTTGGTCACGAAAAAAAAATCGCGACGATTGAACACTTGGTGGCGCTATAACACAAAAAAAACATGAAAACGGCTATAACTACCCGACCGCTAGTCCGATTGACTTGAAAATTGGTATGCAGTGTCTTGGCCCAAGGTCCCATGTATGTCTATGAGGACATTGGCCTATCTCAAAAAACATTGCCGCCACAGCCAATTAAATTATTTCAGTGTTTAAAATCTTGCTAAATAAAACTTAATGTATTTTGATGCTTGTGTGCTTAAAGGCCTTAAAGGCTTGAACCCCGCTAAATGCTGCTTGCAGCTTTAATTATTATTATTATTATTATTATTCAGCCGTAAAACGCATCGTGCAGACCAAACTGTAAGGGCTAGAGACTTGAAACTTGGCCAATAGGTAGTACAAAAATCGAGGAGAGGTTATCAAATTATGAGCCACATTGGCCTATAGGTGGCGCTATAGCAATCAATTGCGCGAAACTGCTCATAACTCCTAGACCGTATGTCGTAGACTCAAGTGTCTTATATCATTGGAAAGGTGAGTCCATGACGAACAAAACGTATATCTCCGATTTCATTTGCGCCATGATAGATTTTCCGCCATTTTGAATTTTGTTAAAAAACTACTTTTGCGAACTAGTCCTAGGTTTTTCGCTTGATCGGAACCAAACCAGTGCAGAAATGTTCTCTGGAGTCTGAATATCAATAATTATCGAAAAAAAGTTGAAATTTCGATTCACTGTCGCTAAGGGGCGGAAAACGAATGTTGTGGGAGGAGCCTATTTTACTAAAACAGCTATAACTCAAGAACAAAATGAGATATCTTCACCAAACTTGGTACGCATGTGTATGAGCTCAGTTTTTGGTCACGATAAAAAAACCGCGACGATTGAACACTTGGTGGCGCTATAACACGAAAAAAACTTGAAAATGGCTATAACCACCCGAGCGCTAGTCCGATTGACTTGAAAATTGGTATGCAGTGTCTTGGTCCAAGGTACCATGTATGTCTATGAGGACATTGGCGTATCTAAAAAAACATGGCCGCCAAGGCCAATTCAATTTGAGCACCTATTAGACAAGGTTAATGGAGGCCGATCAGAACGAAACTCGATGGGTATGTTTGACTTATGGCCCTAGAGGTCTGTAAGAATTTTGAAAGAAATCGGCCACTAGTTGGCGCTAACGAGTTTTATGGCTCTGTGATCACGTGGTGTTGCACACATCCCAAAAATGTGCATATCATTTGATAGATCTCCTCATACTGAACAACTTTGCCTCTTGAACTATTGCTGTCAATCAAATCGTTCATTAAATATTTGTGATTATGTTTAGAACCTACTTTTGCGAACTAGTCCCTGGATTTTTCATTGATCGGAACCAAACCAGTCTAGGAAAATTCTCTGGACTCTCTAGATCAATAATTATTGAAAAAAAGTTGAACTTTTGCATTTGGATGGCTAAAACAGGGTCATTTAGAAGAGGGGCGTAGCAAAATACACTCAAAAGCCTATAAATCCTAAAGGAAAACTCAAAACTTCACGAAAATTGTTATGTATATGTAACATAACATGCTGAAGAAGCATGCAAAGTTTCATGGAGATCGGACCATAGGTGGCGCTATAACTGTTAAAAAGCTTTGAAAACCATGTATTCCCTATGGTGAATTGCCTGTATTGGCTGTAAATGGTATTTTCCATCTCTGTAATCAGGTGGGGTAAAAAACATCCACATAATATGCAGAAATTATGATAGATCTCCTCATACTGAACAACTTTGCCTCAAGAACCAATACTGTCAATCAAATTGTTATTTATTTATTCACAATTATGTTCAAAACGTATTACCTAAAATTACCACCAGATGGCAGCAGAAGACCACTCATTGGTTCATTCTGCTTACTAAGCATATTTAAACTTTATAAAATCATTATAATAATGTTGCAAATGACATTTTGTCAATGTTTAGCAATTAATTTGTTCATTTGATTAATGTTTTACAATAATTATTATATTACAATTAAAATAATGCCTGAAAATATGTTTTAAAGGGGAAAACCTGGAATAAGCTATTTGTTACCCATCATTAATTTCAAATATCTATATCTCCAACAAAATGTGCATTTGAGTTAAGCACGTTTGAAGACATTAACTTGGAAAATGTGCCCATTAAATGAAAAACAGACAAAATGAAAATGAGCCAATGAGTGGTTCTCTGCTGCCACCTGCTGGGCTTAAATAGTCATTTTGTCATACTATTTACTTATCATGTACTATTATTCCTATTTAGACATTATAAAGTCACTATTACAATATTTACAATCACATTTAGTCAAAATAATTTATTTCAAATATATCTGCAACAAAAATAAAGTTTAAATGAGTTAACATGGAAAATGTGTTTATTACATGTTCCCTACAATTGCCACAAAACCACCAGCAGAGGACCACTCATTGGCCCATTCTGCTCACTAATAAAGTTGAATATATGAATTGTATAAAATCACATTTTGTTAAGGTTTACCACTTCATTTGTACTGACATATCACATCAATGCTAGCAATGTTGTTAAATCATGCTAATACTAATAATAGTAAATCATGGTAATCTATGGTAAATCATGGTAAAATATGGTAAATGATGCTATAATCATAATTAACTATGGTTAATCATACTAGAAAGTGATATATCATGGTAATTCATGCTACACATATCTGCTTACATTTTATCATTTATTCAAAATAATTATTTAAAATAGAGATCAAACCACAAGTGGGACTATAACTGTTAAACATTTAATAAGCATATTTGAAAAGGTAAAATACCGGTATTAGCTGTAAATGGCATTTTCTCTCTATGATTTTAAAGGTTACATTTGATGGCTAAATAAAACATAATAACTTTTTATGCAAATGTGCTTAAATGCCTTAAGTGGCTTGAACCCCGATAATTGCTGCTTGCAGCTATATTTAGGGGTTCAAGCACGAAGTGCTGAAACCCTATTGTATTTGTGCTGATTTTTATTAGGGGTTCAAGCACGAAGTGCTGAACACCTATTGTATTTGTGCTGATTTTTATTATTATTATTATTATTATTATTATTAGGGGTTCAAGCACGAAGTGCTGAACACCTATTGTATTTGTGCTGATTTTTAGGGGTTCAAGCATGAAATGCTGAAACCCTATTGTAATTGTAAGGTTTCGTAAAACGCATCGTGCAGGCCAAACCGTAAGGCCTAGAGACATGAAACCTGGCCAGATGGTAGGCCTCAGTTTGGGGACAACCTATCAGAGTATGACCCCGAATGGCCCATAGGTGGCGCTACAGCAACCAAAAGTTCAAAATTGCTCATAACTCTTAGACTGTTTGTCCCAGGATCAAGTGTCTTATATCGTTGGAATCCTTGGCTCAAGGCGGACAAAATGGCTATCTCCAATTCTGATTTAGGCAGGGAACATTTTCTGCTATGTCAAATTTTGTCCAAAACCTACTTTTGCGAACTAGTCTCTGGTTTTTTGCCCGATCGGAACCAAACCAGTCTAGGACAATTCTCTGGACTCTCTAGATCAATAATTATTGAAAAAAAGTTTAACTTTTGCATTTGGGTGCTTGTAACAGGGTCATTTAGAAAAGGGGTGTGGCAAAATACACTAAAAAGCCTATAAATCCCAAATGAAAACTCAGAACTCCACCAAAATTGATGAGCATATGTGTCAGAACATGGTGAGGAAGCATGCAGAGTTTCATGGAGATCGGACCATAGGTGGCGCTATAACTGGCAAAAAGCCTTCATTCTTATTAGGGGTTCAAGCATGAAATGCTGAAACCCTATTGTAATTGTAAGGTTTCGTAAAACGCATCGTGCAGGCCAAACCGTAAGGCCTAGAGACATGAAACCTGGCCAGATGGTAGGCCTCAGTTTGGGGACAACCTATCAGAGTATGACCCCGAATAGCCCATAGGTGGCGCTACAGCAACCAAAAGTTCAAAATTGCTCATAACTCTTAGACTGTTTGTCCCAGGATCAAGTGTCTTATATCGTTGGAATCCTTGGCTCAAGGCGGACAAAATGGCTATCTCCAATTCTGATTTAGGCAGGGAACATTTTCTGCTATGTCAAATTTTGTCCAAAACCTACTTTTGCGAACTAGTCTCTGGTTTTTTGCCCGATCGGAACCAAACCAGTCTAGGACAATTCTCTGGACTCTCTAGATCAATAATTATTGAAAAAAAGTTGAACTTTTGCATTTGGGTGCTTGTAACAGGGTCATTTAGAAAAGGGGTGTGGCAAAATACACTAAAAAGCCTATAAATCCCAAATGAAAACTCAGAACTCCACCAAAATTGATGAGCATATGTGTCAGAACATGGTGAGGAAGCATGCAGAGTTTCATGGAGATCGGACCATAGGTGGCGCTATAACTGGCAAAAAGCCTTCATTCGTATTAGGGGTTCAAGCATGAAATGCTGAAACCCTATTGTAATTGTAAGGTTTCGTAAAACGCATCGTGCAGCCCAAACCGTAAGGGCTAGAGACTTGAAACTTGGCCAATAGGTAGTACAAAAATCGAGGAGAGGTTATCAAATTATGAGCCAGATTGGCCTATAGGTGGCGCTATAGCAATCAATTGCGCGAAACTACTCATAACTCCTAAACCGTATGTCGTAGACTCAAGTGTCTTATGTCATTGGAAAGGTGAGTCCATGACGAACAAAACGTATATCTCCGATTTCATTTGCGCCATGATAGATTTTCCGCCATTTTGAATTTTGTCAAAAAACTACTTTTGCGAACTAGTCATAGGTTTTTCGCTTGATCGGAACCAAACCAGTGCAGAAATGTTCTCTGGAGTCTGAATATCAATAATTATCGAAAAAAAGTTGAAATTTCGATTCACTGTCGCTAAGGGGCGGAAAACGAATGTTGTGGGAGGAGCCTATTTTACTAAAACAGCTATAACTCAAGAAGAAAATGAGATATCTTCACCAAACTTGGTACACATGTGTATGGGCTCAGTCTTAGGTCTCGATAAAAAAATAGCGATGATTGAACACTTGGTGGCGCTATAACACGAAAAAAACATGAAAATGGCTATAACCACCCGAGCGCTAGTCCGATTGACTTGAAAATTGGTATGCAGTGTCTTGGTCCAAGGTACCATGTATATCTATGAGGACATTGGCGTATCTCAAAAAACATGGCCGCCACAGCCAATTAAATTTGAGCACCTATTAGACAAGGTTAATGGAGGCCGATCAGAACGAAACTCGATGGGCATGTTTGACTCATGGCCCTAGAGGTCTGTAAGAATTTTGAAACAAATCGGCCACTAGTTGGCGCTAATGAGTTTTATGGCTCTGTAATCACGTGGTGTTGCACACATCCACAAAATATGCATATAATTTGATAGATCTCTTCATATTGAACAACTTTGCCTCTAGAACCATTGCTGTCAATCAAATCGTTCATTAAATATTTGCAATTATGTTAAAAACCTACTTTCGCAAACTAGTCCCTGGTTTTTTGCCCGATCGGAACCAAACAAGTCTAGAACAATTCTCTGGACTCTCTAGGTTAATAATTATCGAAAAAAAGTTGAACTTTTGCATTTGGATGGCTATAACGGGGTCATTTAAAAGAGGGACGTAGCAAAATACACTCAATAGCCTTTAAATCTTAAAGGAAAACTCAAAACGTCACGAATATTGTTTTGTATATGTGACATAACATGCTGAAGAAGCATGCAAAGTTTCATGGAGATCGGACCATAGGTGGCGCTAAAACTGTTAAAAAGCTTTGAAAACCATGTATTCCCTATGGTGAATTGCCTGTATTGGCTGTAAATGGTATTTTCCATCTCTCTATTCAATGAATGTTCAGATCTACTTAAAAACAAGTCAGAACATGTATCCTATGCCTCTAAACAAGCATGAAAAATTTCAGACAGATCGGACAATATTTGCCTCTATAAAAGTTAAAAAAGGTTAAAATTACAGAGTTCATTTGATAATAATGGTATATTAAGCCAATAAGTGGTCGTTTGCTGCCCCCCGCTGTTCATTTTATTGTACTACACACAAAATAATATTATTCTGCAGTAAAACACATCGTGCAGCCCAAACCGTAAGGGCTAGAGACTTGAAACTTGGCCAATAGGTAGTACAAACATAGAGGAGAGGTTATCAAATTATGAGCCAGATTGGCCTATAGGTGGCGCTATAGCAATCAATTGCGCGAAACTGCTCATAACTCCTAAACCGTATGTCGTACACTCAAGTGTCTTATATCATTCGAAAGGTGAGTCCACGACGAACAAAATTTATATCTCCGATTTCATTTGCGCCATGACACATTTTCCGCCATTTTGAATTTTGTTAAAAAACTACTTTTTCAAACTAGTCCTAGGTTTCTTGCTTGATCGGAACCAAACCAGTGCAGAAATGTTCTCTGGAGTCTGAATATCAATAATAATTGAAAAAAAGTTTAAATTTCTATTCACGGTCGCTAAGGGGCGGAAAACGACTGTTGTGGGAGGAGCCTATTTTACTAAAATGGCTATAACTCAAGAAAGAAATGAGATGTCTTCACCAAACTTGGTACAAATGTGTATGGTCTGAGTCTTTGGTCACGATAAAAAAATCGCGACGATTGAACACTTGGTGGCGCTATAACACAAAAAAAACATGAAAATGGCTATAACTACCCGACCGCTAGTCCGATTGACTTGAAAATTGGTATGCAGTGTCTTGGTCCAAGGTCCCATGTATGTCTATGAGGACATTGGCCTATCTCAAAAAACATTGCCGCCACAGCCAATTAAATTATTTCAGTGTTTAAAATCTTGCTAAATAAAACTTAATGTATTTTGATGCTTGTGTGCTTAAAGGCCTTAAAGGCTTGAACCCCGCTAAATGCTGCTTGCAGCTTTAATTATTATTATTATTATTATTATTATTATTATTATTATTATTATTATTCAGACCTAAAACGCATCGTGCAGACCAAACCGTAAGGGCTAGAGACTTTAAACTTGGCCAATAGGTAGTACAAAAATCGAGGAGAGGTTATCAAATTATGAGCCAGATTGGCCTATAGGTGGCGCTATAGCAATCAATTGCGCGAAACTGCTCATAACTCCTAAACCGTATGTTGTAGACTCAAGTGTCTTATATCATTGGAAAGGTGTGTCCATGACGAACAAAACGTATATCTCCGATTTCATTTGCGCCATGATAGATTTTCCGCCATTTTGAATTTTGTCAAAAAACTACTTTTGCAAACTAGTCCTAGGTTTTTTGCTTGATCGGAACCAAACCAGTGCAGAAATGTTCTCTGGAGTCTGAATATCAATAATTATTGAAAAAAAGTTGAATTTTCGATTCACGGTCGCTAAGGGGCGGAAAACGAATGTTGTGGGAGGAGCCTATTTTACTAAAACAGCTATAACTCAAGAACAAAATGAGATATCTTCACCAAACTTGGTACACATGTGTATGGGCTCAGTATTTGGTCTCGATAAAAAAATAGCGACGATTGAACACTTGGTGGCGCTATAACACGACAAAAACATGAAAATGGCTATAACCACCCGAGCGCTAGTCCGATTGACTTGAAAATTAGTATGCAGTGTCTTGGTCCAAGGCCCCATGTATGTCTATGAGGACATTGGCGTATCTCAAAAAACATGGCCGCCACAGCCAATTAAATTTGAGCACCTATTAGACAAGGTTAACGGAGGCCGATCAGAACGAAACTCAATGGGCATGTTTGACTCATGGTGCTAGAGGTCTGTAAGAATTTTGAAACAAATCGGCCACTAGTTGGCGCTAATGAGTTTTATGGCTCTGTAATCACGTGGTGTTGCACACATCCACAAAATATGCATATCATTTGATAGATCTCTTCATATTGAACAACTTTGCCTCTAGAATCATTGCTGTCAATCAAATCGTTCATTAAATATTTGCAATTATGTTAAAAACCTACTTTTGCGAACTAGTCCCTGGTTTTTTGCCCGATCGGAACCAAACCAGTCTAGGACAATTCTCTGGACTCTCTAGGTTAATAATTATCGAAAAAAAGTTGAACTTTTGCATTTAGATGGCTATAACAGGGTCATTTAGAAGAGGGACGTAGCAAAATACACTCAATAGCCTATAAATCTTAAAGGAAAACTCAAAACATCACGAATATTGTTATGTATATGTGACATAACATGCTGAAGAAGCATGCAAAGTTTCATGGAGATCGGACCATAGGTGGCGCTAAAACTGTTAAAAAGCTTTGAAAACCATGTATTCCCTATGGTGAATTGCCTGTATTGGCTGTAAATTGTATTTTCCATCTCTCTATTCAATGAATGTTCAGATCTACTTAAAAACAAGTCAGAACATGTATCATATGCCTCTAAACAAGCATGAAAAATTTCAGACAGATCGGACAATATTTGCATCTATAAAAGTTAAAAAAGGTTAAAATTACAGAGTTCATTTGATAATAATGGTATATTATAAGTGGCCAATAAGTGGTCGTTTGCTGCCCCCCGCTGTTCATTTTATTGTACTACACACAAAATAATATTATTCTGCAGTAAAACACATCGTGCAGCCCAAACCGTAAGGGCTAGAGACTTGAAACTTGGCCAATAGGTAGTACAAACATAGAGGAGAGGTTATCAAATTGTGAGCCAGATTGGCCTATAGGTGGCGCTATAGCAATCAATTGCGCGAAACTGCTCATAACTCCTAAACCGTATGTCGTAGACTCAAGTGTCTTATATCATTGGAAAGGTGAGTCCATGACGAACAAAACGTATGTCTCCGATTTCATTTGCGCCATGATAGATTTTCCGCCATTTTGAATTTTATTAAAAAACTACTTTTGCAAACTAGTCCTAGGTTTTTTGCTTGATCGGAACCAGACCAGTGCAGAAATGTTCTCTGGAGTCTGAATATCAATAATAATTGAAAAAAAGTTTAAATTTCTATTCACGGTCGCTAAGGGGCGGAAAACGACGGTTGTGGGAGGAGCCTATTTTACTAAAATGGCTATAACTCAAGAAAGAAATTAGATATCTTCACCAAACTTGGTACACATGTGAACGGGCTCAGTATTTGGTCTCGATAAAAAAATTGCGACGATTGAACACTTGGTGGCGCTATAACACGAAAAAAACATGAAAATGGCTATAACCTGCCGAGCGCTAGTCCGATTGACTTGAAAATGGGTATGCAGTGTCTTGGTCCAAGGTACCATGTATGTCTTTGAGGACATTGGCGTATCTCAAAAAACATGGCCGCCACAGCCAATTAAATTATTTCAGTGTTTAAAATCTTGCTAAATAAAACTTAATGTATTTTGATGCTTGTGTGCTTAAAGGCCTTAAAGGCTTGAACCCCGCTAAATGCTGCTTGCAGCTTTAATTATTATTATTATTATTATTATTCAGACCTAAAACGCATCGTGCAGCCCAAACCGTAAGGGCTAGAGACTTGAAACTTGGCCAATAGGTAGTACAAAAATCGAGGAGAGGTTATCAAATTATGAGCCAGATTGGCCAATAGGTGGCGCTATAGCAATCAATTGCGCGAAACTGCTCATAACTCCTAAACCGTATGTCGTAGACTCAAGTGTCTTATATCATTGGAAAGGTGAGTCCATGACGAACATAACGTATATCTCCGATTTCATTTGCGCCATGATAGATTTTCCGCCATTTTGAATTTTGTCAAAAAACTACTTTTGCGAACTAGTCCTAGGTTTTTCGCTTGATCGGAACCAAACCAGTGCAGAAATGTTCTCTGGAGTCTGAATATCAATAATTATCGAAAAAAAGTTGAAATTTCGATTCACGGTCGCTAAGGGGCGGAAAACGACTGTTGTGGGAGGAGCCTATTTTATTAAAACAGCTATAACTCAAGAACAAAATGAGATATCTTCACCAAACTTGGTAGACATGTGTATGGGCTCAGTTTTTGGTCTCGATAAAAAAATAGCGATGATTGAACACTTGGTGGCGCTATAACACGAAAAAAACATGAAAATGGCTATAACCACCCGAGCGCTAGTCCGATTGACTTGAAAATTGGTATGCAGTGTCTTGGTCCAAGGTGCCATGTATATCTCTGAGGACATTGGCGTATCTCAAAAAACATGGCCGCCACAGCCAATTAAATTTGAGCACCTATTAGACAAGGTTAATGGAGGCCAATCAGAACGAAACTCGATGGGCATGTTTGACTCATGGCCCTAGAGGTCTGTAAGAATTTTGAAACAAATCGGCCACTAGTTGGCGCTAATGAGTTTTATGGCTCTGTAATCACGTGGTGTTTCACACATCCACAAAATATACATATCATTTGATAGATCTCTTCATATTGAACAACTTTGCCTCTAAAACCATTGCTGTCAATCAAATCGTTCATTAAATATTTGCAATTATGTTAAAAACCTACTTTCGCGAACTAGTCCCTGGTTTTTTGCCCGATCGGAACCAAACAAGTCTAGAACAAATCTCTGGACTCTCTAGGTTAATAATTATCGAAAAAAAGTTGAACTTTTGCATTTAGATGGCTATAAAAGGATTATTTAGAAGAGGGATTTAGCAAAATACACTCAATAGCCTATAAATCTTAAAGGAAAACTCAAAACGTCACGAATATTGTTATGTATATGTGACATAACATGCTGAAGAAGCATGCAAAGTTTCATGGAGATCGGACCATAGGTGGCGCTAAAACTGTTAAAAAGCTTTGAAAACCATGTATTCCCTATGGTGAATTGCCTGTATTGGCTGTAAATTGTATTTTCCATCTCTCTATTCAATGAATGTTCAGATCTACTTAAAAACAAGTCAGAACATGTATCCTATGCCTCTAAACAAGCATGAAAAATTTCAGACAGATCGGACAATATTTGCCTCTATAAAAGTTAAAAAAGGTTAAAATTACAGAGTTCATTTGATAATAATGGTATATTAAGCCAATAAGTGGTCGTTTGCTGCCCCCCGCTGTTCATTTTATTGTACTACACACAAAATAATATTATTCTGCAGTAAAACACATCGTGCAGCCCAAACCGTAAGGGCTGGAGACTTGAAACTTGGCCAATAGGTAGTACAAACATAGAGGAGAGGTTATCAAATTATGAGCCAGATTGGCCTATAGGTGGCGCTATAGCAATCAATTGCGCGAAACTGCTCATAACTCCTAAACCGTATGTCGTAGACTCAAGTGTCTTATATCATTGGAAAGGTGAGTCCATGACGAACAAAACGTATATCTCCGATTTCATTTGCGCCATGATAGATTTTCCGCCATTTTGAATTTTGTTAAAAAACTACTTTTGCAAACTAGTCCTAGGTTTCTTGCTTGATCGGAACCAAACCAGTGCAGAAATGTTCTCTGGAGTCTGAATATCAATAATAATCGAAAAAAAGTAAAAATTTCTATTCACGGTCGCTAAGGGGCGGAAAACGACTGTTGTGGGAGGAGCCTATTTTACTAAAATGGCTATAACTCAAGAAAGAAATGAGATGTCTTCACCAAACTTGGTACACATGTGTATGGTCTGAGTCTTTGGTCACGATAAAAAAATCGCGACGATTGAACACTTCGTGGCGCTATAACACAAAAAAAACATAAAAATGGCTATAACTACCCGACCGCTAGTCCGATTGACTTGAAAATTGGTATGCAGTGTCTTGGCCCAAGGTCCCATGTATGTCTATGAGGACATTGGCCTATCTCAAAAAACATTGCCGCCACAACCAATTAAATTATTTCAGTGTTTAAAATCTTGCTAAATAAAACTTAATGTATTTTGATGCTTGTGTGCTTAAAGGCCTTAAAGGCTTGAACCCCGCTAAATGCTGCTTGCAGCTTTAATTAGGGGTTCAAGCACGAAGTGCTGAAACCCTATTGTATTTGTGCTGATTTTTATTATTATTATTAGGGGTTCAAGCATGAAATGCTGAAACCCTATTGTAATTGTAAGGTTTCGTAAAACGCATCGTGCAGGCCAAACCGTAAGGCCTAGAGACATGAAACCTGGCCAGATGGTAGGCCTCAGTTTGGGGACAACCTATCAGAGTATGACCCCGAATGGCCCATAGGTGGCGCTACAGCAACCAAAAGTTCAAAATTGCTCATAACTCTTAGACTGTTTGTCCCAGGATCAAGTGTCTTATATCGTTGGAATCCTTGGCTCAAGGCGGACAAAATGGCTATCTCCAATTCTGATTTAGGCAGGGAACATTTTCTGCTATGTCAAATTTTGTCCAAAACCTACTTTTGCGAACTAGTCTCTGGTTTTTTGCCCGATCGGAACCAAACCAGTCTAGGACAATTCTCTGGACTCTCTAGATCAATAATTATTGAAAAAAAGTTTAACTTTTGCATTTGGGTGCTTGTAACAGGGTCATTTAGAAAAGGGGTGTGGCAAAATACACTAAAAAGCCTATAAATCCCAAATGAAAACTCAGAACTCCACCAAAATTGATGAGCATATGTGTCAGAACATGGTGAGGAAGCATGCAGAGTTTCATGGAGATCGGACCATAGGTGGCGCTATAACTGGCAAAAAGCCTTCATTCTTATTAGGGGTTCAAGCATGAAATGCTGAAACCCTATTGTAATTGTAAGGTTTCGTAAAACGCATCGTGCAGGCCAAACCGTAAGGCCTAGAGACATGAAACCTGGCCAGATGGTAGGCCTCAGTTTGGGGACAACCTATCAGAGTATGACCCCGAATAGCCCATAGGTGGTGCTACAGCAACCAAAAGTTCAAAATTGCTCATAACTCTTAGACTGTTTGTCCCAGGATCAAGTGTCTTATATCGTTGGAATCCTTGGCTCAAGGCGGACAAAATGGCTATCTCCAATTCTGATTTAGGCAGGGAACATTTTCTGCTATGTCAAATTTTGTCCAAAACCTACTTTTGCGAACTAGTCTCTGGTTTTTTGCCCGATCGGAACCAAACCAGTCTAGGACAATTCTCTGGACTCTCTAGATCAATAATTATTGAAAAAAAGTTGAACTTTTGCATTTGGGTGCTTGTAACAGGGTCATTTAGAAAAGGGGTGTGGCAAAATACACTAAAAAGCCTATAAATCCCAAATGAAAACTCAGAACTCCACCAAAATTGATGAGCATATGTGTCAGAACATGGTGAGGAAGCATGCAGAGTTTCATGGAGATCGGACCATAGGTGGCGCTATAACTGGCAAAAAGCCTTCATTCTTATTAGGGGTTCAAGCATGAAATGCTGAAACCCTATTGTAATTGTAAGGTTTCGTAAAACGCACCGTGCAGGCCAAACCGTAAGGCCTAGAGACATGAAACCTGGCCAGATGGTAGGCCTCAGTTTGGGGACAACCTATCAGAGTATGACCCCGAATGGCCCATAGGTGGCGCTACAGCAACCAAAAGTTCAAAATTGCTCATAACTCTTAGACTGTTTGTCCCAGGATCAAGTGTCTTATATCGTTGGAATCCTTGGCTCAAGGCGGACAAAATGGCTATCTCCAATTCTGATTTAGGCAGGGAACATTTTCTGCTATGTCAAATTTTGTCCAAAACCTACTTTTGCGAACTAGTCTCTGGTTTTTTGCCCGATCGGAACCAAACCAGTCTAGGACAATTCTCTGGACTCTCTAGATCAATAATTATTGAAAAAAAGTTGAACTTTTGCATTTGGGTGCTTGTAACAGGGTCATTTAGAAAAGGGGTGTGGCAAAATACACTAAAAAGCCTATAAATCCCAAATGAAAACTCAGAACTCCACCAAAATTGATGAGCATATGTGTCAGAACATGGTGAGGAAGCATGCAGAGTTTCATGGAGATCGGACCATAGGTGGCGCTATAACTGGCAAAAAGCCTTCATTCGTATTAGGGGTTCAAGCATGAAATGCTGAAACCCTATTGTAATTGTAAGGTTTCGTAAAACGCATCGTGCAGCCCAAACCGTAAGGGCTAGAGACTTGAAACTTGGCCAATAGGTAGTACAAAAATCGAGGAGAGGTTATCAAATTATGAGCCAGATTGGCCTATAGGTGGCGCTATAGCAATCAATTGCGCGAAACTACTCATAACTCCTAAACCGTATGTCGTAGACTCAAGTGTCTTATGTCATTGGAAAGGTGAGTCCATGACGAACAAAACGTATATCTCCGATTTCATTTGCGCCATGATAGATTTTCCGCCATTTTGAATTTTGTCAAAAAACTACTTTTGCGAACTAGTCATAGGTTTTTCGCTTGATCGGAACCAAACCAGTGCAGAAATGTTCTCTGGAGTCTGAATATCAATAATTATCGAAAAAAAGTTGAAATTTCGATTCACTGTCGCTAAGGGGCGGAAAACGAATGTTGTGGGAGGAGCCTATTTTACTAAAACAGCTATAACTCAAGAAGAAAATGAGATATCTTCACCAAACTTGGTACACATGTGTATGGGCTCAGTCTTAGGTCTCGATAAAAAAATAGCGATGATTGAACACTTGGTGGCGCTATAACACGAAAAAAACATGAAAATGGCTATAACCACCCGAGCGCTAGTCCGATTGACTTGAAAATTGGTATGCAGTGTCTTGGTCCAAGGTACCATGTATATCTATGAGGACATTGGCGTATCTCAAAAAACATGGCCGCCACAGCCAATTAAATTTGAGCACCTATTAGACAAGGTTAATGGAGGCCGATCAGAACGAAACTCGATGGGCATGTTTGACTCATGGCCCTAGAGGTCTGTAAGAATTTTGAAACAAATCGGCCACTAGTTGGCGCTAATGAGTTTTATGGCTCTGTAATCACGTGGTGTTGCACACATCCACAAAATATGCATATAATTTGATAGATCTCTTCATATTGAACAACTTTGCCTCTAGAACCATTGCTGTCAATCAAATCGTTCATTAAATATTTGCAATTATGTTAAAAACCTACTTTCGCAAACTAGTCCCTGGTTTTTTGCCCGATCGGAACCAAACAAGTCTAGAACAATTCTCTGGACTCTCTAGGTTAATAATTATCGAAAAAAAGTTGAACTTTTGCATTTGGATGGCTATAACGGGGTCATTTAAAAGAGGGACGTAGCAAAATACACTCAATAGCCTTTAAATCTTAAAGGAAAACTCAAAACGTCACGAATATTGTTTTGTATATGTGACATAACATGCTGAAGAAGCATGCAAAGTTTCATGGAGATCGGACCATAGGTGGCGCTAAAACTGTTAAAAAGCTTTGAAAACCATGTATTCCCTATGGTGAATTGCCTGTATTGGCTGTAAATGGTATTTTCCATCTCTCTATTCAATGAATGTTCAGATCTACTTAAAAACAAGTCAGAACATGTATCCTATGCCTCTAAACAAGCATGAAAAATTTCAGACAGATCGGACAATATTTGCCTCTATAAAAGTTAAAAAAGGTTAAAATTACAGAGTTCATTTGATAATAATGGTATATTAAGCCAATAAGTGGTCGTTTGCTGCCCCCCGCTGTTCATTTTATTGTACTACACACAAAATAATATTATTCTGCAGTAAAACACATCGTGCAGCCCAAACCGTAAGGGCTAGAGACTTGAAACTTGGCCAATAGGTAGTACAAACATAGAGGAGAGGTTATCAAATTATGAGCCAGATTGGCCTATAGGTGGCGCTATAGCAATCAATTGCGCGAAACTGCTCATAACTCCTAAACCGTATGTCGTACACTCAAGTGTCTTATATCATTCGAAAGGTGAGTCCACGACGAACAAAATTTATATCTCCGATTTCATTTGCGCCATGACACATTTTCCGCCATTTTGAATTTTGTTAAAAAACTACTTTTTCAAACTAGTCCTAGGTTTCTTGCTTGATCGGAACCAAACCAGTGCAGAAATGTTCTCTGGAGTCTGAATATCAATAATAATTGAAAAAAAGTTTAAATTTCTATTCACGGTCGCTAAGGGGCGGAAAACGACTGTTGTGGGAGGAGCCTATTTTACTAAAATGGCTATAACTCAAGAAAGAAATGAGATGTCTTCACCAAACTTGGTACAAATGTGTATGGTCTGAGTCTTTGGTCACGATAAAAAAATCGCGACGATTGAACACTTGGTGGCGCTATAACACAAAAAAAACATGAAAATGGCTATAACTACCCGACCGCTAGTCCGATTGACTTGAAAATTGGTATGCAGTGTCTTGGTCCAAGGTCCCATGTATGTCTATGAGGACATTGGCCTATCTCAAAAAACATTGCCGCCACAGCCAATTAAATTATTTCAGTGTTTAAAATCTTGCTAAATAAAACTTAATGTATTTTGATGCTTGTGTGCTTAAAGGCCTTAAAGGCTTGAACCCCGCTAAATGCTGCTTGCAGCTTTAATTATTATTATTATTATTATTATTCAGCCGTAAAACGCATCGTGCAGACCAAACTGTAAGGGCTAGAGACTTGAAACTTGGCCAATAGGTAGTACAAAAATCGAGGAGAGGTTATCAAATTATGAGCCACATTGGCCTATAGGTGGCGCTATAGCAATCAATTGCGCGAAACTGCTCATAACTCCTAGACCGTATGTCGTAGACTCAAGTGTCTTATATCATTGGAAAGGTGAGTCCATGACGAACAAAACGTATATCTCCGATTTCATTTCCGCCATGATAGATTTTCCGCCATTTTGAATTTTGTTAAAAAACTACTTTTGCAAACTAGTCCCTGGATTTTAGCCCGATCGGAACCAAACCAGTACAGAAATGTTCTCTGGAGTCTGAATATCAATAATCATTGAAAAAAAGTAATAATTTCGATTCACGGTTATTAAGGGGCGTAATAATAGACGTTCAGGGCGGAGCCTATTTTACTAAAAAGGTTATAACTCAAGATTACAATGAGATATCTTCACCAAACTTGGTACACATGTGTAAGGGCTCAATCTTTGGTCACAATAAAAAAAATGCGATGATTGAACACTTGGTGGCGCTATAACACGAAAAAAACATGAAAAGGGCTATAACCACCCGACCGCTAGTCCGATTGACTTGAAAATTGGTATGCAGTGTCTTGGTCCAAGGTACCAAGTACGTCTATGAGCACATTGGCGTATCTCAAAAAACATGGCCGCCACAGCCAATTAAATTTGAGCACCTATTAGACAAGGTTAATGGAGGCCGATCAGAACGAAACTCGATGGGTATGTTTGACTTATGGCCCTAGAGGTCTGTAAGAATTTTGAAAGAAATCGGCCACTAGTTGGCGCTAACGAGTTTTATGGCTCTGTGATCACGTGGTGTTGCACACATCCCCAAAATGTGCATATCATTTGATAGATCTCCTCATACTGAACAACTTTGCCTCTTGAACTATTGCTGTCAATCAAATCGTTCATTAAATATTTGTGATTATGTTTAAAACCTACTTTTGCGAACTAGTCCCTGGATTTTTCATTGATCGGAACCAAACCAGTCTAGGAAAATTCTCTGGACTCTCTAGATCAATAATTATTGAAAAAAAGTTGAACTTTTGCATTTGGATGGCTAAAACAGGGTCATTTAGAAGAGGGGCGTAGCAAAATACACTCAAAAGCCTATAAATCCTAAAGGAAAACTCAAAACTTCACGAAAATTGTTATGTATATGTAACATAACATGCTGAAGAAGCATGCAAAGTTTCATGGAGATCGGACCATAGGTGGCGCTATAACTGTTAAAAAGCTTTGAAAACCATGTATTCCCTATGGTGAATTGCCTGTATTGGCTGTAAATGGTATTTTCCATCTCTGTAATCAGGTGGGGTAAAAAACATCCACATAATATGCAGAAATTATGATAGATCTCCTCATACTGAACAACTTTGCCTCAAGAACCAATACTGTCAATCAAATTGTTATTTATTTATTCACAATTATGTTCAAAACGTATTACCTAAAATTACCACCAGATGGCAGCAGAAGACCACTCATTGGTTCATTCTGCTTACTAAGCATATTTAAACTTTATAAAATCATTATAATAATGTTGCAAATGACATTTTGTCAATGTTTAGCAATTAATTTGTTCATTTGATTAATGTTTTACAATAATTATTATATTACAATTAAAATAATGCCTGAAAATATGTTTTAAAGGGGAAAACCTGGAATAAGCTATTTGTTACCCATCATTAATTTCAAATATCTATATCTCCAACAAAATGTGCATTTGAGTTAAGCACGTTTGAAGACATTAACTTGGAAAATGTGCCCATTAAATGAAAAACAGACAAAATGAAAATGAGCCAATGAGTGGTTCTCTGCTGCCGCCTGCTGGGCTTAAATAGTCATTTTGTCATACTATTTACTTATCATGTACTATTATTCCTATTTAGACATTATAAAGTCACTATTACAATATTTACAATCACATTTAGTCAAAATAATTTATTTCAAATATATCTGCAACAAAAATAAAGTTTAAATGAGTTAACATGGAAAATGTGTTTATTACATGTTCCCTACAATTGCCACAAAACCACCAGCAGAGGACCACTCATTGGCCCATTCTGCTCACTAATAAAGTTGAATATATGAATTGTATAAAATCACATTTTGTTAAGGTTTACCACTTCATTTGTACTGACATATCACATCAATGCTAGCAATGTTGTTAAATCATGCTAATACTAATAATAGTAAATCATGGTAATCTATGGTAAATCATGGTAAAATATGGTAAATGATGCTATAATCATAATTAACTATGGTTAATCATACTAGAAAGTGATATATCATGGTAATTCATGCTACACATATCTGCTTACATTTTATAATTTATTCAAAATAATTATTTAAAATAGAGATCAAACCACAAGTGGGACTATAACTGTTAAACATTTAATAAGCATATTTGAAAAGGTAAAATACCGGTATTAGCTGTAAATGGCATTTTCTCTCTATGATTTTAAAGGTTACATTTGATGGCTAAATAAAACATAATAACTTTTTATGCAAATGTGCTTAAATGCCTTAAGTGGCTTGAACCCCGATAATTGCTGCTTGCAGCTATATTTATTATTATTATTATTAGGGGTTCAAGCACGAAGTGCTGAAACCCTATTGTAATTGTACTGATTTTTAGGGGTTCAAGCACGAAGTGCTGAAACCCTATTGTAATTGTACTGATTTTTATTATTATTATTATTATTATTATTATTATTATTCTCCGCTAAAACGCATCGTGCAGCCCAAACCGTAAGGGCTGGAACTTTGAAACTTTGTCAGATGGTAGTACACAAAACGAGGAGAGGTTATCAAATTATGAGCCAGATTGGCCTATAGGTGGCGCTATAGCAACCAATTGCGCCAAACTGCTCATAACTCCTAAACCGTATGTCGTAGACTCAAGTGTCTTATATCATTGGAAAGGTGAGTCCATGACGAACAAAACGTATATCTCCGATTTCATTTGCGCCATGATAGATTTTCCGCCATTTTGAATTTTGTCAAAAAACTACTTTTGCGAACTAGTCCCTGGATTTTAGTCCGATCGGAACCAAACCAGTACAGAAATGTTCTCTGGAGTCTGAATATCAATAATCATTGAAAAAAAGTAATAATTTCGATTCACGGTTATTAAGGGGCGTAATAATAGACGTTCAGGGCGGAGCCTATTTTACTAAAAAGGTTATAACTCAAGATTACAATGAGATATCTTCACCAAACTTGGTACACATGTGTAAGGGCTCAATCTTTGGTCACAATAAAAAAAATGCGATGATTGAACACTTGGTGGCGCTATAATATGAAAAAAACATGAAAATGGCTATAACCACCCGACCGCTAGTCCGATTGACTTGAAAATTGGTATGCAGTGTCTTGGTCCAAGCTGCCAAGTATGTCTATGAGGACATTGGCGTATCTCAAAAAACATGGCCGCCACAGCCAATTAAATTTGAGCACCTATTAGACAAGGTTAACGAAGGTCGATCGGAACGAAACTCGATGGGCATGTTCGACTCATGGCCTTAGAGGTCTGTAAGAATTTTGAAAGAAATCGGCCACTAGTTGGCGCTAACGAGTTTTATGGCTCTGTGATCACGTGGTGTTGCACACATCCCCAAAATATGCATATCATTTGATAGATCTCCTCATACTGAACAACTTTGCCTCTTGAACTATTGCTGTCAATCAAATCTTTCATTAAATATTTGTGATTATGTTTAAAACCTACTTTTGCAAACTAGTCCCTGGATTTTTCATTGATCGGAACCAAACCAGTCTAGGACAATTCTCTGGACTCTCTAGATCAATAATCATTGAAAAAAAGTTGAACTTTTGCATTTGGATGGCTATAACAGGGTCATTTAGAAGAGGGGCGTAGCAAAATACACTCAAAAGCCTATAAATCCTAAAGGAAAACTCAAAACTTCACGAAAATTGTTATGTATATGTGTCATAACATGCTGAAGAAGCATGCAAAGTTTCATGGAGATCGGATCATATGTGGCGCTATAACTGTTAAAAAGCTTTGAAAACCATGTATTCCCTATGGTGAATTGCCTGTATTGGCTGTAAATGGTATTTTCCATCTCTGTAATCAGGTGGGGTAAAAAAACATCCACATAATATGCAGAAATTATGATAGATCTCCTCATACTGAACAACTTTGCCTCAAGAACCAATACTGTCAATCAAATTGTTATTTATTTATTCACAATTATGTTCAAAACGTATTACCTAAAATTACCACCAGATGGCAGCAGAAGACCACTCATTGGTTCATTTTGCTTACTAAGCATATTTAAACTTTATAAAATCATTATAATAATGTTGCAAATGACATTTTGTCAATGTTTAGCAATTAATTTGTTCATTTGATTAATGTTTTACAATAATTATTATATTCTATATTATATATAATTAAAATAATGCCTGAAAATATGATTTAAAGGGGAAAACCTGGAATAAGCTATTTGTTACCCATCATTAATTTCAAATATCTCTATCTCCAACTAAATGTGCATGTGAGTTAGCACATTTGAAGGCATTAACTTGCAAAATGTGCCCATTAAATGAAAAACAGACAATTAAAATGAAAATGAGCCAATGAGTACTTCTCTGCTGCCACCTGCTGGGCTTAAATAGTCATTTTTTTCATACTATTTACTTATCATGTTCTATAATTCCTATTTAGACATTATAAAGTCAATATTACAATATTTACAATCACATTTTGTCAAAATAATTTATTTCAAATATATCTGCAACAAAATTAATGTTTAAATGAGTTAACATGGAAAATGTGCCTATTACATATTCCTTAAAATTACAAAACCACCAAACATTTAATAAGCATATTTCAAAATGTAAAATACCCATTTTAGCAGTAAATGGGCATTTTCTCTCTATGATTTTAAAGGTTACATTTAATGGCTAAATAAAACACAATAACTTTTTATGCAAATGTGCTTAAATGCCTTAATTGGCTTGAACCCCGATAATTGCTGCTTGCAGCTATATTTATTATTATTATTATTATTATTATTATTCTCCGCTAAAACGCATCGTGCAGCCCAAACCGTAAGGGCTGGAACTTTGAAACTTTGTCAGATGGTAGTACACAAAACGAGGAGAGGTTATCAAATTATGAGCCAGATTGGCCTATAGGTGGCGCTATAGCAATCAATTGCGCGAAACTGCTCATAACTCCTAAACTGTATGTCGTAGACTCAAGTGTCTTATATCATTGGAAAGGTGAGTCCATGACGAACAAAACGTATATCTCCGATTTCATTTGCGCCATGATAGATTTTCCGCCATTTTGAATTTTGTTAAAAAACTACTTTTGCAAACTAGTCCTAGGTTTCTTGCTTGATCGGAACCAAACCAGTGCAGAAATGTTCTCTGGAGTCTGAATATCAATAATAATTGAAAAAAAGTTTAAATTTCTATTCACGGTCGCTAAGGGGCGGAAAACGACTGTTGTGGGAGGAGCCTATTTTACTAAAATGGCTATAAATCAAGAAAGAAATGAGATATCTTCACCAAACTTGGTACACATGTGTATGGGCTCAGTCTTTGATCAGGATAAAGAAATCGCGATGATTGAACACTTGGTGGCGCTATAACATGAAAAAAACATGAAAATGGCTATAACTACCCGACCGCTAGTCCGATTGACTTGAAAATTGGTATGCAGTGTCTTGGTCCAAGGTCCCATGTATGTCTATGAGGACATTGGCCTATCTCAAAAAACATTGCCGCCACAGCCAATTAAATTATTTCAGTGTTTAAAATCTTGCTAAATAAAACTTGATGTCTTTTGATGCTTGTGTGCTTAAAGGCCTTAAAGGCTTGAACCCCGCTAAATGCTGCTCGCAGCTTTAATTATTATTATTATTCAGCCGTAAAACGCATCGTGCAGACCAAACTGTAAGGGCTAGAGACTTGAAACTTGGCCAATAGGTAGTACAAAAATCGAGGAAAGGTTATCAAATTATGAGCCACATTGGCCTATAGGTGGCGCTATAGCAATCAATTGCGCGAAACTGCTCATAACTCCTAGACCGTATGTCGTAGACTCAAGTGTCTTATATCATTGGAAAGGTGAGTCCCTGACGAACAAAACGTATATCTCCGATTTCATTTCCGCCATGATAGATTTTCCGCCATTTTGAATTTTGTCAAAAAACTACTTTTGCGAACTAGTCCCTGGATTTTAGTCCGATCGGAACCAAACCAGTACAGAAATGTTCTCTGGAGTCTGAACATCAATAATCATTGAAAAAAAGTAATAATTTCGATTCACGGTTATTAAGGGGCGTAATAATAGACGTTCAGGGCGGAGCCTATTTTACTAAAAAGGTTATAACTCAAGATTACAATGAGATATCTTCACCAAACTTGGTACACATGTGTAAGGGCTCAATCTTTGGTCACAATAAAAAAAATGCGATGATTGAACACTTGGTGGCGCTATAATATGAAAAAAACATGAAAAGGGCTATAACCACCCGACCGCTAGTCCGATTGACTTGAAAATTGGTATGCAGTGTCTTGGTCCAAGGTACCAAGTATGTCTATGAGGACATTGGCGTATCTCAAAAAACATGGCCGCCACAGCCAATTAAATTTGAGCACCTATTAGACAAGGTTAACGAAGGTCGATCGGAACGAAACTCGATGGGCATGTTCGACTCATGGCCTTAGAGGTCTGTAAGAATTTTGAAAGAAATCGGCCACTAGTTGGCGCTAACGAGTTTTATGGCTCTGTGATCACGTGGTGTTGCACACATCCCCAAAATATGCATATCATTTGATAGATCTCCTCATACTGAACAACTTTGCCTCTTGAACTATTGCTGTCAATCAAATCTTTCATTAAATATTTGTAATTATGTTTAAAACCTACTTTTGCGAACTAGTCCCTGGATTTTTCATTGATCGGAACCAAACCAGTCTAGGACAATTCTCTGGACTCTCTAGATCAATAATCATTGAAAAAAAGTTGAACTTTTGCATTTGGATGGCTATAACAGGGTCATTTAGAAGAGGGGCGTAGCAAAATACACTCAAAAGCCTATAAATCCTAAAGGAAAACTCAAAACTTCACGAAAATTGTTATGTATATGTGACATAACATGCTGAAGAAGCATGCAAAGTGTCATGGAGATCGGATCATAGGTGGCGCTATAACTGTTAAAAAGCTTTGAAAACCATGTATTCCCTATGGTGAATTGCCTGTATTGGCTGTAAATGGTATTTTCCATCTCTGTAATCAGGTGGGGTAAAAAAACATCCACATAATATGCAGAAAGTATGATAGATCTCCTCATACTGAACAACTTTGCCTCAAGAACCAATACTGTCAATCAAATTGTTATTTATTTATTCACAATTATGTTCAAAACGTATTACCTAAAATTACCACCAGATGGCAGCAGAAGACCACTCATTGGTTCATTTTGCTTACTAAGCATATTTAAACTTTATAAAATCATTATAATAATGTTGCAAATGACATTTTGTCAATGTTTAGCAATTAATTTGTTCATTTGATTAATGTTTTACAATAATTATTATATTACAATTAAAATAATGCCTGAAAATATGATTTAAAGGGGAAAACCTGGAATAAGCTATTTGTTACCCATCATTAATTTCAAATATCTCTATCTCCAACTAAATGTGCATGTGAGTTAGCACATTTGAAGGCATTAACTTGCAAAATGTGCCCATTAAATGAAAAACAGACAATTAAAATGAAAATGAGCCAATGAGTACTTCTCTGCTGCCACCTGCTGGGCTTAAATAGTCATTTTTTTCATACTATTTACTTATCATGTTCTATAATTCCTATTTAGACATTATAAAGTCACTATTACAATATTTACAATCACATTTTGTCAAAATAATTTATTTCAAATATATCTGCAACAAAATTAATGTTTAAATGAGTTAACATGGAAAATGTGCCTATTACATATTCCTTAAAATTACAAAACCACCAAACATTTAATAAGCATATTTCAAAATGTAAAATACCCATTTTAGCTGTAAATGGGCATTTTCTCTCTATGATTTTAAAGGTTACATTTAATGGCTAAATAAAACACAATAACTTTTTATGCAAATTTGCTTAAATGCCTTAATTGGCTTGAACCCCGATAATTGCTGCTTGCAGCTATATTTAGGGGTTCAAGCACGAAGTGCTGAACACCTATTGTATTTGTGCTGATTTTTATTATTATTATTATTATTATTAGGGGTTCAAGCACGAAGTGCTGAAACCCTATTGTAATTGTACTGATTTTTATTAGGGGTTCAAGCACGAAGTGCTGAACACCTATTGTATTTGTGCTGATTTTTATTATTATTATTATTATTATTATTCAGACCTAAAACGCATCGTGCAGCCCAAACCGTAAGGGCTAGAGACTTGAAACTTGGCCAATAGGTAGTACAAAAATCGAGGAGAGGTTATCAAATTATGAGCCAGATTGGCCTATAGGTGGCGCTATAGCAATCAATTGCGCGAAACTGCTCATAACTCCTAAACCGTATGTCGTAGACTCAAGTGGCTTATATCATTGGAAAGGTGAGTCCATGACGAACATAACGTATATCTCCGATTTCATTTGCGCCATGATAGATTTTCCGCCATTTTGAATTTTGTCAAAAAACTACTTCTGCGAACTAGTCCTAGGTTTTTTGCTTGATCGGAACCAAACCAGTGCAGAAATGTTCTCTGGAGTCGGAATATCAATAATTATCGAAAAAAAGTTGAAATTTCGATTCACGGTCGCTAAGGGGCGGAAAACGACTGTTGTGGGAGGAGCCTATTTTACTAAAACAGCTATAACTCAAGAACAAAATGAGATATCTTCACCAAACTTGGTAGACATGTGTATGGGCTCAGTTTTTGGTCTCGATAAAAAAATAGCGATGATTGATCACTTGGTGGCGCTATAACACAAAAAAAACATGAAAATGGCTATAACCACCCGAGCGCTAGTCCGATTGACTTGAAAATTGGTATGCCGTGTCTTGGTCCAAGGTGCCATCTATATCTATGAGGATATTGGCGTATCTCAAAAAACATGGCCGCCACAGCCAATTAAATTTGAGCACCTATTAGACAAGGTTAACGGAGGCCAATCGGAACGAAACTCGATGGGTATGTTTGACTCATGGCCCTAGAGGTCTGTAAGAATTTTGAAACAAATCGGCCACTAGTTGGCGCTAATGAGTTTTATGGCTCTGTAATCACGTGGTGTTGCACACATCCACAAAATATACATATCATTTGATAGATCTCTTCATATTGAACAACTTTGCCTCTAGAACCATTGCTGTCAATCAAATCGTTCATTAAATATTTGCAATTATGTTAAAAACCTACTTTCGCGAACTAGTCCCTGGTTTTTTGCCCGATCGGAACCAAACAAGTCTAGAACAAATCTCTGGACTCTCTAGGTTAATAATTATCGAAAAAAAGTTGAATTTTTGCATTTAGATGGCTATAAAAGGATTATTTAGAAGAGGGATGTAGCAAAATACACTCAATAGCCTATAAATCTTAAAGGAAAACTCAAAACGTCACAAATATTGTTATGTATATGTGACATAACATGCTGAAGAAGCATGCAAAGTTTCATGGAGATCGGACCATAGGTGGCGCTAAAACTGTTAAAAAGCTTTGAAAACCATGTATTCCCTATGGTGAATTGCCTGTATTGGCTGTAAATGGTATTTTCCATCTCTCTATTCAATGAATGTTCAGATCTACTTAAAAACAAGTCAGAACATGTATCCTATGCCTCTAAACAAGCATGAAAAATTTCAGACAGATCGGACAATATTTGCCTCTATAAAAGTTAAAAAATGTTAAAATTACAGAGTTCTGGTATATTAAGCAAATAAGTGGTTGTTTGCTGCCCCCCGCTGTTCATTTTATTGTACTACACACAAAATAATATTATTCTGCAGTAAAACACATCGTGCAGCCCAAACCGTAAGGGCTAGAGACTTGAAACTTGGCCAATAGGTAGTACAAACATAGAGGAGAGGTTATCAAATTATGAGCCAGATTGGCCTATAGGTGGCGCTATAGCAATCAATTGCGCGAAACTGCTGATAACTCCTAAACCGTATGTCGTAGACTCAAGTGTCTTATATCATTGGAAAGGTGAGTCCATGACGAACAATATGTATATCTCCGATTTCATTTGCGCCATGATAGATTTTCCGCCATTTTGAATTTTGTTAAAAAACTACTTTTGCAAACTAGTCCTAGGTTTCTTGCTTGATCGGAACCAAACCAGTGCAGAAATGTTCTCTGGAGTCTGAATATCAATAATAATCGAAAAAAAGTTTAAATTTCTATTCACGGTCGCTAAGGGGCGGAAAACGACTGTTGTGGGAGGAGCCTATTTTACTAAAATGGCTATAACTCAAGAAAGAAATGAGATGTCTTCACCAAACTTGGTACACATGTGTATGGTCTGAGTCTTTGGTCACGAAAAAAAAATCGCGACGATTGAACACTTGGTGGCGCTATAACACAAAAAAAACATGAAAACGGCTATAACTACCCGACCGCTAGTCCGATTGACTTGAAAATTGGTATGCAGTGTCTTGGCCCAAGGTCCCATGTATGTCTATGAGGACATTGGCCTATCTCAAAAAACATTGCCGCCACAGCCAATTAAATTATTTCAGTGTTTAAAATCTTGCTAAATAAAACTTGATGTCTTTTGATGCTTGTGTGCTTAAAGGCCTTAAAGGCTTGAACCCCGCTAAATGCTGCTTGCAGCTTTAATTATTATTATTATTATTATTATTATTATTCTCCGCTAAAACGCATCGTGCAGCCCAAACCGTAAGGGCTGGAACTTTGAAACTTTGTCAGATGGTAGTACACAAAACGAGGAGAGGTTATCAAATTATGAGCCAGATTGGCCTATAGGTGGCGCTATAGCAATCAATTGCGCGAAACTGCTCATAACTCCTAAACCGTATGTCGTAGACTCAAGTGTCTTA
This sequence comes from Romanogobio albipinnatus, assembly GCA_023566225.1. Lineage (NCBI taxonomy): Eukaryota > Metazoa > Chordata > Actinopteri > Cypriniformes > Gobionidae > Romanogobio > Romanogobio albipinnatus. Next base: position 12,716,410 of record CM042251.1, on the reverse strand, counting down.
TATCATTGGAAAGGTGAGTCCATGACGAACAAAACGTATATCTCCGATTTCATTTGCGCCATGATAGATTTTCCGCCATTTTGAATTTTGTCAAAAAACTACTTTTGCGAACTAGTCCCTGGATTTTAGCCCGATCGGAACCAAACCAGTACAGAAATGTTCTCTGGAGTCTGAATATCAATAATCATTGAAAAAAAGTAATAATTTCGATTCACGGTTATAAAGGGGCGTAATAATAGACGTTCAGGGCGGAGCCTATTTTACTAAAAAGGTTATAACTCAAGATTACAATGAGATATCTTCACCAAACTTGGTACACATGTGTAAGGGCTCAATCTTTGGTCACAATAAAAAAAATGCGATGATTGAACACTTGGTGGCGCTATAATATGAAAAAAACATGAAAAGGGCTATAACCACCCGACCGCTAGTCCGATTGACTTGAAAATTGGTATGCAGTGTCTTGGTCCAAGGTGCCAAGTATGTCTATGAGGACATTGGCGTATCTCAAAAAACATGGCCGCCACAGCCAATTAAATTTGAGCACCTATTAGACAAGGTTAACGAAGGTCGATCGGAACGAAACTCGATGGGCATGTTCGACTCATGGCCTTAGAGGTCTGTAAGAATTTTGAAAGAAATCGGCCACTAGTTGGCGCTAACGAGTTTTATGGCTCTGTGATCACGTGGTGTTGCACACATCCCCAAAATATGCATATCATTTGATAGATCTCCTCATACTGAACAACTTTGCCTCTTAAACTATTGCTGTCAATCAAATCTTTCATTAAATATTTGTAATTATGTTTAAAACCTACTTTTGCGAACTAGTCCCTGGATTTTTCATTGATCGGAACCAAACCAGTCTAGGACAATTCTCTGGACTCTCTAGATCAATAATCATTGAAAAAAAGTTGAACTTTTGCATTTGGATGGCTATAACAGGGTCATTTAGAAGAGGGGCGTAGCAAAATACACTCAAAAGCCTATAAATCCTAAAGGAAAACTCAAAACTTCACGAAAATTGTTATGTATATGTGACATAACATGCTGAAGAAGCATGCAAAGTTTCATGGAGATCGGATCATAGGTGGCGCTATAACTGTTAAAAAGCTTTGAAAACCATGTATTTCCTATGGTGAATTGCCTGTATTGGCTGTAAATGGTATTTTCCATCTCTGTAATCAGGTGGGGTAAAAAAACATCCACATAATATGCAGAAATTATGATAGATCTCCTCATACTGAACAACTTTGCCTCAAGAACCAATACTGTCAATCAAATTGTTTTTTATTTATTCACAATTATGTTCAAAACGTATTACCTAAAATTACCACCAGATGGCAGCAGAAGACCACTCATTGGTTCATTTTGCTTACTAAGCATATTTAAACTTTATAAAATCATTATAATAATGTTGCAAATGACATTTTGTCAATGTTTAGCAATTAATTTGTTCATTTGATTAATGTTTTACAATAATTATTATATTACAATTAAAATAATGCCTGAAAATATGATTCAAAGGGGAAAACCTGGAATAAGCTATTTGTTACCCATCATTAATTTCAAATATCTCTATCTCCAACTAAATGTGCATGTGAGTTAGCACATTTGAAGGCATTAACTTGCAAAATGTGCCCATTAAATGAAAAACAGACAATTAAAATGAAAATGAGCCAATGAGTACTTCTCTGCTGCCACCTGCTGGGCTTAAATAGTCATTTTTTTCATACTATTTACTTATCATGTTCTATAATTCCTATTTAGACATTATAAAGTCACTATTACAATATTTACAATCACATTTGGTCAAAATAATTTATTTCAAATATATCTGCAACAAAATTAATGTTTAAATGAGTTAACATGGAAAATGTGCCTATTACATATTCCTTAAAATTACAAAACCACCAAACATTTAATAAGCATATTTCAAAATGTAAAATACCCATTTTAGCTGTAAATGGGCATTTTCTCTCTATGATTTTAAAGGTTACATTTAATGGCTAAATAAAACACAATAACTTTTTATGCAAATGTGCTTAAATGCCTTAATTGGCTTGAACCCCGATAATTGCTGCTTGCAGCTATATTTAGGGGTTCAAGCACGAAGTGCTGAACACCTATTGTATTTGTGCTGATTTTTATTATTATTATTATTATTATTATTATTATTATTATTATTATTCAGACCTAAAACGCATCGTGCAGCCCAAACCGTAAGGGCTAGAGACTTGAAACTTGGCCAATAGGTAGTACAAAAATCGAGGAGAGGTTATCAAATTATGAGCCAGATTGGCCTATAGGTGGCGCTATAGCAATCAATTGCGCGAAACTGCTCATAACTCCTAAACCGTATGTCGTAGACTCAAGTGTCTTATATCATTGGAAAGGTGAGTCCATGACGAACATAACGTATATCTCCGATTTCATTTGCGCCATGATAGATTTTCCGCCATTTTGAATTTTGTCAAAAAACTACTTTTGCGAACTAGTCCTAGGTTTTTCGCTTGATCGGAACCAAACCAGTGCAGAAATGTTCTCTGGAGTCTGAATATCAATAATTATCGAAAAAAACTTGAAATTTCGATTCACGGTCGCTAAGGGGCGGAAAACGACTGTTGTGGGAGGAGCCTATTTTATTAAAACAGCTATAACTCAAGAACAAAATGAGATATCTTCACCAAACTTGGTAGACATGTGTATGGGCTCAGTTTTTGGTCTCGATAAAAAAATAGCGATGATTGAACACTTGGTGGCGCTATAACACGAAAAAAACATGAAAATGGCTATAACCACCCGAGCGCTAGTCCGATTGACTTGAAAATTGGTATGCAGTGTCTTGGTCCAAGGTGCCATGTATATCTATGAGGATATTGGCGTATCTCAAAAAACATGGCCGCCACAGCCAATTAAATTTGAGCACCTATTAGACAAGGTTAATGGAGGCCAATCAGAACGAAACTCGATGGGCATGTTTGACTCATGGCCCTAGAGGTCTGTAAGAATTTTGAAACAAATCGGCCACTAGTTGGCGCTAATGAGTTTTATGGCTCTGTAATCACGTGGTGTTGCACACATCCACAAAATATACATATCATTTGATAGATCTCTTCATATTGAACAACTTTGCCTCTAAAACCATTGCTGTCAATCAAATCGTTCATTAAATATTTGCAATTATGTTAAAAACCTACTTTCGCAAACTAGTCCCTGGTTTTTTGCCCGATCGGAACCAAACAAGTCTAGAACAAATCTCTGGACTCTCTAGGTTAATAATTATCGAAAAAAAGTTGAACTTTTGCATTTAGATGGCTATAAAAGGATTATTTAGAAGAGGGATTTAGCAAAATACACTCAATAGCCTATAAATCTTAAAGGAAAACTCAAAACGTCACAAATATTTTTATGTATATGTGACATAACATGCTGAAGAAGCATGCAAAGTTTCATGGAGATCGGACCATAGGTGGCGCTAAAACTGTTAAAAAGCTTTGAAAACCATGTATTCCCTATGGTGAATTGCCTGTATTGGCTGTAAATTGTATTTTCCATCTCTCTATTCAATGAATGTTCAGATCTACTTAAAAACAAGTCAGAACATGTATCCTATGCCTCTAAACAAGCATGAAAAATTTCAGACAGATCGGACAATATTTGCCTCTATAAAAGTTAAAAAATGTTAAAATTACAGAGTTCATTTGATAATAATGGTATATTAAGCCAATAAGTGGTCGTTTGCTGCCCCCCGCTGTTCATTTTATTGTACTACACACAAAATAATATTATTCTGCAGTAAAACACATCGTGCAGCCCAAACCGTAAGGGCTAGAGACTTGAAACTTGGGCAATAGGTAGTACAAACAGAGAGGAGAGGTTATCAAATTATGAGCCAGATTGGCCTATAGGTGGCGCTATAGCAATCAATTGCGCGAAACTGCTCATAACTCCTAAACCGTATGTCGTAGACTCAAGTGTCTTATATCATTGGAAAGGTGAGTCCATGACGAACAAAACGTATATCTCCGATTTCATTTGCGCCATGATAGATTTTCCGCCATTTTGAATTTTGTTAAAAAACTACTTTTGCAAACTAGTCCTAGGTTTCTTGCTTGATCGGAACCAAACCAGTGCATAAATGTTCTCTGGAGTCTGAATATCAATAATAATCGAAAAAAGTTTAAATTTCTATTCACGGTCGCTAAGAGGCGGAAAACGACTGTTGTGGGAGGAGCCTATTTTACTAAAATGGCTATAACTCAAGAAAGAAATGAGATGTCTTCACCAAACTTGGTACACATGTGTATGGTCTGAGTCTTTGGTCACGATAAAAAAATCGCGACGATTGAACACTTGGTGGCGCTATAACACAAAAAAAACATAAAAATGGCTATAACTACCCGACCGCTAGTCCGATTGACTTGAAAATTGGTATGCAGTGTCTTGGCCCAAGGTCCCATGTATGTCTATGAGGACATTGGCCTATCTCAAAAAACATTGCCGCCACAACCAATTAAATTATTTCAGTGTTTAAAATCTTGCTAAATAAAACTTAATGTATTTTGATGCTTGTGTGCTTAAAGGCCTTAAAGGCTTGAACCCCGCTAAATGCTGCTTGCAGCTTTAATTAGGGGTTCAAGCACGAAGTGCTGAAACCCTATTGTAATTGTACTGATTTTTATTATTATTATTATTATTATTATTATTATTATTCTCCGCTAAAACGCATCGTGCAGCCCAAACCGTAAGGGCTGGAACTTTGAAACTTTGTCAGATGGTAGTACACAAAACGAGGAGAGGTTATCAAATTATGAGCCACATTGGCCTATAGGTGGCGCTATAGCAATCAATTGCGCGAAACTGCTCATAACTCCTAGACCGTATGTCGTAGACTCAAGTGTCTTATATCATTGGAAAGGTGAGTCCATGACGAACAAAACGTATATCTCCGATTTCATTTGCGCCATGATAGATTTTCCGCCATTTTGAATTTTGTCAAAAAACTACTTTTGCAAACTAGTCCCTGGATTTTAGTCCGATCGGAACCAAACCAGTACAGAAATGTTCTCTGGAGTCTGAATATCAATAATCATTGAAAAAAAGTAATAATTTCGATTCACGGTTATTAAGGGGCGTAATAATAGACGTTCAGGGCGGAGCCTATTTTACTAAAAAGGTTATAACTCAAGATTACAATGAGATATCTTCACCAAACTTGGTACACATGTGTAAGGGCTCAATCTTTGGTCACAATAAAAAAAATGCGATGATTGAACACTTGGTGGCGCTATAACACGAAAAAAACATGAAAAGGGCTATAACCACCCGACCGCTAGTCCGATTGACTTGAAAATTGGTATGCAGTGTCTTGGTCCAAGGTACCAAGTACGTCTATGAGCACATTGGCGTATCTCAAAAAACATGGCCGCCACAGCCAATTAAATTTGAGCACCTATTAGACAAGGTTAATGGAGGCCGATCAGAACGAAACTCGATGGGTATGTTTGACTTATGGCCCTAGAGGTCTGTAAGAATTTTGAAAGAAATCGGCCACTAGTTGGCGCTAACGAGTTTTATGGCTCTGTGATCACGTGGTGTTGCACACATCCCCAAAATATGCATATCATTTGATAGATCTCCTCATACTGAACAACTTTGCCTCTTGAACTATTGCTGTCAATCAAATCTTTCATTAAATATTTGTAATTATGTTTAAAACCTACTTTTGCGAACTAGTCCCTGGATTTTTCATTGATCGGAACCAAACCAGTCTAGGACAATTCTCTGGACTCTCTAGATCAATAATCATTGAAAAAAAGTTGAACTTTTGCATTTGGATGGCTATAACAGGGTCATTTAGAAGAGGGGCGTAGCAAAATACACTCAAAAGCCTATAAATCCTAAAGGAAAACTCAAAACTTCACGAAAATTGTTATGTATATGTGACATAACATGCTGAAGAAGCATGCAAAGTTTCATGGAGATCGGATCATAGGTGGCGCTATAACTGTTAAAAAGCTTTGAAAACCATGTATTCCCTATGGTGAATTGCCTGTATTGGCTGTAAATGGTATTTTCCATCTCTGTAATCAGGTGGGGTAAAAAAACATCCACATAATATGCAGAAATTATGATAGATCTCCTCATACTGAACAACTTTGCCTCAAGAACCAATACTGTCAATCAAATTGTTTTTTATTTATTCACAATTATGTTCAAAACGTATTACCTAAAATTACCACCAGATGGCAGCAGAAGACCACTCATTGGTTCATTTTGCTTACTAAGCATATTTAAACTTTATAAAATCATTATAATAATGTTGCAAATGACATTTTGTCAATGTTTAGCAATTAATTTGTTCATTTGATTAATGTTTTACAATAATTATTATATTACAATTAAAATAATGCCTGAAAATATGATTTAAAGGGGAAAACCTGGAATAAGCTATTTGTTACCCATCATTAATTTCAAATATCTCTATCTCCAACTAAATGTGCATGTGAGTTAGCACATTTGAAGGCATTAACTTGCAAAATGTGCCCATTAAATGAAAAACAGACAATTAAAATGAAAATGAGCCAATGAGTACTTCTCTGCTGCCACCTGCTGGGCTTAAATAGTCATTTTTTTCATACTATTTACTTATCATGTTCTATAATTCCTATTTAGACATTATAAAGTCACTATTACAATATTTACAATCACATTTGGTCAAAATAATTTATTTCAAATATATCTGCAACAAAATTAATGTTTAAATGAGTTAACATGGAAAATGTGCCTATTACATATTCCTTAAAATTACAAAACCACCAAACATTTAATAAGCATATTTCAAAATGTAAAATACCCATTTTAGCTGTAAATGGGCATTTTCTCTCTATGATTTTAAAGGTTACATTTAATGGCTAAATAAAACACAATAACTTTTTATGCAAATGTGCTTAAATGCCTTAATTGGCTTGAACCCCGATAATTGCTGCTTGCAGCTATATTTATTAGGGGTTCAAGCATGAAATGCTGAAACCCTATTGTAATTGTAAGGTTTCGTAAAACGCATCGTGCAGGCCAAACCGTAAGGCCTAGAGACATGAAACCTGGCCAGATGGTAGGCCTCAGTTTGGGGACAACCTATCAGAGTATGACCCCGAATGGCCCATAGGTGGCGCTACAGCAACCAAAAGTTCAAAATTGCTCATAACTCTTAGACTGTTTGTCCCAGGATCAAGTGTCTTATATCGTTGGAATCCTTGGCTCAAGGCGGACAAAATGGCTATCTCCGATTCTGATTTAGGCAGGGAACATTTTCTGCTATGTCGAATTTTGTCCAAAACCTACTTTTGCAAACTAGTCTCTGGTTTTTTGCCCGATCGGAACCAAACCAGTCTAGGACAATTCTCTGGACTCTCTAGATCAATAATTATTGAAAAAAAGTTGAACTTTTGCATTTGGGTGGCTGTAACAGGGTCATTTAGAAAAGGGTTGTGAAAAAATACACTAAAAAGCCTATAAATCCCAAATGAAAACTCAGAACTCCACCAAAATTGATGAGCATATGTGTCAGAACATGGTGAGGAAGCATGCAGAGTTTCATGGAGATCGGACCATAGGTGGCGCTATAACTGGCAAAAAGCCTTCATTCTTATTAGGGGTTCAAGCATGAAATGCTGAAACCCTATTGTAATTGTAAGGTTTCGTAAAACGCATCGTGCAGGCCAAACCGTAAGGCCTAGAGACATGAAACCTGGCCAGATGGTAGGCCTCAGTTTGGGGACAACCTATCAGAGTATGACCCCGAATGGCCCATAGGTGGCGCTACAGCAACCAAAAGTTCAAAATTGCTCATAACTCTTAGACTGTTTGTCCCAGGATCAAGTGTCTTATATCGTTGGAATCCTTGGCTCAAGGCGGACAAAATGGCTATCTCCGATTCTGATTTAGGCAGGGAACATTTTCTGCTATGTCGAATTTTGTCCAAAACCTACTTTTGCAAATTAGTCTCTGGTTTTTTGCCCGATCGGAACCAAACCAGTCTAGGACAATTCTCTGGACTCTCTAGATCAATAATTATTGAAAAAAAGTTGAACTTTTGCATTTGGGTGGCTGTAACAGGGTCATTTAGAAAAGGGTTGTGAAAAAATACACTAAAAAGCCTATAAATCCCAAATGAAAACTCAGAACTCCACCAAAATTGATGAGCATATGTGTCAGAACATGGTGAGGAAGCATGCAGAGTTTCATGGAGATCGGACCATAGGTGGCGCTATAACTGGCAAAAAGCCTTCATTCTTATTAGGGGTTCAAGCATGAAATGCTGAAACCCTATTGTAATTGTAAGGTTTCGTAAAACACATCGTGCAGCCCAAACCGTAAGGGCTAGAGACTTGAAACTTGGCCAATAGGTAGTACAAACATAGAGGAGAGGTTATCAAATTATGAGCCAGATTGGCCTATAGGTGGCGCTATAGCAATCAATTGCGCAAAACTGCTCATAACTCCTAAACCGTATGTCGTAGACTCAAGTGTCTTATATCATTGGAAAGGTGAGTCCATGACGAACAAAACGTATATCTCCGATTTCATTTGCGCCATGATAGATTTTCCGCCATTTTGAATTTTGTTAAAAAACTACTTTTGCGAACAAGTCCTAGGTTTTTTGCTTGATCGGAACCAAACCAGTGCAGAAATGTTCTCTGGAGTCTGAATATCAATAATTATCGAAAAAAAGTTTAAATTTCGATTCACGTTCGCTAAGGGGCGGAAAACGAATGTTGTGGGAGGAGCCTATTTTACTAAAACAGCTATAACTCAAGAACAAAATGAGATATCTTCACCAAACTTGGTACACATGTGTATAGGCTCAGTATTTGGTCTCGATAAAAAAATAACGACGATTGAACACTTGGTGGCGCTATAACACGAAAAAAACATGAAAATGGCTATAACCTGCCGAGCACTAGTCCGATTGACTTGGAAATTGGTATGCAGTGTCTTGGTCCAAGGTACCATGTATGTCTATGAGGACATTGGCGTATCTCAAAAATCATGGCCGCCACAGCCAATTACATTTAAGCACCTATTAGACAAGGTTAACGGAGGCCAATCGGAACGAAACTCGATGGGCATGTTTGACTCATGGCCCTAGAGGTCTGTAAGAATTTTGAAACAAATCGGCCACTAGTTGGTGCTAATGAGTTTTATGGCTCTGTAATCACGTGGTGTTGCACACATCCACAAAATATGCATATCATTTGATAGATCTCTTCATATTGAACACCTTTGCCTCTAGAACCATTGCTGTCAATCAAATCGTTCATTAAATATTTGCAATTATGTTAAAAACCTACTTTTACGAACTAGTCCCTGGTTTTTTGCCCGATCGGAACCAAACCAGTCTAGGACAATTCTATGGACTCTCTAGATCAATAATTATCAAAAAAAGTTCAACTTTTGCATTTACATGGCTATAAAAGGATCATTTAGAAGAGGGATGTAGCAAAATACACTCAATAGCCTATAAATCTTAAAGGAAAACTCAAAACGTCACAAATATTGTTATGTATATGTGACATAACATGCTGAAGAAGCATGCAAAGTTTCATGGAGATCGGACCATAGGTGGCGCTAAAACTGTTAAAAAGCTTTGAAAACCATGCATTCCCTATGGTGAATTGCCTGTATTGGCTGAAAATTGTATTTTCCATCTCTCTATTAAATGAATGTTCAGATCTACTTAAAAACAAGTCAGAACATGTATCCTATGCCTCTAAACAAGCATGAAAAATTTCAGACAGTTCGGACAATATTTGCCTCTATAAAAGTAAAAAAATGTTAACATTACAGAGTTCTGGTATATTAAGCCAATAAGTGGTCGTTTGCCGCCCCCCGCTGTTCATTTTATTGTACTACACACAAAATAATATTATTCTGCAGTAAAACACATCGTGCAGCCCAAACCGTAAGGGCTAGAGACTTGAAACTTGGCCAATAGGTAGTACAAACAGAGAGGAGAGGTTATCAAATTATGAGCCAGATTGGCCTATAGGTGGCGCTATAGCAATCAATTGCGCGAAACTGCTCATAACTCCTAAACCGTATGTCGTAGACTCAAGTGTCTTATATCATTGGAAAGGTGAGTCCATGACAAACAAAATGTATATCTCCGATTTCATTTGCGCCATGATACATTTTCCGCCATTTTGAATTTTGTTAAAAAACTACTTTTGCAAACTAGTCCTAGGTTTCTTGCTTGATCGGAACCAAACCAGTGCAGAAATGTTCTCTGGAGTCTGAATATCAATAATAATTGAAAAAAAGTTGAAATTTCTATTCACGGTCGCTAAGGGGCGGAAAACGACTGTTGTGGGAGGAGCCTATTTTACTAAAATGGCTATAAATCAAGAAAGAAATGAGATATCTTCACCACACTTGGTACACATGTGTATGGGCTCAGTCTTTGGTCAGGATAAAGAAATCGCGATGATTGAACACTTGGTGGCGCTATAACATGAAAAAAACATGAAAATGGCTATAACTACCCGACCGCTAGTCCGATTGACTTGAAAATTGGTATGCAGTGTCTTGGTCCAAGGTCCCATGTATGTCTATGAGGACATTGGCCTATCTCAAAAAACATTGCCGCCACAGCCAATTAAATTATTTCAGTGTTTAAAATCTTGCTAAATAAAACTTGATGTCTTTTGATGCTTGTGTGCTTAAGGCGAGACACTACAGGTGAATAGGGAATTTTTTTAAATTACAAGATATCACTGTAAAACTTCTCCAGTTTATTACTGGCATAAACATAAGAAAAAAATGTATTACAAGTTTTGTGTAAATTAATGTTTTAATATGCAAATGAGGCCTTATATACTTAAATATACGGTTATTTGCATACTTTTCCAAAAACAAAATCTGGAAATTGGAAAGGACCATGTTTAAAATTCTTGGTTCTATTTGTTGACATGTTAGATGAGAGGGCTTTTACAGAGGGGATTCTGGATATCTTATTTTGTGCTTTAGTAAATTAGAGAATACTGACAATAGCCTTAAAAAATCAATTTTCGCCATGTTTTTTGGAGTTAAAGTACCTATAACTCAGGATAGGAATGATATATCAACAAATCCCTCTGTAAAAGCCTTCAGAATATAGTTCAGTATAAGACTGCAAAAGTTGGTGCTTGAAGGTACTACTGAAGTGGATATATCTGACTCTGAGTGTGAGGAAAAACTCATTTTGAGAAAACGGCCTTTAAAGTTTTATACTGTATAACTGCATACATTTCTATAAAACCCCCAACCTACAAACAAAATATATATTCAGTTAATTAATATCAGTAGTGTATAATATTTAAAACACGTGGAAATTGATAAATGAATAAATTATTAATTGCAATAGCTATTAGAAAACTACCTTAAGAGAACTACCTTAACAAACCAGTCACAAAAACTGCAGATGAACTGTCCCTGTTTGTTGTATTGGTCCATCTATAACTATTTAATCTAATTCTGACGGGGTTTCGTAGTCTAATCTGTTGTTGTTTACTTTCTTTTTACTAGCTCTAGCTACTTGGTCTTTTCTGTGAGCGTTTATGAGCCGATTTCAGCGTTGTCTGCACTTTCTCTCAGGTGGAGAATACACAAGCAAGCGGCAGCGCGTGAGAAATACACATCGACCAATCAGATGTGGTTTTCGGCTGCAAACTTTCGCGGTTGGTTAGTTCTACAAAGGAAATGTCCATATTTGGATGAGCCAGCGCTGTGTGTGAGACTGAGAGCTTTACAATGATACCAAGCATGACACGTTTCTGTGAATGGAGACGGCACGAGAGATCGCGCTAGAATAACTTTTGATGATTTCGGGTAGAAATCTAAAGGCGCACGGTGACAAAATATAATGAAATAACCACCTTAATGTATAATGTTGACATTTTTTTTATTTTGACATGAAAGCTTACATGTTAAGGGAGCAAAATGGCCCAAAATCTCAAAATTGACCACTGCATGAAAAAACGATGTTTTCACCTGCCGTGTCTCGCCTTAAAGGCCTTAAAGGCTTGAACCCCGCTAAATGCTGCTCGCAGCTTTAATTATTATTATTATTATTATTATTATTCAGACCTAAAACGCATCGTGCAGACCAAACCGTAAGGGCTAGAGACTTGAAACTTGGCCAATAGGTAGTACAAAAATCGAGGAGAGGTTATCAAATTATGAGCCAGATTGGCCTATAGGTGGCGCTATAGCAATCAATTGCGCGAAACTGCTCATAACTCCTAAACCGTATGTCGTAGACTCAAGTGTCTTATATCATTGGAAAGGTGAGTCCATGACGAACAAAACGTTTATCTCCGATTTCATTTGCGCCATGATAGATTTTCCGCCATTTTGAATTTTGTCAAAAAACTACTTTTGCAAACTAGTCCTAGGTTTTTCGCTTGATCGAAACCAAACCAGTGCCGAAATGTTCTCTGGAGTCTGAATATCAATAATTATCGAAAAAAAGTTGAAATTTCGATTCACGGTCGCTAAGGGGCGGAAAACTAATGTTGTGGGAGGAGCCTATTTTACTAAAACAGCTATAACTCAAGAAGAAAATGAGATATCTTCACCAAACTTGGTACACATGTGTATGGGCTCAGTTTTTGGTCTCGATAAAAAAATAACGATGATTGAACACTTGGTGGCGCTATAACACGAAAAAAACATGAAAATGGCTATAACCACCCGAGCGCTAGTCCGATTGACTTGAAAATTGGTATGCAGTGTCTTGGTCCAAGGTACCATGTATGTCTATGAGGACATTGGCGTATCTCAAAAATCATGGCCGCCACAGCCAATTAAATTTGAGCACCTATTAGACAAGGTTAACGGAGGCCAATCGGAAAGAAACTCGATGGGCATGTTTGACTCATGGCCCTAGAGGTCTGTAAGAATTTTGAAACAAATCGGCCACTAGTTGGCGCTAATGAGTTTTATGGCTCTGTAATCACGTGGTGTTGCACACATCCACAAAATATGCATATCATTTGATAGATCTCTTCATATTGAACAACTTTGCCTCTAGAATCATTGCTGTCAATCAAATCGTTCATTAAATATTTGCAATTATGTTAAAAACCTACTTTCGCGAACTAGTCCCTGGTTTTTTGCCCGATCGGAACCAAACAAGCCTAGAACAATTCTCTGGACTCTCTAGGTTAATAATTATTGAAAAAAAGTTGAACTTTTACATTTAAATGGCTATAACAGGGTCATTTAGAAGAGGGACGTAGCAAAATACACTCAATAGCCTTTAAATCTTAAAGGAAAACTCAAAACGTCACGAATATTGTTATGTATATGTGACATAACATGCTGAAGAAGCATGCAAAGTTTCATGGAGATCGGACCATAGGTGGCGCTAAAACTGTTAAAAAGCTTTGAAAACCATGTATTCCCTATGGTGAATTGCCTGTATTGGCTGTAAATTGTATTTTCCAACTCTCTATTCAATGAATGTTCAGATCTATTTAAAAACAAGTCAGAACATGTATCCTATGCCTCTAAACAAGCATGAAAAATTTCAGACAGATCGGACAATATTTGCCTCTATAAATTTTACAAAAGGTTAAAATTACAGAGTTCATTTGATAATAATGGTATATTAAGCCAATAAGTGGTCGTTTGCTGCCCCCCGCTGTTCATTTTATTGTACTACACACAAAATAATATTATTCTGCAGTAAAACACATCGTGCAGCACAAACCGTAAGGGCTAGAGACTTGAAACTTGGCCAATAGGTAGTACTAACATAGAGGAGAGGTTATCAAATTATGAGCCAGATTGGCCTAAAGGCGCAAAATCAATTGCGCAAAACTGCTCATAACTCCTAAAGCGTATGTCGTACACTCAAGTGTCTTATATCATTGGAAAGGTGAGTCCATGACGAACAAACCGTATATCTCCGATTTCATTTGCGCCATGATAGATTTTCCGCCATTTTGAATTTTGTTAAAAAACTACTTTTGCAAACTAGTCCTAGGTTTCTTGCTTGATCGGAACCAAATCAGTGCAGAAATGTTCTCTGGAGTCTGAATATCAATAATAATCGAAAAAAAGTTTAAATTTCTATTCACGGTCGCTAAGGGGCGGAAAACGACTGTTGTGGGAGGAGCCTATTTTACTAAAATGGCTATAACTCAAGAACAAAATGATATGTCTTCACCAAACTTGGTACACATGTGTATGGTCTGAGTCTTTGGTCACGAAAAAAAAATCGCGACGATTGAACACTTGGTGGCGCTATAACATGAAAAAAACATGAAAATGGCTATAACTACCCGACCGCTAGTCCGATTGACTTGAAAATTGGTATGCAGTGTCTTGGTCCAAGGTCCCATGGATGTCTATGAAGACATTGGCCTATCTCAAAAAACATTGCCGCCACAGCCAATTAAATTATTTCAGTGTTTAAAATCTTGCTAAATAAAACTTAATGTATTTTGATGCTTGTCTGCTTAAAGGCCTTAAAGGCTTGAACCCCGCTAAATGCTGCTTGCAGCTTTAATTATTATTATTATTATTATTAGGGGTTCAAGCACGAAGTGCTGAAACCCTATTGTATTTGTGCTGATTTTTATTAGGGGTTCAAGCACGAAGTGCTGAAACCCTATTGTAATTGTACTGATTTTTATTATTATTATTATTATTATTATTATTCTGCCGTAAAACGCATCGTGCAGCCCAAACCGTAAGGGCTAGAGACTTGAAACTTGGCCAATAGATAGTACAAAAATCGAGGAGAGGTTATCAAATTATGAGCCAGATTGGCCTATAGGTGGCGCTATAGCAATCAATTGCGCGAAACTGCTCATAACTCCTAAACCGTATGTCGTAGACTCAAGTGTCTTATATCATTGGAAAGGTGAGTCCATGACGAACAAAACGTATATCTCCGATTTCATTTGCGCCATAATAGATTTTCCGCCATTTTGAATTTTGTCAAAAAACTACTTTTGCGAACTAGTCCTAGGTTTTTTGCTTGATCGGAACCAAACCAGTGCAGAAATGTTCTCTGGAGTCTGAATATCAATAATTATCGAAAAAAAGTTGAAATTTCGATTCACGTTCGCTAAGGGGCGGAAAACGAATGTTGTGGGAGGAGCCTATTTTACTAAAACAGCTATAACTCAAGAACAAAATAAGATATCTTCACCAAACTTGGTACACATGTGTATGGGCTCAGTATTTGGTCTCGATAAAAAAATAACGACGATTGAACACTTGGTGGCGCTATAACACGAAAAAAACATGAAAATGACTATAACCTGCCGAGCGCTAGTCCGATTGACTTGAAAATTGGTATGCAGTGTCTTGGTCCAAGGTCCCATGTATGTCTATGAGGACATTGGCGTATCTCAAAAATCATGGCCGCCACAGCCAATTAAATTTAAGCACCTATTAGACAAGGTTAACGGAGGCCAATCGGAACGAAACTCGATGGGCATGTTTGACTCATGGCCCTAGAGGTCTGTAAGAATTTTGAAACAAATCGGCCACTAGTTGGCGCTAATGAGTTTTATGGCTCTGTAATCACGTGGTGTTGCACACATCCACAAAATATGCATATCATTTGATAGATCTCTTCATATTGAACAACTTTGCCTCTAGAACCATTGCTGTCAATCAAATCGTTCATTAAATATTTGCAATTATGTTAAAAACCTACTTTTACAAACTAGTCCCTGGTTTTTTGCCCGATCGGAACCAAACCAGTCTAGGACAATTCTATGGACTCTCTAGATCAATAATTATCAAAAAAAAGTTCAACTTTTGCATTTACATGGCTATAAAAGGATCATTTAGAAGAGGGACGTAGCAAAATACACTCAATAGCCTATAAATCTTAAAGGAAAACTCAAAACGTCACGAATATTGTTATGTATATGTGACATAACATGCTGAAGAAGCATGCAAAGTTTCATGGAGATCGGACCATAGGTGGCGCTAAAACTGTTAAAAAGCTTTGAAAACCATGTATTCCCTATGGTGAATTGCCTGTATTGGCTGTAAATGGTATTTTCCATCTCTCTATTCAATGAATGCTCAGATCTACTTAAAAACAAAGTCAGAACATGTATCCTATGCCTCTAAACAAGCATGAAAAATTTCAGACAGTTCGGACAATATTTGCCTCTATAAAAGTTTAAAAATGTTAACATTACAGAGTTCTGGTATATTAAGCCAATAAGTGGTTGTTTGCTGCCCCCCGCTGTTCATTTTATTGTACTACACACAAAATAATATTATTCTGCAGTAAAACACATCGTGCAGCCCAAACCGTAAGGGCTAGAGACTTGAAACTTGGCCAATAGGTAGTACAAACAGAGAGGAGAGGTTATCAAATTATGAGCCAGATTGGCCTATAGGTGGCGCTATAGCAATCAATTGCGCGAAACTGCTCATAACTCCTAAACCGTATGTCGTAGACTCAAGTGTCTTATAGCATTGGAAAGGTGAGTCCATGACGAACAAAATGTATATCTCCGATTTCATTTGCGCCATGACACATTTTCCGCCATTTTGAATTTTGTTAAAAAACTACTTTTGCAAACTAGTCCTAGGTTTCTTGCTTGATCGGAACCAAACCAGTGCAGAAATGTTCTCTGGAGTCTGAATATCAATAATAATTGAAAAAAAGTTTAAATTTCTATTCACGGTCGCTAAGGGGCGGAAAACGACTGTTGTGGGAGGAGCCTATTTTACTAAAATGGCTATAAATCAAGAAAGAAATGAGATATCTTCACCAAACTTGGTACACATGTGTATGGGCTCAGTCTTTGGTCAGGATAAAAAAATAGCGATGATTGAACACTTGGTGGCGCTATAACACGAAAAAAACATGAAAATGGCTATAACCACCCGAGCGCTAGTCCGATTGACTTGAAAATTGGTATGCAGTGTCTTGGTCCAAGGTACCATGTATGTCTATGAGGGCATTGGCGTATCTAAAAAAACATGGCCGCCACAGCCAATTAAATTTGAGCACCTATTAGACAAGGTTAATGGAGGCCGATCGGAACGAAACTCGATGGACATGTTTGACTCATGGCCCTAGAGGTCTGTAAGAATTTTGAAACAAATCGGCCACTAGTTGGCGCTAATGAGTTTTATGGCTCTGTAATCACGTGGTGTTGCACACATCCACAAAATATGCAGATCATTTGATAGATCTCTTCATATTGAACAACTTTGCCTCTAGAACCATTGCTGTCAATCAAATCGTTCATTAAATATTTGCAATTATGTTAAAAACCTACTTTCGCGAACTAGTCCCTGGTTTTTTGCCCGATCGGAACCAAACAAGTCTAGAACAATTCTCTGGACTCTCTAGGGTAATAATTATCAAAAAAAAGTTGAACTTTTGCATTTACATGGCTATAACAGGGTCATTTAGAAGAGGGACGTAGCAAAATACACTCAATAGCCTTTAAATCTTAAAGGAAAACTCAAAACGTCACGAATATTGTTATGTATATGTGACATAACATGCTGAAGAAGCATGCAAAGTTTCATGGAGATCGGACCATAGGTGGCGCTAAAACTGTTAAAAAGCTTTGAAAACCATGTATTCCCTATGGTGAATTGCCTGTATTGGCTGTAAATTGTATTTTCCATCTCTCTATTCAATGAATGTTCAGATCTATTTAAAAACAAGTCAGAACATGTATCCTATGCCTCTAAACAAGCATGAAAAATTTCAGACAGATCGGACAATATTTGCCTCTATAAAAGTTAAAAAAGGTTAAAATTACAGAGTTCATTTGATAATAATGGTATATTAAGCCAATAAGTGGTCGTTTGCTGCCCCCCGCTGTTCATTTTATTGTACTACACACAAAATAATATTATTCTGCAGTAAAACACATCATGCAGCCCAAACCGTAAGGGCTAGAGACTTGAAACTTGGCCAATAGGTAGTACAAACATAGAGGAGAGGTTATCAAATTATGAGCCGAATTGGCCTATAGGTGGCGCTATAGCAATCAATTGTGCGAAACTGCTCATAACTCCTAAACCGTATATCGTACACTCAAGTGTCTTATATCAATGGAAAGGTGAGTTCATGACGAACAATATGTATATCTCCGATTTCATTTGCGCCATGATAGATTTTCCGCCATTTTGAATTTTGTTAAAAAACTACTTTTGCAAACT
This sequence comes from Romanogobio albipinnatus, assembly GCA_023566225.1. NCBI lineage: Eukaryota > Metazoa > Chordata > Actinopteri > Cypriniformes > Gobionidae > Romanogobio > Romanogobio albipinnatus. Next base: position 12,698,203 of record CM042251.1, on the reverse strand, counting down.
AGTCCTAGGTTTCTTGCTTGATCGGAACCAAACCAGTGCAGAAATGTTCTCTGGAGTCTGAATATCAATAATAATCGAAAAAAAGTTTAAATTTCTATTCACGGTCGCTAAGGGGCGGAAAACGACTGTTGTGGGAGGAGCCTATTTTACTAAAATGGCTATAACTCAAGAAAGAAATGAGATGTCTTCACCAAACTTGGTACACATGTGTATGGTCTGAGTCTTTGGTCACGATAAAAAAATCGCGACGATTGAACACTTGGTGGCGCTATAACACAAAAAAAACATTAAAATGGCTATAACTACCCGACCGCTAGTCCGATTGACTTGAAAATTGGTATGCAGTGTCTTGGTCCAAGGTCCCATGTATGTCTATGAAGACATTGGCCTATCTCAAAAAACATTGCCGCCACAGCCAATTAAATTATTTCAGTGTTTAAAATCTTGCTAAATAAAACTTAATGTATTTTGATGCTTGTCTGCTTAAAGGCCTTAAAGGCTTGAACCCCGCTAAATGCTGCTTGCAGCTTTAATTAGGGGTTCAAGCACGAAGTGCTGAACACCTATTGTATTTGTGCTGATTTTTATTATTATTAGGGGTTCAAGCACGAAGTGCTGAAACCCTATTGTATTTGTGCTGATTTTTATTATTATTATTATTATTATTATTATTAGGGGTTCAAGCACGAAGTGCTGAAACCCTATTGTAATTGTACTGATTTTTATTATTATTATTATTATTATTATTATTATTATTATTATTATTCTGCCGTAAAACGCATCGTGCAGCCCAAACCGTAAGGGCTAGAGACTTGAAACTTGGCCAATAGATAGTAGAAAAATGGAGGAGAGGTTATCAAATTATGAGCCAGATTGGCCTATAGGTGGCGCTATAGCAATCAATTGCGCGAAACTGCTCATAACTCCTAAACCGTATGTCGTAGACTCAAGTGTCTTATATCATTGGAAAGGTGAGTTCATGACGAACAAAACGTATATCTCCGATTTCATTTGCGCCATGATAGATTTTCCGCCATTTTGGATTTTGTCAAAAAACTACTTTTGCAAACTAGTCCTAGGTTTTTCGCTTGATCGAAACCAAACCAGTGCAGAAATGTTCTATGGAGTCTGAATATCAATAATTATCGAAAAAAAGTTGAAATTTCGATTCACGGTCGCTAAGGGGCGGAAAACGAATGTTGTGGGAGGAGCCTATTTTACTAAAACAGCTATAACTCAAGAACAAAATGAGATATCTTCACCAAACTTGGTAGACATGTGTATGGGCTCGGTATTTGGTCTCGATAAAAAAATAGCGACGATTGAACACTTGGTGGCGCTATAACACGAAAAAAACATGAAAATGGCTATAACCTGCCGAGCGCTAGTCCGATTGACTTGAAAATTGGTATGCAGTGTCTTGGTCCAAGGTACCATGCATGTCTATGAGGACATTGGCGTATCTCAAAAATCATGGCCGCCACAGCCAATTAAATTTAAGCACCTATTAGACAAGGTTAACGGAGGCCAATTGGAACGAAACTCGATGGGCTTGTTTGACTCATGGCCTTAGAGGTCTGTAAGAATTTTGAAACAAATCGGCCACTAGTTGGCTCTAATGAGTTTTATGGCTCTGTAATCACGTGGTGTTGCACACATCCACAAAATATGCATATCATTTGATAGATCTCCTCATATTGAACACCTTTGCCTCTAGAACCATTGCTGTCAATCAAATCGTTTATTAAATATTTGCAATTATGTTAAAAACCTACTTTTGCAAACTAGTCCCTGGTTTTTTGCCCGATCGGAAGCAAACCAGTCTAGGACAATTCTCTGGACTCTCTAGATCAATAATTATCAAAAAAAGTTCAACTTTTGCATTTACATGGCTATAACAGAATCATTTAGAAGAGGGAAGTAGCAAAATACACTCAATAGCCTATAAATCTTAAAGGAAAACTCAAAACTTCACGAAAATTGTTATGTATATGTGACATAGCATGCTGAAAAAGCATGCAAAGTTTCATGGAGATCGGACCATAGGTGGCACTAAAACTGTTAAAAAGCTTTGAAAACCATGTATTCCCTATGGTGAATTGCCTGTATTGGCTGTAAATTGTATTTTCCATCTCTCTATTCAATGAATGTTCAGATCTACTTAAAAACAAGTCAGAACATGTATCCTATGCCTCTAAACAAGCATGAAAAATTTCAGACAGATCGGACAATATTTGCCTCTATAAAAGTTAAAAAAGGTTAAAATTACAGAGTTCATTTGATAATAATGGTATATTAAGCCAATAAGTGGTCGTTTGCTGCCCCCCGCTGTTCATTTTATTGTACTACACACAAAATAATATTATTCTGCAGTAAAACACATCGTGCAGCCCAAACCGTAAGGGCTAGAGACTTGAAACTTGGCCAATAGGTAGTACAAACACAGAGGAGAGGTTATCAAATTATGAGCCAGATTGGCCTATAGGTGGCGCTATAGCAATCAATTGCGCAAAACTGCTCATAACTCCTAAACCGTATGTCGTAGACTCAAGTGTCTTATATCATTGGAAAGGTGAGTCCATGACGAACATAACGTATATCTCCGATTTCATTTGCGCCATGATAGATTTTCCGCCATTTTGAATTATGTCAAAAAACTACTTTTGCGAACTAGTCCTAGGTTTTTCGCTTGATCGGAACCAAACCAGTGCAGAAATGTTCTCTGGAGTCTGAATATCAATAATTATCGAAAAAAAGTTGAAATTTCGATTCACGGTCGCTAAGGGGCGGAAAACAAATGTTGTGGGAGGAGCCTATTTTACTAAAACAGCTATAACTCAAGAAGAAAATGAGATATCTTCACCAAACTTGGTACACATGTGTATGGGCTCAGTCTTTGGTCTCGATAAAAAAATAGCGACGATTGAACACTTGGTGGCGCTATAACACAAAAAAAACATGAAAATGGCTATAACTACCCGACCGCTAGTCCGATTGACTTGAAAATTGGTATGCAGTGTCTTGGCCCAAGGTCCCATGTATGTCTATGAGGACATTGGCCTATCTCAAAAAACATTGCCGCCATAGCCAATTAAATTATTTCAGTGTTTAAAATCTTGCTAAATAAAACTTAATGTATTTTGATGCTTGTGTGCTTAAAGGCCTTAAAGGCTTGAACCCCGCTAAATGCTGCTTGCAGCTTTAATTATTATTATTATTATTCAGCCGTAAAACGCATCGTGCAGACCAAACTGTAAGGGTTAGAGACTTGAAACTTGGCCAATAGGTAGTACAAAAATCGAGGAGAGGTTATCAAATTATGAGCCAGATTGGCCCATAGGTGGCGCTATAACAATCAATTGCGCGAAACTGCTCATAACTCATAAACCGTTGATCATAAAGGTCAAGTATTTTATATCATTGGAAAGCTGAGCTCATGACGAACAAAATGTATATCTCCAATTTCATTTCCGGTATGCAAATTTTCCCGCCATTTTGAATTTTGTCAAAAATCTACTTTTGCGAACTAGTCCTAGGTTTTTTGCTTGATCGGAACCAAACCAGTAAAGAAATGTTCTCTGGAGTCTGAATATCAATAATTATCAAAAAAAGGTTGAAATTTCGATTCACGGTCGCTAAGGGGCGGAAAATGAATGTTGTGGGAGGAGCCTATTTGACTAAAATGGCTATAACTCAAGAACAAAATGAGATATCTTTACCAAACTTGGTACACATGTGTATAGGCTGACTCTTTGGTCACGATAAATAATATCGCGACGATTGAACACTTGGTGGCGCTATAACATGAAAAAAACATGAACATGGCTATAACCACCCGACCGCTAGTCCGAATTACTTGAAAATTGGTATGCAGTGTCTTGGTCCAAGGTAACATATAGGTCTATGAGGACATTGGCGTATCTCAAAAAACATGGCCACCATCGGCCAATGAAGTTTGAGCACCTCTGAGACAAGTTTATCGGAGGCCGATCGGAACGTAACTCGTTGGGCATGTTTGGCTGATGGTCCTAGAAGGCTGTAATAATTTTGAAAGAAATCGGCCACTAGTTGGCGCTAACGAGTTTTATGGCTCTGTAATCACGTGGTGTTGCACACATTCCCATAAAATGCATATCATCTGATAGGTCTCCTCATGCAAAACAACTTTTCCTCTAGCAGCATTGCTGTCAATCAAATTGTTCATTAAATATTTGCAATTATGTTCACAACCTACTTTTGCGAACTAGTCCCTGGATTTTTGCCCGATCGGAATCAAACCAGTCTAGGACAATTCTCTGGACACTCTAGATCAATAATTATCAAAAAAAAGTTGAACTTTTGCCTTTGGCTGACTATAACAGGGTCATTTAGAAGAGGGGCGTAGCAAAATACACTCAAAAGCCTATACATCCTAAAGGAAAACTCAAAACTTCACGAAAATTGTTATGTATATGTGACATAACATGCTGAAGAAGCATGCAAAGTTTCATGGAGATCGGACCATAGGTGGCGCTATAACTGTTACAAAGCTTTGAAAACCATGTATTCCTATGGTGAATTGCCTGTATTGGCTGTAAATGGTATTTTCCATCTCTGTAATCAGGTGGGATTAAAAACATCCACATAATATGCATATATTATGATAGATCTCCTCATACTGAACAACTTTGCCTCAAGAACCAATACTGTCAATCAAATCGTTATTTAAATATTCACAATTATGTTAACCTCATTTTGCAAACTAGTCCTAGTGATTTTGTCCGATTTGAACCAAACCACTGCAGTACAATTCTCTGGACTCTCTTGATCAATAGTGGTCAAAAACATGTTGAACTTTACACTTTGGGTAGCTATAACCGGGTCATTTAGAGAATAGGTATGGCAAAACATGTTAAAAAGCCTATTAATCCTGAACGAAAACTCAAAACTTCACGAAAATAGGTGGGCACATGCAGCATGTGACTCTAAAGAAGCATGCACAATTTCATGGAGATCGGGCATTAGATGCCTCTATAACTGTAAAAAAAAGTTGCCAATGCATAAATGCCATAATACCTAAAATTACCACCAGATGGCAGCAGAAGACCACTCATTGGTTCATTCTCTACACTAAGCATATTACAAACTCTAAAAAAACATTATAATAGCATTGAAAATTACATTTTGTCAATGTTTATCAATTTATTTGTTCATTTGATGTATGTTTTTACAATAATTATTATATTAAAATTAAAATAATGCCTCAAAAGATGTTTTAAAGGGGAAAACTTGGAATAAGCAATTTGTTACCTCTCATTTATTTCAAATATCTATATCTGCAACAAATTGTGCGTGCGTGTGAGCAGGTTTGAAGGCATTAACTTGGAAAATGTGCCATTAAATACAAAAACAGACATTTCAAATGGAAGTGAGCCAATGAGTGGTTATCTGCTGCCAGCTGCTGGTCAAAAAAGTAATTTTGTCATAATTCTTAGTAATTTTGTGCTTTAATTCATATTTACAAATGATAAAATCAATTATAATAACATTGCAAATCACATTTTGTCAAGGTTTACCAATTCATTTGTTTACTTGAGGTATGTTTTTGCAATAATATTACTTTACAATAAGACAATACATTGTTTTCTATGGGAAACCTGGAATAAGAACCTATCATTTATATAAAATATCTATATCTATATACCCTTTTAAAATTAAAGTGAGGCAATGAGGGGTTCTCTGCTGCCACCTGCTGGTCAAAATAGTTATGTCTTAATTCTTAGTAATATTGTTCTTTAATTCATATTTGGACATTATAAAATCCCTATTATAACATTTACAATCACATTTAGTCAAAATAAATGTATTTCAAATATCAATATTTATATTGCAATAAAATGCATATGTGTAAGCACATTTAAAGGAGTTCACATGGAAAATGTGCCATAAAACAAACAGAAATGAAAGTGAGGCAATGAGTGGTTCTCTGCTGCCACCTGCTGGTCAAAATAGTCATTTTGTCATACTACTCACTAATAAGGTTCTATAATTCACATTTAGACTTTATAAAGTAACTATTATAACATTTACAATCACATTTTGTCAGTTTATCACTTCATTTCACCTAAGCTCTGTTTTAACTAATTTACTGCTTAAAGGCCTTAAATGCAAATGGCGTTAAATGCTTAAAGGCCTTCATTGCTTGAACCCCGATAAATGCTGCCTGCAGCTTTAATTATTATTATTATTATTATTATTATTCAGACCTAAAACGCATCGTGCAGCCCAAACCGTAAGGGCTAGAGACTTGAAACTTGGCCAATAGGTAGTACAAAAATCGAGGAGAGGTTATCAAATTATGAGCCAGATTGGCCTATAGGTGGCGCTATAGCAATCAATTGCGCGAAACTGCTCATAACTCCTAAACCGTATGTCGTAGACTCAAGTGCCTTATATCATTGGAAAGGTGAGTCCATGACGAACAAAACGTATATCTCCGATTTCATTTGCGCCATGATAGATTTTCCGCCATTTTGAATTTTGTCAAAAAACTACTTTTGCGAACTAGTCCTAGGTTTTTTGGTTGATCGGAACCAAACCAGTGCAGAAATGTTCTCTGGAGTCTGAATATCAATAATTATCGAAAAAAAGTTTAAATTTCGATTCACGTTCGCTAAGGGGCGGAAAACGAATGTTGTGGGAGGAGCCTATTTTACTAAAACAGCTATAACTCAAGAACAAAATGAGATATCTTCACCAAACTTGGTACACATGTGTATAGGCTCAGTATTTGGTCTCGATAAAAAAATAACGACGATTGAACACTTGGTGGCGCTATAACACGAAAAAAACATGAAAATGGCTATAACCTGCCGAGCACTAGTCCGATTGACTTGGAAATTGGTATGCAGTGTCTTGGTCCAAGGTACCATGTATGTCTATGAGGACATTGGCGTATCTCAAAAATCATGGCCGCCACAGCCAATTACATTTAAGCACCTATTAGACAATGTTAACGGAGGCCAATCGGAACGAAACTCGATGGGCATGTTTGACTCATGGCCCTAAAGGTCTGTAAGAATTTTGAAACAAATCGGCCACTAGTTGGTGCTAATGAGTTTTATGGCTCTGTAATCACGTGGTGTTGCACACATCCACAAAATATGCATATCATTTGATAGATCTCTTCATATTGAACACCTTTGCCTCTAGAACCATTGCTGTCAATCAAATCGTTCATTAAATATTTGCAATTATGTTAAAAACCTACTTTTACGAACTAGTCCCTGGTTTTTTGCCCGATCGGAACCAAACCAGTCTAGGACAATTCTATGGACTCTCTAGATCAATAATTATCAAAAAAAGTTCAACTTTTGCATTTACATGGCTATAAAAGGATCATTTAGAAGAGGGACGTAGCAAAATACACTCAATAGCCTATAAATCTTAAAGGAAAACTCAAAACGTCACGAATATTGTTATGTATATGTGACATAACATGCTGAAGAAGCATGCAAAGTTTCATGGAGATCGGACCATAGGTGGCGCTAAAACTGTTAAAAAGCTTTGAAAACCATGTATTCCCTATGGTGAATTGCCTGTATTGGCTGTAAATAGTATTTTCCATCTCTCTATTAAATGAATGCTCAGATCTACTTAAAAACAAGTCAGAACATGTATCCTATGCCTCTAAACAAGCATGAAAAATTTCAGACAGTTCGGACAATATTTGCCTCTATAAAAGTAAAAAAATGTTAACATTACAGAGTTCTGGTATATTAAGCCAATAAGTGGTCGTTTGCCGCCCCCCGCTGTTCATTTTATTGTACTACACACAAAATAATATTATTCTGCAGTAAAACACATCGTGCAGCCCAAACCGTAAGGGCTAGAGACTTGAAACTTGGCCAATAGGTAGTACAAACAGAGAGGAGAGGTTATCAAATTATGAGCCAGATTGGCCTATAGGTGGCGCTATAGCAATCAATTGCGCGAAACTGCTCATAACTCCTAAACCGTATGTCGTAGACTCAAGTGTCTTATATCATTGGAAAGGTGAGTCCATGACGAACAAAATGTATATCTCCGATTTCATTTGCGCCATGATACATTTTCCGCCATTTTGAATTTTGTTAAAAAACTACTTTTGCAAACTAGTCCTAGGTTTCTTGCTTGATCGGAACCAAACCAGTGCAGAAATGTTCTCTGGAGTCTGAATATCAATAATAATTGAAAAAAAGTTAAAATTTCTATTCACGGTCGCTAAGGGGCGGAAAACGACTGTTGTGGGAGGAGCCTATTTTACTAAAATGGCTATAAATCAAGAAAGAAATGAGATATCTTCACCACACTTGGTACACATGTGTATGGGCTCAGTCTTTGGTCAGGATAAAGAAATCGCGATGATTGAACACTTGGTGGCGCTATAACATGAAAAAAACATGAAAATGGCTATAACTACCCGACCGCTAGTCCGATTGACTTGAAAATTGGTATGCAGTGTCTTGGTCCAAGGTCCCATGTATGTCTATGAGGACATTGGCCTATCTAAAAAAACATTGCCGCCACAGCCAATTAAATTATTTCAGTGTTTAAAATCTTGCTAAATAAAACTTGATGTCTTTTGATGCTTGTGTGCTTAAAGGCCTTAAAGGCTTGAACCCCGCTAAATGCTGCTCGCAGCTTTAATTAGGGGTTCAAGCACGAAGTGCTGAACACCTATTGTATTTGTGCTGATTTTTATTATTATTATTATTATTATTATTATTATTAGGGGTTCAAGCACGAAGTGCTGAAACCCTATTGTAATTGTACTGATTTTTATTATTATTATTATTATTATTATTATTCTGCCGTAAAACGCATCGTGCAGCCCAAACCGTAAGGGCTAGAGACTTGAAACTTGGCCAATAGGTAGTACAAAAATCGAGGAGAGGTTATCAAATTATGAGCCAGATTGGCCTATAGGTGGCGCTATAGCAATCAATTGCGCGAAACTGCTCATAACTCCTAAACCGTATATCGTAGACTCAAGTGTCTTATATCATTGGAAAGGTGAGTCCATGACGAACATAACGTATATCTCCGATTTCATTTGCGCCATGATAGATTTTCCGCCATTTTGAATTTTGTCAAAAAACTACTTTTGCAAACTAGTCCTAGGTTTTTCGCTTGATCGGAACCAAACCAGTGCAGAAATGTTCTCTGGAGTCTGAATATCAATAATTATCGAAAAAAAGTTGAAATTTCGATTCACGGTCGCTAAGGGGCGTAAAACGAATGTTGTGGGAGGAGCCTATTTTACTAAAACAGCTATAATTCAAGAACAAAATGAGATATCTTCACCAAACTTGGTACACATGTGTATGGGCACAGTATGTGGTCTCGATACAAAAATTGCGATGATTGAACACTTGGTGGCGCTATAATACGAAAAAAACATAAAAAGGGCTATAACCACCCGGACGCTAGTCCGATTGCCTTGAAAATTGGTATGCAGTGTCTTGGTCCAAGGCCCCATGTATGTCTATGAGGACATTGGCGTATCTCAAAAAACATGGCCGCCACAGCCAATTAAATTTGAGCACCTATTAGACAAGGTTAACGGAGGCCGATCAGAACGAAACTCAATGGGTATGTTTGACTCATGGCCCTAGAGGTCTGTAAGAATTTTGAAAGAAATCGGCCACTAGTTGGCGCTAACGAGTTTTATGGCTCTGTAATCACGTGGTGTTGCACACATACACAAAATATGCATAGCATTTGATAGAACTCCTCATATTGAACAACTTTGCTTCTAGAACCATTGCTGTCAATCAAATCGTTATTTAAATATTTGCAATTATGTTAAAAACCTACTTTTGCGAACTAGTCCCTGGTTTTTTGCCCGATCGGAACCAAACCAGTCTAGGACAATTCTCTGGACTCTCTAGATCAATAATTATCGAAAAAAAGTTGAACTTTTGCATTTGAATGGCTATAATAGGGTCATTTAGAAAAGAAACATAGCAAAATACACTCAATAGCCTATAAATCATAAAGGAAAACTCAAAACTTCACGAAAATTATAATGTATATGTGACATAACATGCTGAAGAAGCCTACAAAGTTTCATGGAGATCGGACCATAGGTGGCGCTAAAACTGTTAAAAAGCTTTGAAAACCATGTATTCCCTATGGTGAATTGCCTGTATTGGCTGTAAATGGTATTTTCCATCTCTCTATTCAATGAATGTTCAGATCTACTTAAAAACAAGTCAGAACATGTATCATATGCCTCTAAACAAGCATGAAAAATTTCAGACAGAGCAGACAATATTTGCCTCTATAAAAGTTAAAAAATGTTAACATTACAGAGTTCTGGTATATTAAGCCAATAAGTGGTCGTTTGCTGCCCCCCGCTGTTCATTTTATTGTACTACACAAAATAATATTATTCTGCAGTAAAACACATCGTGCAGCCCAAACCGTAAGGGCTAGAGACTTGAAACTTGGCCAATAGGTAGTACAAACATAGAGGAGAGGTTATCAAATTATGAGCCAGATTGGCCTATAGGTGGCGCTATAGCAATCAATTGTGCGAAACTGCTCATAACTCCTAAACCATATATTGTACACTCAAGTGTCTTATATCATTGGAAAGGTGAGTCCATGAGGAACAAAATGTATATCTCCGATTTCATTTGCGCCATGATAGATTTTCCGCCATTTTGAATTTTATTAAAAAAATACTTTTGCAAACTAGTCCTAGGTTTCTTGCTTGATCGGAACCAAACCAGTGCGGAAATGTTCTCTGGAGTCTGAATATCAATAATAATTGAAAAAAAGTTTAAATTTCTATTCACGGTCGCTAAGGGGCGGAAAACGAATGTTGTGGGAGGAGCCTATTTTACTAAAATGACTATAACTCAAGAAAGAAATGAGATGTTTTCACCAAACTTGGTACACATGTGTATTGTCTGAGTCTTTGGTCACGATAAAAAAATCGCGACGATTGAACACTTGGTGGCGCTATAACACGAAAAAAACATGAAAATGGCTATAACTACCCGACCACTAGTCCGATTGACTTGAAAATTGGTATGCAGTGTCTTGGTCCAAGGTCCGATGTATGTCTATGAGGATATTGGCCTATCTCAAAAAACATTGCCGCCACAGCCAATTAAATTATTTCAGTGTTTAAAATCTTGCTAAATAAAACTTGATGTCTTTTGATGCTTGTGTGCTTAAAGGCCTTAAAGGCTTGAACCCCGCTAAATGCTGCTTGCAGCTTTAATTATTATTATTATTATTATTATTCTGCCGTAAAACGCATCGTGCAGCCCAAACCGTAAGGGCTAGAGACTTGAAACTTGGCCAATAGATAGTAGAAAAATCGAGGAGAGGTTATCAAATTATGAGCCAGATTGGCCTATAGGTGGCGCTATAGCAATCAATTGCGCGAAACTGCTCATAACTCCTAAACCGTATGTCGTAGACTCAAGTGTCTTATATCATTGGAAAGGTGAGTTCATGACGAACAAAACGTATATCTCCGATTTCATTTGCGCCATGATAGATTTTCCGCCATTTTGAATTTTGTCAAAAAACTACTTTTGCAAACTAGTCCTAGGTTTTTCGCTTGATCGAAACCAAACCAGTGCAGAAATGTTCTATGGAGTCTGAATATCAATAATTATCGAAAAAAAGTTGAAATTTCGATTCACGGTCGCTAAGGGGCGGAAAACGAATGTTGTGGGAGGAGCCTATTTTACTAAAACAGCTATAACTCAAGAACAAAATAAGATATCTTCACCAAACTTGGTAGACATGTGTATGGGCTCGGTATTTGGTCTCGATAAAAAAATAGCGACGATTGAACACTTGGTGGCGCTATAACACGAAAAAAACATGAAAATGCTATAACCTGCCGAGCGCTAGTCCGATTGACTTGAAAATTGGTATGCAGTGTCTTGGTCCAAGGTACCATGCATGTCTATGAGGACATTGGCGTATCTCAAAAATGATGGCCGCCACAGCCAATTAAATTTAAGCACCTATTAGACAAGGTTAACGGAGGCCAATCGGAACGAAACTCGATGGGCATGTTTGACTCATGGCCCTAGAGGTCTGTAAGAATTTTGAAACAAATCGGCCACTAGTTGGCTCTAATGAGTTTTATGGCTCTGTAATCACGTGGTGTTGCACACATCCACAAAATATGCATATCATTTGATAGATCTCCTCATATTGAACACCTTTGCCTCTAGAACCATTGCTGTCAATCAAATCGTTTATTAAATATTTGCAATTATGTTAAAAACCTACTTTTGCAAACTAGTCCCTGGTTTTTTGCCCGATCGGAAGCAAACCAGTCTAGGATAATTCTCTGGACTCTCTAGATCAATAATTATCAAAAAAAGTTCAACTTTTGCATTTACATGGCTATAACAGAATCATTTAGAAGAGGGAAGTAGCAAAATACACTCAATAGCCTATAAATCTTAAAGGAAAACTCAAAACTTCACGAAAATTGTTATGTATATGTGACATAGCATGCTGAAAAAGCATGCAAAGTTTCATGGAGATCGGACCATAGGTGGCGCTAAAACTGTTAAAAAGCTTTGAAAACCATGTATTCCCTATGGTGAATTGCCTGTATTGGCTGTAAATTGTATTTTCCATCTCTCTATTCAATGAATGTTCAGATCTACTTAAAAACAAGTCAGAACATGTATCCTATGCCTCTAAACAAGCATGAAAAATTTCAGACAGATCGGACAATATTTGCCTCTATAAAAGTTAAAAAAGGTTAAAATTACAGAGTTCATTTGATAATAATGGTATATTAAGCCAATAAGTGGTCGTTTGCTGCCCCCCGCTGTTCATTTTATTGTACTACACACAAAATAATATTATTCTGCAGTAAAACACATCGTGCAGCCCAAACCGTAAGGGCTAGAGACTTGAAACTTGGCCAATAGGTAGTACAAACATAGAGGAGAGGTTATCAAATTATGAGCCAGATTGGCCTATAGGTGGCGCTATAGCAATCAATTGCGCAAAACTGCTCATAACTCCTAAACCGTATGTCGTAGACTCAAGTGTCTTATATCATTGGAAAGGTGAGTCCATGACGAACATAACGTATATCTCCGATTTCATTTGCGCCATGATAGATTTTCCGCCATTTTGAATTATGTCAAAAAACTACTTTTGCGAACTAGTCCTAGGTTTTTCGCTTGATTGGAACCAAACCAGTGCAGAAATGTTCTCTGGAGTCTGAATATCAATAATTATCGAAAAAAAGTTGAAATTTCGATTCACGGTCGCTAAGGGGCGGAAAACGAATGTTGTGGGAGGAGCCTATTTTACTAAAACAGCTATAACTCAAGAAGAAAATGAGATATCTTCACCAAACTTGGTACACATGTGTATGGGCTCAGTCTTTGGTCTCGATAAAAAAATAGCGACGATTGAACACTTGGTGGCGCTATAACACAAAAAAAACATGAAAATGGCTATAACTACCCGACCGCTAGTCCGATTGACTTGAAAATTGGTATGCAGTGTCTTGGCCCAAGGTCCCATGTATGTCTATGAGGACATTGGCCTATCTCAAAAAACATTGCCGCCATAGCCAATTAAATTATTTCAGTGTTTAAAATCTTGCTAAATAAAACTTAATGTATTTTGATGCTTGTGTGCTTAAAGGCCTTAAAGGCTTGAACCCCGCTAAATGCTGCTTGCAGCTTTAATTATTATTATTATTATTATTATTATTCTGCCGTAAAACGCATCGTGCAGCCCAAACCGTAAGGGCTAGAGACTTGAAACTTGGCCAATAGATAGTACAAAAATCGAGGAGAGGTTATCAAATTATGAGCCAGATTGGCCTATAGGTGGCGCTATAGCAATCAATTGCGCAAAACTGCTCATAACTCCTAAACCGTATGTCGTAGACTCAAGTGTCTTATATCATTGGAAAGGTGAGTCCATGACGAACAAAACGTATATCTCCGATTTCATTTGCGCCATGATACATTTTCCGCCATTTTGAATTTTGTCAAAAAACTACTTTTGCGAACTAGTCCTAGGTTTTTTGCTTGATCGGAACCAAACCAGTGCAGAAATGTTCTCTGGAGTCTGAATATCAATAATTATCGAAAAAAAGTTGAAATTTCGATTCACGGTCGCTAAGGGGCGGAAAACGAATGTTGTGGGAGGAGCCTATTTTACTAAAACAGCTATAATTCAAGAACAAAATGAGATATCTTCACCAAACTTGGTACACATGTGTATGGGCTCAGTATTTGGTCTCGATAAAAAAATAGCGACGATTGAACACTTGGTGGCGCTATAACACGAAAAAAACATGAAAATGGCTATAACCACCCGAGCGCTAGTCCGATTGACTTGAAAATTGGTATGCAGTGTCTTGGTCCAAGGTACCATGTATGTCTATGAGGACATTGGCGTATCTAAAAAAACATGGCCACCACAGCCAATTAAATTTGAGCACCTATTAGACAAGGTTAACGGAGGCCGATCAGAACGAAACTCGATGGGCATGTTTGACTCATGGCCCTAGAGGTCTGTAAGAATTTTGAAAGAAATCGGCCACTAGTTGGCGCTAATGAGTTTTATGGCTCTGTAATCACGTGGTGTTGCACACATCCACGAAATATGCATATCATTTGATAGATCTCCTCATATTGAACAACTTTGCCTCCAAAATCATTGCTGTCAATCAAATCGTTATTTAAATATTTGCAATTATGTTAAAAACCTACTTTTGCGAACTAGTCCCTGGTTTTTTGCCCGATCAGAACCAAACCAGTCTAGGACAATTCTTTGGACTCTCTAGATCAATAATTATCGAAAAAAAGTTGAACTTTTGCATTTGGATTGCTATAATAGGGTCATTTAGAAGAGAAACATAGCAAAATACACTCAATAGCCTATAAATCCTAAAGGAAAACTCAAAACTTCACGAAAATTGTAATGTATATGTGACATAACATGTTGAAGAAGCCTACAAAGTTTCATGGAGATCGGACCATAGGTGGCGCTATAACTGTTAAAAAGCTTTGAAAACCATGTATTCCCTATGGTGAATTGCCTGTATTGGCTGTAAATTGTATTTTCCATCTCTCTATTCAATGAATGTTCAGATCTACTTAAAAACAAGTCAGAACATGTATCCTATGCCTCTAAACAAGCATGAAAAATTTCAGACAGATCGGACAATATTTGCCTCTATAAAAGTTAAAAAATGTTAACATTACAGAGTTCTGGTATATTAAGCCAATAAGTGGTCGTTTGCTGCCCCCCGCTGTTCATTTTATTGTACTACACACAAAATAATATTATTCTGCAGTAAAACACATCGTGCAGCCCAAACCGTAAGGGCTAGAGACTTGAAACTTGGCCATTAGGTAGTACAAACATAGAGGAGAGGTTATCAAATTATGAGCCAGATTGGCCTATAGGTGGCGCTATAGCAATCAATTGCGCGAAACTGCTCATAACTCCTAAAGCCTATGTCTTACACTCAAGTGTCTTATATCATTGGAAAGGTGAGTCCATGACGAACAAAGTGTATATCTCCGATTTCATTTGCGCCATGATACATTTTCCGCCATTTTGAATTTTGTTAAAAAAATACTTTTGCAAACTAGTCCTAGGTTTCTTGCTTGATCGGAACCAAACCAGTGCAGAAATGTTCTCTGGAGTCTGAATATCAATGATAATTGAAAAAAAGTTTAAATTTCTATTCACGGTCGCTAAGGGGCGGAAAACGACTGTTGTGGGAGGAGCCTATTTTACTAAAATGGCTATAAATCAAGAAAGAAATGAGATATCTTCACCAAACTTGGTACACATGTGTATGGGCTCAGTCTTTGGTCAGGATAAAGAAATCGCGATGATTGAACACTTGGTGGCGCTATAACATGAAAAAAACATGAAAATGGCTATAACTACCCGACCGCTAGTCCGATTGACTTGAAAATTGGTATGCAGTGTCTTGGTCCAAGGTCCCATGTATGTCTATGAGGACATTGGCCTATCTCAAAAAACATTGCCGCCACAGCCAATTAAATTATTTCAGTGTTTAAAATCTTGCTAAATAAAACTTGATGTCTTTTGATGCTTGTGTGCTTAAAGGCCTTAAAGGCTTGAACCCCGCTAAATGCTGCTCGCAGCTTTAATTATTATTATTATTATTATTATTCTGCCGTAAAACGCATCGTGCAGCCCAAACCGTAAGGGCTAGAGACTTGAAACTTGGCCAATAGATAGTAGAAAAATCGAGGAGAGGTTATCAAATTATGAGCCAGATTGGCCTATAGGTGGCGCTATAGCAATCAATTGCGCGAAACTGCTCATAACTCCTAAACCGTATGTCGTAGACTCAAGTGTCTTATATCATTGGAAAGGTGAGTTCATGACGAACAAAACGTATATCTCCGATTTCATTTGCGCCATGATAGATTTTCCGCCATTTTGAATTTTGTCAAAAAACTACTTTTGCAAACTAGTCCTAGGTTTTTCGCTTGATCGAAACCAAACCAGTGCAGAAATGTTCTATGGAGTCTGAATATCAAGAATTATCGAAAAAAAGTTGAAATTTCGATTCACGGTCGCTAAGGGGCGGAAAACGAATGTTGTGGGAGGAGCCTATTTTACTAAAACAGCTATAACTCAAGAACAAAATGAGATAGCTTCACCAAACTTGGTAGACATGTGTATGGGCTCGGTATTTGGTCTCGATAAAAAAATAGCGACGATTGAACACTTGGTGGCGCTATAACACGAAAAAAACATGAAAATGGCTATAACCTGCCGAGCGCTAGTCCGATTGACTTGAAAATTGGTATGCAGTGTCTTGGTCCAAGGTACCATGCATGTCTATGAGGACATTGGCGTATCTCAAAAATCATGGCCGCCACAGCCAATTAAATTTAAGCACCTATTAGACAAGGTTAACGGAGGCCAATCGGAACGAAACTCGATGGGCATGTTTGACTCATGGCCCTAGAGGTCTGTAAGAATTTTGAAACAAATCGGCCACTAGTTGGCTCTAATGAGTTTTATGGCTCTGTAATCACGTGGTGTTGCACACATCCACAAAATATGCATATCATTTGATAGATCTCCTCATATTGAACACCTTTGCCTCTAGAACCATTGCTGTCAATCAAATCGTTTATTAAATATTTGCAATTATGTTAAAAACCTACTTTTGCAAACTAGTCCCTGGTTTTTTGCCCGATCGGAAGCAAACCAGTCTAGGACAATTCTCTGGACTCTCTAGATCAATAATTATCAAAAAAAGTTCAACTTTTGCATTTACATGGCTATAACAGAATCATTTAGAAGAGGGACGTAGCAAAATACACTCAATAGCCTATAAATCTTAAAGGAAAACTCAAAACTTCACGAAAATTGTTATGTATATGTGACATAGCATGCTGAAAAAGCATGCAAAGTTTCATGGAGATCGGACCATAGGTGGCACTAAAACTGTTAAAAAGCTTTGAAAACCATGTATTCCCTATGGTGAATTGCCTGTATTGGCTGTAAATTGTATTTTCCATCTCTCTATTCAATGAATGTTCAGATCTACTTAAAAACAAGTCAGAACATGTATCCTATGCCTCTAAACAAGCATGAAAAATTTCAGACAGATCGGACAATATTTGCCTCTATAAAAGTTAAAAAAGGTTAAAATTACAGAGTTCATTTGATAATAATGGTATATTAAGCCAATAAGTGGTCGTTTGCTGCCCCCCGCTGTTCATTTTATTGTACTACACACAAAATAATATTATTCTGCAGTAAAACACATCGTGCAGCCCAAACCGTAAGGGCTAGAGACTTGAAACTTGGCCAATAGGTAGTACAAACATAGAGGAGAGGTTATCAAATTATGAGCCAGATTGGCCTATAGGTGGCGCTATAGCAATCAATTGCGCAAAACTGCTCATAACTCCTAAACCGTATATCGTAGACTCAAGTGTCTTATATCATTGGAAAGGTGAGTCCATGACGAACATAACGTATATCTCCGATTTCATTTGCGCCATGATAGATTTTCCGCCATTTTGAATTATGTCAAAAAACTACTTTTGCGAACTAGTCCTAGGTTTTTCGCTTGATCGGAACCAAACCAGTGCAGAAATGTTCTCTGGAGTCTGAATATCAATAATTATCGAAAAAAAGTTGAAATTTCGATTCACGGTCGCTAAGGGGCGGAAAACGAATGTTGTGGGAGGAGCCTATTTTACTAAAACGGCTATAACTCAAGAAGAAAATGAGATATCTTCACCAAACTTGGTACACATGTGTATGGGGTCAGTCTTTGGTCTCGATAAAAAAATAGCGACGATTGAACACTTGGTGGCGCTATAACACAAAAAAAAACATGAAAATGGCTATAACTACCCGACCGCTAGTCCGATTGACTTGAAAATTGGTATGCAGTGTCTTGGCCCAAGGTCCCATGTATGTCTATGAGGACATTGGCCTATCTCAAAAAACATTGCCGCCATAGCCAATTAAATTATTTCAGTGTTTAAAATCTTGCTAAATAAAACTTAATGTATTTTGATGCTTGTGTGCTTAAAGGCCTTAAAGGCTTGAACCCCGCTAAATGCTGCTTGCAGCTTTAATTATTATTATTATTATTATTCTCCGCTAAAACGCATCGTGCAGCCCAAACCGTAAGGGCTGGAACTTTGAAACTTTGTCAGATGGTAGTACACAAAACGAGGAGAGGTTATCAAATTATGAGCCAGATTGGCCTATAGGTGGCGCTATAGCAATCAATTGCGCGAAACTGCTCATAACTCCTAAACCGTATGTCGTAGACTCAAGTGTCTTATATCATTGGAAAGGTGAGTCCATGACGAACAAAACGTATATCTCCGATTTCATTTGCGCCATGATAGATTTTCCGCCATTTTGAATTTTGTCAAAAAACTACTTTTGCGAACTAGTCCTAGGTTTTTTGCTTGATTGGAACCAAACCAGTGCAGAAATGTTCTCTGGAGTCTGATTATCAATAATTATTGAAAAAAAGTTGAAATTTCGATTCACGTTCGCTAAGGGGCGGAAAACGAATGTTGTGGGAGGAGCCTATTTTACTAAAACAGCTATAACTCAAGAACAAAATGAGATATCTTCACCAAACTTGGTACACATGTGTATGGGCTCAGTATTTGGTCTCGATAAAAAAATAACGACGATTGAACACTTGGTGGCGCTATAACACGAAAAAAACATGAAAATGGCTATAACCTGCCGAGCGCTAGTCCGATTGACTTGAAAATTGGTATGTAGTGTCTTGGTCCAAGGTCCCATGTATGTCTATGAGGACATTGGCGTATCTCAAAAATCATGGCCGCCACAGCCAATTAAATTTAAGCACCTATTAGACAAGGTTAACGGAGGCCAATCGGAACGAAACTCGATGGGCATGTTTGACTCATGGCCCTAGAGGTCTGTAAGAATTTTGAAACAAATCGGCCACTAGTTGGCGCTAATGAGTTTTATGGCTCTGTAATCACGTGGTGTTGCACACATCCACAAAATATGCATATCATTTGATAGATCTCTTCATATTGAACAACTTTGCCTCTAGAACCATTGCTGTCAATCAAATCGTTCATTAAATATTTGCAATTATGTTAAAAACCTACTTTTACAAACTAGTCCCTGGTTTTTTGCCCGATCGGAACCAAACCAGTCTAGGACAATTCTATGGACTCTCTAGATCAATAATTATCAAAAAAAAGTTCAACTTTTGCATTTACATGGCTATAAAAGGATCATTTAGAAGAGGAATGTAGCAAAATACACTCAATAGCCTATAAATCTTAAAGGAAAACTCAAAACGTCACGAATATTGTTATGTATATGTGACATAACATGCTGAAGAAGCATGCAAAGTTTCATGGAGATCGGACCATAGGTGGCGCTAAAACTGTTAAAAAGCTTTGAAAACCATGTATTCCCTATGGTGAATTGCCTGTATTGGCTGTAAATGGTATTTTCCATCTCTCTATTCAATGAATGTTCAGATCTACTTAAAAACAAGTCAGAACATGTATCCTATGCCTCTAAACAAGCATGAAAAATTTCAGACAGTTCGGACAATATTTGCCTCTATAAAAGTTAAAAAAATGTTAACATTACAGAGTTCTGGTATATTAAGCCAATAAGTGGTTGTTTGCTGCCCCCCGCTGTTCATTTTATTGTACTACACACAAAATAATATTATTCTGCAGTAAAACACATCGTGCAGCCCAAACCGTAAGGGCTAGAGACTTGAAACTTGGCCAATAGGTAGTACAAATAGAGAGGAGAGGTTATCAAATTATGAGCCAGATTGGCCTATAGGTGGCGCTATAGCAATCAATTGCGCGAAACTGCTCATAACTCCTAAACCGTATGTCGTAGACTCAAGTGTCTTATATCATTGGAAAGGTGAGTTCATGACGAACAAAACGTATATCTCCGATTTCATTTGCGCCATGATAGATTTTCCGCCATTTTGGATTTTGTCAAAAAACTACTTTTGCAAACTAGTCCTAGGTTTTTCGCTTGATCGAAACCAAACCAGTGCAGAAATGTTCTATGGAGTCTGAATATCAATAATTATCGAAAAAAAGTTGAAATTTCGATTCACGGTCGCTAAGGGGCGGAAAACGAATGTTGTGGGAGGAGCCTATTTTACTAAAACAGCTATAACTCAAGAACAAAATGAGATATCTTCACCAAACTTGGTAGACATGTGTATGGGCTCGGTATTTGGTCTCGATAAAAAAATAGCGACGATTGAACACTTGGTGGCGCTATAACACGAAAAAAACATGAAAATGGCTATAACCTGCCGAGCGCTAGTCCGATTGACTTGAAAATTGGTATGCAGTGTCTTGGTCCAAGGTACCATGCATGTCTATGAGGACATTGGCGTATCTCAAAAATCATGGCCGCCACAGCCAATTAAATTTAAGCACCTATTAGACAAGGTTAACGGAGGCCAATTGGAACGAAACTCGATGGGCTTGTTTGACTCATGGCCTTAGAGGTCTGTAAGAATTTTGAAACAAATCGGCCACTAGTTGGCTCTAATGAGTTTTATGGCTCTGTAATCACGTGGTGTTGCACACATCCACAAAATATGCATATCATTTGATAGATCTCCTCATATTGAACACCTTTGCCTCTAGAACCATTGCTGTCAATCAAATCGTTTATTAAATATTTGCAATTATGTTAAAAACCTACTTTTGCAAACTAGTCCCTGGTTTTTTGCCCGATCGGAAGCAAACCAGTCTAGGACAATTCTCTGGACTCTCTAGATCAATAATTATCAAAAAAAGTTCAACTTTTGCATTTACATGGCTATAACAGAATCATTTAGAAGAGGGAAGTAGCAAAATACACTCAATAGCCTATAAATCTTAAAGGAAAACTCAAAACTTCACGAAAATTGTTATGTATATGTGACATAGCATGCTGAAAAAGCATGCAAAGTTTCATGGAGATCGGACCATAGGTGGCACTAAAACTGTTAAAAAGCTTTGAAAACCATGTATTCCCTATGGTGAATTGCCTGTATTGGCTGTAAATTGTATTTTCCATCTCTCTATTCAATGAATGTTCAGATCTACTTAAAAACAAGTCAGAACATGTATCCTATGCCTCTAAACAAGCATGAAAAATTTCAGACAGATCGGACAATATTTGCCTCTATAAAAGTTAAAAAAGGTTAAAATTACAGAGTTCATTTGATAATAATGGTATATTAAGCCAATAAGTGGTCGTTTGCTGCCCCCCGCTGTTCATTTTATTGTACTACACACAAAATAATATTATTCTGCAGTAAAACACATCGTGCAGCCCAAACCGTAAGGGCTAGAGACTTGAAACTTGGCCAATAGGTAGTACAAACACAGAGGAGAGGTTATCAAATTATGAGCCAGATTGGCCTATAGGTGGCGCTATAGCAATCAATTGCGCAAAACTGCTCATAACTCCTAAACCGTATGTCGTAGACTCAAGTGTCTTATATCATTGGAAAGGTGAGTCCATGACGAACATAACGTATATCTCCGATTTCATTTGCGCCATGATAGATTTTCCGCCATTTTGAATTATGTCAAAAAACTACTTTTGCGAACTAGTCCTAGGTTTTTCGCTTGATCGGAACCAAACCAGTGCAGAAATGTTCTCTGGAGTCTGAATATCAATAATTATCGAAAAAAAGTTGAAATTTCGATTCACGGTCGCTAAGGGGCGGAAAACAAATGTTGTGGGAGGAGCCTATTTTACTAAAACAGCTATAACTCAAGAAGAAAATGAGATATCTTCACCAAACTTGGTACACATGTGTATGGGCTCAGTCTTTGGTCTCGATAAAAAAATAGCGACGATTGAACACTTGGTGGCGCTATAACACAAAAAAAACATGAAAATGGCTATAACTACCCGACCGCTAGTCCGATTGACTTGAAAATTGGTATGCAGTGTCTTGGCCCAAGGTCCCATGTATGTCTATGAGGACATTGGCCTATCTCAAAAAACATTGCCGCCATAGCCAATTAAATTATTTCAGTGTTTAAAATCTTGCTAAATAAAACTTAATGTATTTTGATGCTTGTGTGCTTAAAGGCCTTAAAGGCTTGAACCCCGCTAAATGCTGCTTGCAGCTTTAATTATTATTATTATTATTCAGCCGTAAAACGCATCGTGCAGACCAAACTGTAAGGGTTAGAGACTTGAAACTTGGCCAATAGGTAGTACAAAAATCGAGGAGAGGTTATCAAATTATGAGCCAGATTGGCCCATAGGTGGCGCTATAACAATCAATTGCGCGAAACTGCTCATAACTCATAAACCGTTGATCATAAAGGTCAAGTATTTTATATCATTGGAAAGCTGAGCTCATGACGAACAAAATGTATATCTCCAATTTCATTTCCGGTATGCAAATTTTCCCGCCATTTTGAATTTTGTCAAAAATCTACTTTTGCGAACTAGTCCTAGGTTTTTTGCTTGATCGGAACCAAACCAGTAAAGAAATGTTCTCTGGAGTCTGAATATCAATAATTATCAAAAAAAGGTTGAAATTTCGATTCACGGTCGCTAAGGGGCGGAAAATGAATGTTGTGGGAGGAGCCTATTTGACTAAAATGGCTATAACTCAAGAACAAAATGAGATATCTTTACCAAACTTGGTACACATGTGTATAGGCTGACTCTTTGGTCACGATAAATAATATCGCGACGATTGAACACTTGGTGGCGCTATAACATGAAAAAAACATGAACATGGCTATAACCACCCGACCGCTAGTCCGAATTACTTGAAAATTGGTATGCAGTGTCTTGGTCCAAGGTAACATATAGGTCTATGAGGACATTGGCGTATCTCAAAAAACATGGCCACCATCGGCCAATGAAGTTTGAGCACCTCTGAGACAAGTTTATCGGAGGCCGATCGGAACGTAACTCGTTGGGCATGTTTGGCTGATGGTCCTAGAAGGCTGTAATAATTTTGAAAGAAATCGGCCACTAGTTGGCGCTAACGAGTTTTATGGCTCTGTAATCACGTGGTGTTGCACACATTCCCATAAAATGCATATCATCTGATAGGTCTCCTCATGCAAAACAACTTTTCCTCTAGCAGCATTGCTGTCAATCAAATTGTTCATTAAATATTTGCAATTATGTTCACAACCTACTTTTGCGAACTAGTCCCTGGATTTTTGCCCGATCGGAATCAAACCAGTCTAGGACAATTCTCTGGACACTCTAGATCAATAATTATCAAAAAAAAGTTGAACTTTTGCCTTTGGCTGACTATAACAGGGTCATTTAGAAGAGGGGCGTAGCAAAATACACTCAAAAGCCTATACATCCTAAAGGAAAACTCAAAACTTCACGAAAATTGTTATGTATATGTGACATAACATGCTGAAGAAGCATGCAAAGTTTCATGGAGATCGGACCATAGGTGGCGCTATAACTGTTACAAAGCTTTGAAAACCATGTATTCCTATGGTGAATTGCCTGTATTGGCTGTAAATGGTATTTTCCATCTCTGTAATCAGGTGGGATTAAAAACATCCACATAATATGCATATATTATGATAGATCTCCTCATACTGAACAACTTTGCCTCAAGAACCAATACTGTCAATCAAATCGTTATTTAAATATTCACAATTATGTTAACCTCATTTTGCAAACTAGTCCTAGTGATTTTGTCCGATTTGAACCAAACCACTGCAGTACAATTCTCTGGACTCTCTTGATCAATAGTGGTCAAAAACATGTTGAACTTTACACTTTGGGTAGCTATAACCGGGTCATTTAGAGAATAGGTATGGCAAAACATGTTAAAAAGCCTATTAATCCTGAACGAAAACTCAAAACTTCACGAAAATAGGTGGGCACATGCAGCATGTGACTCTAAAGAAGCATGCACAATTTCATGGAGATCGGGCATTAGATGCCTCTATAACTGTAAAAAAAAGTTGCCAATGCATAAATGCCATAATACCTAAAATTACCACCAGATGGCAGCAGAAGACCACTCATTGGTTCATTCTCTACACTAAGCATATTACAAACTCTAAAAAAACATTATAATAGCATTGAAAATTACATTTTGTCAATGTTTATCAATTTATTTGTTCATTTGATGTATGTTTTTACAATAATTATTATATTAAAATTAAAATAATGCCTCAAAAGATGTTTTAAAGGGGAAAACTTGGAATAAGCAATTTGTTACCTCTCATTTATTTCAAATATCTATATCTGCAACAAATTGTGCGTGCGTGTGAGCAGGTTTGAAGGCATTAACTTGGAAAATGTGCCATTAAATACAAAAACAGACATTTCAAATGGAAGTGAGCCAATGAGTGGTTATCTGCTGCCAGCTGCTGGTCAAAAAAGTAATTTTGTCATAATTCTTAGTAATTTTGTGCTTTAATTCATATTTACAAATGATAAAATCAATTATAATAACATTGCAAATCACATTTTGTCAAGGTTTACCAATTCATTTGTTTACTTGAGGTATGTTTTTGCAATAATATTACTTTACAATAAGACAATACATTGTTTTCTATGGGAAACCTGGAATAAGAACCTATCATTTATATAAAATATCTATATCTATATACCCTTTTAAAATTAAAGTGAGGCAATGAGGGGTTCTCTGCTGCCACCTGCTGGTCAAAATAGTTATGTCTTAATTCTTAGTAATATTGTTCTTTAATTCATATTTGGACATTATAAAATCCCTATTATAACATTTACAATCACATTTAGTCAAAATAAATGTATTTCAAATATCAATATTTATATTGCAATAAAATGCATATGTGTAAGCACATTTAAAGGAGTTCACATGGAAAATGTGCCATAAAACAAACAGAAATGAAAGTGAGGCAATGAGTGGTTCTCTGCTGCCACCTGCTGGTCAAAATAGTCATTTTGTCATACTACTCACTAATAAGGTTCTATAATTCACATTTAGACTTTATAAAGTAACTATTATAACATTTACAATCACATTTTGTCAGTTTATCACTTCATTTCACCTAAGCTCTGTTTTAACTAATTTACTGCTTAAAGGCCTTAAATGCAAATGGCGTTAAATGCTTAAAGGCCTTCATTGCTTGAACCCCGATAAATGCTGCCTGCAGCTTTAATTATTATTATTATTATTATTATTATTCAGACCTAAAACGCATCGTGCAGCCCAAACCGTAAGGGCTAGAGACTTGAAACTTGGCCAATAGGTAGTACAAAAATCGAGGAGAGGTTATCAAATTATGAGCCAGATTGGCCTATAGGTGGCGCTATAGCAATCAATTGCGCGAAACTGCTCATAACTCCTAAACCGTATGTCGTAGACTCAAGTGCCTTATATCATTGGAAAGGTGAGTCCATGACGAACAAAACGTATATCTCCGATTTCATTTGCGCCATGATAGATTTTCCGCCATTTTGAATTTTGTCAAAAAACTACTTTTGCGAACTAGTCCTAGGTTTTTTGGTTGATCGGAACCAAACCAGTGCAGAAATGTTCTCTGGAGTCTGAATATCAATAATTATCGAAAAAAAGTTTAAATTTCGATTCACGTTCGCTAAGGGGCGGAAAACGAATGTTGTGGGAGGAGCCTATTTTACTAAAACAGCTATAACTCAAGAACAAAATGAGATATCTTCACCAAACTTGGTACACATGTGTATAGGCTCAGTATTTGGTCTCGATAAAAAAATAACGACGATTGAACACTTGGTGGCGCTATAACACGAAAAAAACATGAAAATGGCTATAACCTGCCGAGCACTAGTCCGATTGACTTGGAAATTGGTATGCAGTGTCTTGGTCCAAGGTACCATGTATGTCTATGAGGACATTGGCGTATCTCAAAAATCATGGCCGCCACAGCCAATTACATTTAAGCACCTATTAGACAATGTTAACGGAGGCCAATCGGAACGAAACTCGATGGGCATGTTTGACTCATGGCCCTAGAGGTCTGTAAGAATTTTGAAACAAATCGGCCACTAGTTGGTGCTAATGAGTTTTATGGCTCTGTAATCACGTGGTGTTGCACACATCCACAAAATATGCATATCATTTGATAGATCTCTTCATATTGAACACCTTTGCCTCTAGAACCATTGCTGTCAATCAAATCGTTCATTAAATATTTGCAATTATGTTAAAAACCTACTTTTACGAACTAGTCCCTGGTTTTTTGCCCGATCGGAACCAAACCAGTCTAGGACAATTCTATGGACTCTCTAGATCAATAATTATCAAAAAAAGTTCAACTTTTGCATTTACATGGCTATAAAAGGATCATTTAGAAGAGGGACGTAGCAAAATACACTCAATAGCCTATAAATCTTAAAGGAAAACTCAAAACGTCACGAATATTGTTATGTATATGTGACATAACATGCTGAAGAAGCATGCAAAGTTTCATGGAGATCGGACCATAGGTGGCGCTAAAACTGTTAAAAAGCTTTGAAAACCATGTATTCCCTATGGTGAATTGCCTGTATTGGCTGTAAATAGTATTTTCCATCTCTCTATTAAATGAATGCTCAGATCTACTTAAAAACAAGTCAGAACATGTATCCTATGCCTCTAAACAAGCATGAAAAATTTCAGACAGTTCGGACAATATTTGCCTCTATAAAAGTAAAAAAATGTTAACATTACAGAGTTCTGGTATATTAAGCCAATAAGTGGTCGTTTGCCGCCCCCCGCTGTTCATTTTATTGTACTACACACAAAATAATATTATTCTGCAGTAAAACACATCGTGCAGCCCAAACCGTAAGGGCTAGAGACTTGAAACTTGGCCAATAGGTAGTACAAACAGAGAGGAGAGGTTATCAAATTATGAGCCAGATTGGCCTATAGGTGGCGCTATAGCAATCAATTGCGCGAAACTGCTCATAACTCCTAAACCGTATGTCGTAGACTCAAGTGTCTTATATCATTGGAAAGGTGAGTCCATGACGAACAAAATGTATATCTCCGATTTCATTTGCGCCATGATACATTTTCCGCCATTTTGAATTTTGTTAAAAAACTACTTTTGCAAACTAGTCCTAGGTTTCTTGCTTGATCGGAACCAAACCAGTGCAGAAATGTTCTCTGGAGTCTGAATATCAATAATAATTGAAAAAAAGTTAAAATTTCTATTCACGGTCGCTAAGGGGCGGAAAACGACTGTTGTGGGAGGAGCCTATTTTACTAAAATGGCTATAAATCAAGA
Source organism: Romanogobio albipinnatus (assembly GCA_023566225.1). Lineage (NCBI taxonomy): Eukaryota > Metazoa > Chordata > Actinopteri > Cypriniformes > Gobionidae > Romanogobio > Romanogobio albipinnatus. Next base: position 12,670,421 of record CM042251.1, on the reverse strand, counting down.
AAGAAATGAGATATCTTCACCACACTTGGTACACATGTGTATGGGCTCAGTCTTTGGTCAGGATAAAGAAATCGCGATGATTGAACACTTGGTGGCGCTATAACATGAAAAAAACATGAAAATGGCTATAACTACCCGACCGCTAGTCCGATTGACTTGAAAATTGGTATGCAGTGTCTTGGTCCAAGGTCCCATGTATGTCTATGAGGACATTGGCCTATCTAAAAAAACATTGCCGCCACAGCCAATTAAATTATTTCAGTGTTTAAAATCTTGCTAAATAAAACTTGATGTCTTTTGATGCTTGTGTGCTTAAAGGCCTTAAAGGCTTGAACCCCGCTAAATGCTGCTCGCAGCTTTAATTAGGGGTTCAAGCACGAAGTGCTGAACACCTATTGTATTTGTGCTGATTTTTATTATTATTATTATTATTATTATTATTATTAGGGGTTCAAGCACGAAGTGCTGAAACCCTATTGTAATTGTACTGATTTTTATTATTATTATTATTATTATTATTATTCTGCCGTAAAACGCATCGTGCAGCCCAAACCGTAAGGGCTAGAGACTTGAAACTTGGCCAATAGGTAGTACAAAAATCGAGGAGAGGTTATCAAATTATGAGCCAGATTGGCCTATAGGTGGCGCTATAGCAATCAATTGCGCGAAACTGCTCATAACTCCTAAACCGTATATCGTAGACTCAAGTGTCTTATATCATTGGAAAGGTGAGTCCATGACGAACATAACGTATATCTCCGATTTCATTTGCGCCATGATAGATTTTCCGCCATTTTGAATTTTGTCAAAAAACTACTTTTGCAAACTAGTCCTAGGTTTTTCGCTTGATCGGAACCAAACCAGTGCAGAAATGTTCTCTGGAGTCTGAATATCAATAATTATCGAAAAAAAGTTGAAATTTCGATTCACGGTCGCTAAGGGGCGTAAAACGAATGTTGTGGGAGGAGCCTATTTTACTAAAACAGCTATAATTCAAGAACAAAATGAGATATCTTCACCAAACTTGGTACACATGTGTATGGGCACAGTATGTGGTCTCGATACAAAAATTGCGATGATTGAACACTTGGTGGCGCTATAATACGAAAAAAACATAAAAAGGGCTATAACCACCCGGACGCTAGTCCGATTGCCTTGAAAATTGGTATGCAGTGTCTTGGTCCAAGGCCCCATGTATGTCTATGAGGACATTGGCGTATCTCAAAAAACATGGCCGCCACAGCCAATTAAATTTGAGCACCTATTAGACAAGGTTAACGGAGGCCGATCAGAACGAAACTCAATGGGTATGTTTGACTCATGGCCCTAGAGGTCTGTAAGAATTTTGAAAGAAATCGGCCACTAGTTGGCGCTAACGAGTTTTATGGCTCTGTAATCACGTGGTGTTGCACACATACACAAAATATGCATAGCATTTGATAGAACTCCTCATATTGAACAACTTTGCTTCTAGAACCATTGCTGTCAATCAAATCGTTATTTAAATATTTGCAATTATGTTAAAAACCTACTTTTGCGAACTAGTCCCTGGTTTTTTGCCCGATCGGAACCAAACCAGTCTAGGACAATTCTCTGGACTCTCTAGATCAATAATTATCGAAAAAAAGTTGAACTTTTGCATTTGAATGGCTATAATAGGGTCATTTAGAAAAGAAACATAGCAAAATACACTCAATAGCCTATAAATCATAAAGGAAAACTCAAAACTTCACGAAAATTATAATGTATATGTGACATAACATGCTGAAGAAGCCTACAAAGTTTCATGGAGATCGGACCATAGGTGGCGCTAAAACTGTTAAAAAGCTTTGAAAACCATGTATTCCCTATGGTGAATTGCCTGTATTGGCTGTAAATGGTATTTTCCATCTCTCTATTCAATGAATGTTCAGATCTACTTAAAAACAAGTCAGAACATGTATCATATGCCTCTAAACAAGCATGAAAAATTTCAGACAGAGCAGACAATATTTGCCTCTATAAAAGTTAAAAAATGTTAACATTACAGAGTTCTGGTATATTAAGCCAATAAGTGGTCGTTTGCTGCCCCCCGCTGTTCATTTTATTGTACTACACAAAATAATATTATTCTGCAGTAAAACACATCGTGCAGCCCAAACCGTAAGGGCTAGAGACTTGAAACTTGGCCAATAGGTAGTACAAACATAGAGGAGAGGTTATCAAATTATGAGCCAGATTGGCCTATAGGTGGCGCTATAGCAATCAATTGTGCGAAACTGCTCATAACTCCTAAACCATATATTGTACACTCAAGTGTCTTATATCATTGGAAAGGTGAGTCCATGAGGAACAAAATGTATATCTCCGATTTCATTTGCGCCATGATAGATTTTCCGCCATTTTGAATTTTATTAAAAAAATACTTTTGCAAACTAGTCCTAGGTTTCTTGCTTGATCGGAACCAAACCAGTGCGGAAATGTTCTCTGGAGTCTGAATATCAATAATAATTGAAAAAAAGTTTAAATTTCTATTCACGGTCGCTAAGGGGCGGAAAACGAATGTTGTGGGAGGAGCCTATTTTACTAAAATGACTATAACTCAAGAAAGAAATGAGATGTTTTCACCAAACTTGGTACACATGTGTATTGTCTGAGTCTTTGGTCACGATAAAAAAATCGCGACGATTGAACACTTGGTGGCGCTATAACACGAAAAAAACATGAAAATGGCTATAACTACCCGACCACTAGTCCGATTGACTTGAAAATTGGTATGCAGTGTCTTGGTCCAAGGTCCGATGTATGTCTATGAGGATATTGGCCTATCTCAAAAAACATTGCCGCCACAGCCAATTAAATTATTTCAGTGTTTAAAATCTTGCTAAATAAAACTTGATGTCTTTTGATGCTTGTGTGCTTAAAGGCCTTAAAGGCTTGAACCCCGCTAAATGCTGCTTGCAGCTTTAATTATTATTATTATTATTATTATTCTGCCGTAAAACGCATCGTGCAGCCCAAACCGTAAGGGCTAGAGACTTGAAACTTGGCCAATAGATAGTAGAAAAATCGAGGAGAGGTTATCAAATTATGAGCCAGATTGGCCTATAGGTGGCGCTATAGCAATCAATTGCGCGAAACTGCTCATAACTCCTAAACCGTATGTCGTAGACTCAAGTGTCTTATATCATTGGAAAGGTGAGTTCATGACGAACAAAACGTATATCTCCGATTTCATTTGCGCCATGATAGATTTTCCGCCATTTTGAATTTTGTCAAAAAACTACTTTTGCAAACTAGTCCTAGGTTTTTCGCTTGATCGAAACCAAACCAGTGCAGAAATGTTCTATGGAGTCTGAATATCAATAATTATCGAAAAAAAGTTGAAATTTCGATTCACGGTCGCTAAGGGGCGGAAAACGAATGTTGTGGGAGGAGCCTATTTTACTAAAACAGCTATAACTCAAGAACAAAATAAGATATCTTCACCAAACTTGGTAGACATGTGTATGGGCTCGGTATTTGGTCTCGATAAAAAAATAGCGACGATTGAACACTTGGTGGCGCTATAACACGAAAAAAACATGAAAATGCTATAACCTGCCGAGCGCTAGTCCGATTGACTTGAAAATTGGTATGCAGTGTCTTGGTCCAAGGTACCATGCATGTCTATGAGGACATTGGCGTATCTCAAAAATGATGGCCGCCACAGCCAATTAAATTTAAGCACCTATTAGACAAGGTTAACGGAGGCCAATCGGAACGAAACTCGATGGGCATGTTTGACTCATGGCCCTAGAGGTCTGTAAGAATTTTGAAACAAATCGGCCACTAGTTGGCTCTAATGAGTTTTATGGCTCTGTAATCACGTGGTGTTGCACACATCCACAAAATATGCATATCATTTGATAGATCTCCTCATATTGAACACCTTTGCCTCTAGAACCATTGCTGTCAATCAAATCGTTTATTAAATATTTGCAATTATGTTAAAAACCTACTTTTGCAAACTAGTCCCTGGTTTTTTGCCCGATCGGAAGCAAACCAGTCTAGGATAATTCTCTGGACTCTCTAGATCAATAATTATCAAAAAAAGTTCAACTTTTGCATTTACATGGCTATAACAGAATCATTTAGAAGAGGGAAGTAGCAAAATACACTCAATAGCCTATAAATCTTAAAGGAAAACTCAAAACTTCACGAAAATTGTTATGTATATGTGACATAGCATGCTGAAAAAGCATGCAAAGTTTCATGGAGATCGGACCATAGGTGGCGCTAAAACTGTTAAAAAGCTTTGAAAACCATGTATTCCCTATGGTGAATTGCCTGTATTGGCTGTAAATTGTATTTTCCATCTCTCTATTCAATGAATGTTCAGATCTACTTAAAAACAAGTCAGAACATGTATCCTATGCCTCTAAACAAGCATGAAAAATTTCAGACAGATCGGACAATATTTGCCTCTATAAAAGTTAAAAAAGGTTAAAATTACAGAGTTCATTTGATAATAATGGTATATTAAGCCAATAAGTGGTCGTTTGCTGCCCCCCGCTGTTCATTTTATTGTACTACACACAAAATAATATTATTCTGCAGTAAAACACATCGTGCAGCCCAAACCGTAAGGGCTAGAGACTTGAAACTTGGCCAATAGGTAGTACAAACATAGAGGAGAGGTTATCAAATTATGAGCCAGATTGGCCTATAGGTGGCGCTATAGCAATCAATTGCGCAAAACTGCTCATAACTCCTAAACCGTATGTCGTAGACTCAAGTGTCTTATATCATTGGAAAGGTGAGTCCATGACGAACATAACGTATATCTCCGATTTCATTTGCGCCATGATAGATTTTCCGCCATTTTGAATTATGTCAAAAAACTACTTTTGCGAACTAGTCCTAGGTTTTTCGCTTGATTGGAACCAAACCAGTGCAGAAATGTTCTCTGGAGTCTGAATATCAATAATTATCGAAAAAAAGTTGAAATTTCGATTCACGGTCGCTAAGGGGCGGAAAACGAATGTTGTGGGAGGAGCCTATTTTACTAAAACAGCTATAACTCAAGAAGAAAATGAGATATCTTCACCAAACTTGGTACACATGTGTATGGGCTCAGTCTTTGGTCTCGATAAAAAAATAGCGACGATTGAACACTTGGTGGCGCTATAACACAAAAAAAACATGAAAATGGCTATAACTACCCGACCGCTAGTCCGATTGACTTGAAAATTGGTATGCAGTGTCTTGGCCCAAGGTCCCATGTATGTCTATGAGGACATTGGCCTATCTCAAAAAACATTGCCGCCATAGCCAATTAAATTATTTCAGTGTTTAAAATCTTGCTAAATAAAACTTAATGTATTTTGATGCTTGTGTGCTTAAAGGCCTTAAAGGCTTGAACCCCGCTAAATGCTGCTTGCAGCTTTAATTATTATTATTATTATTATTATTATTCTGCCGTAAAACGCATCGTGCAGCCCAAACCGTAAGGGCTAGAGACTTGAAACTTGGCCAATAGATAGTACAAAAATCGAGGAGAGGTTATCAAATTATGAGCCAGATTGGCCTATAGGTGGCGCTATAGCAATCAATTGCGCAAAACTGCTCATAACTCCTAAACCGTATGTCGTAGACTCAAGTGTCTTATATCATTGGAAAGGTGAGTCCATGACGAACAAAACGTATATCTCCGATTTCATTTGCGCCATGATACATTTTCCGCCATTTTGAATTTTGTCAAAAAACTACTTTTGCGAACTAGTCCTAGGTTTTTTGCTTGATCGGAACCAAACCAGTGCAGAAATGTTCTCTGGAGTCTGAATATCAATAATTATCGAAAAAAAGTTGAAATTTCGATTCACGGTCGCTAAGGGGCGGAAAACGAATGTTGTGGGAGGAGCCTATTTTACTAAAACAGCTATAATTCAAGAACAAAATGAGATATCTTCACCAAACTTGGTACACATGTGTATGGGCTCAGTATTTGGTCTCGATAAAAAAATAGCGACGATTGAACACTTGGTGGCGCTATAACACGAAAAAAACATGAAAATGGCTATAACCACCCGAGCGCTAGTCCGATTGACTTGAAAATTGGTATGCAGTGTCTTGGTCCAAGGTACCATGTATGTCTATGAGGACATTGGCGTATCTAAAAAAACATGGCCACCACAGCCAATTAAATTTGAGCACCTATTAGACAAGGTTAACGGAGGCCGATCAGAACGAAACTCGATGGGCATGTTTGACTCATGGCCCTAGAGGTCTGTAAGAATTTTGAAAGAAATCGGCCACTAGTTGGCGCTAATGAGTTTTATGGCTCTGTAATCACGTGGTGTTGCACACATCCACGAAATATGCATATCATTTGATAGATCTCCTCATATTGAACAACTTTGCCTCCAAAATCATTGCTGTCAATCAAATCGTTATTTAAATATTTGCAATTATGTTAAAAACCTACTTTTGCGAACTAGTCCCTGGTTTTTTGCCCGATCAGAACCAAACCAGTCTAGGACAATTCTTTGGACTCTCTAGATCAATAATTATCGAAAAAAAGTTGAACTTTTGCATTTGGATTGCTATAATAGGGTCATTTAGAAGAGAAACATAGCAAAATACACTCAATAGCCTATAAATCCTAAAGGAAAACTCAAAACTTCACGAAAATTGTAATGTATATGTGACATAACATGTTGAAGAAGCCTACAAAGTTTCATGGAGATCGGACCATAGGTGGCGCTATAACTGTTAAAAAGCTTTGAAAACCATGTATTCCCTATGGTGAATTGCCTGTATTGGCTGTAAATTGTATTTTCCATCTCTCTATTCAATGAATGTTCAGATCTACTTAAAAACAAGTCAGAACATGTATCCTATGCCTCTAAACAAGCATGAAAAATTTCAGACAGATCGGACAATATTTGCCTCTATAAAAGTTAAAAAATGTTAACATTACAGAGTTCTGGTATATTAAGCCAATAAGTGGTCGTTTGCTGCCCCCCGCTGTTCATTTTATTGTACTACACACAAAATAATATTATTCTGCAGTAAAACACATCGTGCAGCCCAAACCGTAAGGGCTAGAGACTTGAAACTTGGCCATTAGGTAGTACAAACATAGAGGAGAGGTTATCAAATTATGAGCCAGATTGGCCTATAGGTGGCGCTATAGCAATCAATTGCGCGAAACTGCTCATAACTCCTAAAGCCTATGTCTTACACTCAAGTGTCTTATATCATTGGAAAGGTGAGTCCATGACGAACAAAGTGTATATCTCCGATTTCATTTGCGCCATGATACATTTTCCGCCATTTTGAATTTTGTTAAAAAAATACTTTTGCAAACTAGTCCTAGGTTTCTTGCTTGATCGGAACCAAACCAGTGCAGAAATGTTCTCTGGAGTCTGAATATCAATGATAATTGAAAAAAAGTTTAAATTTCTATTCACGGTCGCTAAGGGGCGGAAAACGACTGTTGTGGGAGGAGCCTATTTTACTAAAATGGCTATAAATCAAGAAAGAAATGAGATATCTTCACCAAACTTGGTACACATGTGTATGGGCTCAGTCTTTGGTCAGGATAAAGAAATCGCGATGATTGAACACTTGGTGGCGCTATAACATGAAAAAAACATGAAAATGGCTATAACTACCCGACCGCTAGTCCGATTGACTTGAAAATTGGTATGCAGTGTCTTGGTCCAAGGTCCCATGTATGTCTATGAGGACATTGGCCTATCTCAAAAAACATTGCCGCCACAGCCAATTAAATTATTTCAGTGTTTAAAATCTTGCTAAATAAAACTTGATGTCTTTTGATGCTTGTGTGCTTAAAGGCCTTAAAGGCTTGAACCCCGCTAAATGCTGCTCGCAGCTTTAATTATTATTATTATTATTATTATTCTGCCGTAAAACGCATCGTGCAGCCCAAACCGTAAGGGCTAGAGACTTGAAACTTGGCCAATAGATAGTAGAAAAATCGAGGAGAGGTTATCAAATTATGAGCCAGATTGGCCTATAGGTGGCGCTATAGCAATCAATTGCGCGAAACTGCTCATAACTCCTAAACCGTATGTCGTAGACTCAAGTGTCTTATATCATTGGAAAGGTGAGTTCATGACGAACAAAACGTATATCTCCGATTTCATTTGCGCCATGATAGATTTTCCGCCATTTTGAATTTTGTCAAAAAACTACTTTTGCAAACTAGTCCTAGGTTTTTCGCTTGATCGAAACCAAACCAGTGCAGAAATGTTCTATGGAGTCTGAATATCAAGAATTATCGAAAAAAAGTTGAAATTTCGATTCACGGTCGCTAAGGGGCGGAAAACGAATGTTGTGGGAGGAGCCTATTTTACTAAAACAGCTATAACTCAAGAACAAAATGAGATAGCTTCACCAAACTTGGTAGACATGTGTATGGGCTCGGTATTTGGTCTCGATAAAAAAATAGCGACGATTGAACACTTGGTGGCGCTATAACACGAAAAAAACATGAAAATGGCTATAACCTGCCGAGCGCTAGTCCGATTGACTTGAAAATTGGTATGCAGTGTCTTGGTCCAAGGTACCATGCATGTCTATGAGGACATTGGCGTATCTCAAAAATCATGGCCGCCACAGCCAATTAAATTTAAGCACCTATTAGACAAGGTTAACGGAGGCCAATCGGAACGAAACTCGATGGGCATGTTTGACTCATGGCCCTAGAGGTCTGTAAGAATTTTGAAACAAATCGGCCACTAGTTGGCTCTAATGAGTTTTATGGCTCTGTAATCACGTGGTGTTGCACACATCCACAAAATATGCATATCATTTGATAGATCTCCTCATATTGAACACCTTTGCCTCTAGAACCATTGCTGTCAATCAAATCGTTTATTAAATATTTGCAATTATGTTAAAAACCTACTTTTGCAAACTAGTCCCTGGTTTTTTGCCCGATCGGAAGCAAACCAGTCTAGGACAATTCTCTGGACTCTCTAGATCAATAATTATCAAAAAAAGTTCAACTTTTGCATTTACATGGCTATAACAGAATCATTTAGAAGAGGGACGTAGCAAAATACACTCAATAGCCTATAAATCTTAAAGGAAAACTCAAAACTTCACGAAAATTGTTATGTATATGTGACATAGCATGCTGAAAAAGCATGCAAAGTTTCATGGAGATCGGACCATAGGTGGCACTAAAACTGTTAAAAAGCTTTGAAAACCATGTATTCCCTATGGTGAATTGCCTGTATTGGCTGTAAATTGTATTTTCCATCTCTCTATTCAATGAATGTTCAGATCTACTTAAAAACAAGTCAGAACATGTATCCTATGCCTCTAAACAAGCATGAAAAATTTCAGACAGATCGGACAATATTTGCCTCTATAAAAGTTAAAAAAGGTTAAAATTACAGAGTTCATTTGATAATAATGGTATATTAAGCCAATAAGTGGTCGTTTGCTGCCCCCCGCTGTTCATTTTATTGTACTACACACAAAATAATATTATTCTGCAGTAAAACACATCGTGCAGCCCAAACCGTAAGGGCTAGAGACTTGAAACTTGGCCAATAGGTAGTACAAACATAGAGGAGAGGTTATCAAATTATGAGCCAGATTGGCCTATAGGTGGCGCTATAGCAATCAATTGCGCAAAACTGCTCATAACTCCTAAACCGTATATCGTAGACTCAAGTGTCTTATATCATTGGAAAGGTGAGTCCATGACGAACATAACGTATATCTCCGATTTCATTTGCGCCATGATAGATTTTCCGCCATTTTGAATTATGTCAAAAAACTACTTTTGCGAACTAGTCCTAGGTTTTTCGCTTGATCGGAACCAAACCAGTGCAGAAATGTTCTCTGGAGTCTGAATATCAATAATTATCGAAAAAAAGTTGAAATTTCGATTCACGGTCGCTAAGGGGCGGAAAACGAATGTTGTGGGAGGAGCCTATTTTACTAAAACGGCTATAACTCAAGAAGAAAATGAGATATCTTCACCAAACTTGGTACACATGTGTATGGGGTCAGTCTTTGGTCTCGATAAAAAAATAGCGACGATTGAACACTTGGTGGCGCTATAACACAAAAAAAAACATGAAAATGGCTATAACTACCCGACCGCTAGTCCGATTGACTTGAAAATTGGTATGCAGTGTCTTGGCCCAAGGTCCCATGTATGTCTATGAGGACATTGGCCTATCTCAAAAAACATTGCCGCCATAGCCAATTAAATTATTTCAGTGTTTAAAATCTTGCTAAATAAAACTTAATGTATTTTGATGCTTGTGTGCTTAAAGGCCTTAAAGGCTTGAACCCCGCTAAATGCTGCTTGCAGCTTTAATTATTATTATTATTATTATTCTCCGCTAAAACGCATCGTGCAGCCCAAACCGTAAGGGCTGGAACTTTGAAACTTTGTCAGATGGTAGTACACAAAACGAGGAGAGGTTATCAAATTATGAGCCAGATTGGCCTATAGGTGGCGCTATAGCAATCAATTGCGCGAAACTGCTCATAACTCCTAAACCGTATGTCGTAGACTCAAGTGTCTTATATCATTGGAAAGGTGAGTCCATGACGAACAAAACGTATATCTCCGATTTCATTTGCGCCATGATAGATTTTCCGCCATTTTGAATTTTGTCAAAAAACTACTTTTGCGAACTAGTCCTAGGTTTTTTGCTTGATTGGAACCAAACCAGTGCAGAAATGTTCTCTGGAGTCTGATTATCAATAATTATTGAAAAAAAGTTGAAATTTCGATTCACGTTCGCTAAGGGGCGGAAAACGAATGTTGTGGGAGGAGCCTATTTTACTAAAACAGCTATAACTCAAGAACAAAATGAGATATCTTCACCAAACTTGGTACACATGTGTATGGGCTCAGTATTTGGTCTCGATAAAAAAATAACGACGATTGAACACTTGGTGGCGCTATAACACGAAAAAAACATGAAAATGGCTATAACCTGCCGAGCGCTAGTCCGATTGACTTGAAAATTGGTATGTAGTGTCTTGGTCCAAGGTCCCATGTATGTCTATGAGGACATTGGCGTATCTCAAAAATCATGGCCGCCACAGCCAATTAAATTTAAGCACCTATTAGACAAGGTTAACGGAGGCCAATCGGAACGAAACTCGATGGGCATGTTTGACTCATGGCCCTAGAGGTCTGTAAGAATTTTGAAACAAATCGGCCACTAGTTGGCGCTAATGAGTTTTATGGCTCTGTAATCACGTGGTGTTGCACACATCCACAAAATATGCATATCATTTGATAGATCTCTTCATATTGAACAACTTTGCCTCTAGAACCATTGCTGTCAATCAAATCGTTCATTAAATATTTGCAATTATGTTAAAAACCTACTTTTACAAACTAGTCCCTGGTTTTTTGCCCGATCGGAACCAAACCAGTCTAGGACAATTCTATGGACTCTCTAGATCAATAATTATCAAAAAAAAGTTCAACTTTTGCATTTACATGGCTATAAAAGGATCATTTAGAAGAGGAATGTAGCAAAATACACTCAATAGCCTATAAATCTTAAAGGAAAACTCAAAACGTCACGAATATTGTTATGTATATGTGACATAACATGCTGAAGAAGCATGCAAAGTTTCATGGAGATCGGACCATAGGTGGCGCTAAAACTGTTAAAAAGCTTTGAAAACCATGTATTCCCTATGGTGAATTGCCTGTATTGGCTGTAAATGGTATTTTCCATCTCTCTATTCAATGAATGTTCAGATCTACTTAAAAACAAGTCAGAACATGTATCCTATGCCTCTAAACAAGCATGAAAAATTTCAGACAGTTCGGACAATATTTGCCTCTATAAAAGTTAAAAAAATGTTAACATTACAGAGTTCTGGTATATTAAGCCAATAAGTGGTTGTTTGCTGCCCCCCGCTGTTCATTTTATTGTACTACACACAAAATAATATTATTCTGCAGTAAAACACATCGTGCAGCCCAAACCGTAAGGGCTAGAGACTTGAAACTTGGCCAATAGGTAGTACAAATAGAGAGGAGAGGTTATCAAATTATGAGCCAGATTGGCCTATAGGTGGCGCTATAGCAATCAATTGCGCGAAACTGCTCATAACTCCTAAACCGTATGTCGTAGACTCAAGTGTCTTATATCATTGGAAAGCTGAGTCCATGACGAACAAAATGTATATCTCCGATTTCATTTGCGCCATGATACATTTTCCGCCATTTTGAATTTTGTTAAAAAACTACTTTTGCAAACTAGTCCTAGGTTTCTTGCTTGATCGGAACCAAACCAGTGCAGAAATGTTCTCTGGAGTCTGAATATCAATAATAATTGAAAAAAAGTTTAAATTTCTATTCACGGTCGCTACGGGGCGGAAAACGACTGTTGTGGGAGGAGCCTATTTTACTAAAATGGCTATAAATCAAGAAAGAAATGAGATATCTTCACCAAACTTGGTACACATGTGTATGGGCTCAGTCTTTGGTCAGGATAAAGAAATCGCGATGATTGAACACTTGGTGGCGCTATAACATGAAAAAAACATGAAAATGGCTATAACTACCCGACCGCTAGTCCGATTGACTTGAAAATTGGTATGCAGTGTCTTGGTCCAAGGTCCCATGTATGTTTATGAGGACATTGGCCTATCTCAAAAAACATTGCCGCCACAGCCAATTAAATTATTTCAGTGTTTAAAATCTTGCTAAATAAAACTTGATGTCTTTTGATGCTTGTGTGCTTAAAGGCCTTAATTAGGGGTTCAAGCACGAAGTGCTGAAACCCTATTGTAATTGTATTGATTTTTATTAGGGGTTCAAGCACGAAGTGCTGAAACCCTATTGTATTTGTGCTGATTTTTATTAGGGGTTCAAGCACGAAGTGCTGAAACCCTATTGTAATTGTACTGATTTTTATTATTATTAGGGGTTCAAGCACGAAGTGCTGAAACCCTATTGTATTTGTGCTGATTTTTATTATTATTATTATTATTATTATTATTATTATTCAGCCGTAAAACGCATCGTGCAGACCAAACTGTAAGGGCTAGAGACTTGAAACTTGGCCAATAGGTAGTACAAAAATCGAGGAAAGGTTATCAAATTATGAGCCACATTGGCCTATAGGTGGCGCTATAGCAATCAATTGCGCGAAACTGCTCATAACTCCTAGACCGTATGTCGTAGACTCAAGTGTCTTATATCATTGGAAAGGTGAGTCCCTGACGAACAAAACGTATATCTCCGATTTCATTTCCGCCATGATAGATTTTCCGCCATTTTGAATTTTGTCAAAAAACTACTTTTGCAAACTAGTCCCTGGATTTTAGTCCGATCGGAACCAAACCAGTACAGAAATGTTCTCTGGAGTCTGAATATCAATAATCATTGAAAAAAAGTAATAATTTCGATTCACGGTTATTAAGGGGCGTAATAATAGACGTTCAGGGCGGAGCCTATTTTACTAAAAAGGTTATAACTCAAGATTACAATGAGATATCTTCACCAAACTTGGTACACATGTGTAAGGGCTCAATCTTTGGTCACAATAAAAAAAATGCGATGATTGAACACTTGGTGGCGCTATAATATGAAAAAAACATGAAAAGGGCTATAACCACCCGACCGCTAGTCCGATTGACTTGAAAATTGGTATGCAGTGTCTTGGTCCAAGGTGCCAAGTATGTCTATGAGGACATTGGCGTATCTCAAAAAACATGGCCGCCACAGCCAATTAAATTTGAGCACCTATTAGACAAGGTTAACGAAGGTCGATCGGAACGAAACTCGATGGGCATGTTCGACTCATGGCCTTAGAGGTCTGTAAGAATTTTGAAAGAAATCGGCCACTAGTTGGCGCTAACGAGTTTTATGGCTCTGTGATCACGTGGTGTTGCACACATCCCCAAAATATGCATATCATTTGATAGATCTCCTCATACTGAACAACTTTGCCTCTTGAACTATTGCTGTCAATCAAATCTTTCATTAAATATTTGTAATTATGTTTAAAACCTACTTTTGCGAACTAGTCCCTGGATTTTTCATTGATCGGAACCAAACCAGTCTAGGACAATTCTCTGGACTCTCTAGATCAATAATCATTGAAAAAAAGTTGAACTTTTGCATTTGGATGGCTATAACAGGGTCATTTAGAAGAGGGGCGTAGCAAAATACACTCAAAAGCCTATAAATCCTAAAGGAAAACTCAAAACTTCACGAAAATTGTTATGTATATGTGACATAACATGCTGAAGATGCATGCAAAGTTTCATGGAGATCGGATCATAGGTGGCGCTATAACTGTTAAAAAGCTTTGAAAACCATGTATTCCCTATGGTGAATTGCCTGTATTGGCTGTAAATGGTATTTTCCATCTCTGTAATCAGGTGGGGTAAAAAAACATCCACATAATATGCAGAAATTATGATAGATCTCCTCATACTGAACAACTTTGCCTCAAGAACCAATACTGTCAATCAAATTGTTTTTTATTTATTCACAATTATGTTCAAAACGTATTACCTAAAATTACCACCAGATGGCAGCAGAAGACCACTCATTGGTTCATTTTGCTTACTAAGCATATTTAAACTTTATAAAATCATTATAATAATGTTGCAAATGACATTTTGTCAATGTTTAGCAATTAATTTGTTCATTTGATTAATGTTTTACAATAATTATTATATTACAATTAAAATAATGCCTGAAAATATGATTTAAAGGGGAAAACCTGGAATAAGCTATTTGTTACCCATCATTAATTTCAAATATCTCTATCTCCAACTAAATGTGCATGTGAGTTAGCACATTTGAAGGCATTAACTTGCAAAATGTGCCCATTAAATGAAAAACAGACAATTAAAATGAAAATGAGCCAATGAGTACTTCTCTGCTGCCACCTGCTGGGCTTAAATAGTCATTTTTTTCATACTATTTACTTATCATGTTCTATAATTCCTATTTAGACATTATAAAGTCACTATTACAATATTTACAATCACATTTTGTCAAAATAATTTATTTCAAATATATCTGCAACAAAATTAATGTTTAAATGAGTTAACATGGAAAATGTGCCTATTACATATTCCTTAAAATTACAAAACCACCAAACATTTAATAAGCATATTTCAAAATGTAAAATACCCATTTTAGCTGTAAATGGGCATTTTCTCTCTATGATTTTAAAGGTTACATTTAATGGCTAAATAAAACACAATAACTTTTTATGCAAATGTGCTTAAATGCCTTAATTGGCTTGAACCCCGATAATTGCTGCTTGCAGCTATATTTATTAGGGGTTCAAGCACGAAGTGCTGAAACCCTATTGTAATTGTACTGATTTTTATTATTATTATTATTATTATTATTATTATTATTCTCCGCTAAAACGCATCGTGCAGCCCAAACCGTAAGGGCTGGAACTTTGAAACTTTGTCAGATGGTAGTACACAAAACGAGGAGAGGTTATCAAATTATGAGCCAGATTGGCCTATAGGTGGCGCTATAGCAATCAATTGCGCGAAACTGCTCATAACTCCTAAACCGTATGTCGTAGACTCAAGTGTCTTATATCATTGGAAAGGTGAGTCCATGACGAACAAAACGTATATCTCCGATTTCATTTGCGCCATGATAGATTTTCCGCCATTTTGAATTTTGTCAAAAAACTACTTTTGCGAACTAGTCCTAGGTTTTTTGCTTGATCGGAACCAAACCAGTGCAGAAATGTTCTCTGGAGTCTGAATATCAATAATTATCGAAAAAAAGTTGAAATTTCGATTCACGTTCGCTAAGGGGCGGAAAACGAATGTTGTGGGAGGAGCCTATTTTACTAAAACAGCTATAACTCAAGAACAAAATGAGATATCTTCACCAAACTTGGTACACATGTGTATGGGCTCAGTATTTGGTCTCGATAAAAAAATAACGACGATTGAACACTTGGTGGCGCTATAACACGAAAAAAACATGAAAATGGCTATAACCTGCCGAGCGCTAGTCCGATTGACTTGAAAATTGGTATGCAGTGTCTTGGTCCAAGGTCCCATGTATGTCTATGAGGACATTGGCGTATCTCAAAAATAATGGCCGCCACAGCCAATTAAATTTAAGCACCTATTAGACAAGGTTAACGGAGGCCAATCGGAACGAAACTCGATGGGCATGTTTGACTCATGGCCCTAGAGGTCTGTAAGAATTTTGAAACAAATCGGCCACTAGTTGGCGCTAATGAGTTTTATGGCTCTGTAATCACGTGGTGTTGCACACATCCACAAAATATGCATATCATTTGATAGATCTCTTCATATTGAACAACTTTGCCTCTAGAACCATTGCTGTCAATCAAATCGTTCATTAAATATTTGCAATTATGTTAAAAACCTACTTTTACAAACTAGTCCCTGGTTTTTTGCCCGATCGGAACCAAACCAGTCTAGGACAATTCTATGGACTCTCTAGATCAATAATTATCAAAAAAAGTTCAACTTTTGCATTTACATGGCTATAAAAGGATCATTTAGAAGAGGGACGTAGCAAAATACACTCAATAGCCTATAAATCTTAAAGGAAAACTCAAAACGTCACGAATATTGTTATGTATATGTGACATAACATGCTGAAGAAGCATGCAAAGTTTCATGGAGATCGGACCATAGGTGGCGCTAAAACTGTTAAAAAGCTTTGAAAACCATGTATTCCCTATGGTGAATTGCCTGTATTGGCTGTAAATGGTATTTTCCATCTCTCTATTCAATGAATGCTCAGATCTACTTAAAAACAAGTCAGAACATGTATCCTATGCCTCTAAACAAGCATGAAAAATTTCAGACAGTTCGGACAATATTTGCCTCTATAAAAGTTAAAAAATGTTAACATTACAGAGTTCTGGTATATTAAGCCAATAAGTGGTTGTTTGCTGCCCCCCGCTGTTCATTTTATTGTACTACACACAAAATAATATTATTCTGCAGTAAAACACATCGTGCAGCCCAAACCGTAAGGGCTAGAGACTTGAAACTTGGCCAATAGGTAGTACAAACAGAGAGGAGAGGTTATCAAATTATGAGCCAGATTGGCCTATAGGTGGCGCTATAGCAATCAATTGCGCAAAACTGCTCATAACTCCTAAACCGTATGTCGTAGACTCAAGTGTCTTATATCATTGGAAAGCTGAGTCCATGACGAACAAAATGTATATCTCCGATTTCATTTGCGCCATGATACATTTTCCGCCATTTTGAATTTTGTTAAAAAACTACTTTTGCAAACTAGTCCTAGGTTTCTTGCTTGATCGGAACCAAACCAGTGCAGAAATGTTCTCTGGAGTCTGAATATCAATAATAATTGAAAAAAAGTTTAAATTTCTATTCACGGTCGCTAAGGGGCGGAAAACGACTGTTGTGGGAGGAGCCTATTTTACTAAAATGGCTATAAATCAAGAAAGAAATGAGATACACTTGGTACACATGTGTATGGGCTCAGTCTTTGGTAAGGATAAAGAAATCGCGATGATTGAACACTTGGTGGCGCTATAACATGAAAAAAACATGGAAATGGCTATAACTACCCGACCGCTAGTCCGATTGACTTGAAAATTGGTATGCAGTGTCTTGGTCCAAGGTCCCATGTATGTCTATGAGGACATTGGCCTATCTAAAAAAACATTGCCGCCACAGCCAATTAAATTATTTCAGTGTTTAAAATCTTGCTAAATAAAACTTGATGTCTTTTGATGCTTGTGTGCTTAAAGGCCTTAAAGGCTTGAACCCCGCTAAATGCTGCTCGCAGCTTTAATTATTATTATTATTATTATTCAGACCTAAAACGCATCGTGCAGACCAAACCGTAAGGGCTAGAGACTTTAAACTTGGCCAATAGGTAGTACAAAAATCGAGGAGAGGTTATCAAATTATGAGCCAGATTGGCCTATAGGTGGCGCTATAGCAATCAATTGCGCGAAACTGCTCATAACTCCTAAACCGTATGTTGTAGACTCAAGTGTCTTATATCATTGGAAAGGTGTGTCCATGACGAACAAAACGTATATCTCCGATTTCATTTGCGCCATGATAGATTTTCCGCCATTTTGAATTTTGTCAAAAAACTACTTTTGCGAACTAGTCCTAGGTTTTTTGCTTGATCGGAACCAAACCAGTGCAGAAATGTTCTCTGGAGTCTGAATATCAATAATTATTGAAAAAAAGTTGAATTTTCGATTCACGGTCGCTAAGGGGCGGAAAACGAATGTTGTGGGAGGAGCCTATTTTACTAAAACAGCTATAACTCAAGAACAAAATGAGATATCTTCACCAAACTTGGTACACATGTGTATGGGCTCAGTATTTGGTCTCGATAAAAAAATAGCGACGATTGAACACTTGGTGGCGCTATAACACGACAAAAACATGAAAATGGCTATAACCACCCGAGCGCTAGTCCGATTGACTTGAAAATTAGTATGCAGTGTCTTGGTCCAAGGCCCCATGTATGTCTATGAGGACATTGGCGTATCTCAAAAAACATGGCCGCCACAGCCAATTAAATTTGAGCACCTATTAGACAAGGTTAACGGAGGCCGATCAGAACGAAACTCAATGGGCATGTTTGACTCATGGTGCTAGAGGTCTGTAAGAATTTTGAAACAAATCGGCCACTAGTTGGCGCTAATGAGTTTTATGGCTCTGTAATCACGTGGTGTTGCACACATCCACAAAATATGCATATCATTTGATAGATCTCTTCATATTGAACAACTTTGCCTCTAGAATCATTGCTGTCAATCAAATCGTTCATTAAATATTTGCAATTATGTTAAAAACCTACTTTTGCGAACTAGTCCCTGGTTTTTTGCCCGATCGGAACCAAACCAGTCTAGGACAATTCTCTGGACTCTCTAGGTTAATAATTATCGAAAAAAAGTTGAACTTTTGCATTTAGATGGCTATAACAGGGTCATTTAGAAGAGGGACGTAGCAAAATACACTCAATAGCCTATAAATCTTAAAGGAAAACTCAAAACATCACGAATATTGTTATGTATATGTGACATAACATGCTGAAGAAGCATGCAAAGTTTCATGGAGATCGGACCATAGGTGGCGCTAAAACTGTTAAAAAGCTTTGAAAACCATGTATTCCCTATGGTGAATTGCCTGTATTGGCTGTAAATTGTATTTTCCATCTCTCTATTCAATGAATGTTCAGATCTACTTAAAAACAAGTCAGAACATGTATCATATGCCTCTAAACAAGCATGAAAAATTTCAGACAGATCGGACAATATTTGCATCTATAAAAGTTAAAAAAGGTTAAAATTACAGAGTTCATTTGATAATAATGGTATATTATAAGTGGCCAATAAGTGGTCGTTTGCTGCCCCCCGCTGTTCATTTTATTGTACTACACACAAAATAATATTATTCTGCAGTAAAACACATCGTGCAGCCCAAACCGTAAGGGCTAGAGACTTGAAACTTGGCCAATAGGTAGTACAAACATAGAGGAGAGGTTATCAAATTGTGAGCCAGATTGGCCTATAGGTGGCGCTATAGCAATCAATTGCGCGAAACTGCTCATAACTCCTAAACCGTATGTCGTAGACTCAAGTGTCTTATATCATTGGAAAGGTGAGTCCATGACGAACAAAACGTATGTCTCCGATTTCATTTGCGCCATGATAGATTTTCCGCCATTTTGAATTTTATTAAAAAACTACTTTTGCAAACTAGTCCTAGGTTTTTTGCTTGATCGGAACCAGACCAGTGCAGAAATGTTCTCTGGAGTCTGAATATCAATAATAATTGAAAAAAAGTTTAAATTTCTATTCACGGTCGCTAAGGGGCGGAAAACGACGGTTGTGGGAGGAGCCTATTTTACTAAAATGGCTATAACTCAAGAAAGAAATTAGATATCTTCACCAAACTTGGTACACATGTGAACGGGCTCAGTATTTGGTCTCGATAAAAAAATTGCGACGATTGAACACTTGGTGGCGCTATAACACGAAAAAAACATGAAAATGGCTATAACCTGCCGAGCGCTAGTCCGATTGACTTGAAAATGGGTATGCAGTGTCTTGGTCCAAGGTACCATGTATGTCTTTGAGGACATTGGCGTATCTCAAAAAACATGGCCGCCACAGCCAATTAAATTATTTCAGTGTTTAAAATCTTGCTAAATAAAACTTAATGTATTTTGATGCTTGTGTGCTTAAAGGCCTTAAAGGCTTGAACCCCGCTAAATGCTGCTTGCAGCTTTAATTATTATTATTATTATTATTATTCAGACCTAAAACGCATCGTGCAGCCCAAACCGTAAGGGCTAGAGACTTGAAACTTGGCCAATAGGTAGTACAAAAATCGAGGAGAGGTTATCAAATTATGAGCCAGATTGGCCAATAGGTGGCGCTATAGCAATCAATTGCGCGAAACTGCTCATAACTCCTAAACCGTATGTCGTAGACTCAAGTGTCTTATATCATTGGAAAGGTGAGTCCATGACGAACATAACGTATATCTCCGATTTCATTTGCGCCATGATAGATTTTCCGCCATTTTGAATTTTGTCAAAAAACTACTTTTGCGAACTAGTCCTAGGTTTTTCGCTTGATCGGAACCAAACCAGTGCAGAAATGTTCTCTGGAGTCTGAATATCAATAATTATCGAAAAAAAGTTGAAATTTCGATTCACGGTCGCTAAGGGGCGGAAAACGACTGTTGTGGGAGGAGCCTATTTTATTAAAACAGCTATAACTCAAGAACAAAATGAGATATCTTCACCAAACTTGGTAGACATGTGTATGGGCTCAGTTTTTGGTCTCGATAAAAAAATAGCGATGATTGAACACTTGGTGGCGCTATAACACGAAAAAAACATGAAAATGGCTATAACCACCCGAGCGCTAGTCCGATTGACTTGAAAATTGGTATGCAGTGTCTTGGTCCAAGGTGCCATGTATATCTCTGAGGACATTGGCGTATCTCAAAAAACATGGCCGCCACAGCCAATTAAATTTGAGCACCTATTAGACAAGGTTAATGGAGGCCAATCAGAACGAAACTCGATGGGCATGTTTGACTCATGGCCCTAGAGGTCTGTAAGAATTTTGAAACAAATCGGCCACTAGTTGGCGCTAATGAGTTTTATGGCTCTGTAATCACGTGGTGTTGCACACATCCACAAAATATACATATCATTTGATAGATCTCTTCATATTGAACAACTTTGCCTCTAAAACCATTGCTGTCAATCAAATCGTTCATTAAATATTTGCAATTATGTTAAAAACCTACTTTCGCGAACTAGTCCCTGGTTTTTTGCCCGATCGGAACCAAACAAGTCTAGAACAAATCTCTGGACTCTCTAGGTTAATAATTATCGAAAAAAAGTTGAACTTTTGCATTTAGATGGCTATAAAAGGATTATTTAGAAGAGGGATTTAGCAAAATACACTCAATAGCCTATAAATCTTAAAGGAAAACTCAAAACGTCACGAATATTGTTATGTATATGTGACATAACATGCTGAAGAAGCATGCAAAGTTTCATGGAGATCGGACCATAGGTGGCGCTAAAACTGTTAAAAAGCTTTGAAAACCATGTATTCCCTATGGTGAATTGCCTGTATTGGCTGTAAATTGTATTTTCCATCTCTCTATTCAATGAATGTTCAGATCTACTTAAAAACAAGTCAGAACATGTATCCTATGCCTCTAAACAAGCATGAAAAATTTCAGACAGATCGGACAATATTTGCCTCTATAAAAGTTAAAAAAGGTTAAAATTACAGAGTTCATTTGATAATAATGGTATATTAAGCCAATAAGTGGTCGTTTGCTGCCCCCCGCTGTTCATTTTATTGTACTACACACAAAATAATATTATTCTGCAGTAAAACACATCGTGCAGCCCAAACCGTAAGGGCTGGAGACTTGAAACTTGGCCAATAGGTAGTACAAACATAGAGGAGAGGTTATCAAATTATGAGCCAGATTGGCCTATAGGTGGCGCTATAGCAATCAATTGCGCGAAACTGCTCATAACTCCTAAACCGTATGTCGTAGACTCAAGTGTCTTATATCATTGGAAAGGTGAGTCCATGACGAACAAAACGTATATCTCCGATTTCATTTGCGCCATGATAGATTTTCCGCCATTTTGAATTTTGTTAAAAAACTACTTTTGCAAACTAGTCCTAGGTTTCTTGCTTGATCGGAACCAAACCAGTGCAGAAATGTTCTCTGGAGTCTGAATATCAATAATAATCGAAAAAAAGTAAAAATTTCTATTCACGGTCGCTAAGGGGCGGAAAACGACTGTTGTGGGAGGAGCCTATTTTACTAAAATGGCTATAACTCAAGAAAGAAATGAGATGTCTTCACCAAACTTGGTACACATGTGTATGGTCTGAGTCTTTGGTCACGATAAAAAAATCGCGACGATTGAACACTTCGTGGCGCTATAACACAAAAAAAACATAAAAATGGCTATAACTACCCGACCGCTAGTCCGATTGACTTGAAAATTGGTATGCAGTGTCTTGGCCCAAGGTCCCATGTATGTCTATGAGGACATTGGCCTATCTCAAAAAACATTGCCGCCACAACCAATTAAATTATTTCAGTGTTTAAAATCTTGCTAAATAAAACTTAATGTATTTTGATGCTTGTGTGCTTAAAGGCCTTAAAGGCTTGAACCCCGCTAAATGCTGCTTGCAGCTTTAATTATTATTATTATTATTCAGACCTAAAACGCATCGTGCAGCCCAAACCGTAAGGGCTAGAGACTTGAAACTTGGCCAATAGGTAGTACAAAAATCGAGGAGAGGTTATCAAATTATGAGCCAGATTGGCCTATAGGTGGCGCTATAGCAATCAATTGCGCGAAACTGCTCATAACTCCTAAACCGTATGTCGTAGACTCAAGTGTCTTATATCATTGGAAAGGTGAGTCCATGACGAACAAAACGTATATCTCCGATTTCATTTGCGCCATGATAGATTTTCCGCCATTTTGAATTTTGTTAAAAAACGACTTTTGTAAACTAGTCCTAGGTTTCTTGCTTGATTGGAACCAAACCAGTGCAGAAATGTTCTCTGGAGTCTGAAGATCAATAATTATCGAAAAAAAGTTGAAATTTCGATTCACGGTCGCTAAGGGGCGGAAAACGACTGTTGTGGGAGGAGCCTATTTTACTAAAACAGCTATAACTCAAGAACAAAATGAGATATCTTCACCAAACTTGGTAGACATGTGTATGGGCTCAGTTTTTGGTCTCGATAAAAAAATAGCGATGATTGAACACTTGGTGGCGCTATAACACAAAAAAAACATGAAAATGGCTATAACCACCCGAGCGCTAGTCCGATTGACTTGAAAATTGGTATGCAGTGTCTTGGTCCAAGGTGCCATGTATATCTATGAGGATATTGGCGTATCTCAAAAAACATGGCCGCCACAGCCAATTAAATTTGAGCACCTATTAGACAAGGTTAATGGAGGCCAATCAGAACGAAACTCGATGGGCATGTTTGACTCATGGCCCTAGAGGTCTGTAAGAATTTTGAAACAAATCGGCCACTAGTTGGCGCTAATGAGTTTTATGGCTCTGTAATCACGTGGTGTTGCACACATCCACAAAATATACATATCATTTGATAGATCTCTTCATATTGAACAACTTTGCCTCTAGAACCATTGCTGTCAATCAAATCGTTCATTAAATATTTGCAATTATGTTAAAAACCTACTTTCGCGAACTAGTCCCTGGTTTTTTGCCCGATCGGAACCAAACAAGTCTAGAACAAATCTCTGGACTCTCTAGGTTAATAATTATCGAAAAAAAGTTGAACTTTTGCATTTAGATGGCTATAAAAGGATTATTTAGAAGAGGGATGTAGCAAAATACACTCAATAGCCTATAAATCTTAAAGGAAAACTCAAAACGTCACAAATATTGTTATGTATATGTGACATAACATGCTGAAGAAGCATGCAAAGTTTCATGGAGATCGGACCATAGGTGGCGCTAAAACTGTTAAAAAGCTTTGAAAACCATGTATTCCCTATGGTGAATTGCCTGCATTGGCTGTAAATTGTATTTTCCATCTCTCTATTCAATGAATGTTCAGATCTACTTAAAAACAAGTCAGAACATGTATCCTATGCCTCTAAACAAGCATGAAAAATTTCAGACAGATCGGACAATATTTGCCTCTATAAAAGTTAAAAAATGTTAAAATTACAGAGTTCTGGTATATTAAGCAAATAAGTGGTTGTTTGCTGCCCCCCGCTGTTCATTTTATTGTACTACACACAAAATAATATTATTCTGCAGTAAAACACATCGTGCAGCCCAAACCGTAAGGGCTAGAGACTTGAAACTTGGCCAATAGGTAGTACAAACATAGAGGAGAGGTTATCAAATTATGAGCCAAATTGGCCTATAGGTGGCGCTATAGCAATCAATTGCGCGAAACTGCTCATAACTCCTAAACCGTATGTTGTAGACTCAAGTGTCTTATATCATTGGAAAGGTGAGTCCATGACGAACAAAACATATATCTCCGATTTCATTTGCGCCATGATAGATTTTCCGCCATTTTGAATTTTGTTAAAAAACTACTTTTGCAAACTAGTCCTAGGTTTCTTGCTTGATCGGAACCAAACCAGTGCAGAAATGTTCTCTGGAGTCTGAATATCAATAATAATCGAAACAAAGTTTAAATTTCTATTCACGGTCGCTAAGGGGCGGAAAACGACTGTTGTGGGAGGAGCCTATTTTACTAAAATGGCTATAACTCAAGAAAGAAATGAGATGTCTTCACCAAACTTGGTACACATGTGTATGGTCTGAGTCTTTGGTCACGATAAAAAAATCGCGACGATTGAACACTTGGTGGCGCTATAACACAAAAAAAACATAAAAATGGCTATAACTACCCGACCGCTAGTCCGATTGACTTGAAAATTGGTATGCAGTGTCTTGGCCCAAGGTCCCATGTATGTCTATGAGGACATTGGCCTATCTCAAAAAACATTGCCGCCACAACCAATTAAATTATTTCAGTGTTTAAAATCTTGCTAAATAAAACTTAATGTATTTTGATGCTTGTGTGCTTAAAGGCCTTAAAGGCTTGAACCCCGCTAAATGCTGCTTGCAGCTTTAATATATTTAATTATTACTGGTATTTAATTTTAAAAAAATCTTCTTGTATTGTGCTTGGACTGTAGGTGGTGTATTTCACAGCCACATTTCCTTATGTGATGCTACTGGTGTTGCTGATTCGTGGGTTGACTCTTCCTGGAGCTCTGCAGGGGGTTGTGTTTTACCTGTACCCTGAACCGGCCCGTCTCGCTGACCCACAGGTAACCTGACCATCTGCCCATTCCTGGCATCAAGTTTAATAACACTATACAAAGACTAGATCAGTTGATATTACTGTATAAAGTAATGTTTTTTTCACAGTCTATTTAATTACCTTCACAACCAGTAAAAAGTATGCTATTTTCTTGTTATATGTAGCAAAACAGAATTTAAATTTTGCGGACATCAAATTAGCATTAATATTAAAATTATTGAGCCCCTTCCCAAGTCTTCACTACTAATCTTTTGTGCATTTAGATTTGGATGGAAGCAGGAGCTCAGATCTTTTTCTCCTATGCTTTGGGTACAGCCGCTCATACTGTATTAGGCAGCTACAATAAATACAACAACAACTGCTACAGGTTAGTTCGGTACTATTCGAAAATATTATATATTTTTTTCTAGTGGTGGGCATAGATTATTTTTTTTAATCTAGATTAAAATGGCTCATTTGAATTATGCCGAAGGCATTCAGAATATGTGTGCTCGTAAGTGATTGTCACAAGGTGACGAAGTGAGGCGGAACTAAGTCCCGTTAAAAGTTGTTTCCCCCGGGGACGATGTGCGGTGTAACACCAGGCCGGTTCCGGGTATATGCGTGCCCCTACAAAGATGGTGGCTAACGGCGGATGAGGATCAGGTGTGGGAGATGACGCAGGGATCTGCGACACAGCCACGGCGGAGAATGGAGAGTATAAAAAGGGAAGTAGAGAGACAGTTTGGCGTTCTTCCTCCCCCGAGAGAAGTAATTTCCTCATTGGGTGCGTTTGTTCACGGAGGGTTCTGGAGGGTGCACAAGGACTCGGCGGTACCAAGAGTGAAGTAGCATTTGCACGGATACGTTTGGAAGGAGTTACAGGCTGGAAATGAAGTGAGTTACAGAGTTTGAGTGCAGACTGAATGCCATCGACATCTGAACGGAGATAAGTAGTAAGAGTATCGGATTGCATTGAATATGTGCACCTGCATTGAGCTGAATATGAAGTTGAATTGAATTGAAGTTGTGACGCTTACTGATCAGGAGTGTGATTGTCATCTGAGAGAGTGTTGGATCAAGTCACCGTCGAACTCTTGTCTCTCCTTCTGAGTGTGATCGAGTGTTAAGGGAGCGGTCATCCACGCTCCAGTAAAAAGGCATCCTAACCCGCTCAACATCTGAGGATAACGGATTCAGTGCGACAGTGGAAGGATCGATTAACGGGTGAGTGCTGGCCTTATTGCACTGAGAGAGTGGATATGCAGTGTTTGAATTAATGTGTTGCACAGTATTGAGTGGAAATGAAGTTGCAGTGTGTGGGGATCATATTCACTGCCGTTGCACACCCCATTTCCTTATCCTGATCCGTTGTCACTGAAGAGGGATTTCAGGTGTTGAATGTGAATACCGCCTTATTGCCAGTGTGGAAAAGAATATATGCACTGTTAACGTACTCTGTCTGTCATTAGAGAATTCTCCGAGCAGTGTTGTCCCATGTGATATCCGCCTAAAGTGAGACACCCAGTGAACTTACTTCCGTCTGCTGGTCGAAGCACACTTCAGCCGTAAGCCTACTCCCTTGTCCTACAAAGAGATATGTGTACAGTTGTGTAATGCACCCTGTCTGTTAACAGAGCATCCCTTCACCAACGGCCTCCCATGTGATATCCGCCTAAAGTGAGATACCCAGTAAACTTACCTCCGTCTGCTAGTCGAAGCACACTTCAGCCGTAAGCCTACTCCCTTGTCCTACAAAGAGATATGTGTACAGTTGTGTAATGCACCCTGTCTGTTAACAGAGCATCCCTTCGCCAACGGCCTCCCATGTGATATCCGCCTAAAGTGAGATACCCAGTGAACTTACCTCCGTCTGCTGGTCGAAGCACACTTCAGCCGTAAGCCTATTCCCTTGTCCTACAAAGAGATATGTGTACAGTTGTGTAATGCACCCTGTCTGTTAACAGAGCATCCCTTCGCCAACGGCCTCCCATGTGATATCCGCCTAAAGTGAGATACCCAGTGAACTTACCTCCGTCTGCTGGTCGAAGCTCACGTCAGCCGTAAGCCTATTGCCTTGTCCTATGGAGAACATGTATACAGTTCTGTCAGTCTGTTAACAGAGCATCCCCTTGCAAACGGCCTCCCATGTGATACCCGCCGAAAGTGAGACCCTGTGTGTCGGACAGTCGACCGACGTCCCCCGCAGTGGCCCCCGCATCGGTGGGGTGGACCCAGAAGCCCCATTGAGACTTTTATTGAACTTTTAATAAATAAAACCTTGTTGAATCTTATTATTCTGTCTGTCTGGTCTCTGGCATGCTCCTCGAGGTGGTACTGGGTTTTAGGGGCGGGTGCAGACTGGTTTGACCCCCCCGACCTGTGACAGATTTGGCGTAAGTCGGCAGGGTTCCACCTTGAGTGAGCGACCAGAGGCCCAGATGGCGGAAGAAGAGGCACCAGTCGTGCGACAACCAATTATGCCAATTTTTATGGGAGCCCTGTGGGCCCAGAAGTATGGAGGTCAAGGATCGGAAGTGAGTCTGTCAATGTGGAAGACCCAGGTTGAATACCTGGTAGGGCTCCACAGTTAGGGCTCTACAGTTTGTTTTGAATTCATTGGAGGGAGAAGCGAGAAGAGAGGTACAGGCAGCACCAGAAGCAATCCGAACGGTTCAAACCATCTTTGACTTCCTTACGGGACAATATGGTGACGTTACCCCGGCAGCTGTCCTCCGAACACAGTTCTTTAATTGTAAGCAGGGACCCCGACAAACCATCCGGGCATTCGCATTACAGCTGAGGGAGCAGTTTTCCAGACTAAAAGGGAGACGGGATCACGGCCTAGGAGGTGAGGAAGGCCTGCTGCGAGACCAGTTTCTACTGGGATTACGGGAAGGTCCCGTGCGTCAAAGTCTGCGGGTACAGCTCAGACGAGAGCCGGACCTCACTTTTGAGGATCTACGGAGAAAAGCCCTAGCTCTGGAGCAAGACCACACCGAGAATATAGACCCCCCCCCCCCCCCCCATTGCATGGCCACGAATGTTGTTAGGGGTCCTTCGCCCCCTGTTACGTCCGATTGGAAGCAGGCCTTCCGCGAAGAATTGAAGAGGGATGTTCGTGAACAAATGTCTGAGTTGTCTAAGTCTGTCATGGGGGAGCTTCGTCGAGAACGCCTCCATTCATTGTCCTCACCACGGGAGTGGGCCTATTCGGATGGGAGTCGACCTCTGGAGCATCGTCCACTCCAGCCAGCTGGGCCCCGATTCCAGTGGGATGAGCAGGGGCGTCCTATCTGTAACAGTTGTGGAGAGCAGGGACACTATCGTCGCCAGTGTAACTCCCGCTGTGCCTCGCAAGGGGGTTTTTAGAGCTTCCGGTCACTGTGGGTCAAGTGGCCGGGACCCCCGTATTAGACCCTTTGCCATCGAGGACTTCTAGAGAAAGTCTGGTGGGGCGCTGCCCCGTGGTGATGGCCCAGGTAAATGGCCAGAAGGTACAGTGCCTCTTGGACACGGGGTCACAAGTCACCCTATTTTCAGAAAGTTTGTCTCAGGAGTTGTTTGGCACCCAGGGTCGGCCGACGACAGAAGCCCCCTGGCTGACCTTGCGTGGGGCCAACGGACCCGACATCCCGAACGTGGGATACTTGGTAACTCACCTAGAGATACATGGGATCGTCGTACCTCAAAAAGGAGTGGTGGTCGTGCGGGACGCCTGCCTGGGGACTCATCGTGCCCTGTTGGGCATGAATGTCATCTCGGAGTGTTGGGAGGAGCTATTCCAGAACAGACCAGTTCGAACAGCTTTGACATCGGAAGGTCGGGAGTGGGATCGTGACGAAGCCGACTGTCGTCGGGTCTGCCTTGCTGAGTCACAGGGGAGTCGTGAAAGTACCGGGAGGGTGGCGTGTCGCTATGCTCTGTCTATTCCAGCTCGGAGTGAGGCTGTGGTCTGGGCCAGGCTGCCTCCACGACTTTATAGGCCGGAGGAGTGGGTCTTGGTGGAACCCCATTCGGATTGCTCGAAGGTAGAAGTCGCCCGAGGATTGGCGTCAGCCCGGAGAGGCCGAGTTTCCATAAGAGTAAGGAACACGAGTCCCTTCCCTGTCCACTTATACCATCACCAGCGTCTAGCCCGAGTTACCTCGGTGAATCCACAGCAGGTTTGAGAACAGGAAGAAGTCAAATTCAGCCGAGTAAGCCCGACAGTGGTAGAGGTGGCCTTGGTACAGGCGGGCCAGTATGTGAAGGAGAACGGGGAGGAAATGCCGGACCACTGCCCAGAGGAAGGAAAGGGGACGTCGGTCGACTGTCCGACACGCAGGTGAGTCTCCCGGTGAGTCGTACGCCTTTAGGCGTGGAGCAGGACAGGGTCTCGTGATAAAGAAGGGCTTCCCTTGGACGAGCAGGCTGGTAAGTATAACTCTAGGACATTTGGGATAGAACAGGGTCATTTGACTGGAGAAGGCCTTTCCTTGGCCAGACAGGTGAGTCTCCTGGTAAGTAGAACTTTTCAGAAACTTTTGAACAGGACAAAGTCACTTTTACCTGTGCATGCACGTGGTTCTTCGGTACGAGCCAAAGGCTTACGACCCAGGTACACCTCTGTAGGGGCAGGCGGAAGGAGGCTCAAGGAGTGTCTCCCCTTCAGGCGGACCTCGCCTAGGAGGCCGTTGGCAGAGGGATGTTGACTGGAATGTGCTTCGGCCAGCAGACGGAGGTAGGTTCACTGGGGGTCTCACTTTGGGCGGGTATCACATGGGAGGCCGTTTGCAAAGGGATGCTCTGTTAACAGACTGACAAAACTGTATACATGTTCTCCATAGGACAAGGCAATAGGCTTACGGCTGACATAAGCTTCGACCAGCAGACAGAGGTAAGTTCACTGGGTATCTCACTTTAGGCGGATATCACATGGGAGGCCGTTGGTGAAGGGATGCTCTGTTAACAGACAGGGTGCATTACACAACTGTACACATATCTCTTTGTAGGACAAGGGAGTAGGCTTACGGCTGAAGTGTGCTTCGACCAGCAGACGGAGGTAAGTTCACTGGGTATCTCACTTTAGGCGGATATCACATGGGAGGCCGTTGGCGAAGGGATGCTCTGTTAACAGACAGGGTGCATTACACAACTGTACACATATCTCTTTGTAGGACAAGGGAATAGGCTTACGGCTGAAGTGTGCTTCGACCAGCAGACGGAGGTAAGTTCACTGGGTGTCTCACTTTAGGCGGATATCACATGGGACAACACTGCTCTGAGAATTCTCTACTGACAGACAGAGTACGTTAACAATGCATATATTCTTTTCCACACTGGCAATAAGGCGGTATTCACATTCAACACCTGAAATCCCTCTTCAGTGACAACGGATCAGGATAAGGAAATGGGGTGTGCAACGGCAGTGAATATAATCCCCACACACTGCAACTTCACTTCCACTCAATACTGTGCCAGCACTCACCCGTTAATCGATCCTTCCACTGTCGCACTGAATCTGTTATCCTCAGATGTTGAGCGGGTTAGGATGCCTTTTTACTGGAGCGTGGATGACCACTCCCTTAACACTCGATCACACTCAGAAGGAGAGACAAGAGTTCGACGGTGACTTGATCCAACACTCTCTCAGATGACAATCACACTCCTGATCAGTAAGCTTCACAACTTCAATTCAATTCAACTTCATATTCAGCTCAATGCAGGTGCACATATTCCATGCAATCCGATACTCTTACTAATCTCCGTTCAGATGCCGATGGCATTCAGTCTGCACTCAAACTCTGTAACTCACTTCATTTCCAGCCTGTAACTCCTTCCAAACGTATCCGTGCAAATGCTACTTCACTCTTGGTACCGCAGAGCCCTTGTGCACCGTCCAGAACCCTCCGTGAACAAACACACCCAATGAGGAAATGACTTCTCTCGGGGGAGGAAGAACGCCAAACTGTCTCTCTACCTCCCTTTTTATACTCTCCATTCTCCGCCGTGGCTGCGTCGCAGATCCCTGCGTCATCTCCCACACCTGATCCTCATCCGCCATTAGCCACCATCTTTGTAGGGGCACGCATACACCCGGAACCGGCCTGGTGTTACACCGCACATCGTCCCCGGGGGAAACAACTTTTAACGGGACTTAGTTCCGCCTCACTTCGTCACCTTGTGACATGATCGTTTGTCTTTTTGTAGTTTGAATAATAAATAACTTCTGTCTCTTTAAGACCTGACACACGCATATCCAAACACTGTTCCTGTGAGCTGGTTACGACTGTGTTTACGTTAAAACTCACCAAGATGGGCATTGAGACATTTTTGAGTGTATTTGACCATTAATAAGCTGGAAAAAGGAGCTCATTTTTGCACTTGTATGTCAGAGGTGGCTTTATTACGGTATGTGTGTGTGCGCTTCAGATGCAAGAATTAGTAGAATTAACGTTATGTGCAACCCCGCGCGAAATTCAGACCGGTCACACCAATACTAACAAGTCCAGCAGACCACCCGTTCGCAATGTTCAGAGGATTAAACGGACTGAATGAGAGGAGGCGGGTGCGTGTCACTCACTGTTCAGATATTTCAGTATCGATGCATAGCGAAATATGGATATTTTTGACAACACTAGTAGGCATACACACAGGTTCGAAGACTCGTTCTTTCGCCCCCTACAGTGCAATTCGGCTAGGTATACATCCGCGCTAAAATATCAAGGTGAAAGTATAAACCCAGCTCCCAACCCATCTTTGAGAATAGATTAACGGCAATATTTTTTTTATCGCCCGATAAGAGTCTCGCGTTAACACCGCACGTTAACGCCGATAACGGCCCACCACTAATTTTTTCAGTATCTTTCTTTTTCTTCAAGATTCCTTTGAACTATACTGTATGTACTGTATACTGCTGTCTTTGTTTAAATACTACTTCAAAGGTGTTCTTACCTCAGGGTTATCTTGAAGGGTATGGTGTCTAAGTTACATAAACTAATCAGTGATGTACCTCAGGGTTCGGTCTTTGGCCCCCTCCTCTTCTCTCTTCTACAAAACATACAATTTAGGCACATAGGTTTTCATAGAATTTGTATAATCTATGTTTTCCCTATCAGGGACAGCTTATGGCTTTGCCTTCTGAACAGTGGCACCAGTGTTGTAGCTGGCTTTGCTGTCTTCTCAGTCCTGGGCTTCATGGCTCAAAAGCAGGGTGTCCCCATTGAGGAAGTGGCAGAATCAGGTACTGCAGCATTCTTTGATGTTTTTTTTTTTTTTTTTTTTACAGCTTTATACCACTAAATACCACTAAAGATTATCTCTCTGTCTTTCTCCCAGGTCCAGGACTAGCGTTCATAGCTTATCCACAGGCTGTAGCTATGATGCCTTTCCCTCAGTTGTGGTCTGTTTGTTTCTTCATCATGATTATTTTGCTGGGACTAGATACACAGGTGATCTAAAATTCACAACCTACACACAGAGGTCTAAAACCTTAATCATGAGCCATGTTTGTGGGGTATACTGATATGTTAAAGCCTTCCTAAGTTGGGAAGTCTTAAACAGGTGTAATATAAAGAACCTCATCTGATGTAATGCATTTGAAAGTGTTTCGCAATTCTAATGCACTTGTGTTCTGTTTCCCCCAAAGTTTGTTGCGATGGAAGTTTTCATGACATCAGTGATGGACCTGTACCCCATGTTACTGCGCAAAGCTGGACGACGAGAAATATTTCTTTTACTTTTCTGTCTTTTTTGCTTCTTCAGCCAACTTGTCATGGTTACAGAGGTTTGTGTTTGTTTAACTTGCTACGTACTTTCAAACCTTTAACATTGTATGCTGTACACTGTTACAAGCTACTACTAAATAGTAGGCAGTATACAGCACATATTGTTTTAACTTCAACTCAACTTCAAAACATTTGTTCTGCTTGAGTTGTAATTTTGCATTGTGACCTACAGGGGGGAGTGTATGTATTCCAGTTGTTTGACTACTATGCCTGCAGTGGAGCCTGTCTTCTTTTCCTCTGTGTTTTTGAATCTTTGGCCATGGGTTGGGTTTTTGGTGAGTTGCACAGAAGCTACAGAAACTGAGAGCTGTAAAAGAAAAAATAACTGTAATATGAAGACATATTGTAAATAGCATGTACAATATTCAGAACTTCCTTCCCTTCAGTTATAAAACTCTAGATTGTGCAGACTGATAGGTCCTTTACATGCAATCTGCAAGCTGACTGAGTTGATTTTGCAGCCAATGAAATTGCTTGCTCAACATTTAAATAGTCTGGTTCATTATTTGCTGTAAGCTGTATTTCCTTCAGCGCATTATCCGAGTACCTCTGAAACCCTCCACCTCCCCAGCTCCACCTGCATAGATCTACTATGGCACACATTAGTGCACTGTTTGTCTTGCCTTTTTCATAAGGGCTTGAGCTCTCAGCACGCCATGTGCCATTGAGTTTGACGGCCACGCTCACTGTCTCACATGCCTGGTAGCTTACAGATGGGATTGCTGGCTTCTCATGGGAGACCTAGCGTTTCATTCCGGGCTCCAGCAGAGGACAGATGTCAATTGCTGCATCGGAGAGAAGGCTGTTATGCTTTGGAAATGAAGATGATGCTGAAACTCCCACTGTAATAATGGGTGCTCATGCTGAATCAGATTCAGAGTTGACAGTCATGCTTTCCTGGGTGGCTGGGGCATATTGCGACACGTAAATCGCTTTGCCTGCCCTGGTGCCTTTTTTCCCTGGATGTGCACTTCATTGGACTCAAGAAATTCACGAAAGGCGGTGGGTTACAACCAATTTTGGACTTGCGAACCTTGAATCGGGCCCTTCACAAGCTCCTGTTCAAGATGTTAACACAGAAACACATTTTCGAATACATCCGTCCCTAAGATTGGTTTACAATTGGTTTGCGACCTGAAGGATGTGTACTTTAATGTCTCGTTTCATCCTCGACACAGGGTTGGAGTGAGGGCTGTCTCCCTCCACCCTCAAAGTGTATGTAGCCGGTATCGCCGCACACCACAATGCAGTTAATGGTAAATCTTTGGGAAAGCACGACCTGGTCGTCAGATTCCTCAGGGGTGCAAGAATGTTAAAATCCTCTTGGCACTTCAGGGCACATCCTGCCCATTAATACAGTACTCCTGTCCTGATAGCACTGTCTTCTATCAAGAGGGTAGGGGACCTGCATGCATTTTCGGTTGACGAATCGTGCCTGGATATGTGCCCAAGGTTCGCACCATTCCCTTCAGGGACCAGGTGGTGAACCTGCAAGTGCTGCCCTCAGAGGAGGCAGAC
The DNA here is from genome assembly GCA_023566225.1 of Romanogobio albipinnatus. Classification (NCBI taxonomy): domain Eukaryota; kingdom Metazoa; phylum Chordata; class Actinopteri; order Cypriniformes; family Gobionidae; genus Romanogobio; species Romanogobio albipinnatus. The sequence continues at coordinate 12,635,802 of CM042251.1, read as the reverse complement.
CCAGTCCTGGCTTTTCTCTGTCCCGTCCGCACTCTGCAGTGTTATGTGGACAGAACGCAAAGCTTTAGGATCTCAGACCAGCTTTTCATTTGTTATAGAGGCCAGCAGAAGGGAAAGGCTGTCTCCAAGCAGAGGTTAGGACTGGATAGTACATGCTATCGTCTTGGCCCACCAAACCCAAGACGTGCCTTGCCCGTTCGGGTTGAGAGTACACTCAACTAGGAGTGTTGCTTCCTCCTGGGCGCTGACTCAAGTCTCCTCGCTAACAGATATTTGTAGAGCTAGAGGCTGGGCGACACCTAACACGTTCACTAGATTCTATAGCCTTGGTGTAGAGCCAGTTTCCTCCTGGATACTCGCCTTCAGTGGCCAGTAGCACAGAGAAATTGATCAGTGTCGGCTTGCTGCGCCATTCTCGCTTAATAGCTAGGTACGTGCGCTTATTGCACCAGTAAGTTACAGGAACAGCTAACCCTGTTGAGTTCCTCCGTCAACCCCGGCAGTCAGACTTGGCGACTCATATGCTTTGAACACTCATATGCTTTGAAGAACCTGTGCTATTCTGGGTGTCCATATGTAGAGGTTCCTATGACTACCATATGTGTATTCTTCCAGAGTACAGCTACCCTGTTGGCTAGCCAGTGTCTGTCCCTCGACAGAGCCCGCTCTGTCATCTCTGCCAGTGTCGCCTCCCCCCTAAATAGACTGGAGCCACCTGAGACATTCCATATGCTGTACTACCCTAATTAGCTAGTCCATATGTGTAACTTCGGTTACCTCCCTTCGGACAGGATGTGGCTTCCGCAGTGTTCCCTTTCCACTAGAAGGGGCACGCTTTCCCAGTGTTATCCGATAGTCTCACTGAGTGGATCACGCAGAACAGCAGTGATTGACTCTCTGTGCATAAGCTTCCATCCCAAACAGGTGGTGGTCTGAGAGGCTTATGCAGGGCACTGGAAAGATCAGCAACATGGCGTTTTGGTAGGGATCCCATTTTGTTGGATCATCTCCAACGTACGTCAAGAGTGACTGACTGAAAGGGAACGTCTTGGTTACATATGGTAACCCTCGTTCCCTGGTAACGTATGTCCCGTCGCCATGGTTGCTGTACCATCACTGCGGCGGGTCACTAGCTCGGCTCCTCAGCAAAAAGCAAAAAGCTGCGGCATCTGCTTCCATATTTATACCCGCACTGCGGGGGCGAAACGTGTGATGCAAAGTTTGTATGCCAATGTTCATTGGCTCGTTTAGTTTCACTTGAAGTGTTTGGGCTCTCAAACGAGATCCCATTTCGTTGGATCATTTCTGATGTACATCTCTGTAACCCCTCCTGTTCGAATCGCCCGCTCCAAGCGGGACTTGAACCCAGGTCCGCCGGCATGAGAGTCTAATGAGAGTCTAACGATCTAACAAGGAGGATAAGGCTGCAACCTCTAGCGTCAGTCGCTAGAGCGTCTCTTGAGATCAGAGAAGTGAGGGTTACTCGCACAGCAATTACTAGCTGGCCTCCGTTACATCGCCATTCCTTCCTTCAGGAAACAAGGGTCACCATACATAACCGAGACATTTTCATGTCACAGTCCCTGATTTTTGAAAATGACCATAAGAAACTATATTATAAATAAAAAAATTGTTTTACTATAAATTAAATAAAAATTATTTATGATATGAGACAACAATTACAGTATCTTAAACAGCAATAGACAACATTGACAGTATCTAAAACCAAGTGATGCTCAATTCTTCCCTAACACAACAGGGGCTGAGAGAATGTTTGACATCATTGAAGACATGACAAACTCACGACCCAATTATATGTTTATGCTGTGCTGGAAATACCTGACTCCTTTCGTGTCCCTGGTTAGTGTATCTGCATTTCATTCATTTGTTTGAGCTTCATGTTTTCTATTTGTCAAAAAGCCAACAATTCTCTCTGGTCATTATTTAGTTGTATTTCCCTGGCTAAAGCCATTTCTCACATTCATCTGCATTCTCCTTTTTCTTTTACATCCATTCTTCACAACTTTTATTTCTTCTCTTTTCAGGTGTCTTTTGTCTGTTCAATAGTTAAGTACAAGCCTCTCACTTTCAACCGCTGGTATGTGTACCCAGACTGGGCTTACGCACTAGGCTGGTTACTGACCCTGTCCTCCATTCTGCTGGTGCCTGGATGGGCGCTGATCCGCCTGTTTACTGAGAAAGGAAGCCTAAAACAGGTGAGATTAAACATGATCACAAGATGAACAAGCCGCTGAAATATCATCAGGGCAGAGATGTAAATGTTAACTAAAGCTAAACTGCATAAAAAACAAGAGTAAATCAACTAACAGATTAATGTTGTTTCTCTGTGTCTGTTTCTTGACAGCGTTGGCGTCACCTGTGTAGTCCTGACACAAACCTCCCTCTTATCTGTAAGCAACGATCTGAAAAAACCTTCATCACAGAGATGCAAGACTTAATGAAGAGCAACACAAACTAAAAGATGCTCTACTCTACTCATGTCCTGGCCCCACTTTATATTAGGTGGCCTTAACTACTATGTACTTACATCAAAAAATAAGTACAATGTACTTACTGTGTTCATATTGTATTGCAAAACAGTTTTGCTGATATTGAGCTGGGATACGGGTAAGGTTATGGACAGGTGTGGTGGGATGTGTGAGTTTAAGGGTAGGGTTAAGTGTAAGGGAAGGGTCAGCAGTGTAGTTATTAAAGGGGGGGGTGAAACACTCATTTTCAGTCCATCTCATGTCAATCTTGAGTACCTATAGAGTAGTATTGCATCTTTCATATCTCCTAAAAGTCTTTAGTTTTATTATATTTATAAAAGAAAGATACGCTGTACAGAGTCTTTCCGAAAAAGCAGAGCGCCTGCGGGAGTATCGTTTGGGCGGAGCTAAAGAATAACGAGCGTGTGCAGCTATTGCGTTGAGCTATGCATGTTTATAGAAAAACAATAGGCCTTTTTCACAGAACGTAGAACGCACTTCCGTTGCAGCGCTGTTGTGGTAAGCGACTTCCGGTCTAAACAACAATGGCTGAAGCAACATCGAAGTGTCACTGTAGCGTCCCTCATTGCACAAATAACAAGCAGCGACAGCCATATTTAAGCTTTCATGCATTTCCAAGCGACGGTTATCTGAGAAAGAAGTGGGTGCATGTTATTCGGCGTGAAGAAGGCCCGACGTTTACGATCCTTAGAGGTAGCACATTTGTTTGTAGCCGACACTTCAGCGACGCTGATTACACTGCCGCTACTGGTCGTAAGTGCCTCAAAAAAGGGACCGTCCCATCCCGTTTTATTTGGAACAACTGGGGAGAAACTTCACGAGAGTCGGTTTACGAAAGAGTAAGAGCTCGATCCACACTTTACTCTTTTCCTGTCCTTTCCTCTGATGACACCCAAGAAGACGACATAGTTCCTGAGGTAACAGCTGGAGCAGATCATGACTATGCAGTCACTCCTCTTCCAGGTATTTTTATGCATTCCTGAAAACGCATATACCTTACACTTAATTAAATCTATTATTGAAGCCTTTGTTACATTTATGTCCACTTTTAATTCTTAATATCATTTTAATTCATTTTGAAACAAAAACATATCTTACTTTATTTAAAACCTAAATGCTGCCATTAATGAGCAATAATAAAATTAAGATTAACAAATTCATAACATTTAAGATGACTATTAGAATAAATGTTTTTAATCATATTCACTCATATAATTTGTTTTTAATCAAAAGACAGATAATTATACATATGAATATGTAAATTAGCCAGGTTGTATCATTGCATGTCTCTCACATATGGACACAGGGTCTGAGTAGGAAAGTTATTTTATTTGTTTATAATATTTTGTAATACAACTAATGGTGGGCCATTATCGGCGTTAACGTGCTGCGTTAGATCTAGATAAAAAAAAATAATCTATGCCCACCCACCACTAAATATAACTCAATTTTTAATTGGATTGCTATTATGTTAAACTGTTACTTTTTTGTGATCTAGGTGCACAGGATGCAGCAGCTGCACGTATACAGGAATTGGAAGCTGAAGTCAGAAAACTGGAAAGTGAGCTCATGCAGCTCAGAATAGGCCACTCTCTGTCCCAGTTCCAGAGATTCTGTACTTCAGATGAAGACATACGCTTTTACACCAGGTTTCCATCTGAAGAGGTCTTCCAAGCATTCTGGAAGGTGATTGAACCCTCTGCGTCCATGCTTGTTTACTGGTCTAAGGCCCAGAAGAAAGGACAGGCAACTGTAATGGAAGCTTCTCAATGTCGTCTCCGCAGCTTGCCACTGATTGATGAGTTTTTTTTGTACTGCTGTCGTGTTGCTGCAGGACTGAAAGAAAAAGTGTTAGCTGACATTTTCAAAGTAAGTGTCTCCACTGTTAGCCGCATCATCATAACTTGGGCTAATTACCTTTACCTCATCCTTGGATCATTGCCCATATGGATGAGCAGAGAGCAAGTGAATTCTACCATGCCAGACAAATTTAGGCAGTTTTGTCCAGAGGTGAGGGTCATCATTGACTGCACAGAGATCAGGTGCCAAAATCCATCTTCACTCACGCTCCAGTCTGAGGTGTTCTCTTCCTACAAAAACACCACTACCTTCAAGGGGTTGATCGGCATTGCTCCATGTGGTGCAGTTACTTTTGTATCCAGCTTGTACACAGGTTCCATCTCCGATCAAGAGCTGACGAAACACTCAGGGATTCTTGACTTGCTGGAGCCAGGTGATGCTTGCATGGCTGACAAAGGATTCACCATTGAGAAGCTGCTAGCAGAACATGGGGCCAAACTCATTATACCACCTTTCAAAACAGCAGCTCAATTCAGCAAAGAAAATGCAGAAAGAACACAAGCCATAGCTCGTCTTCGAATTCTTGTTGAGAGAGCCATCAGAAGAGTGAAGGAATTTCACATCTGGGACACCACTGTACCTTTAACCTTGTCTGGAACGGTTAACCAGCTGTGGACTAACTGCTGCTTGATGAGCAACTTTCAGTGGCCGCTTGATGTTAAAGGTCACAAAGGAGTATAGTCCTTTTATTTTAGTGAGTGCCTTTTATGTAATAACGTATTATACCTTTATATGTGAATAAGAAATATAACGTATTATACCTTTTATATGTGAATTAGAAATATAACGTATTATACCTTTTATATGTGAATTAGAAATATAACGTATTATACCTTTTATATGTGAATTAGAAATATAACGTATTATACCTTTATATGTGAATTAGAAATATAACGTATTATACCTTTATATGTGAATTAGAAATATAATGTTTTATACCTTTATATGTGAATAAGAAATATAATGTTTTATACCTTTATATGTGAATTAGAAATATGTTTTATACCTTTATATGTGATTAAGAAATATAGCGTATTATACCTTTATATGTGAATTAGAAATATAACGTATTATACCTTTATATGTGAATTAGAAATATAACGTATTATACCTTTATATGTGAATTAGAAATATAACGTATTATACCTTTATATGTGAATTAGAAATATAACGTATTATACCTTTATATGTGAATAAGAAATATAATGTATTATACCTTTTATGTTACACCTCTTGTATTATATTTTTGCACTGTTGAAATAAACAAACAATTGTTACTTAAACTAAGATTTTATATTTGTATAAGATGTATAATCATTAGAACAATAAACTTTAAATTATATTACACAATTCCAGACTTTTTTTTAACAGTATTAACAATGTATACATATTGCAATTAGGCCTAATGGATCCCACCCCTAAGATATTCATCCATGTAAGTACAAAAGTAATAAAGATCAAGATTTACTCTCATCTGACTTATCATGACACTGTCCCTCCACACTCTTTCAACTGTCATGTCCTCTTCAGTGTTAGTGATGAAGTCACACCAACTGAGTCCAGTTATGGCCAACTGACCTTGAACTTGCCAGTAATATTTATGTGATTTTTTCAGGGTTGCCTGTCCATCCACAATTTTAATATGCCCAACCTCAGAAACTGTTGAAACATCTGGGCATTTCACCTCAGCAAGCCCGAAACAGGGATCTGCATTAGGATCATAAACTTTGGCATCCGGACTGGCACCAAGGTAGGATGCATCTGGGTGTACAACAAAACCACAAGGTGAGACATTCACATTGAACAGTTCAGAGTAACGTTCCAGCACCTCAGGTTCCCTGTCAAGGCCTGCTTTCATTGCCCTGGTTTGCTTTACGCCCTTGAGTATCCGCCTTGCCAGTGCCTGGCCAGATGTCTCCCCTCGCACATGAGATACCTCATAAAATCTGCTAGCAGTCACTCTAGGCTTGCGCATTTCCTTCCACAGTGGACACTCTGATTGCTCCTGAGTACGCTCCTCTATTATAGCTGCCAACTCCTGTGTGACACTTAGGCTCTCCAAATGGAAGAACTGGTGGCAGTTTGGGACGAAGTGCAAACTCCTTGGAAATGTAGAGCCATCAATAGGGAGTTTTGGGAACACAGGAGCAACTGGGTGTTTCATGTTGCTTTTGGTCACAAGAGGAGGGCACTGGTAGGAGAGCACTGAACCTCGTGGCACAGGACCAAATCTGGAGTCCACCAAAGACAGTTCTGATAGGTTATTAAGAACGCAGGAAATCAGAGGTTGGGGAGTGAGCCCTTTGACAGCTTCTCCAATAGCCAATACTGCAGGTTCAGGGAGGTGATCTACAATAAATTAGATGTTTAGGAAACTTGCATAGAAATTATTTCAAAACATCACATTAGACTTAAATTTGTTATCTGATGTATTACCATGGTCTGTCCAAATATTCTGCCAATATTTAAATACCAAAAACTCTTGACTTGACCCGGTAATATATAGCTACATCAACCTAAAACTTAACATCAAGAACATCCAGGTAAACAAAGACACCTGAACTAGAAGTGGACGATTATTTTTGTTATTTTAATTTATCTTTGTTATTAAAAATAAGAACTAAAAACAGTAGTCTTCAAATGAATTCAATATACACTGATACATAATAAAGCTACAAAGGTTATTCAAAGGTTTTGGTGTGTGTGTCAGACAGCAGATAGCGCGAGACTGCGTAGAATTGATGCGTTATATTTTTGGAGAGGTCCACATCAGGCAATGCGTGCTACACACAACCTACAACGTAGCTACGGTGTACACTTGACACAGAAGTTTAAATTGGGCTTAAGCTGTGAAACCAGGCCTTAAAATGTTATTTAATAAAGTTATTTAATTTTACCTGTGTACGCTCTGTAGAGTGTAGATTTGCATACACTTCTGGAAGACATCCTTGGCTTTTTAAACACCAACTGATCTGTAGTCTCTGCAGAAATCCCCTGAAAACAAAACAAAAACACGTTTAAGTATATTTTCAACTAACTGTCTTTAATTTGCAATACTCTTGTATAGCTAGTTTTAATGTTACCTGCGTTCTTGGTCTATGCCATGTTTGCAGAGTGCTTGTGCATGCCATAGATTGTGGTACGGTCTGCATCTGCATCATGCTGAAGTGGGCAGTTTGGAAAAGCATGGCAACAAGATGATTACACAAAGCTTTGCCTGCAGTACATGTGCATGATGAGCTACTGAACTCAACAGGCACTGTGTCAGCTTTCCAAGTGATCTAAAGTAAAATACATAATCCAATATCAGTATATTTAAATACAGCAAGTTTTATACTACAGATGGAACATTCATGAGAACATCATGAAAAACAAACAGATTTTGAGATAAACCTCTCAATATAGAAATCTGCAACCGCAGTAAGAAAATAAACCTAAAAACTTCCCCTTACACTATAAGTTTTATATCAATACGTTACTGCATCAGCATTTTGATAAGTGTAAGTAGGGGTAATGTCATGCTAAGTGTAGGAATTCTGCACTTCTAGGGTAAGGGGTTAGTTTTATAACAGACTTTTAATTTCTTATCTAAGGTAACCTGCAAAGAATGTGGCTCCTCGCGCTTCCTCATCGACCTATAACACCTACACCTCACGATAATCTCTCTGTTTCTCACACAGGACACTGAATATTGCATGATAAAAATCAACAATCATATTAAAGATCATTTTAATGACACATTTTCTGATTATTCTTATCTGTTTAAACTACTCTTCAGTCTACAGTGTGATAAAGGTAAGTATAGAAATATCATGTTAGCGAAAGCATGCTAATGTATGGTTCGTTACTTACCTTCGTAATTAAAAATATAATTTTCGTGGAAAAACTTGTAGCCTTTATTGAGCTTTGAGTGAGGAGCGACTGAATGAAGCTCCACGAGTCGAAAAACATCCGCTGATGTAAATTGCGGTAGACTCCTCAGGGACGTTGTGAAGTGTAATGCGGGTGGCTCCATTTCTCCGGAAGTCGCTTACCACAACAGCGCTAAAACGGAAGTGCGTTCTACGTTCTGTGAAAAAGGCCTATGGAATCGATAGCTAACAACAGATAGACATTTGAAGCAGTTTTGCTCACCGCCTGCTACCAACACAAGACCAATTGCTCAATCTTTCAGCATTAGCCAAGCTACAAATCTGGAGTTGAACTGTACCTTGTTTACAGAGGTGGGTAGTAACGAATTACATTTACTTCGTTACATTTACTTGAGTACATTTTTTGGGTAACTTGTACTTTTAGAGTAGATTTAAAGATGGGTACTTTTACTCTTACTCAAGTAAATTTCTTGTGAAAAAACTGTACTTTTACTTAGTTACATTCGGTGGCGTTCCTCCGTTACTGTCAAATGGTAATAATTATATTATATATATTAAAATAAGTTAATATGACTTTCGCAAGTCTCGCGAAACGTTGGAGAGGCTGTTTCGCGAGAGGTTGCTACGCATCACCCGCTTATATTAGCGCGCGTTTAGTCGGAAGATGATGGCCGAAGCAGAGGAAGATGTGTGTGAGCTACGGGAGGCAGATTGCTCGTGGCTTCAAGTTCAGTCTATGTTTTCACTCCAAGATGTCAAAAAGAATAGTTTCATAATGCGATGCATGTTGTGTGCACCCAAACGAACTGACTTCTCTCAGCATACAAGAATTCCACCCTGAAAAGAACATGTAGCGGTAAGTGTCACAATGATGCCTATATTTGAACACTATTAACGGTCATTTGGTAACTATGGGAAATTTTCCCTTATTATAATACTATTTCACACACTGTCCGAGTGTTTTCCTCATATGCGCTCTTGTGCAAGCAATGACAAATCGTTTGAATCCTCCAAACAACACACGTCCACGAACAAACGTTCACATCTGCACATTTACATATCCTTTTCTTCACAAAACGAAACAAATTGAATAGCCTAATGTGACGTCTTGCATTTATACACAAATCCGGACAGACACCTGTCTGAAGTGTAGAAAATACATACAAATAAAAACGGTATTGTATTTTATTCCTACCTAAAGAATAGCCTATATACTTATAAAAATATAAGAACAAAGTATGTTTTAAGAAGAGACACATCATTAATTTACACTGTTTAACCATTAATCACACACACACACACACACACACACACACACACACACACACACACACACACACACACACACACACACACACACACACACACACACACACACACACACACACACACACACACACACACACACACACACACACACACACACACACACACACACACACACACACACACACACACACACACACACAAGGTTCATTAGCTTACATTAGTTAACATGAACTAATAATGAACTGCACTTATAAAGCACTTATTTATCTTTATGTTAATTTAAACATTTACTAATGCATTATTCAAGTATTGTTAACATTAGTCAATGCACTGTGAACTAACATGAATAAACTATGAACAGCTGGATTTTTATGAACTAACGTTGACAAAGATGAACTAATGCTGAACAGAGGTGTTGTTCATGGTTATTTCATGTTAACTAATACAACCTTCTTGTAAAGTGTTACCGAGGGGTGTGTGAAAGCTCTCCAAGTAGCCAGAAATTCAGGGTTTTCGCTTCTTATCAATCAGATCGAAAGTAACTAGTAACTAACTACTTGAGTAGTTTTCTCATCGAATACTTTTTTACTCTTACTCAAGTAAATATTACGATTGTTACTTTTACTTTTACTTGAGTAAATATTTCCGTAAGTACTTGTACTTTTACTTGAGTACAGATTTTGGCTACTCTACCCACCTCTGCTTGTTTATAAACCATCGTTGCCGAAATTCAGGGAACAAACAAACACTTGCACAACTCCTGCTCCGGAAAAACAAACTCCATCCACCGTCCCATTAACGCTGGGTTCTTTGGGAAGCTGTGCAGGGTTGTCTTGCTTTGGTGACATTGTTGATTCCGTGAAGTCCTGTGACTGCAGCACAGCCGGCTTGCTCTCTCGCTCTAGTCCCGCACACGCCCTTCAGGGAGAAGAGCCCGTACGGCCCGTACAAGGACATTCCGCCCCATCTGACGTCACATATACCCAAACTCGAAAAAAACTTTCCGAAACTTATGAGAAACCGGAAGGAGTATTTTTGGCACAGAAATACTCCATCAAACGTCCAACTTTTTCTTTTCTTTTTTTGTCCATGTTTAGGATGGGAATCCAAGTCTTTAACATTGTAAAAAGCTTGGTATGCATGAAACCTTTAATGTAACTACAGAAACTAATTACAAATGTAATTACATGCAGGTATTTTAAAAAATGTAAGTACAATGTAAAAACATGTGTGTACACAATAAGTGCATTGTATCAAATTATTAATTAAAATTTTAGTACATAGTAGTTAAGGCCACCTGATATAAAGTGGGTCCCATGTCCTTGACAACAGCACACAAATGTGCCTGAAGTGCAAAATGTTTGTCATTGAACCGTTATTGTGCTTTTATGTCTGTATATATACAGGGCTTGAACAATCGCCAACCCGCCATTTCCAGGTCTATTTCGGCTGTGGCGTGTAACAGTCACTCCCATGATTCATCATACAGTGGTTGGACTGTATTCATTTTGTTCTATGTTGCCACATTTGCCGGTTTCACATCAGTTTGGGTAGCCCACTGCCACCTAGCGGGAACTTCGGAATAGCAGCATATACCGAAATGAGCCAAATCATGATATTGTACCATTTGGAATAAAATATATACCGGCATTTTCCCAGTACCGGTATACCGCACATCCCTATTTGCATGTATACCTGAAATCCTGGCAAATGGCCTGTTGTAATAAAGCCAACTAAAGACTATAAGACTCTACAACTTTTTATTTGCTTCTACTTCTCGCTGGTAGGTGTTAAAATGGCACATATGTCAGAGTGGCCTTACAGTAAAGCCGTTTAGCAATACTAGATGGGAAAGCAGGATTGACGCTCTCAAACCCATCCAACACTATTTAGGTGGTTAATTTCACTAAAGTGACCACTACTTTCGAAAGTCATTAAGAAATAACAACTTATGCTTCACAGGGAATATCGGTCACTCTTTTTATTCACCTCGAACGTTCTAAGGAGCTTGAGGGGTACACCTACCACTTGGGGAATTCTCGCGTCGCGATTTCTCCTAGCTGCAATGGCACCGCACTGCTGTGTTCCCCAGTGCACTTCATCACACAGGAAAAAATCCAACCGAGGACAAACCTTTCACCGTTTTCCAGAAGAAAAGGGACTACGTCGAGAATGGATAAAAAATATCAGAAGGGATCCTGGTGGTAATTTTAAGGTACGTTTTCAGATAACTGGCGCTTTGAGCCAGTCTCCATAACTAGCTTGTATCGCTAACCAGGCTAGCTAAAACTAGCAAAATTATTTAAACGATTACATTTTCTTTATTGGTGCAGATAAAAACACACAAAAGTGTGCTCTGAGCATTTCCTCCCAGACTGCCTTGTAAAAACCAAGACTGGCATCACTAAGCTGAAAGAAGGTGCTGTGCCAACTGTGTTTGCTTGGAGTTCGTTCAGACCAGAGAGGAGGATCGTTGTTAGAATGGCAAGGTAGTATTTAGATGAGTGAATTTACCAGTTTGTAATGCATTTATTAACTGTGTAGTTGCATTATTTCTCTGCTGATTATTTACAGTAATGTTTCCACGGACCTCGTTGATGGCGTGAATGTGTTGAGGTATGTAAATGTGTAATTGGTTACACGATATTGAGCAACACATGTATGTGCTTATAACAGAGCCAATGATTATGCTGCTGTTGATGAACGGTGGTCTAACGTGAATATTCAAATGCTTTTGACATAAAAATCCATGTTTTAATCCATAAACATATTTAATCTATGTATCCTTTTAAAAGACCTAATGTGTCCATCAAAATGTTTCTCTTATACTTCCAGTGAAGAGACGCCCCCTCCGCACCCAGACCATGAATATGCTGCACTGCCTCCCTCACTTGAAGATCAATTTGAAGAAGCTCGCAAGACCATCTGTGAGCAAGAAGTGTTAATTGCAAAGCTTCAACAAAAACAGTTTATGGTGTCAAATTTTCAAGGTGATGATAAACAGGTATCATTTTATACAGGGCTCCCAGATTATGCTACATTTTAAGCTGTGTTTATGGCCCTGCAACCTACTGCAGAAAATATGGTGGGATGGAGTCAGGCTCAGCGACTCAAACATACAAATGTGGAGGTAATTCGGTCTAAATTGTCCACTATGGACCAGTTTTTTCTTTTTCTTTGCAGGTTAAGGCAGGGATTTCCTGAGCAGGACCTTGCAACCCGTTTCCATATATCACAGTCAACAGTAAGCAGGATCCGTGTGACCTGGGTCAACTTTTTGTACTTTGTGTTGGGAACACTTCCAATTTGGCCTTCAAGAAAAAGTGTGGACGAGCTTATGCCAGTTTTTTTTAAATGCACGTTCCCAGGTACTAGAGTTATATTGGATTGCACAGAAATTCATGAACAGAAACCTAGCTCCAAGGTCCTTAACTCTGTGACTTACTCACACTACAAAGGTAACACCACATTTAAGGGTCTAATTGGCATTGCACCCTCAGGTGAAGTGACTTTTGTCATTGACTTATATACAGGTTGCATATCTGGCAAAGTGATAACAAAACAATCAGGTATCCTTTCTGTGCTTGAAGAAGGAGATATGGTCATGGCCGATAAAGGCTTTCTCATTAAGGACCTTCTCTCTGAAATGCATGTCTCCCTTGTAATCCCTCCTTTTTTAGGCCCAAGTGGGCATTTCACTGCAGATGAAGTTCAAAAGACTCAAGCAAGACTGCGAATCCATGTAGAACAAGCCATTAGGCGGATTAAAGAGTACCATATATTTGATAAAGTGTTACCCATGACACTGGTGGGCTCTATTAACCAACTGTGGGCCGTTTGTGCCCTTTTAACAAATTTCCAAGGTCCTCTCTTTTGAAATTGTAATGTAAATATGTACCTATGTTTTGTAAATATCTACAACTGTAATGTAAATATCGACAAATATATTCAAACCTTGTGTAAGTGGTAATCTTTTTATGAATGTGTACTAAACCTTAACCATTAGGCCCTATTATTGTTCATCTTTATTACTTTATATAGTTAATCTTTACTTTATATTGTTTATCTTTACTAATCTATACAAAACCTTAACCATTATTATTGTTCATTTTTAGGAATCTATACAAAACTCTCACTTTTATTATTGTTCATCTTTATAAATCTATACAACACCTTAACCGTTATTACAGGTATTGGTCATTTTTGTGAATCTAAACAAAACTCACTTTTAGTGTTCCCTTTTTTGTTTTTTACAAATCTGACCTAGTAATCACTTTGCATGCTCTTTGATATACCTGTGACTGATTTTATTTTTTTATGTGTGTATGTATAAGCTAATGGATCTCTCTCCGAATGACTAAAATGTTCATTTATCTAAAGAATAAAGTACAATTTTATTACACATGGATGATGTCCTTCATAACTTTACAACTTAGTATACAGGAACCAGAACTGGTCAGAACATCAGAAAGAGGTCATTCAAAAACATTGATAGGCACACTGGTCTAGGTTTGTAAAGGTAACTTTGTACATAGTTATTGGTTTGGAGGAATACAGTCAAATGGCCTGCTTGTAATACTGTAAGTTATTAAAAAGAACTGGAACAGGTCAGAACATTAGAAAACAGGCTATTCAAAACATTGATAGGCACACTGGTCTAGGTTTGTAAAGGTAACTTTGTACATAAACATTTGTATGGGGGAATACAAATGGCCTGCTTGTATATTGTGAGTATGGAAAAACGTCATGGAAAAGTTCAGAACAAACAATTAAACAAAATTTAACAAAAGAGAACTATATACATAAACAAATGATCAGTGATGTATTACATAATTTTGTTACACACAGCAGGTAGAAAGTGGGTGAAAAATAATGTGTCCAATTTACATTTCATGTTCTCCCACTCCTTTGGTTCGTAGTGTACCCGCTCCAAGTGATGGTCCTCTTTGCATTTCACAAAAAAGTCGCACCACTTCAACCCAGTGATGCCCATCTGCTCCATCACTTGAAAATAGTACTCATGTGTGGTCTTGAGGTAAAGACTACCATCAGCATTGCAGCGCAAGTACTTGCAATCCCTCACGTTGTCTTTGTTGGGGCACTTGATCTCGAGGAGGCCGTACATTGGTGAGGCACTGGGGTCAATCACCTTTCGGTCAGGTGAGGCACCCAGGTGTGGAGAATGGTGATTGATGACAAAACCACAGGGGAAGATCTCAAAACCAGTGAGGTCTTGATAGTCAGCCGCAGCAACAGGCTCCAACTCCAGGGCTCGCTTCATCACCTTTGTCTGCACTCTTTGTCTTTTTTTTTCAGATTGTCAACTAAAACCTTGAAGTCTGCCACCCTTGAACAAATCCTCTTGAAGGAAGAGGAGGTAAGACGATTGGTTCGGACTTTATGCCAAGTCTTACTATGGCTCTGTCCCCTAGTGTCGATCTCCAGCTGTACTGCAACAGCCTGAGTGACCGTCAAGCCACCATATAAGCACGCCTCAGTTTCATCCAGAACTGTGCTGAATGAACATGGCTGTGATGGTAGAGGAAACGGGGGATCATCACCAGCCCTGGTAGACTGTGCTGTGTGGTAGGTAAGCACAGATCCCTTTGGGAGGTCTCCAAAGTGGGTGGAGACAAGATCAGCAGGCTGCTTTCTATTCTCCTCCAGCAGCTTGAACATCTGACTCTTGCTCTGTATTGCACTCAGGTTTTCGGTGTAGGCTCTCTGCAAAGGCATTTGATTGAAGCGGCAGTGACACAGGGCAGTACAGATTCAACATCACCCCTTCAGAAGAGTGTTGCCTCTTTGGCGGGGGTGCGTTGGTCACTGGTGGTTTCAGCTTTGAAACACTTACAGAGCTCACCGTTCTTGGACTGACACCCAGGGCCCTTGATGGAATGTGCCAGGCTTGAGGCAATGACGTCTTGCTAGTCATTGGGGGGACAGACGTGTAGCCCATCTTGACAAAGTGAGCCAGAGTATAGAGCAGCCCGATGAGGTGGTTGCACTGTCCCAAGCCAGCTTTGCAGTTGCACTGTGTCTCCCTTATATATGGCTGCTCAAGTGACAGTTCCACCTGAAAAGATAATCAAAATTTACACACTTGACACTTCAGAGTTGCTAATAACAAATACATAACATATGGATTAAAGGGTTAGTTCTCCCAAAAATGTAAATAATGTTATTAATTACTCACCCTCATGCCGTTCCATACCCGTAAGACCTTCGTTCATCATTTTAGTACATAGGAAATGTCATTGCTGGCTATGCAGGCATCACTGAGCCATCGGATTTCAACACAAATATCTTAATTTGTGTCTGAAGATGAATGAAGGTCTTACGGGTGAGGAACCGCATGAGGGTGAGTAATAAATTATTTTCATTTTTGAATGAACTAACCCTTTAAATAAATATATATACATACACTGAGCGTGCAGTGAATTAGGTACATCTGGCATTTTAATTTTCTACCATGAAAACCTTATAGGTTGTTTACAATGACATTTGCGGACATAACTTGAAATATACCTAATATCTTGGACACTCATTGTACAAAAAAGTCAGGGTTGTGGAATAACTCACAGAATAGATTTTAGACGTAGTTACTTGTGTTATTTTAAGTAATGTCATTCCATTGTATGTTGTCAATTTTAAACAGACACATGATTTGTAAACCTAAAGCTAAATAAATTTTGAAGAACCTTCCTCGAACCTGAATACACTGCTCTAAGAACTGAGCAACTCTTATCTTAACATGAATGTTACTTACCTTACCTTATCAATTACCTGATAGTTATATTATCATACTATCCTTAACCACAAACATGCACCTAGCCCTGTCTTGCTTTGCTAATTTAAAACAACATTATATTTTAGAAGATATCAATGAGGCGTATGTGATATCACATCTATTACAGGTAACATAGGTTTGTTTTGTTCTTCTGAACAGGCTTAAAGTTGTTGTGTCATACCTTCACAGTTTCGACTTTAAGCTTGTTCAGAAGAACAAAACAAACCTAAGTTTAATATGTAGGCAAAATGAACCTATTTAGTATATAGGTAACTTGTTAATGATATAAAATGAACATCTTATTTTCAGTCAGACAGGGATAGGTACATTGTTGATATGAACTCATAATGAACATTTAGCAAGCTGGTTTAACTGTGGCACTGCTTTGCGAACTGAGCAGTTTATCCACTTAATTAGCACTATGGTACCTGTATGGTGTAAGGTGCCTCATTTTTTCGCACAGAGGGAAAAGACATTGCCCTCACGAAAATGTGTGCTGGGCTCCTACTAACTGGCAATTAAAGGCATGTTAAGTGTTGAAAAAATTCTAACATTGCATACAGACAGTCGATAACTCCATATCACAAATAAGCTAACTACACTAGCATAACAAGCTAGCGTAAAAGTTCTTAAGTAAGTATACTTAACGTTACCTTCCACGTCGTGGATATATCCTTCAATCCAGTTACTGTATCCCTTCAGTAACACAGCCTGGGGGATGTTGCAGTCCGTATTGGCCCACTGCTCCACATTTTGCATGGTTAATTCAGGCAGACTGGTAAGATTTGTGGTCCACAAACTTTCCATTGCTGCTAGTACCGTATCGGAGTCCAACTTCCGGGTTTGTGTACCCCTCAACGGCATTCGCGTTTTTTCAAAATGGCCGCCAGGTGACTAAGGTGAATTGTTCTGAAATAAGACATCATTATGACATATGTGGCTGACAAATGAGACCTCCTGAAAGTCTTAAAAATGAGACACTGCTTCTGTTCTTACTGTCATTTTTCTCTCCCATTCTTTCTTCACAATATCTTTCTCGTCTGTCCATTTTCAGGTGTCTTTTGTCTGTTCGATGGTAAAGTACAAGCCTCTCACTTTCAACCGCTGGTATGTGTACCCGGACTGGGCATACGCACTAGGTTGGATACTGGCCCTGTCCTCCATTCTGCTGGTGCCTGGATGGGCACTTGGCCAAATGTGTGCTGGGAAAGGGAGTCTGAAACAGGTGAGGACGAATATGTTCATCCCTGACATCTATGTATTTTGCACAAGCTTTTATCCAAAGACATTTACATTGCATACATTTAATCACTAACAATTAAACCAAAGCGTCTGAAAGACAATAATCAATTTATAAAGTCAAACGCACAATTGCTTTCAAGGAAAATGAATGATACAGAATATTTCATGATTCATAAAATATATTAAAGGGGGGGGGGGGGGGGGGGGGGGGTCGGTCAATCTCATGTCAATCTTGAGTGCCTATAGAGTAGTATTGCATCCTTCATATCTCCGAAAAGTCTTTAGTTTTCTTATATTTATAAAAGGAAGATAGGCTGTACCGTGTCTTTCCGGAAAAAAACTGAGCGGCTGGAGGCGTATCATGTGGGTGGAGCTAAAGGATCACGAGCGTGCGCAGCTATTGCGTTGAGATCGTCTGAAAGCTGTGACCTCCTTAAAATGTGGAAAGAAAACGTTATCCTAAATAAACCATGGAGATCAATCAGATTAAACCATACATACAGGGAGTGCAGAATTATTAGGCAAGTTGTATTTTTGAGGATTAATTTTACAACATTAATAATTAAACAACAACCATGTTCTCAATGAACACAAAAAACTCATTAATATCAAAGCTGAATATTTTTGGAAGTAGTTTTTAGTTTTAGCTATTTTAGGGGGATATCTGTGTGTGCAGGTGACTATTACTGTGCATAATTATTAGGCAACTTAACAAAAAACAAATTTATACCCATTTCAATTATTTATTTTTACCAGTGAAACCAATATAACATCTCAACATTCACAAATATACATTTCTGACATTCAAAAACCAAACAAAAACAAATCAGTGACCAATATAGCCACCTTTCTTTGCAAGGACACTCAAAAGCCTGCCATCCATGGATTCTGTCAGTGTTTTGATCTGTTCACCATCAACATTGCGTGCAGCAGCAACCACAGCCTCCCAGAAACTGTTCAGAGAGGTGTACTGTTTTCCCTCCTTGTAAATCGCACATTTGATGATGGACCACAGGTTCTCAATGGGGTTCAGATCAGGTGAACAAGGAGGCCATATCATTAGATTTTCTTCTTTTATACCCTTTCTTGCCAGCCACGCTGTGGAGTACTTGGACGCGTGTGATGGAGCATTGTCCTGCATGAAAATCATGTTTTTCTTGAAGGATGCAGACTTCTTCCTGTACCACTGCTTGAAGAAGGTGTCTTCCAGAAACTGGCAGTAGGACTGGGAGTTGAGCTTGACTCCATCCTCAACCCGAAAAGGCCCCACAAGCTCATCTTTGATGATACCAGCCCAAACCAGTACTCCACCTCCACCTTGCTGGCGACTGAGTCGGACTGGAGCTCTCTGCCCTTTACCAATCCAGCCATGGGCCCATCCATCTGGCCCATCAAGACTCACTCTCATTTCATCAGTCCATAAAACCTTAGAAAAATCAGTCTTGAGATATTTCTTGGCCCAGTCTTGACGTTTCAGCTTGTGTGTCTTGTTCAGTGGTGGTCGACTTTCTGCCTTTCTTACCTTGGCCATGTCTCTGAGTATTGCACACCTTGTGCTTTTGGGCACTCCAGTGATGTTGCAGCTCTGAAATATGGCCAAACTGGTGGCAAGTGGCATCTTGGCAGCTGCACGCTTGACTTTTCTCAGTTCACGGGCAGTTATTTTGCGCCTTGGTTTTTCCACACGCTTCTTGCGGCCCTGTTGACTATTTTGAATGAAACGCTTGATTGTTCGATGATCACGCTTCAGAAGCTTGGTTATTTTAAGACTGCTGCATCCCTCTGCAATATATCTCACTATTTTTGACTTTTCTGAGCCTGTCAAGTCCTTCTTTTGACCCATTTTGCCAAAGGAAAGGAAGTTGCCTAATAATTATGCACACCTGATATATGGTGTTGATGTCATTAGACCACACCCCTTCTCATTACAGAGATGCACATCATCTAATATGCTTAATTGGTAGTAGGCTTTCCAGCCTATACAGCTTGGAGTAAGACAACATGCGTAACGAGGATGATGTGGTCAAAATACTAATTTGCCTAATAATTCTGCACTCCCTGTATATGATCCAGAATCAGACCTAGAGGCTGAAATTGAACAGGAGAAGCAGCAACTACTACTACTGTCTCAATGGTATGTACTGTAACTGTAACTTATATACTTGCTTAGCGGCTTGTCATGGGTGAGTTTTGCAACATTTGTGTGTGTTTATTCATGGTTTATGAGGACATAATTTGGTTTATGGACTGTATGCGATTTAATGTTAGCAGTAGCAAGCGGAACGGTTTTGCACGTCAGACTAGTGCGTGTTTTTCATAGAAAAAAAAACAATGGAATAGTAGCGCATTTGAATGAACGATAGCTAACAACACAAAGACATTTGAAGCAGTTTTACTCACTGCCTGCTTCCAACACACGAGTCACGACCATGAACCTTAATTGCTGGAACCGCTCCATATTTCAGCATTAGACGACCTACAAATCCGGAGTTGAACTGGGGCTTGTTCATAAACCATCGTCGCCGAAATTCAGGGAACAAACAAAAACACTTGCACAACTCCGTTGCTGCTCCAGAAAAACAAACTCCATCCACTGTCCCATTAATGCTGGGTTCTTTGGGAAGCTGTGCAGGGTTGTCTTGCCCTGACAACCAAACACACACTTCTTTGGTGACATTGTTGATTTCGTGAAGACCTGTGCAGAGGAGAACCAACATTCAGTTAGGGCCCCAGGCAAAATTAATCAATGAGGCCCTATTTATTTATTTTGTTAAATGTTGTTGATATATCTTCGTTATCTAATTTTACAACATACAAAAAGTAGTCAAAACACATCTAACAAAACCACTAAAAAAAAATTATGACATTAAAGTGCTTTTTGTTAAATTAACAAAATGTCAATCTTCATCTTCATAATAGAAGAGTTACAGTACAGTACAACCTTCATATTTATAACCAATTTTCACCTTAAAAATGGTGCTTTGTGTGGTGGTGACAGGAACAAGCAATTCTCCGACATATAGAAATATATGGTTATCATTTTAATTTAATCTTTATTTTATTAGTTTATCAACTAGCCTATGTTAACTCAAACTAATATAATGTAGAAGAGCTGGATATTAGACTACTAATTAAATAATGTCAACTAAGTAAATGTGTTGATTAGGGCTGCCCCCGACTAAAGATTTTTCTAGTGGACTAGTCATTAATTTAATCGCACATTTATATTAGGCTGCTTAAATATACTGGGTGCATGGAAGCGGCGCGCATGCTTAAAGCTTGCGAAAAGCACCGGCAAAAGTGTTGGTTCATTAAAATGTGTCGGAAAAAAATAACAAGGAGCCATTTAATTTGTTTATTATTAAATGTGTCGGCTGGAGAGATGAAGTTGATGACGCTGCCTCTCACAGCATAGCCTTGTGGACGAGAGAAATGCAATTTTCATACGGATTACATAACCAAAGAATATTTGTTCATTTAAAAGTAGACATTTCAAGCTTTCTATAGGCTAGATATATTTCTCATATATGTGAGTCAAGAAGCCTGTTACGCTTAGTTTCGGTTCATTTATTAGTTGCGCTGCAGACTAGCTATAGGATGAAAGAAAGCGCACGTCCTGTTTGTTTGATTTCTTTATTTAACAAAAGCACAACTTTTTGTTGTTATTGTGGGTTTACACAAATACAAATAAATGATGTATTACTCTTATTTGTATGACCATAAATTATGTAAAAATAAAGTATTTTAAGTTGTTTTCGCTATCAGGAAATAATGCCAGTGACCGCGCTGGTGCCTTCACGTCATGTAATCGCGCTATACTTCAGCTTCTACACTCCACACAAACACTTGGATATGTTATAATTATAACGCATATTTATCTAGGTTAACATTAGAGCGAGTGGCCAAGCCAGACGGATAAGTTCTCTTCATGCTTAACAAATTAAATCATGCATTTTCTACAGTTTGAAGAAGGCGGCCGATGCGAGGTGGCGAAAGCATTACCAGCGTAACGAGAGAGGGGGGCCCACTAAGGGGGATGCAGAGATGTCGCTGCATGTTTATATTACCATTTCTGATTGTTTAAATGATCAGCCCTCGGGGGCCACCTCAAAATGCGGGGCCCCAGGCAAGTGCCTGCCTTGCCTGCCCCAGAGCCATAGAAAAAGAGAGTTGCGATACTCTTTGATCTTGCCCGCCATGCGGTCATGTGGTTTATGGAGCTCTCAATAGTTCCAAACAACTTCCGTGTCTGAATGTCTGTTTTTGCAGTATTTCAATCACTACAGTGGGACGTTTTTAAAATGCTTAATGTGAAAAACACTATATATTTCGAATTTGGGCTGCAGTACCCATTTGGACTGTCAATCCTGCATACCGCACCTTTAAGATTACTTTTTCTATGGCGTACGTTATTGTATGCACGCTGATCTTATGTGAGCGCGCACGGACAGAGAGAATGCTTGCGTAAAGCGAGAGATGACCAATCTACAGATGACTGCTGTTACTATATTAATGTGTTGATCTCCACTTTGATTTGTAGCATTATCAGAGTGGGGGTTTTTTTCTGTTTATACACACTTTTTTACAAGAGTGCTTGTGCAGACCATCTACAAAAACTCGTGGGATGACCAGTTCATTTGCCTCAGGTTTTCTTTCTTGCTTTTTTCTTTTTCATCTTGGCAGACTTCAAACCCTCTGACAGACGTTACAAATTGGCGCCTGAACAACTGGATTCATAACGGTCATCTTCTGTTCTTTGTATACGTGAATGTTCAAGTTTTTTGAAAGAAGATTTTGTTGCTGGAGTTTTTCCGTTGCTCTCTGGCTGCCGGACTGTGCTGACTAGCTTGCTAGCGATGGGGACCATGTGGTCCGTGCATGACTGATTTTCAGGTATTGTTAGTGTTTTTCTGTCTGATTGCTTATACTATTTTCATGGATCGCCCGAATATTGACTGTTTTGATAGTCTCTGCAAACTTGGACGGATTTTTCAATGTTTTTGCCTTCTGGATCACTTATTGAACTGAACTATATTGTACTGCATAATGACTTAGCGGGAAAACAGCGTATATTTTGCGTTAATAGGACATTTATGCACAAACGCCAAAAAGGAAATGTGAAACGTAAAGACTGAAAAGAAATCCACACGTGGGATATGATTTTTCTTTTTCTTTTTTTTGCTAATTTCAAGCCAGCACATGCAGAAAAGATTGTTACTTGCAACGACAGTTGGTCGAGTAAAAAATGTGTAGTTTATTGTGCAAATCAATGTTTCACCGTATTTTTCCTGATAATCTTTTTAATGTGGATCACATTGCTGTGTTATACTGTTGGAAAGCATATCTTGGGTTGCTGTTAAAGGGGAAAATCAAGGTGCATCAAGGTGATTATCTAAGAATATTTTACAGAAATACTGCAGTTTCTTTTCTGTGGGTGTTAAAAAGTAACATTTTACAGAGTTAGCACTGCTTTTGATTCCAATATTTGTAGGAAATTTACTGTTTTTCAATTTATTATTTGCATTGGCTAATTGTGACTGTTTTTCTACATAATGGCTACTCACCCAGACTTTCAGTCTGACCTAACTGACAGCCGCAGGCGCAGCTTACTCTAACAAACCTAGATGATTTCACAGCAAGTAATCAGACATATGGAGAACAGAGGGTACATCACACCAAAACGGTATAGAAAAAATGTCACTTTATTGATAATTTAATACAGCTAAACAGAAAGATCTTTTAAATAGCATTATTATATAAACATCAGTCTTATGCGCCCTCAGCTAGGAGGACAAACTGCCATTAAAATTGAAACTCATAGCACTGCACTGCACTCTAGTGGTTACTACACATCCCACACTGCATTATCTACCTAAATGGACACTGTGATCACACCCAAATCGTTGCAAAACAGTGGAAACGTGGAAAACGTGCCCCAGCTCAGCACATATAAAACCGTAATGTTTATACTTTTACAACGCACAACTACAAGATTCATTCATAAACATACAAACACAAAAACAAAAATAATTAAAATATAAAACACTTCCCCATCTCCAGAAAACAAGACGCCATCACAGAGTCTAGGGCAGGGATCCTCAAATTTGGCCCAAAAGTACCACTTTCCTGCAGAGTTTAGCTCTAACCCTAATTAAACACACCTGAACATGCTAATCAATGTCTTCAGGATCATTAGAAAATCACAGGTAGTTGAGTTTGATCAGGGTTACAGCTAAACTCTGCAGCGCATTGGCCCTCCAGGGCAAGATTTGAGGAACCCTGGTCTAGGGGTAGAAGGCCGTCTTGCCAAGTCTGCGTCCACATATCAATGTCCTTCTCCAAACTCATAGCAGTTAGGCAGAGACAAAGGGGCCGCAGTCCATATGAAAGTGTTGTGAGTCCACAGTCTTTCTCAGCACAATCACACGTGCTCAGACATCCAGGTGCAATCAGCAAAGAAGAAACGAAAAGCCAGCTCTCCTATGTACCACTTCCACACTATCTAACTAAGTCCACAGATACTTAACTGTTTATCTTCATCGCCAGACAAACCCTAATGGTCTTGAGCAACATATAGCGTTCCCACTTTCCCCCATGAGCGCAAACGCAGTCAACATTTTCTCACCTGGCCTCCCGTTTCTCTAGCTGCTTCTCTCTGCTTATCTCCTCCTCTACAGGTGAATTCAATCATCCCAGAGTTCCATCACAGGGAGGATAACACGCTGACGGAATACTCCAGTTGGAAGGAGCAACATTCAGGAACACACAACCCACAAAAACCACAAAGTTCATTATAATACTGTAGGGGACTTGCAGTTTCAAGTCAAGCTGTTACAAGCAGAGGTGGCAGTGCTGCAGTGGTGCCTTTGTGACTTGATTTACCTACAAAAAGAAATGATGGACCATTTGGCGCATCAAGAGTGTAGGCCTACCGTACCTGTTGCTCCACATCCAGCTCCCTTGGCCAGCTCAATGCCTTACAGTTTGGCAAGTTACAATGGCCTCAAAATGAGTGCCAGTCAATGTAGTTTATAGTAATGCACCCACATTTGCTCAGCCACTCACTGTGGATGTGAATACCGACAAATGCACTCACATATGCTTCACCAATCATGGCTCGAGCCACCCGTGTTTGCTGCAGATGGTTCCCTGAATCCTGAGGAATGGCTTCAGTTACTTAATGTATACAGAACTTCCCTGGATCTGACAGACTCCCAAATTCTCCTTGAGCTCTCACGTTTTCTGTCGTCAGAGTCAAGAAAATGGTTTACTGTGCTTAGCACACATTTGACCACATGGAATCAGTTCTGTGAGTTTTTTATGACTGTCTTTCTGCCTTCAGACAATCAAGAATGTATCCTGAGGGGCATTTTGGACTGTATGCAGATGCCTAACGAGCCACTGCCGACTTTTGTCGCTCACATGTTGGGTGAGTTTCGTAAGCTTAAGACCCCTCCATCCCAACAAAAGCAGATAGATTTAATACAGAACCTTGTGCTTGAGAAATACAGAGTTGCTCTTTATGGCACACCCATACCTTCAGTCATGGACCTTCTTTTGCGGACTCACAAGCTTCATGCAGTCCTTGGTTCAAGTGTCGGTTGTCCGCCTCAGACACAGGCTAGCAGTACGCTCTCAAGGGATGTTCACTGTTTTAAATTCTCCTTGCAGGATTTACTACTCGTAATTGCCCAAACTGTAGTCCAGAAACAAAGCCGTGTTTGTCTCCTTTTTGGTGCTTTACATTTATTTCAGTGAAAAAAATAACTTTTATTGAAATATTACACATTAGCCAAACTAAATCCTCTACCTCCCAAAACCATCCTTACACCCTCTAGCCTGGTGGATAGCTGTAACAAAAAAAATAAGAAAATTAAACCAAATGAACAATGAACATTTAGTACATATCATTTTTTTTTTTTTAAATCCAAACTAACTAATCTAGCAGTTCTTTTTAAGAAAAATCAGCGGTAACGCTTTAGATTACGGCCCGGAAAGTACTGCGTAAGTAAAGAGAATTTACAACATAACTTTCGGTAATTATAGTGTAACTATAAAGTAAGTACGTGTAGGTATAAGGGAACAATATGTAATACTGGGGGAATAAAGGGGTAACTATCAGGAAAGTTAACACATTATTTTTACTGTAAGTATTTTTTAATTCAGGGGTAATTATTAAATTGTTAAATTATTATTATTAAATATTAAACTGTAAATTAAAGTGGTGTTTGTTCCCGTGTTTGTTCCCTTCTTGTTTCGTGTAGTTACAGGGTAAGTACAATAAACAACACATACAAAATCTGATATCACTCGGAAATATTTATTTGACAAACAACTAAATCCAAAACAGATTTGACACTTATCCATTTTTTTAAAATAACCTTTCATTTCAAATAATAACATCCGGACAGAAAGAGGCAGGTTTTGTCCCTTTTTTGCTTCTCTTGCTTGTCTTCCTCTTCATATTCCTCTTCTTCTTTATCGTTATTTCCATTGATGGACCTTAAGAGGAATCCCAGGTCTTTTGACATTTTGTATTATCATTTATTAAAATAAAAAGTACACCAAGAAATGCTCTCATAATTTACTAATCTTTTCGCATCCGATCAGCTGTTACCAGCGCGTGCATGAGTAAAGAAGCTTCAAGCTTTCATGGCGTTCTCACGCAAGTTTCATCTGAAACACACACGAGAACTGGTGTCTCTGTCTTCTAGTCTTGTTTGTTTCTCATTGCTATTAACATATATTATGTTATTGTTTGTATACTGTTGTGAGCATTCAAAAAATAAAAACCGACAGCATCCAACATCCGCATGAACAGAGTTTCTCGGCGCGCTCACGTCACGCTTCAAGTTACGTCAAGCGTGAACTCAACCCTCTCATTCACGAAGATGACTGCTGATCGAAAGCGATAGTCCGTTTCACTTCAGAAGACATTGATTCATCCATTGGGATCGTATGGATTACTGTAGTTATTGCTGTATGTGCTGTTTGATGCTTGAAATTTTAGGAACCCAAATGAGTTTTCATTAGCAGAGATTATTTATTTTTCTGTGTTCATATGAAGAAATAAAGTCGTATGTACATCTCGGATGGCATGAGGGTAAAAGACGAGTAAACGGTGAGGACATTTCTGCGAGCACTGTATTTTCAGTGTAGTTACATAATAGGATAGCTAGAGACATGGGATTCCTTCTTAAGTTTCATCTGTGGCAAGGACGAAAAAGTAGAGGAACAAGACGAGGATAAAGCCAAGCAAGAGAAACGAATAAGTGTTGTAAATCTGTTTTAAAAACTTTTTTACAAAATAAAGATTTCTAAGTGATATCAGATTGTGTACCTGTTTATATTGTACTTACCCTGTAACTACACGAAACAAGATGGGAACAAACACCACTTTAATTTACAGCCCGCAGATTCATACTTACCCTGTAACTACACAGATAATTGCCCCTTAATTAAAAAATACTTACAGTATAAATAATGTTTTAATTTTCCTGATAGTTACCCCTTTATTCCCCCAGTATTACATATTGTTCCCTTATACCTATACGTACTTACTTTATAGTTACACTATAATTACCGAAAATTATGCTGTAAATTCTCTTTACTTACGTACTACTTTCCGGGCCATAATCTAAAGCGTTACCAAATCAGCACGTCGACTCTTTCAGGTAAGAGCCGCGATCACTTCACATTCACTGTGTCCCCCGCTGTAGAAAACACAGGCTCTAAGGGCATAGAAGAGGTCTGGACACAGATACTTTTTGGCCAAGCTGGCCAGCATTGGCATTTGGTCCCTCTTCTGCCACCACCACAGGATAGGATCTTAGGACTTGCCAGGAAGCTCCGGTAAACCCGTACTCTTTCTTGGCCTTTTCAGAGACTGAGGGGCCACTGACGTCCATCTTCACGGTTTCCAGCAGGGCCTGGTATTCGTCTTTGAAGAGCTCCCCAAGAGCCATCTTCAAATAGAAAAAGGCCTTGATAATTCATCAAGCATTATGTGATCAGTACAACAAGTATGTCAGTAGTTATGTCCACATCTTACATATGCTGCTACTGCTGGTTTTCTGTCTTCTGTGAAACGAACTACCTCCTGTAGCAGCAGCTCTTTTCCTTTTTCCTTCTGGGTCACATCTCCACCCTTTAATAAGGTTAATTAATTACTTGAAGATGTTGAAGTTGATGTCAACGCTGATGCCTTGCTTAATGTTTCATCGTGGTCCATGGATTGAGCTTCGGTAGAATTGGCACTGGCTGCAGCTGCTGGAGGGACTTTTGCCAAGTACACTCTTGAGCTTTTAAATAAATCTTGTGTTTAACTAGGTGCTTCCTCACGTTAGATGTGTTGCCATGGCCAGCCTTGCATTTAGCATTACAAAAATGTTCAAATAGTGTTGCCTGCATCTTGTTTTGTGAAATGCAACCACACTCCTGAACGTTTTCGATTAGCCATCATTGCCCTGCGTGTTGCGTTTGAAGAAGTCGCAGAGGTGACGTCACATGTTCTCTCTCTCTCTCTCTCTCTCTCTCTCTCTCTCTCTCTCTCTCGTACGTTACTCTTGCGCCCAGATGCGTTCTCAGGTACCACAATTTGACACCCATTGATTTAATGTGAATCGGTACTCGGTAGTACTGATGTAATTCGGAGTTCGGTACCCAACCCTAGCTGGGTGTCTTTCGGTTTCATGGGCCAGCGTTTCTATCATCGCTTTACTGTTGCCAGGGGCGTAAATCGCGGGGGGGACAGGACCCCCCCAATCTGAGGGCTGTCCCCCCCTAAAAACCATGCTGAGTATTGTAAATAATATAACAATATATACTTAAAATAAAAGTGTAAGTAGTAAAACAATACAAACGCAAACGGGACAAAAAAATGCGTTTTAAGTTTAGAAACATTTTGAGTCCCCCCTCCCCCCTTGCCTCACATTGGTTTGATCCACCGCACACCTCAACTAACTAAAGTTTACTTTGGGGAGAGAACAAGGCTCTTCAGACAGCAGTTGTGAAACACCAGTAAGTAGCTGTCAAGGCTATTTTATTCACTTTAAACGTCAGATGATTCTTTTCTCTTTAATACAGATTAGGCAAAACACTGTTAACATCACTTGCCCACCGCCGCACCGCCCCGCTCCGCTGTACAGTAATAACATCATTTAGTTCAGTTAGAGAACTGACAAAATTAAAAACTGAACGTGTCTGCTCAATACAGCACGAGCCGAACGAGCAAACCGCTGACAGACAAGATTATCCAAGATTTGGTTTCAAAGCGTAAAAGCGTGTATTTAAGGGAGTGTGTCATTGGACTGTTTTGTTGTTGTGTTTTTAATTACGAATAATCGGCTAATGAACCCAAAATTCAAGCAACCCGCCCCCAAATTCTAAACATTGGCTAATTCTGAACCGAAAGTTAAGTCAGATCTGTGTAGGGTTTTGCTCAATATGAGAATAAGTGGCAGATCAGAGGGCTTGCTGCAGTTGAATATCTAAATATCTGAATATCATAGTATAAAATACTATGTGGAGGACGCAAGATAATTTAATAATTATAATAAGACTGCGTGGTGAACCTTAATCGTATTTAAACTACTATCGCTTTGTGTTGATAAAAGATAAAATGACAGAGAAAAGAAAAACGGACATTAGATCATTTTTCAGTTCACCAAAACGCCAAATAAGTACGATTTTTTTTTTTTTTTTTGGTACACATATCCTTACAAGTACGATTTTGGCTGTATTATTTGAGTCCCCTTCAAAAATTGCTCTTGAGAAATTTCATGTTTATTGTCCCCCCCAACTTTTAGATGAAATTTACGCCCCTGACTGTTGCCCATAATCTTTCTTCTTCTGTTATTTTGGGAATGGACTTTATGTTGAGATCTTTAGTCACAATTCATGTTCCGTCCAGGACAGTGGTGCTTGGGGATAAGCCGGTGCCCCTTGAGGAGTAAGGGATACAAAAAGGTATCCTGCCAAATGAGGACAAAGTGAGGGCAGTGACTGATTTCAAAACCCCTACTAACACAAAATAAGTCAGACAGTTTCTAGGAATAACCAGCTACCATAGATGCTTTATCCATGAGTATGCCCGCCATGCTGAGCCACTCTTTACGTTGACCAGGTCGGATGTCCCCTTCGTGTGGTCAAATGAATGTTAGGCGGCCATGGATTTTTTCAAAGAAAAGCTGTCTTCCGTGCCTGTTTTGACATTCCCAGACTTGTCCTTTCTTTATCCATACAGATGCATTTGACAGTGGACTTGGAGCCGCATTCATGCAAAGGGACAAAAATGGCAGAGTTGTTGTGGTGGCCTACACGAGTCGTGCCCTGCATAAGTCCGAAAAACCATATTCTACTCCAGAAAAAGATTGCTTGGCCGTCATCTGGGCCCTTGAACACTTCAGACCTTATGTCGAGGGTCTTCATGTGACAACCTTTTTTCGGTCCACAGCAGTTTGAGATGGCTGATGTCTCTCCCAAACCTCTCTGGCCGGCTGGTTAGGTGGTCTCTCAGATTGCAGATTGTCCATAAGCCAGGGACAAGTAACAAAGTGCCTGAAGCTCTTTCTCGTAACCCTGATCCTTCCTGTGGTGAACCCTTGGAACTTTTCACTGACAATGCCATAATTGGGGGCCTTGACCTGCGTACTCCCCGTAATTTTTTCATAACCGTAGTACCTTAGGCAGCTTCAGCTCAACAACCCAGTGACAGGAAAACTTCTGCGGATGTTGGAGGGGCAGGCTGAGAGTAACGCTGAGGAGTTTCAGGTACTAAGGAGTTCTCAGTACAAGATCCAGGATGGATCACCCCCCAAACAAATGGGACGGAGAGGCTGAATCAGTCGCTGAAAACCACCATCCGTTCTTATGTTGGTAACAAGCACACTGCTTGGGATTGTTACCTGCCCCAAATTTGCTTTGCCTTGAGAACAGCTCCATACGAAAGCACTGGCCATAGCCCATCCATGTTGCTGTATGGACAAGAATTGAATACTCCTCTCGACATTATCACCCAGCCAAACTGTAAAGGAATGGATGAGCCTGGTATCCCGCACCCAGAAAGCTTGGAGTCATTAATCAGAAAGCGCATGATCATGCTAGATCCATTTTGGTTAAAAGCCATGCCAAAAGGAAGAAGTACTGCGACCATAGACGTCGGCCTGTATCTTACTCCGTGGATGAATTGGTCAGAGTAAAGACTCATCCCCAATCATATGCACAGGCAAACTTCACAGCTAAGCTAGCACCTGTGTAAACCCTACCGAATTGCACAAAAACAGTCGGAAGTGAATTACAGACTCATAAACATAAGTACAGGGGTGAACGCAGGTGTATTTCATGTCGTAAATCTGCTGCCTTTTCGTACCTGGGATCCGCTTGAGACAGAGACTGTGCCCACAAGGGGTTCCATTGTAGAAGCATCAGCTGACAGTTCTTTGTTTGATAAAATGCCTGATGAAACATGTAGTGGTGCTACCGCCATAGTCATTACAGACTTGCGAGTTGAGAATGACTATAGTTGCCCTGTGACAACCAGTGTTCATGATCTGTCTGAAAGAGTGGACAGAGTCGATTGACCTGCAGGTTGGCTCTGGGACTCAGAACGTTGACTTGACTGTTAATGATGATGATCTTGACATACACCACTATGACATGAGACCTCAGACTGGTCGACTAGTAGGTGAACGAATGTGTAACACAGAGACAGACTAGACCTTAAATAATGTGTCAATTATGTGAATGTGAGTTCATATGCTTCATTTGACATTGTGAAGTGGAGAAAGGTTTAACACTTAAAAGAAGAAATGTGAAAGGGAAAAAATGAACAAGAGAATTAGTATTAGTCAGTTTATCAGCTTGTTGACATTCTGTTTGTTACAAAGTTGAATGGAAAAAAGAAAAGAATGGAAAAAGGAATGTCCCATATTATGTTTATGGTTGGTTACATGCTGTTCTCCTTTGTTTGAAATATGTTGCTGCAGACTATGTTTTGGTCCATCTGTACTGTCATGTATGCCAGTGAATGCCTTAATACAAGCTCCTGAATGATTCTGTGATTTTGACAACTTTTCATGTATGAGGTTGTTTAAAGTGATGTTGTACTGTTGTGCACGGCTTTACCTTCCTGGGGGGGATATGTAACGGCCACATGTTTAATACTGATCATGACATGAATGTTGATGTGCCTTTAAAATGACTTCTTCTATGGCGTACGTTATTGTATGCATGCTGTTCCTATGTGAGCGTGCACGCACAGAGAGAATGCTTGAGTGAAGCGACAGATGACCGCTTTACCACTGATACTATATTAATGTGTTGATCGCTTCTTTGATTTGTAGAGTTATCAGAGTGTTTTCCTTTTCCTGTTTATACACGCTCTTTTACATCTATGTGAAGAGTGCTTGTGCAGACCATCTATAAAGACTCATATGGGACTACCAGTTCGTTTGCCTTGGGTTTTCTTTCTTGCCATTTTCATTTTCATCTGGGCAGACTTCAAATCCTCTGACAGACATTACACTGTTCACGTCCTCAGACTCGGATTTATGCCCACCACCCAATTACCTACTGTTTTTTGACAAACATCACAGATGTGTGGTATATTAATTGCCGTCCAAATCCACATCTCTGAGTTTTCAAAAAGAAATCGCTTCAAAATTCAAAATTGTTAATATCCTTTTTGACCACTGTGGAGCACCGTATCGTTGCTCTTTGCTGTTATTTGGATGCATTTTAAAGATCTAGCCTACACTTTTATTACTATAATGCTGGAAGTATTTACAAGAATAATCTTTTATTAACGCTCAAAAGAGAAAGGGAAGAAAAAGACGTAAATATGGGCCGTTATTATGACAGTAGTGAACGTTATATACGTTAAATTAGCAGCATTATGTTTACCTCATGTAAGTAAGAGGCTGTATTAACTTTTTTTCGCTCATTTCTACATTTTTTAAAATGACATCCTATCTTCCTATTTTTTAAACAGGAGATTTAAATCATTAATAATTTCCTATTATTAAATTAAATATGAATTTATTCTTATTATTCCAAGCCAAAATTGTATTTACAGCAGACAATAGGTGTGTTCGACATCGGCTGCGGCCGGATTCAACTGATCGGCGAGAGTAGCCGCGTGCAGACGGGGAGGAGCTGCAAACGGAGACGTGAAGTCGGACACTTTCTGCTTCCCGTAGTGACGCTCGCGCTGTGTTTGCATACTTTATCAGCTGAAGTGAAATAAATGCAATATTTGGCAATGCACAGATGTTTCAGAGACATTATTGTCATGTAATACTTTACGTACTGCTTAATACAGCGTGTTTGTACAAGAATAAAGTTCAACATATAAGTCTACACTATCAATGAAGTGGGGTCTATGTTTTTAATCAGTTTTATTTTGATAAACATGACAATATAACATCGCGACTACATGAAAGGAGGTTTTACTCTTATAAAAAAAAACAGATTTGTGAGCATTAGTGGAGCTGAAGGTTTTGGAATAAACACGAAACACACGTGATCACTGTCATGCGGTGAATCTGGCCAATTGAGGAACAGCTGTGTCGTCATCAGAGTCCGTGCAGCTGCTCTGGAGAAACTGCACCGGCTGTATTAGCCGACTGTTCTCGAATCGCTCTCGCAGAACTTTGTTGACATACGTCACTGTCACGTGGCGTCGGCGCTGCCTCAAGTCGGACAAAATTTCTAACCGGCATGCACTGCTTCAAGTCAGCCGCCGATCGGTCTGCGCATCGCTGGGTGAAGTCGAACAAGCCTAATCATTCGACTTACCATGTGAGCAGTGCTTTCCCAGATTCGTAGGACCACAAAACTTGCTCCTCCACAGTGTAAATAAAATCGCCATCCGAATGCACAAGTTTTATCACCAGCCTCAGGACGTCAGAAACAATTACCGTCCGAATAGGGCTCAAGACGTAGAATCTGTGATTCTGAAATACAGTATCCACACCGGTGCTTTGACTGACAGCAAGCCGCACAAACTCCTCAAAACATTACATTAATCCGCACTGAGGTGCCGCCAATGCACAACTCATGTACAGATACTGCCGCAAATAACTACAATTGCAGGTTTCAAACAGAGATGGCGACACAGAGGCAAAACTCACTGACAGTACTTACACTTTAAAGAAGAGCTAATAACTTTTTATCAGTTCAGGCCCTCGCAAGTTTTTAGACAAATGATATTTGCATTCAAAATATTAATATAAATACTCTTTTATCTAAGATTTCATCAGTCAGAATAAAAGTAGTCATGTGATCCAAATACCTCAATGGAACTTTGATAAAACAGCTCATAGACTTCTCTGTTTGGAGAAAAGTAGGAACAAGTATTCATATTCCCAAGAGAAACTAATGTGACATTAAATGTATACAACAAACCAAAAGCCTTTTAATGAAGCTTTTTATTTGAATCTGCATGTAGTGTAATAGTGTATCTGTTGCAGTGATCCTGACTTCAGCAAACACTGCATGGAAACATTGAGAGAATCATTCTTTAGATGCTTCAGAATTGCATCACATACCGCTTGTGATGCTACATGGGGAAGCACAAATATCAATCATGTCATAACATGCTATTCATTTCAAACAAACATATTATCGGCTTCACCTGGACATCAAACACACATACTCATGACTCAGATCATCCCTACTGTACTGCCATTTATTTAGACTTAAGATCATTGCTGTGTACAAACACCATCTATAAAATGAAAATTAAGAGCTAAGGTAGAAGAAAAATATCTGTCATAAAGAAGGACTCTACTGCAGTTCTTTCATCCTTTTCTTTACTGATTTTAGGGTAAAATCTGAAATTCTGAGGTATTGAAACATAAAACATGTTAAACTAAGCTGAAAGTACTCAATTCTGAAAGCATAATTAAATTAGCCATAAATTAATATGCAATGATTACATTTTTGTGAATGACAGCAGAATTCTGCAAAATCTCTATGTAGACCTAACGAATCAAATCAGTGAATTACTCAGAAATACTCAGTAAGTAAATAAATGGAAATATACCAAAACAACAACAAATAATATATTAGTGTAATGTCAAGAGTATTAAAATGTGCCAAAAAGCTTGGTGCAGTTGTAGAGAATCGGGGAAGAAACGTAAAGATGTTGCAGAATACATTAAGGCTGGCACAAAACACCATTAATACAAGCAAACTCACAAATACATAGATGTTCTAGATCTGTGATCAAACTAAATGGGAAAGAAGCTCACATAAACACTCCAAATTGACCCTTCATCTCAGAGGGAGGCCAATCCATGGTCCATGGTCAAAGATGAAGATGTAAAGCAAGCAGATTAATGAAGTGCGTACTGCATAGAAGAACACAAGCTTCGTGGTCCTTACCAAGATAACTGTGAGAATAGTTCTCGCACAATTATAAGTGTCTTGCATGTGTGAACAGTTCTAAGCTTTGACTTTTTGAATCTTCATGCACAATCCTTATGCTCTTTCAAGTGATAAGGCCTCACAGAGGGGATCTCGTACCACATTTTAGCAAAATACCATTCCCAGAAAAAGGTGAACGTGTTCTTTAAAAACACTACATGCTACAAACTGTGACAGCAATTGAGAATTCACCTTGCCTATGATATAAAGCAACATGAATTAGGGAACAGACTGCTGTGTGATTACTCTGTGATTGACAGCATGAAGCGGATGCAGATAAGCATGTCAGTGACTAAACTAACGAGTAGCAGTCTGTAGCATGCGTGTTCAATTCTGCATATCTCTCATCAGACACTTTGGGTGATTGCTGATGTAGATGAGTAGAAACGTGACAGACAGGAAGATGGTTCACAGCACAGTCGAGCTGCTGTCCTTGAGCATAGCCCTGAGTTACCATGGAGACTACTGAATCTTGGGGCATGGACATAACATCTGTCATGTTTGAGATGTTCAAGAAAGTGTTGTTAAGTCTCTCTTGCTGTTTCTCTGCTGGGAAGGCCTAGTGCTCAGCAGGTTTCTATGCGCAGTCTAAAGAAGGTTTCCATGTGTAGAGCTGTCTGGAGGCATTATAGGATCATCCAGCAGACAGGCAGTTCCAATGTGGGCTCTGATTTGCTCATAAGTGATGGTGCTATCATTGCTAGAATCATACTGACCTGTTGACTGGCATTCTGCATCTGGCATGGGAGCTAGGAGAGGAGATGGGGGCGCCACCACTTCAGTCCCATTAGCTCTGTATCTGTATAGCACATGCGTATCAGCTTTCGTGCTAGTGGCTGCCTCAACTTCCAACTTTGCTTGAGACCGGTCCCCTCGATCATTGCTGTCTGTTGGTAGGCACTTGAGACTGGGATAGTGTCCAGACTCAGCCATGACCTGTTGGAGCTTTTCCCAGGCAGCTGGCGCATCAACACCTGCTTGAGCAGCCTGGAAAAGCAGATGGGCATGTTGGCGGAGCTGGGCTATGTCTCGTTCGGTGGCGGCATTTTGCCGCATCAGATCCTGCGTTCTTAAGGTGATGTCAAGTAGCCCCGACTGGCTCAGAATCTCCACTGTGTTAAGGAAGCGACGATGCCGTGCTGTCCCTTTGAGGTTGTTTGACCCTTTGCCAGTGTCATTTTTCGGCCCTTGGCAATGCTTATGAGGCTCTTTTCTGGACTTAATAAGATTGTTGGAAGCGGGTGGGGAAGGAGTCTGAGTGCTTGAGATTGACGGAGAGCTCACACTGAGGGAAGCAGAGGGACTAGATGGGCGACGTGGGCTTCGGTGTTGGTGAGAGACAGAAAGTCTCTCATGGCCCACAGACAGCGACCGTGAGGGGGAATGAGAGTCCAACAGTAAGTTGTTCTCTGGCTGCTTGCGCAGATGCTGCTTAGTCGCTTGTGTGGTTGTTGACACCTCCTCTCTTTTCTCCTCTGTGCATACTCTCTTACTCAGGCTGTGCTCTTCTGTGTTACTTCCCCTACTGCTTGTAGGTTTCTCTGGGGTTTTCTTACTAGGGTGAGGTGCGATTCGGGGGTAGGAGTTTAGGATGGGGAGGTAAGGGTTTTTACTTTTCTTTACACCCTTGCTTTCTGATCTCTGTGACTGGGGTTTGAGGGTGTGATTTGGGGCGCTTTGATTGATGCCAGGCTGTTGTAGCAAGAGAACATGGGTGGCACCCTGATTGCTTGTAGCACCTCCACCCCATGATAGAGATGAAGGGTGGATGTGGTCCTGACCAGACTGCCCAGGCTTTGGGAAAGAGAAAAAGAGGAGAGACAGAATCCTTCTTGTACAGAGCAATTTCACAATAGGAAATATCAAGTAAACTGTTTCTTTTGAAGTATATTTCATATGAGAAATGGCATGCCAATATTTTATAGGATTTGTTGTTTTCTATGCGACTCAATTCCACTATTGTGTTCACAAACACCTAGGACCTTCGGACACCTCTTACCATCTGTTTCAATTTCACGCATTATTCGGTTTTCTTTGTACCTCTTTCTCATCCGTCTTTTCCAAACATTCGTCTAATTAATTTTTGTCTGGCTCTGGTTCAAAATATACTGATCTACTTTCTACATACGGTGCTGCCTTAGAATGCAACTGCCCAAAGCCGACTGTGTCCAACCAAATTTTTGTCTGTGTGTGTGTGTGGTGTGGTTGAAAAGAAAGGTCCACTATATATGTGTACATACGTCAAAAGCATCCAACTGATCTCAATGGAGTATCCTTTGAAAGGCTTCCATGCTCAACTGTGTGTGAGACGGAGCAGAAAACTGAAAATTAAGTATACCTGGGCCTTAACTGTCATTGTGAGAAACCTCATAAGTGACTGACCTGGAACGATTCGCATTCGGCAGCAATTCTATGTGTCATAGAGGCATATGTTGGCTTCATATATAGGCACTAGGCGGCTCACTATGTTTTGGAACAGAGCCTCTTACTCTTTCCTCTTGGATTGTCTCACCTGCTTCAACACCACATTCTTAATGATGAATACGGGGGTGAGTTCAGGGGTCCCGGACACCAGTATGTGGCTTCCCTGTAGGGGGCCTTGATCCACCCCACCCAAACTTTTGCAGACCTGAGGCTCATTCACACTGCTCTGCTGGTCATCTGCATAAGTTTGCAAGGAATCTGAGCCAGTGTCTGAGAGAGAAACAGAGCAGTAGGAGGAGCAAAGGCATTAGGTGAAATGAAGGATCACTGATGTTATTTAAACTTCATAAAGCTACACTACAAAGTCAGACGTACATCCATCAACTTCTTCTAATGAACAGGTTTGACTCTTTCAGCTGCACCCAAGACTAGCATGTGCATATATTCAAGCAAACAGCCTTTAAATCTCCTAATACAAAGATTTTCAGTTGAATCGGGCATATCAAAGAACATGACACAGTCATCAACTGCAACCAGTAAAAGTGTTTACTGAATATGATGTGGCCTACACAAAGCCCAGACCTGAACCCTATTGAACACCTTTGAGATTGACTGGAATGGCGACTTTGAGCCAGGTTTTTTTTTTTCACGCCATGAACATTTTGAGTTTACTCGCTTCGTTCGTGCGTGACATTCACTTCACAACAGACGCAAATTTGCGTCATGGGAGGGGCTTCTGCCAGGCGGCTCGTCTCGTTGAGAAATGGCTGACATGGGCTGTGTTCACACTTGACATCTTTTTTAACAAGAAAAACTTGAGAGCACCAGTGTTTGGTTCAAAATCGCATCCGAGGGCGTCTTTTGTTGCTATAACAACAGCCGCAACAAGAGTGCTGTGGTGCAGAGATACAAAATGTCTTGATGAGAAACCCAGCGTAATGTAAAAATACTACTGTTAATGTGTGACAAAACGTAGTTTTAAGACTTTTTCAGGGATAATGTAGTTGTTTAAAGCTCAAATCTGTGGTTTATTTATAAAATGAGTGCCTATTTGAACATTTTATCAGGCGTTTTCGGAGTTTTGAGATCCAGGCGATCAGCGGCGCTCGTTAACCCCTGCGATAGCAGCCTTTCCTCGGCTAGTCCTTCTGACATTTGCCACTGGCTCTGATGTCTCTGTGGTGTCTCGCGCTATAATTAGTCTTGTGTATATGTAACGGGCGATCTTTGGTCTCATGGATCTATAATTTGTTCCCTGGCAAATCGTTTAGGCTGAGGGCAAAGTGTCAAGTTTCATAACTTTTTTATTTTTAGGCTATTTAACTTTACGTTACCGTTGTAGCCGACTAGCACTGACTTTGAATGTTTGACTGAATTGTTTGCTTTATTTCATGTATAGCTTCTTATACCTTTTACTTATACTTTTATATTATTGATCATTCATAAACTTGCATTTAACAAAAAGAGACTGGGTTGTGTTTTAATTTTATTACAGTGATAATCATATGCACACTTGTCTGAACCACATATTAATATATGATTAATATAAACCATATGATTTTCTCCTCATTGTTTCTCCTGATTGGTTAGCGCGGCGCGAATATCCGCCAAAGTTCAGATTTTTCCATTCGCGGCATTCGCACGAATCACACGTCGAATGCTCAATTTACGTTGTGTCATTCGAATCGAATCGCACCGCAGAATGTCTATTCACGTCTTTGCATTGACTTAACATGTAAATCACTCGCGCGAAAAGCTTCATTCGCGTCTGGTGTGAACGCACCACACTGATGCTTTTGTTTCTGACTGGGAGCAAATACCCACATCAATGATCCTACATATAGTGGCAAGAGTTTCAGGAAGAGTAGAAGCTGTTATAGGAGCAAAGGGAGGAGCAACTCCCTATTATTGCCCCTACTTTAATTTCGGTCATCATTTACTGACCCTCATGTCCTGAATTTCTATGCTGCTCTTTTCCAAACATATGAAGCTTAAGTCATTTGGACTATTTCAATGTTTGTTTGTTTTTTATTGGGTTAATAATGCCACTTTTTGGGGGCGAGCAAACGTGTACCGATTTTGTGTGTCCCTTTAAATGCAAATGAGGTGTATCGGTGTATCAATATACATAAACACAAGTGAATTTAACACTACTTACCATTAACGGCGACTTTTGGTGCTGCATGTTTTTGTGCAGTGCTTTGTTTGTTGTCAGTTAACATCTATTTTGTCAGTGATATGCAATTTGATTTATAAAATGAGACAACCCGCAAACGTCCACAAACGTTAGTTCGTCTGTCCATGTAATTTTCAACCGATTTATGAATTTTAAAATTATTAGAAAATTGCCGCTCCACTTCACATTGCCCAATGGAATTTGAACTTGTTAATTAAGTAATATATAGATTTTTTATTAAATCGACACATTAGCTTTGATTATTGAAGAAAAAATGTTTGGTTTACTTTTTTCACCCCGAAAAGCCACAGACACTCTCTGAAAGAATCATATATAACTCGAGAGCCTTTTCGAACAGACTGTGGGAAATCAGCCACGCACGCAATCAAAACGCATGCAACCAATAGCCAATTTTAGTTTGTTACTATTGTATACATTGTCATGTTATTATAGTGAAATGTATTTTGTTTTATTGACCACAATATTATAATTGATACTTATCTGAGAGGGGCACTTTTAATTAATTTTGAAAAAGGGCAGGGAATCGAGCACCTGAAAAAAAAAAATATATATTTTAGCGCTCCTGCTTAACTGCTTCTCCATCTTCCCATCGATTTCAAATTTCAGAGTGTCAAGTCACGTGATTCAACGTGACAGCTCGCCATCACTCGCTGCGTTTTTGACGCGATTCAACATAATACTTTGATCGAACGGGTTGAAAAAATCTGCATAGAATTAGGAAAGTGAGGACTGAGTTTATAACGTGATCTAACATAATATTTGACGGTGGCCAGGGCCCCTTAGATGTCCTGTGCCCCTGGGCAAGTAAACTCTCTCTCCCTTGCATCATCATCTACATACACAGACAATTACACAGAGAATAACACAAAAACACTAGTTACAACTCTGCCCTACAAAGGCAAAAGACCTTCACTTTAAAAAGACCTTAAAGATTTTTAGTTGTCCAGTCAAAGGAATTATAGGTAGGACACTGGAAATCTGGCAATTAGATGTTTTAGTAATGAAAATGATCTACATAAAAATCTTGAGATCAAATTTGACTTTTGACCCCTAATTTTAAGTTACTGTATTCTGCCTTTGTATTGTCTGCAAAAAGCGAGAAGTCACTTCCACATTATCAATATTTGGTGGCTGATCACCACTTACAAAATCATT
Organism: Romanogobio albipinnatus; assembly: GCA_023566225.1. Classification (NCBI taxonomy): domain Eukaryota; kingdom Metazoa; phylum Chordata; class Actinopteri; order Cypriniformes; family Gobionidae; genus Romanogobio; species Romanogobio albipinnatus. The sequence goes on along the minus strand of CM042251.1, from coordinate 12,595,056 downwards.
ATAGTAACATCTGTATAAAATATGATCATGGCATTTATTTTGGATGATTTATAATTGCTCTTTTATATGGAGCAGTTTGGTAGCCTATTAATTGGGTAGCTGACTAGCCTATTTATGCTGGCTGCTAGCTAGCTAAATTAAGTAAATTGCGATCTAATTTGTTTGTCTAATGCATCTATAGAGTTACACAATATCTTACCTTTACCTTGATGTCTGCGTTTCAAAGCCATCTCAACCAGGCCCGGCTCCAAGGAAGGGCCAGGGTGGGCCTGGCCCACCAAATCAGAAGCCACCCGGGCCCCATGTCAATGAACCGATTTCTATATTTTAGCTCCAGATTTTGAGAGAGATCATGGTTTTCGGTTGCTTGCCATCAAATTTTTTTTGTTATTTAGAAACTAGAAATCCTGATTCAAGTCTCTTTTTTCAGTTTAAGCATTCAAACGATTTTAAAGCTTGCTCGCTGTTTTCTCTGCGCATACACTTACAAGCGTGCACAGAGAGATCTAAGTTTTGTTGTCTAGACAGTTATCTTTTGCGTCTAATGTTCACGCGTCATTTCTTTACAGAGAATGATCATTTATTTTATTTTCCACTAAACTATGTGATCTGAAAGGGTTTTGAGTGCTCGCTCCCATCTCACTGCCATCACACTACAGCTGGGCAGAAATGTCATCAAAATGTGTGAAGAAAAAATATATTTAATGAGTTCCTGTTCTTTATATTTATAACATAAATCTTCAACAGTGTAATTAGATGACCAATTATTCTCTTTCTAAAAACTATTCCATTACTTATTACTAATTACTTTCTAAATCCCATATCAACCTTGACCAGTTGAATATGAAACTGCTCTTAATTCTTTCAAATTAATAATATCAAATTGCATAAATGATTCCTTAACTGACCAAAGTAGTTTTAAGGGAGAAGGTTACATTATATTTTAACATAAGATGTAAAATTTAGTTTTATATAGAATTGTTTTACACAGTATTTAATGGAGTCACATGAGAAGTAACTGTAATTAAAGCACAAAGAAATTACAGTAATTAATTAATGAATTAGTTAGTAATGCATTACACAGTGTACAACACTGATTATGCAACTGCAGTGTAAATCCATTCATGCCGCATCTGAGCTGCATTAAGTGTACAAAGATGGATTTTATTGATACTAACTTTATTTGATTGGTAATAAACACACAGTGTCTTCTTATTCTGTTTGAATTGATTGATGTAATGGAAGAATCTGACATAAGAGGACACCGATATGACAGTACATTTAAAAATACTGTTCATCTCTGGCGTTATTGCTCAGTGTTATTTCAGGGTTTTGATCTTCTCTCGACTGAGAGACACATCCTGTATTTTGTTGTATTATAATCTATTTAATATTACCTCTAAACGTTGACTAGGCTAGGCATGTTGCATATTAATTGTTCTAGGAACCTCAATGCATATTTTAATATTTGTGTATTTTTTGCTACTCTATAATGATGATCTAAGTCGCGTTTTCACAGCAGGAACTAGAGACTTTGGGCTGGTACTCTGTGTGTCGACTGCAGGAACCGGGTCTAAAAGAAGTTCCGGGTAAAATTTTCCCCCTCAAAACAGCCCTTCTCGCAAGGTTTTTCAAAGTTCAGGAACTTTCGGGGGTGGGACTTGGGTGCTGAACATGCTGATTGGTTGAGCTCACGCAGCTTTTTATTTCAACCTAAAAGTCAGTTGCGGTGCGTGCAGTAAGAGTTGCTATTCGAATCAACGATTAAGTTTTAAAAAATCCGACAGACGACGAGGTTCAGGCTTTATTAAGTGTATTTGCAGAAGACGAAATCCAGTGGGCTCTGGACAGTTGCGTGCAGTCCAACGTCACCGGACTAATCTTCACGGTACTTTAGACCGCGATAGAAACACAGACAGCAACAAGTCTGGGGGAAAAAGTTCCTGGGACAAATTGTTCCGGGTAATTTCAGTGGAAACGGGGCTCTAGTTGAGGTCATTTGTAGTGTAGTAGGTAGGGCCCAAACATAAACTCAAGCGCAGGGGACCCCAGACCCCTCAGTCCTGCCCTGATTCTCTGCATTTGTGCTATTGCTTGTAATTTGTTCTTACTGACTGTTTACTTGTCTTAATATTTAACTTCTTTTTTTTCTTTTCTTTTTTTGGTGGGGCCAGTGAAAATTGTTGCAGGGCAAGTACAAATCTGGACCAGAATGAACCTGTAAAAAAAGCTCCTTTGCATTGAGCCCTCTAACTATAGAGAGTTCCTTTCAAGACCTGCCTCTTTAGTTATAAAGTAAAGTTTTGTTACTGGGGGAAAAAAAATTAAAAGTCTGGGCCCACCAGGAATTTCACTTGGCCCTCCCTGTATCTCAAATCTGGAGCCTGATCTGAACCATCAATTTCCTTTAAGAGCAATGGGCCATCCTTAAAAGCTATTAGTAAAAACAACCACTCAACTATTTGTATTATCTATACTTTTATTCAGGTATCGTGTGTGTCTGAAGTGCTTCAGTGACAGATGTACGACACAGAAAGTAGTTACTGCCTTTTGCCTTTGTAGGGCAGAACTAACAGTAAACAATTATATACAGACCTTATCGCTTTTCGGGGATGCTTAATAAACTGGTAAACTTTATATCAGTAAAACAAATTGGCACATATAAGAAAAGTGCTTATGATTTATGGGGATAAAAAAAAAGGAGTGGGTGGATTTTTACCATTATAAGGTGTTGTGTACAAACACTGCTAGCATACATTTATGTTCAAACTGATTATGATAAGGGCCGTTAACATTTCTGACACACGATTGAGGTGTTTGGCCAATCAGAGCAGTCTGGGTTTTCGGAATGAGGGCCTTTGTAGAAACCGTAGTCAGTCTGTCTGAAACATTTGATTGTGAGAATAGAGATGCTGCAATAACATAGTATGTGAAAATATACAAAAATATACTATAGCTGGCTCTTTATAATTTATAATGGCTCTTTATAATCCAGCTTTATAATGGCATTGACTTGATGGTTTATTTTTGAAGTCCATAAAAGTGCATCTATCCATCATATTACTGCTCCACGCGGCTCCTGGGGGTTAATAAAGGCCTTCTGAAGCGAAGTGGTGCGTTTGTGTAAGAATAATTTCCATATTTAAAACTTTATAGACTAAAATAACCAGCTTCCAGCGGTCAGTGGTACGCAAGTTGACTTGCGCTAAAAGAGTAACCCCTGACGCGATGTAGGGGAGCATTGCAAGCTTTGACGCCTATCGTGGATAGGGCTGGGCAACAAACAAACTTTCGCAATTCTCTGCCATTTCTCTTTAAAAATTCTCGTTTTAGACTTCTAATTCATGACCGGTGTTTTGTTTTGCTCTATCCTCTGCGCTTCTGTGTTCGTCAGTATGCATACATCAAAGGTTCAAGGGTCAAGGGTTACTCATTCTCCATAAGTCGACTTGCGTACTGCTGACCGCCAGAAGCTAGTTATTTTAGTCTATAAAGTTTTAAATATGGATATTTTTCATACACAAACAGGGCACTTCCCTTCAGAAGGCCTTTATTAACCCCCCGAAGCCGGAGCAGTTATATGATGGATAGATGCACTTGTATGGACTTCATAAACGAGGCAACAATTCAATGCCATTATAAAGTTTGGAAGAGCCAGGACATTTTTAATATAACTCCGATTTTATTTGTCTGAAAGAAGAATGTCATATACACCTAAGATGACTTGAGGGTGAGTAAATAATTTGCTAATTTTCATTTTTGGGTGAACTATCGCTTTAATATGACAGCATGTTAACTTATTCTAGTAAACCCAATAAACAGAACAATAAACTATTAAAACAGTATGGCCCCTTTAATAGCCTTTGAAAACTTCCTTGTATGGAAAAGAGTATGGAAAATCTCTTTTTATGTTCTACAGAAAGAAAGTCATACCGGTTTGGAACAACATGAGGGCTGATGAGAAATACAGATAAAACTTGCTGTGTGTGTGTGTGTGTGCAGTGACATGGCCACATATAAACAGAGGGATATAACATGGGATGAGGCTATTTTATGTATGCACGTGTTCCTAGTTTTTCCGTATCAATGCTATCAATGTGAGAGACGCCTTTTTTGTACTCACAATATTCAGTAGGACCGGTGATGTTGGGATTTGGTGCTGACAAAATCCAGGAAGTGCTTTTGAAGCAGGTTGAATGGCGAGTTAGGGTGTGTACGAGTAAAAGAATTTACAATGGCTATGGACTTCTACTCTTTTGTTAGATAACTCTCACCATTAATGGTCAAATATACCTGGTGTGGAATATACTTGTTTCTTTTTAAATGTATTTTCATTACAGAGATTTCATCATAGGTGTTCCAATCACCATTCCACTATCAGGTGAGATTGATTTATTGACAAATTACTGTATAAATTACTCTTGAATTGAAGGGGACTGAAACCTAATGGGATTGCTTTGTGGTTTTGTATATTGAATGTTGGGGCAATTGTTGTTCTTAATACACTATGGGAGTCAATTGTTTTGTTTGTCATCATAATAGTAATAGTGTGACCTCAGTCTCTTAGGGGTGAATGTTACAGTAGGACTGTCAATCAATACTCACCTGAGTAACCAGAGTCTTTCTCAGAGCAGCGGGAGCCACGTCCATTTGTTTTCTGTTCAGTGTGTGCTCTTGCTCTAGATGCCAAAAGGGCGGCATTGTTGCTTTTGTCCTTAGCATTTTTACTGGCTGGACGAGAGGTGCGTTCCCTCTCCCCTACACACCCTTGGGCATCTCCTCTTGGTTCCTTGGGCATCCCGGGCCCTGGTATCAGAGAGACAGAGCTGGCAGACAGTGGACTCATGCAGAATGTATTTACCCATTTCTAGAAAGTGTTCATTCTTAAGCTTCTTACATACAAACATGTTTGATCAGGAGCACTAATAACATGAAGAGTTACAAAATGCTACACTTATGCCCACAAAAGGTGAACCAAGGAAATGATCTTTCAACAGTTGTCTAGAGGGGAGTTGTTTTTTTAAAAATAGGTAGCAAAAAAAAAAGAGCACATATTATTCCACAGGACATGTATGTAAATCGTAAATTTCCTGTAGGGACAATTACAGTGTATTCAATGCTACTGCACAAAATGTAGCCTTTTTCTAAATGACTGTAACTACTAAAGTGACTACTACAAACATACATTATGTATAGCCTGTGTATACACTCAACACTCTGAACTCACTGCTGAAACACAATTGCTTTTTACCAGCATATTAAATTTACATGGGACCTGTGCTTATATTTTAGAAGGATACTTCCAACTCTAATTCTGATTGGTTTAATTGACTATATGCACGGAATGTTCTTCAGACCTTCCGCAATAATATAAGCCAGCTGGAAAACTTCCGGTGACATGTCACTTGTTAGTGTGTCGGTATCTTCAATGTCCTGAGGTAGCTTTAACAGCATCAATAGTGTAAACCTTAGTTTATAATCAGAATATAGTCACTTAAATAGTCAGTCCTAGCATCAATTTAGTTATTCAAACGTAAAACTACATAAAAAAGACGCGTACCTTTCCTCCTCAGCAAAATTCAATTCGACCATTCGTTTTCACACTTTCTTGTGAAAAAAGCGTCAACACAGATTCATTGAACAAAATGGAAGTTTTCACAAGTGTGCCGAAATCATTGAGCTTGCACTGCCCTGACTGACAGCTTCTGTCAGTGATTATAAATGGAGAGCGCGGTGCTGCTTTCGGTGTAATTAATTCGCAATTAAAGTTATTGTTTTTCATGAGATTTTTGTGAGTACTTCATACTTCACCTTGACAACATTTATTTTTTAACCTAGTGATTTTATAATGTTTCATATTTATTCAAAAGCGAATGTGTGGAAAAAAAATATTGCTGGAAATGGCTAAGCCATATGCTCCTCTGCCGCCATCTCCTGGTTATAGTGGTAATTATTGTCTTATTTTTAAATAAAAGTGTTGAAACGTTTTACAATTTACCATTTTACAAATGGGGACAATCTCAGAAGGATGAACAAATAATGTTTTTGGTTATCACATTAAAAATAACATTTAAAGTGTTGGAAAAATGTTGTGCATACGTGTTCAATGACAGACACTGTGTTTCTTATTCAAACGTTCCCATTAGCTACATCTTTATTGCAATCAATAAAACTGGTTTATTGGCAAAACTAGGTAAGTACAACATTATACAATATTAAAAAGTCAACCATTGATGGTTTTGTGTCGATGTACAGCGGGTACAGAATGACAGCTTACAGTTCACCGGAAATGCCCAAACTGGCTTATCGCAAACCAGGAAGTCACCGTGCATATGGTCAATTGTGTTTGGTGCTGTAATGCTGCGTTCACACCATGTCATAAGGTGGTACAAGTAAGTGCGCTCAGAAAATTCCCAGTTTACAGGTTGTAATGAGTTCTAAGAGGACGTGAGTGCTTTTTACAATTCGGAATCTCGTAATTACGGTTATTACGACATGGCGTGTATGCACCTTAAAACACTGCTTAATGCTGCCATCTTTGCTCATTAACACTCATGAACTCTGGGATAATTTGCATGTGGTGTCTTGTCAAATGCAGAGAATGGGGAAAATCCACTTCACACTTTTAAAAGATCTCAAATCTCATCATGCATCACAGATATTTCATCATATTATTGTATTTGTTGTCCGGGGAAATATATATATATGGTCAGAACATAGTTACGTTTGAATGTAGAAAAATGATTTTTGCCGTCATGGTGTAGTTCTGGCATCTACCAGCAGGGGCTAGCCAATTCCATAACGCATTTTGTGTACTGTTGAAGAAGAAAAGTGATAAACCTTGCCAGAAAAAAAAACTACAACATGTGAATGATAAAATATAGGCCTATATATAACGGGGGAAATAGACTAATTGGCTCTAATGATTTATTTGATCATTTTGCATTAGTGCTTAAAATCTGTAAAATATAAAAGAAGAACATTTAAATATGTCCATCGATGTTAAGGCTGACTTCATTATGACCAAAATAACTCCTCATGTCCTAATTACAATTTTCAAACTCATAAATAGGAACTTCCCCAGTGGACTTGCACAAGGCAAATTAATTTGCCAAAAGTTGTGACGTTGCTTGGCAATCATTTACAGCCCACAGTTATACAAATGCTGTAAACAATACTTTTCTAAAGATTTTTTGTTCTGACTATTTATAACTATAAAATATAACTATTTTATTGAGCAATAGTGCTTGTATTAATGATATTCCATCGGTTTTATAACAACAATAAGCCACTAAATACTGTGATTTTAGCCATTCGTTTTGCTTGAGTGATTTTTCCCCCTGTAAAAATCGGGAAAAGTTGCACTATATCGTCGATTCGAATATGATGTCACAGAGGAGCTTACATTTCCGCCTCTCTCGTGTGAAACTGTCAACTGACTTTATTACACGCATATAAACATCATTACTGTCTAGTAAGCCAAGAGGTTCCAAAAAAAGGGAGGAAAGATGCGATGTCAATTTGCATTATTACTCAATAACTTATCATGAGCACTACAAAATAGTTTAGTTCTTGCTTTGGTCTGTGGCATGAATTATTCTGCCAGGAGGAAGGTTATTTATTTAGGCACATAAACTAACACACACACACACACACACACACACACACGGAGCCGAGAGCCCTCCCTTCCTCTGACTGTTATGTAATACAACAGCCGAGCTCAGTCTCCACTTCCTCCTGTTGACACCACACACACAGTAAAAATAACGTGCTTTACCACCTTCTTAGACAACCTTATGTGCAAATAAAGCTGGAGCTGTCAGTCAAATACATTATCAGTGCCAATGGATAAAAATAAACACCTAAGTGACCTAAAAATACATCACGTGTTTGCAGAAAAACTCAAATATAAACAACACACCAGCACTGCCTACCTTGGTAATGTACAATACTGGTCCTGGTCCCGAGTGTTCGTCTCTTCTCCGTCCAGGGGTGCACACACACTCCTAACTACCTGTCCAGGGGCAATCTGTGCCTCCCGTCATCTCGCTGACAAGGACGATGACCACCCAGCCTGACCGTGCCACATTACCTTTTCCACACTTTTTTTCTGATGTTCTCCAGCTCGGGTTTGTTAAACCTCCTCCAGCCCGTGCTTCAAAATTGCCGAATGACAACTCCACCTGCAGTAAGCCCCGCCCTACCTAATGGGGGCCCGCCCACTCGGGTGTTTGACATTTCACCGGGCCAATAATGGCAAAGGGATTCCGCCTAACCCCCGCCTCAAGCACGAGTGACGCAGGGGAATAAGTGGCATGGCCAATCCTGTGAGCAGGCACGTGGAGAGGAGGAACGAGACGGTTAGAAGGGACGCAACTAAACAGACACGAAATATAACCACACGGAGGAGTGGCGAAGAAACGAACGACGCATTAGTATAACTAGATTTGGCTGTCCATGTGTTCGATATTTTGTAATCCTGAGCACTCTGTTGAGTCAGATACGGGGAGCATTTAACACGTATCATTTTTAACCCTTTCAGCATCATTTTCTTTACTTTTCTCTATGTGTTATGTCATTTCTTAGAATGCATGAATTGTCCGATTATATGCTGCTAAATATGTGCCATATGACAAAAAATACATAGGTAATAGGCTACTTTGCCAATTTTAGTGAAGCTTGGACAATTAAGAACTCATCAAATATTGTAAAGATATATTTTAATGGACATGTGGTCTCAATATAAGCAGCAGTGGAACTGCATAAAACTGCAAACATTTTTGACTGCTACATTTGAGTTGTTAGGCACCGAAAGGTTGTAAGTTTGAAACCCACAGAAATGCCCCATGATCACAATTGTAGCTACTCTTGGACAAGGGACATACACTCTTAAAAATAAAGGTTCCAAGAGGTTTTTTTTGTTTGTTTGTTTTTTGCAGTGATTCCATAGAAGAACAATTTAAATGGATGGTTCTTAAAGGGTTAGTTCACCCAAAAAAGAAACTTCTGTCATTAATTACTCACCCTCATGTCATTCTAAATATTTTAAGACCTTTGTTCATCGTCGGAACACAAATTAATTTATTTCTGATGAAATCTGAGAGCTCTCTGACCCCTCCATAGACAGCTATTTAATTACTTTCAAGGCCCAGAAAGGTAGTAAAGACATTGTTCAAATGTACTCTACGTCAACAGCGTAACTGTGCGTTCACACCGCCGCCGGCGAGAGCGTCAAACTTCCCTCTGGCCGCCCTGCCATTGACGCTGTAGAAAGATTCGTGGACGCGCTGCCGCTCTGACGTAGATCGAATGCTTGGTATTTTTTAAAACTGCATTTAAAGGGGCCGCAAAGCAAACAATCATGTTGATCGGCGTTTGTGCAGACTGACCACAGGTAGGGTATAACTGTATAATATAACCTCATGAGATCATTTAAATGTGAAATTGTATCGATGGAAAGAACTAAACAATTATAGTTACATGTTTGCTAACGAAATAAACCAATTAAAAGCCATTTGTGTGGTGTATAAATAATGTTGCGCTTCTTCTAATCAAACCCGCCGCACCAGCAGTGATCAACCTCTCCTCTATTTTGCTGGGGAACTAATGTGGTCGGAACCAAAGTTTTCAGCACTGCGTTCTCTGGAATCCTCTCAAGCGGAGCACTTCTATATTCCCATTGGTTGCCGCCGGTTGCCGCCGAACCGCGTCATAGCTCATTACCATAAAGTTGACCTGATTCCAACTCTCCTTGACGCCCAAATCGTCCAAGACGCGTCGCTCTCGCCGGAGGTCGCCGCCGGGCTCCCATTGAAAATGAATGACTTCCGGCCATTTTGACGCTCTTGCCGGCGGCGGTGTGAACGCACAGTAAGAGTCTGACACAGGCTAGAAGAAATTGTTGAATAAAGTCATTATTTTGATAGTTTATTTGCACACAAAAAGTATCTTCTTCTGTCCTCCGGATGAGACGTTAAATCGAGGTCCTGACTCTCTGGTCATTAAAAATCCCAGGATGTCCTTCGATAAAGAGTAGGGGTGTAACCCCGGCATCCTGGCCAAATTTGCCCATTTGCCCCTGTCTATCATGGCCTCCTAATCATCCCCATATATATATATATTGGTATCATCACACTGTCTCCTCTCCACCAATCAGCTGGTGTGTGGTGGGCATTCTGGCGCAATATGGCTGCCGTCGCATCATCCAGGTGGATGCTGCACATTGGTGGTGGTTGAGGAGATTCCCCCCTTCTATGTACAGTGCTTTGAGTGCATAGAAAAGCGCTATATAAATGTTACAAATTATTAATATTCTTGTCACTTCATAAAAATTAAAGTTGAACCACTGTAGTCACATGGACAATTTTAACAATGTCTATACTACCTTTTTGGGCCTTGAAAGCGGTAATTGAATTGTTGTCTATGGAGGGGTCAGAGAGCTCTCGGATTGGATAAGAAATATCTTAATTTGTGTTCCGAAGATGAACGAAGGTCTTAACTGTACGATTTTGTCACTGCATGTAGCCAGCACCAGAGATTTAAGTCGCTAGTGGGCGTTCCCACTACGGGTTGCCTATAAACGTCATTAGCAGATCACCCTCCTTCTTCCATGCATCATTTTTTTTAAATCCGTCTCTGTATGTTCACAGAGACATATCGTAAAGAACAGGGAAATCACTGCTGTTTTAGCTAACAGCTAAAATCAACTTATCCTCCATCTTGACACGACACCGCAGTAGCAGTACAGCAGACGGATCACGTGCACTCCACTGACTTCACTCCTATTGGTTGTCGCTCGCGAAAATCGCTTCTCATTTGCATAAAGTTTAAATTTCTGAACTTTTGACGAGTGTCTCGTGTCGCTTGACACGCCCACATTCTGTCGCCAACGGTCACTGTCTCTCGTGTCGCCGGAAGTCGCCAGCACTCCTTTGAAATGAATGGGATCGTGTCGCTTTGTGTCGCTGGGGGTGTGAACGGGGTTTTACGGGTTTGGAACAACATGAGAGTGAGTAATTAATGACAGAATGTTCTTTTTTGGGTGAACTAACCTGTTAAAAAAAGCTTTTTCACTAGCACAGAAACCCACAACCTTTTTTCTCGATGGAAGGATTCCTTTGATGTTAAAGGTTCTTTATGAAACAATATAAGAACCTTAATTTTAAGTGTACGTGCAGGTTTGCGTGCTTGATTATTACTTTAGGCTGTTTTGTTTTCATATGTTGTCTCTTTTTTTTGCCATGCAGCGTTTATCTAGGCTATTTCATGTGTTTACAGTTGTAATGTGTTTGCTTTATTTGATTAGAACAATGCAATTAAAAATAATTCTACAATAATTTTCAATTAACTCACAATTATTGTAGAAATAACAAATCCATTGTTGTTGAGTGTTAAGGACCAATATATTCTCAAAATGAGATTTTTCCCGCTATCATTTATGGGGGCATTTAGAGCCATATTTTTTGTGTTACTGGAACATAACTCGAGTGAAAAAGGGTAGCTTATTCTGGCCATTAAAAAAGTACACGTGGGACCTAAAACTGATAGGACCGAACTCGACGAGACTGCAACGTGTGAAACATACTGGCAGTCAATGAAATATACGCGTCAGACTAAACTATATAGCAGGACTCCCGGGAAGCAGGCGCGCGGGGGGAATGTTTTGCTCTGCTCCTTGTGCCTCACACACGCGCCTCTCAAATGTGCCAGATCTAGAGCGCTCAGCTGTTCTACTACAGCGCCACGTGGTTTTTCCAGGGCGGAATGACGTCGCGCGCTCGGGTCAGCCAATCAGCTGCGCGGGTGTGCGCGGACATGTGAGGACGAGAGTAGAGGAGCCGCGCGCACATGTTCGGTACTGTGCACAGGCTCTCGTTGAAAAATTTGTTCATGTGACGTCATTAATAGAAGGGGAGAAGAAAAAAAAAAAACAGCAGTTGCCAAATCAGTCTTTTGTTTTTTTCTCGGCGTAATTAAACCACTTTTAAACAGTTCACACAGTTTGACATTTCGCTTACAAAACAGATTAATTACCGTACCCAAACACATGCTACTCTATAGAAATGATTTACAGTCAGCAGATAGAGGTCAAGAACATAGCCTGCTTACCACTGCACCCCTAATGATTTCAACATCCTGGGAAGTCAGCAAAATAGCCGCCAACACATGACCATTTGCATGTGTATATGCACTTAATCCCTTTTAATATGATCTGGCAATAGTGATGCTGGCTTTGCAGGGTTAAGTTTAAGATTTGTGCTTCACATTTAACAGCAATAATTGTCATTATGCAATAAACCTACAGAAATCTAAAAGTAGTGTTTTTGCATTGCCAGGCTAGTTTTGACCAGTCTTAACGTGCATGCAGATCTGGCAACTCTGCACATGGCCCTGCTGAGAGTGTCATGAGAGGAGGAGTGAACTGAACAACCTACACTTTTATTTTTATAAAACAAGTTCCATTTCATATATTGATATACTGACACAAGAAGAACGCATGGATTTCCAATGCGGTTTTCCGAAACAGATATTACATTTTTATTTTTCACAATCTTAAAACAGACATGGACATTTTCAAAAACACTTAAAAACAGTAAATGTTTCAAAGTGCTTTCATTTCATAACACCTATTCCAGTTTATAGCATTTTCACCACAGCATTGATAAACACTTAAAAGCTATACATAAATACATATTTCTTTTTTATCCTTTTACATCAAGTGACATAAGATTCCTATAAAAAGTTACTGGAAATTATTCAGTCCAAAAAGAGTAACCAGCTCTCCTACAGAGGCCTTTTGATGTTCACTGATGTCCAGTGCAACACAATACTCGAGGCTGGTCACATTCCACATTTATTTTCCTCCCCAGAGTAGCAGTGCTATGCAGCTGTCCTGAACATTTCCGGCCCCACTTGGCCTCCTTGCTGGAGTTGATAGAGCGTCACGTACGAGGGCACGACAGGCCCAGTAAGCCAGGGGCGGCCTTCAGGGCAGGGTGCATGCTGACATGAAGGGTTTGTATCGTGGAGAACTTCATGAAAGTGGCACGGGTCTCACGAGCGTGTGCTCTCGCTGCTGCCTTGACCATGATCTGCATTATACTGAGGAGAGCTGCTTCACTGTCTCAGGAATGGGGGGGGATAAAGTTAAGACTTAGCAAGAGTTTTAATTCAAACATGTTTAATTGTATTAAAGCATCAAATAGTACGAGCGAGTAAGGTTGATGCCACATTCAATTTAATAACTGATAAACATACATACACTACCAGTCAATTTTGGAACAATTTTAAATGGTTTTTGAAAGTCTCCAAGGCCACATTTAATCAAAAAGTACAGTAAAAACGTAAAATTGTGAAAATACCACCATTTAAAAAATTCTACTATTCGAATGTGTAGATTTGTTTTAAATTGTAATTTCTTGAGATAAAGTTGAATTACTCCAGTCTTCAGTGTCACGTGACCTTTCAGAAATAATTATAATGCTGATTTGGTGCTCAAGAAACATTAATCAATGTTGAAAACAGTTTGTTTTTTAATATTTCTGGAAACGGTTATACACTACAGTTCAAAAATAAGACTACTTTTGGGTCAAGTAAGACTTAAATGCTGTTCATTGAACTTTCTATTCAAAAGGATCACAGTTTATACAATTAAGCAGCAATAAGAGTTAAACAAATTGAGCATCATTATTATAAAAATCAGCATTACAATGATTTCTGAAGGATCATGTGACACTGAAGGCTGAAATAATGTTGAAAATGCAGCTTTGCCATAAAAATAATTATAATTTCACAATCTTATCTTAATGCATTTTTGCTTTCATAAATGCAGTATGGGTGAGCATAAGAAACACACACATTTACTTTAGGCTATTACTAGTTCAAACTTTTGACTGATAGTGTACATCATTTCAAAATTACAGCTCAAACTCCCAGAAGTCAATCTTAAAACTGTTGTTGGGCTACTTTTCCTGACCTTCCTATATGGATACTAGAGGCAATGCACCAGGCTGTCTCTCCATCCGGAGTGGGAGCTTCCTGGAGGATCGTTCGGGCCAGACGGAGGGCAGCACCTGCCACCTGGGCGGGCAGATACACCACACACTGCCCCTCCAGGAGCGAGAGCTCCAACAGGTATCGCGCCATCCAGACCACCTGAACAGAAACGATTTAAAAGTATTATCAGTGTTGGGGAAAGTTACTTTGAAAAGTAATGCGTTATAGTATTGCGTTACTCCCTTAAAAAGTAACTAACTATTTAACATTTAATTATTGGAGGTTTTCATAGTATTCTGATTTTGCATTTGAAAGATTTTATTCATTTTGAGGAATACTGAATCTTTGTGCAAGCGAGATGAGCAAATGCACGCTCACATTTAGGCTAGAACTACAATAACCATCAGGTTTACACACAGCGCCTCTGCACTTGCTCATGATTTCTCTCAACATCAGTCAAATAAATTTGAAAAAGTAAAGCAGACATTTTGCTGTAAATTTGAAAAGTAATGTTATTTTACTAGTTACTTGAAAAATTCTGATTACGTAACTCAAGTTACTTGTAATGCAAAGTTCGAAAACAGTAGGTTTTGAAAGAAATTCAAAAAGGCAGACCGCGAATTTAAGCAAATATGGCATGATTGGCATCATTGGTCTTGATTTGTTGAGTAATACCGAGAACGGTTTCATTATAATAGGCAAAATTAATCAAACAGTAGCATTTTTTTAAATGTCATTTATTTGACCAGAAGGTGGCACTGTTCCAAAACTTTAAGTACCTTCAAGGCATGGACACGGAGCTTCGTAATAAACGCAAAATATAGCATTTTACAACAAAATACTGTAGTTTGTACCAATTTCATGTTGTGTTCGATTATAGCACCACCAAATGGTGCAAACACACCACTTTTTTATGGGTCCTTAGAGTGCACTCATACATAAGTGTCACAAATTACCCATGTCTGACTTAGGCTTTCAATAATTGGTCAGCTTGCTATGATTCCGATTTTTCTGCAGTGGTTTCATCTCCATTGGAATAACGAAAATAGTTGTGAATGTTTTTTAAAAGCAAAAATAAACAAAAAATACACATTTCCCAACATTGGAAAAACCATAAGACAAAACATTGCATGTTTGATATTGTTGGACTCTGCAAGACTCTTCAAATCTGAAGCCATCAAGCCAAAAATCTCACGGGCGTCGAAGACTCATCGGCGAGTCTCTCTGATCGCGTCTTTGATCATTCACACCGTGTGACTGTCACTCACGTGCACAAGCACCGATTTGCCCATGATTTCGGGCATTTGTCTGCGATTTCGCAAAACCTGTCGGCGAGTCAAAAATCAGGGCTAAAATCTGTGTGAACTCGGCATAAAGCGTTGCAGAGATATAGCCTTGTGTCCAATTTGGCATGTTCGGTGTCAAATTTGTTAGGAGTTCGAAAAAGTATGACAAATGTCATGGGTGCAATCGAATCGTCTTGAGCCAAGGAATCAGAAAAGATCTTGTCTCTAGCCCTCGTGGTTCAAAAGTTGTTAACATAAATGTAAGTGAAACTTTGGACAGTTGGTGGCGTTAGAGGGATTGAGTTAGACTCCAAATTGGCTGTGGTGAATGTTTGGGCGATCCTCTATCTGTGTGCCAAATTTCACAACTTTTTCCCATACAATTCTATGGGCTGCCATAGACTTAAAGAGCGGAAGAAACTAATGGCTGCAAAAGGTGCCATCTTGCGGACAGCAACCATGCTTCTCAGCAAAGCAATTTAATTGGCTATTTGGGCTGTCACTATCGGTCTCAAGGTCAATTGAGATGTTCAAGTAAGAATTTTTGCAATTCGGTTTCGTCTTCACCGTTAACAATACAATTTAGTGAGCTCCAGGTTAAGAGTCAACTGACCTTGTCGCTGCAGCGTGCAATGGAAGCAGAGATGAGAAGAAAGTGAAGTGGGGGACAGTAATAGAGATCAAACTTGAGCCCAATTAAAACTCTCCTCTCCATCCGCAGCAGTTGTTTCTTACTGTAGGCATTCTCCATCAGATAGCAGAGCTCTGACACCTGACAAACATTGACACCTTAATAGTGTTTTCACATTTCCATTACACTTATTTATTTAAATACAGAAGTACCTCTGGTAATAGACATTCCTCTTTTTTGGCAGCCAGAAAGAGGCAAACCACACCCAGCAACTGCAGGCCGGAGATAGACACTTTGATGAGCCTTAGCGCTCGATCCAACAGGTGTACTGCCAGATACAACGTTTCCTCTGAGAACTGAAACACTTCCTGAGGTAAAAAGAAAAACCCCACCACAAGTGTCCATCATGTAGAACTCATTTTGAATAAAACATTTTTTTTTAAATGACCTAATGCACAGGTCAAAAGTTTGGAATTAAGGTTTAATATTTTTGAAAACTTGCTTATGCTTACCAAGCTTGCACTTGTTTGATTAAATACAGTAAACGCAGAATCAGTCTAATATTCTGATTTGGTGCTCAAGAAACATTTCATACGCATATTTGTTGAAAAGACATGTATAATTAGGCTTTTAAAATGTACAGGGCAATATATTTGAGCAAGGACACATTAAACTGATCAGGGGTGATTTTAATGTTATAAATGTCTTTACCATTTCAAATAATATTTTCAGGGGAACTTTTTTCTTCCAGAATTATTTTAATAGTTCTAAAGAGAATAATTTAAGCAGCAAAAGTTGCTGGGGTTTTTTTTTTGTCAACATTAAGAACAATAGAGCACCAAATCAGAATATTACCAATTTCTGAAACATCTTATGACACTGAAGTAACCGCTGCTGAAAAATCCAGCTTTGCCATCATAGGAATACATTATATTTTAACACATTACATAGAAAACAACACTTTTAAATTGTATTTTACTGATTTTACTGTTTTTGATTAAAATGCAGCCTTGGTGAGCATAAGAGACTTAAATATACATTTAAAATAAATAAATTAAATTCAATTAAATTTACATTTAAATAGTCCAAAATTGACCAGTAGTGTATAACACAATTAGGATAAAACAACTACTGTATAATATAATCCAGTGTTAGGATAATTTTCCTCTGTCATTCATGAACAGAAATGGAACAAACCGGTCATACTTCTAAAATTTGCATCTATTGCACTTACATGGACTTGAATTAGCCAGTCAACCAAAATAGCTCTGGTAGTGTCAGTGAACGGCTTGGGCAGGTCAGCGCTTGGAAGCGCACATAGTAGCTGACTTCTCTGTAACCAGAGGAAAACACAAATACATGACGCAGTGATGGGAGAATCAACAGTACTTTGCATCATACCCTCACCATCAAGTCTAAAAAGATGTCCCATGCGTAGGTGGGGTCATAGAGGAGCCCCAGCTTACTGATGGCTACTTCCGCCTCTCTGCGCAGAAGTCCGGGCATCAGTTCCCGCAGGCTAGGTGGACCTGGCAACCTGTTCAGATACTGCTGCAAAGCCTCCTCTTCATAGACATCTAGCATTGTTGCAGAAGATTGATAAATGTGCAACTGAAGGACTATAAGACTTCTTCTGGATTTCAGAACACTGTTGTGCATCAACATGTTAACCCACAGTTTTATACAACAGGTTGAGATGGCATATACAGTACATAGTTCATCCTTCCAAATGAAAGCACCTGCATTACAGTCATCCATATACATACCACACAAAAACACTGCACTAAGAAAAGTCTGTAAAAATAGGACACAAAGTAGGCTACTGTTAATATAAAGGAATGCTCCGTATTGTTAAAGGTATTTTACCTGCATTTTGAATTACGGGTCCCATTGTGTTTAAGGATTAACCCTAATGTTGTATTTGGGTCATTTTGACCTGGAGAGGTTTTTCTTTTTCCCTAAAATGTTAATGTTATCACATTGGACCAAAACGTACGGACTTCACGCACACAGGATACTCCCCAAAATATTTTGGTTAATGTTTTTTACTTTTGGGATCTTTTTTTCCTCCCACCTTGGTGTTCCCAGTCAAAAAGGACCTGCCTACAAAAAAAAAAAAAAACCTTATAAAAATCTCTCATTGTGCTATATTATTACCAATGATTGGAATCAATCTTTGTCAACTTGTTTTTCTTTTTGCTTCTTTTTTAAATTCCTGGTTAAACATTAAAAGACACTAGCGTTGATAAACGGTGCATTCCGCCCCCTCCCTTTCTAGATTTCAAGAGAAGTTTAATCAGCATTGAACAAGACACTTCATGTCACCTGAAGTTATGGATTCGTCTTGCGGAGCATAGTCCATTATGATCCCATCCTCTGCAGATATGGGAAGCCTTCGAACCTTGAGAAAAACAGAAATACTGTGATTTCAGAATGGTGATGAGAACACAATTTGAAGAACAATTGGTCTACCAGGGTGATTTTCTATTCATTACACAGAGGTGGTTACAAATTATTGCAATAAAATGGCACATAATTACAATGAGGTCTTCATCCCTGCTCCTGGGGACTCACTGTCCTGAAGTCCGTTCCAAAGTTTATTTCCAACTTGTATCAGCTCACCTGCCAGGGTATCTTCAAGCCATCCAGAAGAGCTTGATTGCATGTCCTGATTTTAAATCCCAACCATATCCCTACCCATAACTAATACCTAAAATTAGGAGATGATAGGTGAATAACACGGATGTAGAAGCGTCTAAAAATCAGGTTCTTTTTAACTGCTTTAGGTGTGCTTGATTAGGGTTAGAGTTAAACTCTACAGGACAGTGGATCTCGGGGAGCAGGGTTGAAGACCTCTGATGTAAAAGGTGCAGTTACCCATCGACTCTCCTGGGCAGATTTGTAGTGTTGCCCTGACCCAACCTCCGCTCCTTCAGCAAACACCCTGCGCTCCCTCAAAACACAGGAGTTTGCCCACGTCCGCAGAGGTGCTTGTCTGTCCTCAGTCTTTTGAAGTACAAAAGGATTTCATTTATTCACAATAGTTAGTAAAGCTTTAACACCTTACAGAGTGACAATCTTTCAATACAAATGCTTTATATCCAAAGACATTCAGTTTTTAGTCCTAAACCCTGGAAGAGAATTAGCATGGATTCCTTCTGGAAGTTTTCAATTATGAGCAAAGTGAGGTCTTTGGATCATCATTCTACAACAAACAGCTATATACTTAAATGTGAAGCGTTGAAACCCTTGGTCGACTGAGCTACTTGTATTTTTCAAAAGGACACAACAGTTTCAATGTTCACATTTGAGGTATATCTGTAGAACAATGGTTTCTTCTCCTAATTTTACGCAAACTAAAAACTGTTCTAAAAAAAATAAAAAAAATATTTGCAGAACTCGTAGAAGGAAACCATGGGACGTTGTCTTTGAGGTTGGTCTTCAAATTGATGTCTTGACTAATGCTGCCTTCACATGCTATCGGAAATGTCATACTTCCCACTTATGATTAGAAGTGATTATAAGCTCATTGCATTCAAGTTTTGGCTTGAGAAGGTGTTCATGTCTCGTTTGTATAACTAGGAAACTAGCATTTATGATCATTTCAATAGCATGTGAAGGCAGCATTAGTCCACATGGAATCTGAATATTTTGCTTAATCTGAGTATGCCTTCAGATAGCAATAAGAAAGTAGATACTAGTGAACTTATACAAAGTTTCCTGCTGATCAGTTAAAATGGTTTTACTGGTCACATGTTGGACATTATTCACTTTACACAAGAGGTCTAGGAGTTAAAGGAGAGATTTTACAGGCATTCTCACCATATGGAGGTCCAACAGTTGCCTGGAATCACAAAACCCAGTTCGAGCCATGATTCACCTGGACACTGCAGCTACCTTCACACACTGATTCTACAGCTGTTCACTGACATGCAGCATCAGCTAATTAACACCAGTAGCACTAATAAAGCTTACTAATTGACCCTTCATTAAGCCCCGCCTTGTGTCGCAAACTAGCTTACTCTTGTCATGCATGTTTCTGGAAGTCCTGTGTGCTTGGGTAGTTTTGGAATTGGAGAGAAATTGTCCAAATGTATAGTAAGAGTTGCTATGACTCTTTCCCCCAAATAAAACATATAATGTCAGCATAACATTTGTCCAAGATTAATTAAAATAATATAATTTGGTTGTCTGCAGTTTTTCCTGCTAGGGCTCATTATAAAATGCAACTGTTAGTTGATCTAAAATATCTAATAGTTACATGAACATGGATTTAATCATGTTAATATTTGAAAGTGTGCCATATTCACAGAACGTGTCTAGTACATTTGTGTTAAGAACGTTCTAGTGGTCATCGCTGATTTATTTCAAATTAATTTCAATGACAAGAAAGTTTGTAATCTCTTTGAAAATTGCATTGATTGCGCATAAAATGGGACCTAATTTACATTTACATTACATTCATTCATTTTGCAGACGCTTTTTGTATTCCTTTCAAAAGAGGAATACATCAAGCGATTCATCGTAAAGAGGCAAATAAACACAAGTGCTCATAAAAGTTTCAAAAGTGAAAGCATAGATTTATTTAATGATGAGGTTAAGTGCTCACGGAACAATGAGTTTTCAGCTGTCTATTGAATATTGTCAGGGATTCTGCATTCCGGATGAAGGCAGCCAGGGAGATCATTCACCAGCAAGGAACAGTAAGCGAAAATGTTCTGGAGAGTGATTTTGTGCCTCTCTGTGATGTATCACGAGCCGTCGCTCATTTTCTGATCACAGGCTTCTGGTAGGGATGTAGAATCGTAAGAACGAGTGGAAGTAGGAGGGTGCTGAGCCTGTGGTAGATCTGTAAGCAAGCATCAATGCCTTGAACTTAATGCGAGCAACAAGTGGTAGCCAGTGCAGAGGCTCGTTGAAGACAAGACGTGCTGCAGCATTCTGAATCATTTGGAGAGGTTTGATTGCACATGATGGAGGTCCAGCCAGAAGACCATTGCAGTAATCAAGCCTTGAAATGACCAGGGCCTGGGCGAGAAGCTGTGGTGCATGCTCAGTTATAGGAAAGGCCTGATCTTCCTGATGTTGTGTAGTGCAAACCTGCATGCCCGAGCTGTCTTTGCAATGTGGTCTTTGAAGGTCTGCTGGTCCTCAAATTACTCCAAGATTTCTGACCGACCTTGATGGGGTAATCAACGATGAACCTAGCTGGATGGTGATATCATGCTGTAGAGTCAGATTGGCAGGGAAGACAAGAAGCTCAGTCTTTGCCAGGTTGAGCTTCAGGTGATGCTCTTCCATCCATGTTGAGATGTCCGCTAGATAGCATGAGATTCGTGCAGCTACTGTGGGATCATCTGCACATGAAAGGTAGAGATGTGTGTCATCAGCATATAAATGGTAGGAGAAACCATGCGCCTGTATAATGGGTCCCAGTAATGTAGTGTAGGGTGAATTCAGGGTGAAAAAAAAGTGTCCTAATCACCCTGAATTCACCCTAGAGTAGAGGAGTCCAATAACTGAATAGTTGATCAGAATTTAACATTTGTAGACAAAAATAATCTGACTAAACTAATAACACACAAACAATTGTATTTTTCACATTTTAATTGAATACATTAAGAGGAAGTTCACACAACAATGATGTCCTAAAACAGGAAAGGTTTTTCCTTCACATGGTCAATGTTGGCAATGTTGCCAAAACAATCCCCGTTTACACGGATCTGCGAAACGGCTAAAAAAGAATACCAGGCCAATAGTTGGTGATGTCACTGTGAAGAAACATTACGCACCTATAGACTGAACACGTAATATGCATGCGCAGATTGCACTTTCACAAATTAACTTTTTTTTTTTTTTACACTGAGACGATAATGGTATCATTTTCAAAATTGTGTTGTCAGATAATGAAAAAGACGCATTGTGATTGACATCTCAGATCATTATCTAGTATCATGTATATTTCATTTAGCAAAGGCTGCAAAGCCGTCTCCTCATTTCAAATATGGCAGGACTATCACCGCTGCCACTAAAGACTGCTTTGTAAATAATCCATCGAGTTTAATCCATCCAATCCAAAAGTTCCATCTCCTCAGAATCGCAGATAGCCTAGAGGAACTCGATGTTGCAACAGAAACTATTGACTCTCTCTTTTCCAGCACTTTAGACACAGTTGCTCCTCTGTGCTTAAAGAAGATTAGTGAAAATAGTCCAATGCCGACGTACAACGAGCACACTCGGGCCCTTAAAACAGCAGCCAGAAAATTGGAGCGCAGCTGGAAGAAAACAAAACTGGAGGTTTTATGCATTTCGTGGAAAGAAAGCATGATCGCATACAGAAAGGCAGTAAAAACTGCTAGATCTGCTTATTTCTCGACTCTCTTAGAAGAAAAACACAGCCCTAGGTATTTATTTGATACAGTGGTTGAATTAACAAGAAATAAAGCTTCAACTTCTGATATTTGCAAACAGCACAGCAGTAATGACTTTATGAACTTCTTTACGTGCAAGCTTGATAATATTAGGGAGTAATTATAATTATGCAACCATCTACTACAGTATCATTGTCTTGTTGCATCAACA
Organism: Romanogobio albipinnatus; assembly: GCA_023566225.1. NCBI lineage: Eukaryota > Metazoa > Chordata > Actinopteri > Cypriniformes > Gobionidae > Romanogobio > Romanogobio albipinnatus. The sequence continues at coordinate 12,572,562 of CM042251.1, read as the reverse complement.
AACCTCTCTAAAGCTTGAAGACATGATCTGCTGTTGTGACATTCTCCTGTAAAATGTCATGATACAATTTTTAATTCATAGTTACTTCAAGGACTGCAAAGTGTCCAGGTTTTGAGTTGGGATCTTGTTGGTGTGCTTCTAAATTAAAGCACTGTGCTTTTTTGCCAAAAAGTTTAACGTTGGTCTCAACTGCACAGATCATTTCCCCAGACGCATTATGGAACATCCAAGTAGGTTTGGTCAAACATGAGACATGCCCTGATATTTTTTTGGCAGCAGTGGCTTCCTTTATGTTATCCGTGCCATTTCATGAACACCATCCTTGTTCTGGTGATGGACAAATGAACAAAGATTTCAGAAGTTTGTAGTTTTCTGGAGATCTTGGGTTCACCTCTTTCAGGATTGCCTGATGTGTTCATTGAGTGATTTTTGCAGGATGTCCTCAGTAGCAACAGTCCAGAATTTCCCACATTTGAAGACATGGTAGCTTACCGTGCATGGATCGAAGAACACCCAGGTTGTTAGCAATGCTTCTGTAGTCTTTCCAGCTTTTTACCACTTTATATGCGTTTTAAGGTCCCGTTCTTTTAAGGGCATGGTTCACACTAACCATTTTCTCTTGGGAAGAACAGATTTGTCAGTAACCAGGCTTTGTGTAACCAATGCAAAATTAAACAGCTCTTTAATAAGCATTTTTTGATTGTTCAATTATGTTTTGGATGTAACCTTTCATTACAAAGACTACTGGAAACATTTTTGATGCTTACTATGCATATAATTACCCAGTTTTAGATTATGACATTTTTTTTGAAAAATAATTACCCAGTTTCTCATGAAATAATTTACTTATTTTGATTCTGTTTTCTAGTGAGATGACATACGCAAGTAGAAAATCTTGTCTGACTTAAATGGACCCCTTTGTACAGATCAGTGGATCAGATCACGGCAAATATTAGGTACTGCCATCAAGCTGTGCTCGTTGTGCATGTCATTCCAAACCAGTATGACTTATAATCTATGTTCTGCAGAAGAATGTATTTTAAAAAAAGGTGGTAGCCACAGAGTTTTTTGTATTGACAAAATGGGGGGGTGGGGGGCTGAGATTTCACTGAAACATCTTTTGTGCCACTGAAGAAAATGACAGAGAATATTAATTTTTGAGTGAACTTTCAATGTAAGGGTAGGGTTAGAGGTTAGTATTTGATTTGTGTGGAATCAGCACCGTGATGGGCATCTTTGTCCTTCATGATCTTCTTTGTCCAGCACAATATTCGAACACCCATATACACTCACCTAAAAGGATTATTACGAACACCTGTTCAATTTCTCATTAATGCAATTATCTAATCAACCAATCACATGGCAGTTCCTTCAATGCATTTAGGGGTGTGGTCCTGGTCAAGACAATCTCCTGAACTCCAAACTGAATGTCAGAATGGGAAAGAAAGGTGATTTAAGCAATTTTGAGCATGGCATGGTTGTTGGTGCCAGACAGGCCGGTCTGAGTATTTCATAATCTGCTCAGTTACTGAGATTTTCACGCACAAACATTTCTAGGGTTTACAAAGAATGGTGTGAAAAGGGAAAAACATCCAGTATGCGGCAGTCCTGTGGGCGAAAATGCCTTGTTGATGCTAGAGGTCAGAGGAGAATGGGCTGACTGATTCAAGCTGATAGAAGAGCAACTTTGACTGAAATAACCACTCGTTACAACCGAGGTATGCAGCAAAGCATTTGTGAAGCCACAACACACACAACCTTGAGGCGGATGGGCTACAACACTCATCTCCACTACAAATAGGAAAAAGAGGCTACAATTTGCACGAGCTCACCAAAATTGGACAGTTGAAGACTGGAAAAATGTTGCCTGGTCTAATGAGTCTCGATTTCTGTTGAGACATTCAGATGGTAGAGTCAGAATTTGGCGTAAACAGAATGAGAACATGGATCCATCATGCCTTGCTGTGCAGGCTGCTGGTGGTGTAATGGTGTGGGGGATGTTTTCTTGGCACACTTTAGGCCCCTTAATGCAAATTGGGCATCGTTTAAAAGCCACGGCCTACCTGAGCATTGTTTCTGACCATGTCCATCCCTTTATGACCACCATGTACCCATCCTCTGATGGCTACTTCCAGCAGGATAATGCACCATGTCACAAAGCTCGAATCATTTCAAATTGGTTTCTTGAACATGACAATGAGTTCACTGTACTAAAATGGCCCCCACAGTCACCAGATCTCAACCCAATAGAGCATCTTTGGGATGTGGTGGAACGGGAGCTTCGTGCCCTGGATGTGCATCCCACAAGTCTCCATCAACTGCAAGATGCTATCCTGTCAATATGGGCCAACATTTCTAAAGAATGCTTTCAGCACCTTGTTGAATCAGTGCCACGTAGAATTAAGGCAGTTCTGAAGGCGAAAGGGGGTCAAACACAGTATTAGTATGGTGTTCCTAATAATCCTTTAGGTGAGTGTAGGTTATTATACTTAAGATGTAATGAAGACTGTCAATAGATTAATCAAATTATTTATTTACATACAATAAGCAAATGTGTTTATAATAAAAATGTCCATTACTTTTAAAATGTTTAAATACTGTGGTATTATTTTACGTCTAGAACTCACCCATTGCCATGAGCGTTGAAACCCTTGTTCTTAAAAATTATTGGTGATGAATTAAAATGAGAATAATGCCAGTTTACATTTTTGTTTTATTTAGCTTGTCTAGTCTTATTTTAAATACTTTATGCCATCTTATGGACCCCTAGTGAGCTCTCGTCCCCTGGTTTGGATCCACTGCTCTACAGGAACACCCAACAAAATATCACTGGTTAATAAATGGATAGTTCGTTCTGGATGCTGATTGGTCAAAAGCAAAAACTGTTTCCCTGTATTTTTTATTTATTGGCCATGAAAGATTTTTGCTGTGTCATTAGGTGCAGATTAATATCCAGACCGCTGCTAAAGTAGACTGAATTATCATGCAGCATTTGTTACTCATCTCACCACTGTGGGAGTAATCACGGTCACGATTCATGATCCCTCTATACAGGTTTTTAAAACCATTTTGTAGATATTAAGGCATTTTTCTTTTTTTTTTTTTTTTTTTTTTTTTACAAATAATTCCAATTAATACTTGAGATAAAAATTGTTCTCCTGTGAGCTCTCCTTGTACACCCCTGGCGGAAGAACGCCGTCTCAAAAACATTTCCACTAGGGTTAATTTCAAACACAATTGGGTTAGTAAGAGGCAGACATACAGTTTTTGGTAAAAGAATTTACTTGCATGAATGTCCTAATAGCAAAGCATAACCCATAGCATTCTGTAGCAAAAAAAAAAAAAAAAAAAAAAAAAAAAATCCAAAAGTTTGCTGACATATTTCAAGTTTCCCCCAATGTTTGCATCCCCAGCACTAAAAAAGCAAACTGAGCATCAATGATGACATTCGTGATTGTTCATCACATTCAGAACAGAACAGTCGATGGTTAAAGTTGCAAAATAATTTCACTTCAAAAGCTGATTTGTCCTACAGGTAGGTATATACACACAAGAAAGATGGGTGAAAGCACTACAGCAGACCATTTCAGATCTTTGCCCCTCATGTCTCCACCCAAAAGTTTCTTTTAAAAACTATATTTGAGCATCATTAATGATGTGAATGAGAGTGCACAAATGTTATTCATGTCCGGAGCAATGTATTATTTAATGACACAGGCAAATGGCACCATCTAGCGGTCTCTCTCAGTCAAGGCAATAAATGCTGTTTCAAAACCTAGACGGCACGTTTTGGGCATGATGTGTTTAAGAGCCATAGAAGCACTTCAGTTCGGCCCTGCAGTTGAAACCAGTGTGGACCTTCCTGTATGAGTAGGTCTATTGAGGAGGGTTGCTAATATATATGATGTTTAAACAAGAAGGATCGTCATATCTTAAAGGAGGTTTTTCATTTCCCCTTGCAAATATATACTGTGACTACCTTATTACACACCCACACATGCACAAATCAAGCACACACTCACACAAATGGAAAAATGGACAAAAGAAACGAACAAACAAACAAAAAGAAAAACTTTACTATTGTAATATATATTTTATATATATTTTATCAAGACAATTTAATTTCAGGGAGTGGGTGAATGGAACAAAAAGACGAAAAAAATTATCCAAATAAAATAATGAATAAAACAAAAATAGTTTGATGTTCCTTACATGAAGAATCTTTAAAAAGGCAAAAGAAGAAAATAACACCTCACACATCTAATGCGTTCTGACAGCTTCTGTCTGGAGAAGCACACCTAACATTACACATCTGGAGATGAAGTTAACATTTCCTCTCAGACATCCTAACCATTTGTTTCTTACTAGGCTAATAAAAAAGGAGAAATGAAAAAGTGTCAATGCTGCGACAACAATGGCGTGGCACGCAGGTACACGTTTCCACCGTTTGCTACTTTAAGCAGTCAGTCACGCTGACGCAGTAGCTATTGCAGTTAAATAACAGGACATTTAAATCCTCGTTGTTGTTTTTTTTGGTTGTTGTTGCCTGTACGTTTGTCTCTAAACTTCAACATCAATGCCTGCAAAACTTTTGAGAGAATGAAAACAACATGATGGAGAGTTTCTATGATACACTGACCTTGGAACATCAAGCCTCTGGGGGCAGTGGATGAAAACTGGAAAAAGGCCTCTCCAGAAAGCCGGTTTCAAGGTTCCCGCTTGGGGAGGAAACCACGACCTCCCTGTTAACACGCTAGAGATGTCTCCCTCTCTCTTCCCTTTAAAGCACAAACATTTTCACATCTATAGTGTGTGAGCCTCCCAAACCCCTAACGATCCCACCCCGGTCTACTACTCAACGTTATGCCCATGTACAAAAATCGAAACAAAAAAGACACAGTTTAAGAAGTAGATTTGAGAGCACGCATCCGTCCGTCCGCACACAGCATTCGGTACGCTACCCAGGCCGAGAAACAGCAATATTCCTTTCGGTGTTACCCCATCATCGGTCCTCCCGCTGTAAAAACACTATTGGTAACAGCTAGTTCCAGAAAGAGCACTTGTACAATTGCAGAAATATGGCTTTAAAACTGTAACAATCAGTGGGGGGAAAAAGTCCAAATAGTTTGATTTCTTTTGTCCCCACAAGATGATTTAGAGCGTGTTCAATATTTGTGTTTACAAGAAGCTTTAGTCCTGTAGTCCAGTGTTTTGAGTGTGAGCGTGTGTCCTGAAACCTGCTGGTGCTGAGCGGTGTTCTCGATGGTGCTTGATTGGTTGAGATTTATTCAGTGATTGGTGGATTGTGTTGCAGTGTGTAGTGTCAGGCTACGATTGGCTGGATGGAAAGCCAATCGTAAACCAGGACTGACCAGAGGGTACCACCTGTTCGGGATCATTCACAGATGCCGTACTCCCGCCTAGAACCCGCTTCCTCAGAAGGCTTGGGTTGCTGGTGCACGTGTCCTTTGTACGAGTTTGCGTTTGTGTATGTGAGGGGCGTCCGGTTTGCTGGTAAGGGTGAGAGAGTGGCGGGGGGGAGAGGGGGGTGTGGTCAATCCCGCACACTGGCTGAGTAGGAGAACTGCGAGAAGTGTGTGCGTGTATCTGGGTCCTCCGCATCAAGACTGTCATCTGCAAGCAATGGAGACACAGACCAATGAAAAACCATCTTAATTTAATTCAGTATTATCTCTGTTTAAATGCATGTTATAGATCTTATTGTGAACACTTCATCCGTTCATACTAGGGGTGTCACGATTTGATACTAATCTCACGATTCAATATCAGAAGGCTTGGATTTGGATCAGACCACTTGATTGTTTAATTTTACGATGCCTTTATGACATTGTTTGGATCTTTTAAGTTTGAGAGGAATGGACTTTAAATGGAGGTACAGAAATCTTTTTCTGGTTTCTTAAAATATCTTCCTTTGTGTTCTGAAGTTAAATGAAAATCATATAGGTTTGAAACGACACAAGGGTAAGTATTTGACAGAATTCAAATTTTTGAATTACCGTATTTTCCGGACTATAAGTCGCATCAGTCAAAAAAATGCATCATGAAGAGGGAAAAAAAAAACATATATAAAGTCGCACTGGACTACAAGTCGCATTATACTGGACTATAACGCCGGCTTCACACCGCACGCGCAAGCGTTGGCAGGGCAGAAGCAGTGCGGAGAGTGGGAGCAGCATATGCGGGCCCGCTGTGCATTCACACTGGCAGCGTTTGTCTCGCTCAGCTGAGCCTCTCCCGGCAGAGCGTTGTTCAAGCACCCATCTATGGACTCGTTCCTCCAGCTCTGGCCATCTTGCTTTCAGTCCATGATTCGCTTTCTTTGTTTTCTTCATTACATTTAAAGTAACCTTTGCTTTTCGCCAGTCCCTCACACGTTTCTCACTCACTCCAAACTTTCTTTCTGCTGCTCAATTACCGTTTTCGGTATATTTCATATTTTACCAGACCTGCAAACTCCTCAGAGTAAAAAAAGGTGACAGTGTTGCAGGGGGGGAGAATTAACATGCAAATTACACATTTCTGAGCATGAATTAAAGAGAAACGCCTGGAACTGAAGGAAGTGTTGACGCATGACAAAAAAATAAAAGACTGACAGAGTAGGAGTGTAACGGTACACAAAACTGACGGTTCGGTACGTACCTCGGTTTTGAAATCACGGTTCGGTACAGCAGTTGTACAAAATTGCTTTTTATTTATTTTTTATATTTAACAGTGGTTTACTGAAGAATAAAAAAGTGTCTGCCCTTGAATGAATTAAATTATATCAAAGTTTATTGAAGATATTTCTGTAAATTATATAGGGAGCCCTTACTTGCACATTAATATTAAAGGTTAACAACAGAGCCCAAACTATTAGCCTAAATTCAGTTGCTATTTATTTTTAGGTATAAAAATCAACACTCAAATAACACATTGTGTGCAAATATGTAAACTTCACATAAGGCAGTTTTTGCATTAACTTCTAAATCTAATTATAAAATAGTTTTTTTCTCCAATTCGTTGTTGAAATATAATCATTTATACACAGTGTCTGTAATTTTCTCTAGTGAATAAAAGTCTGTGGACACTGAATGACTGCCTGAGGTAAATGTGATGCTAACGTTACACAACATTGTTTAGTTTACAAGCAATTATATCGATGTCTTTCCGCCATTGAAACACTGATTTAGCGATTACACCACATATACAGTGAGGAAAATAAGCATTTGAACACCCTGCTATTTTGCAAGCTCTCCCACTTAGAAATCATGGAGGGGTCTGAAATTGTCATCGTAGGTGCATGTCCACTGTGAGAGACATAATCTAAAAAAAAAAAAAAATCCAGAAATTACAATGTATGATTTTTTAACTATTTATTTGTATGATACAGCTGCAAATAAGTATTTGAACACCTGAGAAAATCAATGTTAATACCTAAAATCTTGCAATACATGGCCCCGGTCATCCTCTCCTTAATATATTGCAGTCGCCCTGTCCCATGTGCAGAAAAAGCATATTGCTACCACCCCCATGCTTCACAGTAGGGATGGTGTTCTTGGGATGGTACTCATCATACTTCTTCCTCCAAACACGTTTAGTGGAATTATGACCAAAAAGTTCTATTTTGGTCTCATCTGACCACATGACTTCTCCCATGACTCCTCTGGATCATCCAAATGGTCATTGGCAAACTTAAGACGGGCCTTGACATGTGCTGGTTTAAGCAGGGGAACCTTCCGTGCCATGCATGATTTCAAACCATGACGTCTTAAGCGCGTTTCCACTGCAGGAACTTTCCCCAGGAACTATGAACTTTGGGGTGGTACTCGATGTGTTTCGACCGCAGGAACCAGGGTCTAAATGAAGTTCCGGGTAAATATCTCCCCCTCCGATCGGCCCTGCTCCCGAGGTGGTACTTTTTCAAAGTTCGGGAACTTTCGGGGGTGGGACTTGGGCGCTGAACATGCTGATTGGTTGAGCTCAAGCATCATTTTATTTCAACCGGCATTTTTAAAAGTCTTTTGCGAGGATCGTTCAGCGTTTAGTAAATATCAGTCTTGCTCTTTCTGTCCGATGGCGCATGTCCGTCTCAGCCAACTCACGGTCAATGTCCGTAATAGCTGATGATAACATACTCTGTCATATTTTAAATCTAGCTTTACGAGCTTTCAGAATACTCTTTAGTATCAGTGCTCGTCTCTTTTCCGCCGTTTTGTTAATGACCTCTTTAGTAAACCAATATATAATCAGCAAAAGCAGCGCTGCTTGCATCTCCTCCACTTGTTATTGTTGCAGACAGTTACCCCTTTTCCACCAAAGCAGAGCCAGAGCTAGATTGGAGCCAGAGCCTAGTTCCAAATCGGTTCTTTGTGTTTCCACACCCAAAGCTCCAGCTCCGAGCCAGGAAAAGTGGTTCTTAAGTAGCACCAAAACATTGCTGGGCTAGAACAGGGCTAGAAGTAAGAACCGATTACGTCAGGCACTGGGGGCGGGGTCAACAAGACCAACACAGACTAGAGATCCGCCATTGTTGAAATAGCAGCTAATGGAGCTAACAGCTGCTGCTCGTTTGTAATCTCCGTCTATACAAATTACGGCAAACTGCACGAATGCGTTGGATTCGCTGTGTTTTCGTTGTGTTTTGATGCAGATGTAGGATCGTAAAGCCATGTGAATCAATAGTAACGCAACATTTGCAGTGTTGATGGAAGGCTTGTTGGCAGCGGTGCTGTGCAGAGACCGATCGGCGTATGATAACGAGTCCAGCGAGAGCACACGACTCCGTATGCTTTTGATTCACTCATGCGTTTTTTTAAATATTATACGTGGATCGGTCTGCGCAGCGCCAATGCATCTCAAACAAGCCTGGTGTGTGTGTGTGTGTGTTTCCCGCTAGCGTTGCTGAGAAAGATGAGACGTATACAGTGACGTAAGACCTGGCTCTGTTGTGGCTCTCTAGCCTGTGGAAACGCAAACGGTTCTTAGCAGGCTCCTCAGTTGAACCAACTATGAACTGGGACTAGCTCTGGCTCCGATCTAGCTCTAGCACTGCCTTGGTGGAAAAGGGGTAAGTGTCGCACAAAAATTATTACTATCCGCCGCTGACTGGGAGGAGCAGTCGCGCCGCGCGCAGTCCTTCATCACTGGACTAATTTGCCTAATCTTCTCGGTACTTTAGACCGCAGTCGGAAACGCAGACAGCAGTAGTTCTGGGGGGGGGGAGTTCCTGTAAAAGAAGTTCCTGGTACAAATTTTCCCGGGTAATTTCGGTGGAAACGGGGCTTTAGAGTATTACCAACAGTAACCTTGGAAACGGTGGTCCCAGCTCTTTTCAGGTCATTGACCAGCTCCTCCCGTGTAGTTCTGGGCTGATTTCTCACCTTTCTTAGGATCATTGAGACCCCACGAGGTGAGATCTTGCATGGAGCCCCAGTCCGAGGGATATTGACAGTCATGTTTAGCTTCTTCCATTTTCTAATGATTGCTCCAACAGTGGAACTTTTTTTTTACCAAGCTGCTTGGCAATTTCCCCGTAGCCCTTTCCAGCCTTGTGGAGGTGTACAATTTTGTCTTTGGACAGCTCTTTGGTCTTGGCCACGTTAGTAGTTGGATTGTTACTGATTGTATGGGATGGACAGGTGTCTTTATGCAGCTAACGATTTAGGAATCTCATTGTCATGTAAGGGCCCTGTTCATGTTGGACAGACATTTTAATTGCATTTTGTGTCTGTTAAGAGGCACAAAGACACTCTTTATGTATATGCCCCCATAGCTGCCGTGTTAGCTGAGTGGGAGCTCTGGGCATTAACTGTAACAGCTCCGTGTTGCAAGCACTAATCCGGTTCGTTTTTTTTCTATAGACAGTACTCACAAAGGTATAACAATCAAGATTAACTTAAAAATTCACCGGAGTTCTCCTTTAATATGTTTGTGTGGGAACTCGTACTGAAGTGTGTTCTGCGCTTAAAACAAGCCGACTGTGAACTGTTCAAGATTGCGCCCGGAAACTGTTCGGTAACGTTACACGCGTGCACCGCGCCTAAAACTGGGGTGTTTCTGATTCTCAACAAAACACACATTTTTCTTTTTGGAATAAACCAAACATAAAAGTGCCTATTTGGCAATATTCTGTATTTACAGAAATGCTAATAAGGAACCTGCAAACATTAATGAGGCAATCTGTAAACTTTGCCTGATGAAGATGGCATCATACAGAGGTAACACTTATAATTTACACACACCTTCAAGAATGAGGCTGATGTGCTTATTCGCTTTGTTAATGAAAGTTCTATATTTAATATAAGTGAGTTTGTCAATGTACTGTTTTGTTATTGTGTTTTTCATTAAGAATAATAATTAACCCACCATTCAAGCAATCGCTGCCCCTGGGTTACCCCTAATTCGAACGCGGGCATTCATTATTCCCATCACTATTTGGAGTTTTCCACAGTGTGACTGTTTTCTCAGACACACAAAGAGTCGTGACTCCTCTCATGCAGACAGGCAGTGAAGAAGGACTGAGGTACTCACATTGGTCAGGGGGCGTGACAGTAATGGTCTGTGCAGTGAACTCGTCGTCAAAGTAGCGCGTGTCTGTCTCTGAAGTCACTTGCGGCTTGAAGGGTGGGATGAGCTGCAGTAAACAGGGTGGGTGAGTGAGAAAAACTCTATAGAGAACATTCAGTTCACACATCCCTCATTAGCCACATGCAAAGATCAGCATAAACGACCAATGTTAAATGTCTAATGAACTACAAATAAAGACGTTTGGTTTGAGGGTATAGTTCTTCTGATCACATCGCAATCAAATCACACTGATGCACCCCTTTGAACACGAACGCAAGCAAGATTTGAGAGCATTTGTCAAAGACCTTAATGGTGTACTCTTAACTTGTGTGATGAATTCATCTGATGAATCGGTTCTCTCACTGTCTTAAACTCTTTTACCTTCTTTTGAAGGACATCTTGCCAGTTCATGGAATTGAAGAACTTGTGTGTCATCACTTCTTTGGCATCTTCAGGACCTCCTCCAAGCCTTGAAAGCACCAAATCCACGTTGTTAAGACATACGCAAGACTTTCATCACAACAAAAGTAGAAACAGACGCTCCTCATACCTCTGTTTGGGGTCTTTCTTGAGCAGGCCGGCCAGCAGGGCCTTAGCCTCGGGCGAGAGGTTTCTAGGAAAGCGAATCTCTTCCATTAAAATGAGCTCAAACAGACGCTCGTGGTCCTGGTTATAGAATGGCAGCCGACCACACATCATCTCATACATGACCACTCCCAGACCCCACCAGTCCACAGCACGGCCGTAATCGTTGTCTTCTAATACCTACAGCAAAGAATGTGGTGGAAGAGATGAAAAAGGGAGCATATATAGAGAGAAAGAGAAATAAAGAAAGAGAAAACAAGAAGAATTCTTTAACATTAGGATAGTATATTAAAGCCCAATTTATACTTCTGCGTCGAGTGTACATTTTTGGAGAGGTGCTCGTCAGGGTACGTCATAGGCTACGCGTGCAACACACAGCCTACGACGTACCCTGACTTGCACCTCTCCAAAAATGTAACAACGCATCAATTAATGAAAACCGACGCGTAACTTGCGGCGTAGAGGATACAGCGCACGTCCAACGCAGAAGTATAAAGCAGCCTTAACCCGGTTTAAAGTATTACACAGCGTTAGTTTAAGGTGACCATTATTTTAGAACGCATCACCTTATTATTTATACATTTTTATAATGATCATGTAAGCAGATCTATAACGTGCGATGAGTGCCGCCATGTTAGTTTGAACCGCAATTCAGAGAATCGCATCTGTCCCATTTACAACACGTCAATTCATCCTCTTCTCCCGAAATTCATGAAAGTGGTAGGTGAAGTGGAAGAAGAGTAAATGTAATAGTTACCTAATACCTACACAATGTATATCTGATAAAACACATCATCAATTTATAATGTCTGTATGATGCACTGAACGATCTAATCACACCGGTGTGATCGCACGCATCATTGGGTTAAGGTCCAAGCAACTAGTGCTTAAATACAGCATGAAACTGCTTTCACAAGCCATTTTTCTTTCATAATGTGCCGTATTTATGATTGAAGAACATTAAATGTGAAAAAGAGAAAAAAAAAAGACCAGGTTCTCCTAGCGTACCACCACATTTCCCAATTGAAATGAGAGCGCGAGCAAGCAGGATGTTAGTAGAAAGAAGGATGACTGAGAAATTATCAAATGGGAAAAGGCCAGAGGAATATGATCAGGCAAGAGCTAGGACCCGGGGTGTTTTTAGGGGTGGAGCATTGAAGGGAGGGGTGTGTTTGTTTGGGTGTTGATTTCAGAATCAACAATGTTTCTCAGAAATCGCTTACTGCACACTTTTAACAAGCAGTAAATGACTGTCAAATACTGAAAATATTTTATAAAGAATGCATTACTACAACAGTACCTTAACCCATAATTAGCTAATATTTAGATATCGGTTAAGATCAATGACGAAAGCTTACGAAGATTACATTTTTTCTTCTTTGGAACAACATGCAGTGATGAACTGTGAACAATGATAATACACCGGGAAGAAACAAGTCAAGCCAAGGCACCTTTATTTCTATAGCGCTTTTCACAACACAGATTGCTTCAGAGCAGCTTTACGGTGATAGGAAATTAATTTTGTTTTAGATGAAAAGCTTGATTGATTAATTTCTGTTGTAAAAACTGATTTCAAAATGTAAAAACGCATGTAAAAATATATATATTGCACAAAATTAAAACAATAATGTAAAAATTATTATTATTATAAGATTTTTATAGTCCTTTTTAAGTCCTAATTTCAACTGTTCATCTCACAATGACTTAGCATGTCATATTTTTGACTTTTAAAATCATATTTTCAACATTTATCTTATAATAATGTCTTAGCATGACGTATTTTCGACTTATCTCACTAAAATTTGCCTTTTTTCTACATCAACTATATTAATATAGAGCAATAGCTTCACCTTTTGTCTTTCAGTTTATTCTGTCTTCATTTGCTTCAAACGAACAATGTTCAACAATTCCTTTTTATCTTTTAATATTTAATAAAATGAAATGTATATGATACACTAAATTTGACATGAAACTATACTTTCAGAACTGAGCCTCAACACATTTTTAGTTTAACGCTTTAACTAGTCACTTAGAAGAAATACCTCAGAGCAAAATATTTTCTTAAACCTTGATCTAGTACTTCTTGACATGTATTGTGCAATATTGTGAAGATGCCTTTCAGCTTCTGCTCTCCTTTCAATGTGGAGAAGTTCAAAACACCCAAACAACTAAATTATTTCCTGCTTTAAAGGCACAATATGCAAGTTTCACCGCTAGAGGTCGCTTATAGTAACGTGACAGCCTTTTTTTTTTTTTCTTCCTTCAAAATCCTCCGTTTTGCCTCGTTTCTGTAGTGAAAAGGGCTTTATAAATAAATCAGACTTGAGACTTATACAAAACAATAAATGCGTAGCCTGACGATGCTGTGAATGAGCGTGGAATCATGGGAGTTGTCATTTTCACCTCCACAGCTGATGGAAAGCAATCAGCCGGGACTAAGGTAGAAATCATGTTCATGGATGAGCTAATGTACTACATTTATTAACAGTACTTTGGTATGAAGCAGACCACAACCGAGAGCCTGGGACCTTTAATGCTGCTGTTCTCATTATGCTATTATGCTGCAGTCCTTTCTTTTTGTTGTTTGTGTATATTTTAAGATTAAAGTTACGTTTTATGTCTGCCCCCTCCATTGAACTTGAACTTTGTTAGAGTTACATTTGATCACTTAAATTCACATTTGATTTAATTAATTCATGAAATAGCCACAAGTGCTGAATTACTATTTATACAGGTCACTCTATTTAACTAATTAAAATGGTGGGGTTACGCAGCGCAGTTTTACTTGGTCAAAACAATCATACTCAAAATACATTTGAGTGTGTTGAAAGTTATAACGTTACTCTGTGCGTTAGCTTAGCCTAGACACTTGGCACACAGCAGCAAACTAGACCAATATTATAATATCATATTAATAAAAGTTGAATGACTTGTGTTGTGCAATTAATTTTAAAATATATTGTATGGTGGAGAAAATGCTGTATTGTGGTTACAGCAAATAAAGCTCTTTCTGATTTTGCTATATTAGCCACTTGACAAAATAGTGTTGTCTCTGAGGCATGGTAGAAACATGTTACTCTCAGTAAAAGCAAGACTAAACGTCTTGAGCTATATAACAATGATTCGTTTTCGGTCGATAAAGGTATCCAAACAGTTGCTCACCTGTCTAATAAAACATAATATATTAAGGCGTCTTTGGGGTTTCCATGGTTTCTACGGTAACACGGATGTGATGTCATTGACAGGTGACGCATTGACATAAAATGGCAGATTTCTCTGGATGCAAGCAGTATTGGTACACAAGTACACAAGTTCAATCCAAAAATCTTACATAGTGTGCCTTTAAAACCGTAAAGGATTTCATTATAATGGGTCAGAAAATGAACAATTCAGAGATAAGCCTAATTTAGAGTTTTTCCACTTTAATCTGGTACCAAACTATGATCTATAAATCGGATGAGAAAACATGTTAATGGAGAGTTGGCAGTACCTCAGGAGCAAGGTACTCTGGGGTCCCACAGAATGTCTTCATGGTGGCCTCATTAGTAATGCCCTCTTTACACAGGCCAAAGTCTGTGATTTTAATGTGACCATCTTTATCCAGCATTAGATTCTCCAGCTGCAGAGAAACGCAATTCAAACAGAATTAGGAAATCTGTCATTAGTGGTAAAAAAAAGAACACAGACTTCATCTTTGTGGTCTATGACACAATTACATGACATACTTTTCAAACACAATTCATAAACTATTTTTTTCACAATAATTACACAGCACATAAAAAGAGAAAACCTTTAGGTCCCTGTAGACGACATCTTTAGAGTGCAGATACTCCAATGCTGAAACAATTTCAGCCCCGTAGAAGCGAGCTCTATCCTCTGTAAACACACGCTCTCGAGACAAGTGGAAGAACAGCTGGAAACAAGTAAAAAGGAGACAAAACAGAATTTTCAAAGAGACAGAACAGTGAAGGCTTTCCTAGTTTGTTTTTGTAAGGAGCGAGAGGATGTGACAAACCTCGCCCCCATTTGCATACTCCATGACAAAACACAGACGATCTCGTGTCTGGAAGGCGTATTTTAGTGTCTGTAGTCAGAAAGATGGAAAAACATTTGAATTGGCAAATCTAAAACCAAGATAATTGTGCAATTAACCAAACAAAAACCCTAACAATGATGGACGTACTGTAAGGAAGGGGTGCCGTGTGTTCTGCAACACTCTGCTTTCTGTGATTGTGTGTGCAACCTCGTCCTGAAATAGACACACACACACACACACACGCATGCCACCATGTCATTAATATGAAACAAATCATTCAGGAACATTTTAAACTTTGATTTGTGTGGTGCCCACCTTAGCAATGATGACCTCTTTGCGTAGGATCTTCATAGCGTAGTACATGCCAGTAGCCTTTTCCCTCACAAGAATCACCTTTCCAAAAGTGCCTTTACCCAGCAGCTTTAAGTAATCAAAGTCACTCATTGTCTGATGAAGAAAATAAAGAAAAGTTTATAATTCTGTTATAAAACCTCAATAGAACAATTACAGTGATGCAGATCTGAATCGTTGAATACAAAAACAGTTGAAATGAAATAAATAATAAGCTAAAAAATTGTCCCTATTGTCATGCAGTATGTAATATAGCTGTTTGTGAATGTAAAAGGTCTCAAAGATCAAAAGTGCATGATAGATTTAGTTCTCTCAAAAGCAAGCGTACTGTTCTACTTACAGAGAAGTGAATCATGTTACCCAAACAACCAGAACGTGGCTAAATGTTGAGGCAAGGCACTCACCACTTTGGTGCGGGATTTTGCGATTGCAGCCTCCATCCCTTCCAGGCTGTTGTCTCCAGGGGAGCCAAAGTTGATGTCCATTGGCTCCTCCTCTTCCCGGGACTTGAGCCCATTGGCCACAGCTTGGATGGCACGTATCCACTCCTCTCTGCAAAGACATCAAGATTAAATCATATTAGTCATTCATTAAATCTAAGTAGCAAAGCAGGTTATGGTTCCTCTTGTTATTTTGTGTGATCCTGCTGACCTCATGTACGTGATTACAATCCTTTGGAAGAATTGTACCTTTTAGTCACAAAATGACCTAAACAATTCTGGTTTCTACTGAAATGTTTTTCACCTACTTTACGGTTCATTTTAAGCAACAGGCAGTGAGAAATAAACGTTTTGACCGTTTTGATTGGCAAAAATCCAGTTAACACAACTAAATCTGCTTTCCCAGAAAAAAAACATTCAACATCTTCCACTCGTTTATTCATTCACAACAAAGACTGATTCCAGCAGGACTCTCCATCTCATTTCCTCACCTTTCAGCGTTGCTATCCACGTGGAAGGTGCGCTCAATAACAGTGGTCCACTGCAAGCAGCGGATGACAAACGTGTTCGGTCGAGGTCGTTCAGTCTTCATCAGCTGACACTCTGTAAAGGATATTCAAGTTTTATAAAAGTTGCATTTGGGATTTCAATTTCTTGAATGGGTCAAACAATTCTAAACACCATATATTAAAAGTGAACTGCGATTTGATCTGTGCCTCTTGTTGTCTTAATTGGGCGGTAGGAGATTTAAACACCAGACCATCCAGTATTGATTGAAAAAAATAAAAGCAAATAAATAATAATAAAATAATTTTTATTATAACTATACACTATACTATATAATTCTTTTCATTTTTCATTACTTTTTCAAACATTTGTATTTATACTTTAGCTAAAGATGAATTGTGTAACTTCTGTCACTTTTCTCTGTCACAAAAACTTTCCCTTTCCCTTGAAAAGTCACCATGAAATCAAAATGGACCATTATAAAAAAAAATTTAACAGAATACTGCGGTAATTATTAAATTATTTATTCGTGCGCATCATTGTTTTTAAAATTCATGTGCAACGACATCTGTTCTCTGATGACATGTTTACTGGCGCGAGGGCGGTTCAACCCGTCACTCACATGAGATCACAGCAATTGCAAACAACAACGAGCCAATCAATTCCTGATGAACAAAATCAAGTCCCAACTACGGTTTCACGCCAGGGTTAAAGCAGGTGATACAAATCTTAAAATAAGCAGAAACAATTCATGCAATATTGGCAGATATAAATCAATTCATAAAACCAAACAAAGCCACAACAAAAATGATCTATATTTGTGCATATTACAGTCAAACCAAAATGTATTCAGACACCTTCAACAAAACTCATACTAATCACAGTTTATGCGCTGTAGTTTAGAAAACGGTAATAAAATATGACGAGTTAAACTGTCAGAGCAAATTAATCTCGATAATGTCAGATAACTTTAATAGAAAGGTATGTAATGGATTACAATCAACCAATCAGCTGTTAAATTTAAGTACACAATTAGATAATATCAATTTACTAATAACCAAGCAATGTCTGTGGTGTAAAAGGTCACATTAGCAATTAAAGAAAAAACACAAGCAAAACATGGTCAGGTCAAAGTGTCTGAATAATTTTGGTCCCAAATGTATCAATTTTACTGGTAGTCCACTGTATGAAGAATTTTTGGGTATATGTCATCCCAGTTTACTTTATTTTGCTTACATAAACGAACTAGTGTCCTGCACCCACAAGTAAAAAATGATATCTGGTGTCTGAATAATTTTTGGTTTAACTGTATATCACACATCTCTTGCCTTAGCAATAGTTTCTGTAAATTATAATTGTTAAGTAATAAATAATAAACCAACTATGGGAGCCATATTTTAGAACACTACACAATCTGGTGTGCATGGAGAGGCGCAGCAGACTGTAACAGACCTGCGACTGAAAAGTTGTTAAGAGGTGGCTGATTGTGGTCTGACGTCTCAGGCTTCTCCTTGTAGCCGATGAAAGAGCCATCACTCTTTAGGATGAAATACCGGGGCCTCCAAGTCTTAATATATTCACCTGCAGACAGGAGGAGGAAGAGATACAAGTAGATGGTGTTTACAATCCAAAAATATGATACGGATTGTTCTGATGAATGAGTAAGCAGTGCTCACCTCTCTTGTGGAGCCAGCCCTCTCTGACGATGCTGACCTCGTTCATGCTGGGTTAGGGGTGTGTGGGGTGTAGGGCAGGGTGGCAGGGAGGTTGGGGGAGGGGGAGCGTTGAGTCTCGGGTCAGGCAGACGTTAAGTACCACAGAGCCAGACTCACCTTGGGATCAAGGCAAATAAACCAATGTCAACCACAAAGTACAACACAGGAAGCACCACAGACTAAGTTTTGCATTTCTGTTGCTTATTTATAAAAAATAGTATTTATGAACAAAACAAAATAATAATGGAAACAACATTAGACCCCATTGCCTTTCATTCTTTATTCCACAGAATAAAGAAAACCATAAAGGTTTGCAACACCATTTGGTGAGGAAATGACAATTTATATATGGGAAGGACCCATATTTAATGGTCATTATGGTGCGTTCACACCGGACGCGATTGACGCGATTCGCGCGAGTGATTTGCGAAATGGCATTCTGCGGCGCGATTCGCACGAATCATATTGTCTGAACCAGATATTAATATACAGATTTTCTCCTCATTGTTGTCACTACTAGAGCAAGCTCTTGATTGGTTAACGCGGCGCGAATATCCGCCAAAGTTCAGATTTTTTAACTTGAGCGATTCGCACGAATCACGCTTTCAAAACGCTCAATTTGCGCGAATCGCGCCGCGTTAACCAATCAAGAGCTTGCTCTAGTAGTGACAACAATGAGGAGAAAATCTGTATATTAATATTTGGTTCAGACAATATGATTATCACTGTGATAACATTAAATGACATGAAACACAACCCAGTCTCTTTTTGTTAAATGCAAGTTTATGTTTGATCAATAATACAAAAGTATAAGTAAAAGGTATAAGAAGCTATACAATAAAGAAATATGAAATATGAAATAAAGCAAACAATTCAGTCAAACATTCAAAGTCAGTGCTAGTAGGCTACAACGGTAACGTAAAGTTAAGTAGCCTAAAAATAGAAAAAGTAATGAAACTTCACTTTGCACTCAGCCTAAACGATTTGCCAGGGAACAAATTATAGATCCATGAGACCAAAGATCGCCCGTTAAAAGACGAATTATAGCTGGAGACGCCACAGAGACAGAGCCAGCGGCAGACGACAGAAGGACTCGGCGGCGTTGACAAACGCTGAGCGCCGCTGATCCGCTGGAGCTCACAACTCCGAAAACGCCAGATAAAATGTACAATAGGCACTCTTTATATAAATAAACCACAGATTTCAGCTTTAAACAACTACATTATCAACTGAAAAAGTCTTAAAACTAAGTTGTCACACATTAACAGTAGATTTTAACAAAAAAAGACGTGTAAACACAGCCCATGTCAGCCATTTCTCAACGAGACGAGCCGGCTGGCAGAAGCCCCTCCCATGACGCGAATTCGCGTCTGTTGTGCAGTGAATGTCACACGCGAATGAAGCGAATTTCATGCACGAATGAACTGAGTAAACTCAAAATGTTCAAGCGTTCACCTTTGCGCGAATAGTGCCATTTATTCGCGTCAATCGCGTCCGGTGTGAACGCCACATTAGGCTGCAACCCAATTTTTTTAGGAATCTGAACCAAGCTTATTTATTTATCAAGAATGGTTAAAGGTGCGGTACACAATTTTTTGAAGTGGGTCGGAACAAGCACTAAAACAATTGTAGCCAATCAGCAGTAAGGGGTGTATACTCATGATGGGGGAGGAGAGAGAGCTCAGTGCACCACACAGACATTAGCAGAATGACTATAGAAAGATAGAGAGATGGGAGAGAAAATACAAAAGAGGAAAGGGCCAGGCCAGGGGAATAGAACTAAAAAGAAAGGTAAGAGGAACTGCGTTAATCTTAAGTAGCGGGAAGGCCTGAAAACAGATGCCGAGGTTGCTTTATTTCTTCTCGATCCTCGAATAATGTTGGTTTTGCTGTGTTTCACAGAACTAAGAAATACAGACTTTTGCTTGAATATACAGTGGGTACGGAAAGTATTCAGACCCCCTTTAATGTTTCACTCTTTGTTAAATTGCAGCAATTTGCTCAAATTATTTAAGTTCTTTTTTTTTCTCATTAATGTACACACAGCACCCCCTATTGACAGAAAAACATTGACATTTTTGCCGTTTTATTAAAAAAGAAAAACTGAAATATCACATGGTCCTAAGTATTCAGACCCTTTGCTGTGACACTCATTTATTTAAATCAGGTGCTGTCCATTTCTTCTGATCATCCTTGAGATAGTTCTACACCTTCATTTGAGTCCAGGTGTGTTTGATTATACTGATTGGACTTGATTAGGAAAGCCACACACCTGTCTATATAAGACCTTACATCTCACAGTGCATGTCAGAGCAAATGAGAATCATGAGGTCAAAGGAACTGCCTGAAGAGCTCAGAGACAGAATTGTGGCATGGCACAGATCTGGCCAAGGTTACAAAAAAAATTCTGCTGCACTTAAGGTTCCTAAGAGCACAGTGGCCTAAATAATCCTTAAATGGAAGACGTTTGGGACGATCAGACCCCTTCCTAGAGCTGGCCGTCCGGCCAAACTGAGCTATTGGGGGAGAAGAGCCTTGGTGAGAGAGGTAAAGAAGAACCCAAAGATCACTGTGACTGAGCTCCAGAGATGCAGTCGGGAGATGGGAGAAAGTTGTAGAAAGTCAACCATCACTGCAGCCCTCCACCAGTCGGGGCTTTATGGCAGAGTGGCCCGACGGAAGCCTCTCCTCAGTGCAAGACACATGAAAGCCTGCATGGAGTTTTAAAAAAAACACCTGAAGATCTCCAAGATGGTGAGAAATAAGATTCTCTGGTCTGATGAGACCAAGATAGAACTTTTTGGCCTTAATTCTAAGCGGTATGTGTGGAGAAAACCAGGCACTGCTCATCAACTTTCCAATACAGTCCCAACAGTGAAGCATGGTGGTGGCAGCATCATGCTGTGGGGGTGTTTTTCAGCTGCAGGGACAGGACGACTGGTTGCAATCAAGGGAAAGATGAATGCGGCCAAGTACAGGGATATCCTTGACAAAAACCTTCTCCTGAGTGCTCAAGACCTCAGACTGGGCCGAAGGTTCACCTTCCAACAAGACAATGACCCTAAGCACACAGCTAAAATAGCAAAGGAGTAGCTTCACAATAACTCCGTGACTGTTCTTGAATGGCCCAGCCAGAGCCCTGACTTAAACTAGAGTTGTTCCGATTCCGATACTGGTATCGGAAATATCACCGATACCACAAAAAATTCTGGCATCGGTATAGGCGAGTACTTGAACCCATGTACCGATCCGATACCATTTTCTTAAACAAAATTTGGATATGACCGCAAGCTTTGCCTAACCACTGCGCGGTTCTTCTTCGGTGCTCCGAAGTCATTGCAAACACAGGAAGCTGTGCGATTTTGCCACAAGGAACCACTGTTTAGAGCAGCGAAGAAGAAATGAAAATGTGTTAGCAGTAGGCTATGTCCGCTGTTTACTGGCTGTTTAGCAGTATTTCGTCTCTGTGTGGATGGCAGCCTCTAGCGCGCACGCGCACACACACACACATGCCGTGTGTCACTATCAAGCGGCAACCTCCCCCAGTTTCTCTACGTCCATATTCACAGTCTATGGTCACTATATGAGGACACGAACGCATAAACTGTCACTTCATGAGAATTTACCGTTTCATTTGGGAAAACTGTCATATAAGGAACACAGACACTGAAATATCTTTATGGCAACCCGTCAAAATAAAAGTTCGGTTTAAAACATTTTAAATTGACAGAATATATTAGGCTACTGCTGTACAGTAGATTTAGCTACGTCTCTATGTAATAGTAATACGACTCTACTAATGATAATAATGCCTAGATGGTTGCTTATTTTTCACTTGTTTTGTTGTAGAGATTATTTTCTGATTCTGATATACATTATATTGCAATTTACATTATATAAAGTTTTTTATACAGTTATATTGTACAACTAAAATACCTTTCCGTTTGCAGTGTTAGATTTGTGGCTGCATTTGAAGTTCTTTTTCGCTTAAGAAAAATAAATAATATTACTGTCAAATGCATGTCAGATAATAAAAATACTGTAATAAATACAGTAGTTCACCATGTATTTGGGATGGGATGGGATGGTGGTCCAGTGGGTTAAACCATGGAACTGATATGCAGAAGGTTGCTGGTTCGATCCCAGCGGTCACCACCAGTGTGTCCTTGAGCAAGGCACTTTACTCCATGTTGCTCCAGGGGGATTGTCCCTGTAATAAGGGCACTGTAAGTCGCTTTAGATAAAAAGCGTCTGCCAAATGCATAAATGTAAATGTATTTGTTCTTGTTTTATTAAGGGATAAGTTTGAAGCACACCACAAAATAATTCTAGCAATTCATACAGGGCTAGTAGTGTATACAGCTGTATATACAGATACACACCTAGGTATCGGCCGATACCCTGAGCCCAGGTATCGGAATCGGTATCGGGAAGGGAAGGGAAGGGAAAAAGGGTATCGGAACATCTCTAACTTAAACCCAATTGAGCATCTCTGGAGAGACCTGAAAATGGCTGTCCACCAACGTTTACCATCCAACCTGACAGAACTGGAGAGGATCTGCAAGGAGGAATGGCTGAGGATCCCCAAATCCAGGTGTGAAAAACTTGTTGCATCTTTCAAAAAAAGACTGTATTAGATCAAAAGGGTGCTTCTACTAAATACTGAGCAAAGGGTCTGAATACTTAGGACCATGTGATATTTCAGTTTTTATTTTTTAATAAATCTGCAAAAATGTCAACAATTCTGTGTTTTTCTGTCAATATGGGGTGCTGTGTGTACATTAATGAGAAAAAAAAAAGAACTTAAAGCAGCACTAGGTAGGTTTTGCTCTCGGGGTCCCCCTACAGTTGGGAAACAGTATTGTCCTCTACTACTGTCGTAAACTCTGTCATCCTGCATCACATGTGCATTTGTTGACATGACGCATGCGCGAGAATATGATGTAGCGCCGGTGTTCGGGATTCCATGAAATGCACACTTTAGTCCCATTTTGAGCACTACGCCGAGACCTAAAGCACGATCAATGTAGAATTCAACAGCTTAGATACGGCACGTCTTCCTCTGCTTGTAAACACATCTCCTCCTCGCTTCTGGGTTGTGTCCGAACGCCAGATCTGCGTAATATTCTCACGCATGAGTCATGGTGCTTCATGAGTTCACGTCAGAGGCCAAAGTTCGTGTTGAATAAAGTCGCTATTTTGATTTTTTTTTTTGCGCACAAAAACTATTGTGGTCACTTTGAAAAATTAATGTAGAGTCACTGTAGTGAGATGGACTTTGTAATGACGTTTTTAGTGCCTTTTATGGGTCTTGTGAGTGTAAATGTACTGAATCCCTATGGAGGGCTTGCTGAGGCCTTTCTCAGCCATCAGCTTTCAACAAAAATATCTTCATTTGTGTTCCGAAGATGAACGGAGGTCTTACGGGTGTCGAACGACATGAGGGTGAGTAATTAAGCAGTCGAATTTTGTAGTTCTTTTTTTTTTCAGGTTACTACCCGAAACCCGAAGTTTAAAAGTACGATTAAAAACGATACAGACCCCGTCAGGCTATTGCAGACGTGTCATTCAACCTATTGTAAGTCGATGTATCATCACAAGAGTCTTGAAAGTATATTATGAAGGTTGAAAAGTTACCTAGTGCTGCACTCTTCAATTTGCACAATTGAAGAGTGCATGCTCGAGCACAGTATAATGTCTGACAGGAACGTTTTTTCTTCTAACTTCAACAAGATACGAAAATAACGTTAGAATAATGACACTGACATACAGTATAGCCTGACAACATCTCATCTGAACGAAGATACTGAATCAGGACGCGGTTTTTTTTCTCAGAAATACTTTACTTAAACTGCGTCTATAAGAAGAGTCAACAGCGTTCACGCTCGTCTTTCAAAATAAACGTTTTGCATCAGAAACATTTTTTGAATTACGTTTTTTTTTTTTTTTTTTTTTGGACTACACAGACACTCCGCGACGCACTCAAAATCCAGAAGTTAAGAAACACTAGCACATAGTGCTGGGGCGGTATACCGGTTCATACCGAATACTGGTATTTATTTTCGTAATGATATGAATTTTGATGATACTGCAATACCGGTATATGTCACTTAAAGGGTCCCGTTTCACTGTTGCACTGTAGTGAGGACACAGCTGAGATTGCATTACAGCCTATGGAAAGTCCGAAATCGCCCCCCAACCGCGATGACACGATTATTCTGCTACACTGAAGACGATGCAAGTTAATAAATAGACTGACATTTCAAAGAAGAATGAGCAAAAAAGTAACTGCTTTATTCTTTCCGTGTTAAACTGACATGTGTCGTTTGTTCAGAGACTGTAGTGCTCTTAAATGTACTGAAAATATCCTTAGATTTTTAAACGTTCTTCCGCGTTTCTCCCTCGTTTTGTTTGTTTGTTTGTAGTTATATAGGGTTAGATTTTTAAAATGCTTAAGGTGCCCTCAACTCTCTAAAGTGTTTTATTGGTTGTTGTCTCCCCACAGCTTTACAAACCTGTATTAATTGACCATTCTAGTCAATCTACTGCAGAATTTCCTCTCTCAATTAGTATAAAATGTGGTTAACACCCGGTCATGCACAGGGGGAAAAAAATACCGTCATATACCACATAACCAATATAATTTTGAAAAATACAGTGATATAAATTTTTGGTCATACCCCCCAGCACATCACTGAAAGATTTGACACAAATGGTCACCTGACTACAGCTACAGGAATGCCACCTGTTCAGAAATGTTTGTAATGTAAACTTGACATAAATGCAGCAATCAGCACTCTGTAACAGATAACAGATTTCATATTAAACGGAAGAGGAACAGCTAAATTCCATTTATCATCATCTTAGAGGAATAAAACAGAGAGTCCTGTATATCGAACTCTAGCTGTGGGTAGGAGAAGAGCAACGATCGTTCGTGACACACTTGGTAAGTGCAAGACTACTATGGAAAATTTCAGAGGTATTATAGACTGCATTTTAGAATCTAAACATGCTGAGTCATTATTCACATAAAAGTGTCTTTACATGTGGGATAAAGTGCTGATCGAGGATCAGGGTCCGATCCTGGTGGATGCTGATAATCAGGTTTTTTTCTTGCACATCTTTAAGATGATGATTATATGAAGACTGTGTGTGTTCCCCACTAGTCGTCACATTTTAGTATAAATGTGCTTATGTGAACAAAGCACTATTAACCTCATGCCTGTCCTGAACTAAAATGAATGAGATCTTATCAAAAAAATAAGATAGATACTTTAAGATTTGCTATTCAAATTTGTAAGATGTCCAGTTCTTTGAATGAACAATTTATTGTAGCTATAATGAAATCAAAATATGAGAATTTATTATATAAATTTACAAACATTTCATGTTGAATATAATTAAATGTATTATGCTTATGGTAAGTATATGTATAGTGCTAAACAACCATGAAAACTGCATTCACTTGTCTTGAATGTCTTATTTGCAAGGTTTTTACTCTGATGTATGTATAACGCAAATGCTGTTTTTTTAACACAATACGTGTGAAGAGAATAACACAGACATGGGACAAGGATGAGCCTCATTTACTGCAAAGTGATTTTAAACCATTTCTGACGGGAAATGCGACAGCGCTATTCTATCACCATGGAGATGCCAATTAGACTGCAGTGAAGCCAGTCTGATCCACAGGTGAACACACCACTCTGTACACCAAACAAGACAAGACACCTGCTGTTTTCAGAATCAACATTAGAAAGGCACACGTTCTTGCTGCATAAAGCAATGCTTAAATGACAATTTGGGAGCAGAACTGTTCATCCACATGAAGAAAACGTAATTGCCGTACATGTACATGTAAAAGTTGACAGTGTGATGTGGGTGATTGCCAAGACAGCGCAGGTAATTCTTTTTAAGCTTCACAACACTGATTTGGCAATGATTAAAAACTTCTGATAAGTTCTTTAGTGCGTTTAATTTATTCACTTTTAATATAGTTCGAATTTTTGTATAAATATAATTTTTGTTTTATTTGACGGAATAGTTCACCCTAAAATTCTGTCCTAATTTTTGTCATCACTCCATGTAGAGCTGCACGATTCTGGATCAATTGAGAATTACGATTAGTGTGTAAAATGGAGATTGCAATTCTTCTACGATTCTGAAGAAAAAACAGACAACTAACAAAACATGCAAACCAGAGGCTCTGACAAAATGCTCATTGCTTTAACCTATTTAAAAAATATATTAAACTGAACAAAATCATAAAAATAAAAAACTTAAACGACAAACTCACTTGTCACCAGACCACCTCCTGGCGTAACGATAAGCAATACAATAAACACAGGCTACAAGTGCCAAAGGATTTTAAAAAAATTTTTTTGATCACAACCATAGACATCAGAGTTTATACCCAAGCTATGAACTTTTATCCTAGTAGCCTACATTTTTATACCGTGTTTGTAATACATAAATAATGATGTATGGTTGAAAAGCTGCTTTATTATACACCAGTGTTTCCCCTACCATTGTTTTGGGGGGGCGCCCCGCCCTCCCAAAACGACCTCCCGCCCCCCCTGAATGAATGACAAAAAATATTTGTCATTACGGTCGACAATAAGAATTGCCCGATGGTTCAGTGCCAGCGTGAAAGACACTCGGGCCAATGCTGCATCTTCACGGAAACTGATCATTTGAGCATTTTTAAGCCTTGCCAATTTAAATATTCAAGCGCTCATAGACGAGAAAGTGTGTCTCTCAGTTTGCTCGTCGCGAAGGGCAGCAACACACCACACACACACACACACACACACACACACACACACACACACACACACGCACGGCCACGCGTCTCACAGCGTGCGAATGTTCACACAAAATTATATCAAAATGACTGTCTTGTTGAGTATCATTGTAAACATAGTCGGTTAGGTCTTTTAAATGAACGTAAACATGAAATTTGCCAGTCACCGCCAGCATTTATGGTCATTTTCACAAGTTTTAATGGTCCACAGAATATCTAAACATGAAATATATCAAAAGAAAGAACAGACCCACTGTTTTATTCCAGCTTCATATATAATTTTTTTAATCAACACTTGAATATTGCAAGTTTCATGAAAAAGCAACATTTTGAGCATAAAGCTGAAAAAAATCACGTTTTTGTAAAAGACTACGTTACGTCCGAACGATGAACAAAACACAGATGTTGTAGATGGAGTCCATCAACACCCCAAAGCTTGACAGTCCTATAACTCGTCCTGGGCTGACATTTCATTCAATA
Source organism: Romanogobio albipinnatus (assembly GCA_023566225.1). Lineage (NCBI taxonomy): Eukaryota > Metazoa > Chordata > Actinopteri > Cypriniformes > Gobionidae > Romanogobio > Romanogobio albipinnatus. The sequence continues at coordinate 12,545,079 of CM042251.1, read as the reverse complement.
ACATTAGGCAGTTTTGATTCATATGCTGTTTAATGCTGATGATCGCGTTATTTTACATATGCATCTGCTTACACATGATATCGCACGTTGCTTCTTCGGCAGTGTTTTGATCAGGAGATTCTGTTCTCGTGCAGGAAATGCGCTACAGCGCCCCCTACCGTATAACAGTGAAAACATGGAAAGCCGGAAAATATCGTCATTGGCTATATAAATATTGAGATAACAAAAGACAAACAAAAAAAAAAATCACTCACTGCTCTTGACTGAATAACTTTTAATAAGGGTTCATCTATATTTATATGCAGTGGCATATCATTTTATGCAGACTATGCAGTTATATTTTACATTTGATTACTATTTTTGTAGGCTACCTGACAATCTAGTTTTGACCTACATGAAAAGAACTGTTTATTTCATTTGTATATGTTTGTTCTGCTTTATTTATTTGTGCTTTTGCTCATAATTTGATTATGTGTTCTTATTTTATTACTGACGGTCTTTAACAATATAAAAAAAAATATATGAGTTAGGATATTAGTTTTTAGAGTCATAACCTTATTTATTAAGCTTATATGGCTCAAAAACAATACTAGGCCTATTTTATTTTATTTGTCTTTTTTTTGTGGTGGGGTCAGTGAAAATTCTGACAGGGCAAGTAAAAATTTGAACCCCTGAAAAAAATCCTTAGCATTGAGCCCTGAAATATAGTATATATATTGTTTATATTTATTTACCAAATTAATTAATTTATTGTCTATGGCAACACCACGTATCCGTAACTCTCCCGCTCCGCGACACTAGTAGTCCTAGTCCTAGTCCTCCCCACAACTAGTCCTAGTCCTAGTTACTAGTTTGACATGACATGGAAGAAAATGGAAAGGTTTTGTGTAAGCTTTCAAAATCCTCCTTCACGTTAGTGGAGATTTATCTGAAGCCTCCGCGAGCACCAGAGAAAACCAATGCATGCAAAACCTGAGGTAAAATTGAATGATTTTGTTTTGCTGCAGATATACACTTTTCAAAATAATATATTAATTTCAAGATATAACATTAACACGACAGTAATTTAAACACAGCCTTTGTAAAAAATATATATATTTAAAGCAAAACCTTAAATGAGCCAAAAAAAAATTTAAACGACTAGTATTTTCCAAGTCGTCTTGCAGCACTAACGTTTAATCGACTAGTCTCGCACATCCCTAAGTTAGCTCAGTGTCAAACATTGTAGATGCAAACAGAAACCGGCTCATAGCTGATAATGCAGAGAAGCTTCTTTTCATCAAAAAGAACCTGTCTCTCACTTTCCGAAAAGGGCTGTATGGCTATGATAACAATTTAATTCAGTTGTTCTGCCACTATGTAGTGTGGTACTGGAATCCACAAGAATGTTACAGGTTACATTTATGTAAAATGGGCAGCAGTGCCATGTTTGTTTAGGAAAACACCAAGTTGAATGTTAAAATGTCAGCAACAGCATCAATTTGTGTATTTACTTTGTTGCAGTCAGAAAGTGAAAAACATCTGATGAAAATAAAACATTGTTAGAAGAACTGTAATTGTATTATTAAGTACTTGTATCAGTACTCGGTATCGGCAAGTACCCAAATGTAGGGCTGGGTATTGTTCAAAATCTTTCGATCCGGTGCCAATTTCGATACCTCACCTCACGGTTTCGATACCGGTTCCTAACGATACTTTTTTCAATACAATACGTTTTAAAATCCATTTCAACATCAACAAAAATACATTAAACACAAAACTTTTGTTTTTCACCTAAATTAAAACAAATTCTGGTAACACTTCTCACTCAGGGTAACATTATTAATAAAACTGGTTGTGCTTTTTGTAAGGGTGCTCCGATTAGGATTTTCGGATCCCAGGAAGCAGTATCTGCCGATACGATCACCGATACCGATCTATTTGAAGCCTTCTTTTTATCATGTAGAATTATTTATAGGGAATTTTATTTGATCATGCAGTGCATTTTTGTTTTTAAAGACAAATTTTCAGGTAGGTCTAACATTATTATTGAGGTAAGAAATACTAAAGACATTTAATAAGAAATCAAATGTAAATTAATATTGGTCTTCCCTGAATAAATTAAATTAGATTAATTCTTACACTTAAGGTTGCAAAAGTTAGTCATTCAAGAGCAGTGAGTGTCATAAAGGCTAACCAAACAACACAAGACAAAGAGAAACTCAAGAGAAACAGACGTTAGCAGTTTATTCGACTGCTGTCACTTTAAGAGCGAACACGGATGCGGTTACATGCAGTTGAACAAAATGTTCACTCGCGAGTCACGTTTTTTTTTTACAGTCTATAGTCACGACGGGGTTTATGTGCATACTCGTCAAGATGGTAATTTAGTACATACATTTGTGTGTATTTGACCATTTCAGCGTAATTTGTACTCGCAAGCTTATTGTGAGATGGCCTGTGTGTGTGTGTGTGTGTGTGTGTGTGTGTGTGTGTGTGTGTGTGTGTGTTGAGCGGTTTGAACACTGGCAAGACATTAAAAAAAATGCAAATGATACATTTTAACGACGATGCGACACTGCCTCGATTGTGCGAGTGGCAAATTCTGTGTCAACTGTGCAGCTCGATTTTAGTGCAAATGCTATGCGCTGATGTGAAGCCATTTGAGCATTATGAAAGCGAGAAAGAGAGCGCGCATGAGGTGATTCACTCGCGCTGTTTGTGAACTTACGTCTCACAGAAAGTTTTCCTTTTGCGCCTTTGGTTGCACTTTGCTGACTCGGCATCCACTTTTATAAGTGTATAAAAGCCGCTTGGCTTTTGGAACCGAAAGGTAAATAATTTTTTGATACTCATAGTATCAGAGTTTTTCGTTCGATACCATAAATGTATCGCCGTTCGGTGCCCAGCCCTACCCAAATGTAAGTACTTGTACTTGGTCTGAAAAAAAGTGGTATCGGTGCATCCCTAGCATTCATGGTTCAATACGGGCTTGTGAATTGCGTTTTTGTCGGTTTTGCATTTAATAATAATACAAAAAAAATTATCTCCTTTGAAATATTTCTCAGTTTATTTCGGCACTGTTTGAGTGGGCCTGTGAGTCTACGCGCTGATATGAGCAAATATCCAATCACTATGCACTAAAGTTAGGGGGTGTTTAGCCACGCTTGCAATGCTGGTGTCAGAGAGTTATACTCACGGAACACTATAGTTATTCACAATCATGAAAGTTCATTATTTGCACGCGTTTTAAAGCCTTGCTGGTTAAGCATTTCATTTGCGTGCTTATGCACTGCTTTATCCTGCGAGCACTAAAAGCCTGTCAAACACGTGATTACTGGACTAAGTAGTCTTACTGCGCTAATACTGTCAAATACACACAAGGTTAACATAAACACAGTCGGTTATGTCTAAAGTGAAAGCAAAATCACACGTGTCCGTATATTAGATGCGTGCAGGTCTTAAATTGACAGCAGCGCAGCCTAGTGAACACGCTGCCGCTCGTCCTTAAAGGGACAGTTCACCTCTAAAATTATGTCATTATTTACTCACTCTAATGTTGTTCCAAACCCGATTAATTTCTTCTGTTGAACACAGACAGTTGAATACCAGATAGTTGATGGTAGCCATTGACTTCCATATTATTATTTCCTACGATGGGGATCAGCCACTCTTTGGTTTCCAACATTCTTCAAAATACATTTTATGTCCAACAGAAGAAAGAACTTTATTCAGGTTTCAACAACTTGAGCGTGAGTAATTGATGACAATTTTCATTTTTGAGTGAACTATCCCTTTAATGTTAATAAAACAACAAAAGACAAAGAGAAAAATCACTCGCTGCTCGACTAAAAAAAAAACTTTAATACAGTAGCTTTAATAAGAATCAATTTTATATTGAAGACTACGTAGTGTTTTAATTTGACATTTATTCATTCAATTTCATACTTAAATGCTGCTGTACAGCTCTGAGCTGCCAATGTCAATGCCAATCTTTATATATATTTATTTTATATTATACAATACACTAGGAATGTATACAAGTAAAGTTAAGTTTAAGTAAGTTTTTCAAGTCTATTAAGTAAAACAAAGAAAGCAATTATTGCAATAAAAAAAAAAAAAATTCTCCTTTACTTCTTTCTGTTCCTGTTGCCTAAGAATGGAATAGCAAAAAACTGATGTGACTAGCCATCAGAACCGAACCAAAAACCGTGGTTAAAAACCGAGGTATGTATTGAACCGTGAACTAACTGTATTGTTGCATCCCTACACTGTACATTTACATGGCAGCTGCTCTCCCTGGATCATGGCGAATGCAGATTTGAGTGTTGCAGTGTGATGATCATACTTTTAAAGGTTAACTAAAGTCCCCAAAGTCTTTGCTTTAAACAGTTTTACATCGGAAGCATCAGAAGTGTGATGGCCGACCCTCTCATTCACAGGCAGTGACAAAACGCGCGGTTCATAATCAGCTGATGCTTGTGATGTGTAACATGTAATGGACATAGCGGAATCTGTGTCATTTAGAAATGAGATCGCATGGGTGTTTGAATTGAGATCGTGATCTTTTAGCGATTAATCATGCAGCTCTAACTCAATGCTATCTATGGGAGCGCTGCCCACCATTTTGTCAACATAATTGAAGTCAAGGCCCTGATATACTCTTGGCGAAATTATTTTTCATTCTTTGCTTAAGGCCCAGATATTCTTCAAGCAAAATCAAAGAACCAACTGATGTGACGTCATTTCGAACAAAATCAGAGTTTGAAACCGCTTGCCAAAACAAACTTTACAGAAAAGGTTGCTATGGCATGATGAAGCTGCACGATTAATTGTTAAAAGATCGCAATCTCGATTCAAACACCCATGCAATCTTTTTCTTAAATAACCACGACTCTGCTGTGTCTTTTATGCCTGTTTCACATCACAAGCGTCAGCGGATCGTGAACAGCGTGTGTTTTGACGCTACTAGGGCTGGGCGATAAAACGATAACGATATGTATCGCGATAGACCCGTAAGCGATGTCAATAAAAAATGCGTTCGATAAAACGTTCGATAATATTTTTCTTTGTCGGAAGAAACCAGAGTTTGCAAAACAAGTTTGGTTGCATGAACAAAGGCACTCACTCTCTGGTAACCTAGCAACGTAGGGAGTGACACGTCATATCGTTATCTCATGTTGGATTCTTCAGTAACAGAACCGGCGAGGAGTAATTGTTCTATAAACCATCAGGAAACAGCGGTGAGACGTAGTAAGGTACACACGAATGTTTACTTTAGTCAACTTCACCAAAAACACACTACGAAAGTATCGTATAAAACCCAGTATTACTCATGACATTAGAACAGAATATATGGATGTGAGAACATGTATACAACTAAATTAACGATCTCCAACATTTTCTAATTTCTCTAAACATTTTTATTAAACATGGATCTTTATTTTCATTAAAAAGGGCTTATTTCAGCTATTGGTGGCTTATTTTGTAAATATAAGCAACTGATTTAGACGTGCAAACTGGGTCCCGGTGTGATGAGACGCCATGCTCGGCCAGATTCGCCTCGAACTCGTGCATCTTCGGTTGCGGAGCCGCGCGGAAAGCTCACCGCCAAGCGAAATCGGGGCTGAATCCGAAATCATCCCCTATACCCTCAAACAGGGCATTACATGAGGAGACAGCCATCTGTAGTGGTGTCCGAAACCATAGTGGTCGTTATTGAGTGCACTCATTCAATCCCACATTGCACCGCAATAACGAGTGTACAACTGATGTACACACAACGGCTATCTGAATTCACTCGTTTTCATTCACTCCTTCAAGTGAACTGTATTAGTGGACTAACGTAGGGAATGGTGAATGAGGGTTTAGGGGGCGATTTCGGATTGAGCCGGGGTCTCACGCAAGCGCACAACCCCCCACTCCGCGTTGACATCATTTTTGTCACGCTCACCCTCACGCTCGTGTGGACGCGTCGAGTATAAACGTCGAGTGTTTTCCAGTGTTTTCCATGGTTGTGTTGACATTTCTGCCTTTATAACTGACGGGATTTATAATCAGAGGATAAAAATTAAAATAAAAATGTTTAATGTAATATATTTTACTCCTGGTCATTATTTTAAATGGGTCATAAAAAATATAAATAATTATCGATATCGACCGATATGAAACACTTATATCGTGATACAGTTTTCAGCCATATCATCCAGCCCTAGCCGTTACCCATGATAATGAATGGCGGGTGTCCACTGGCGTGAAGCAAGTGGAGCAGAGCAGGCATTTCCAAATCATTCCTATGAACTTCCATACTTAAACTTAAAACTTTACTTAAAAAAAACCCTTGTACATATTCCTAGTGTATTGTATAATATAAAATAAATATATATAACGATTTACAACGGCAGCTCAGAGCTGTACAGCAGCATTTAAGTATGAAATTGAATGAATAAATGTAAAAATAAAACGCTACATATACTTCACTATAATATATTCATTGATTTTTATTAAAGCTACTGTATTAGTTTTGTAGTCAAGAGCAGTGAGCGATTTTCTCTTTGTCTTTTGTTGTTGTATTAACATTAAAGGGATAGTTTACTAAAAAAATTTAAATTCTGTCATCGAGAAATGAATATAGGCTTTGGAACAATATTAGAGTGAGTAAATAATTACATAATTTTAGAGGTGAACTGTCCCGACCTTTTAAGGACAGCGTGTTCACCAGGGGCGTCGCACCCGTGGGGGATGTGGGTGTTTTAACACCCACACTTTTCCCAGTGAGAGGGTTCAACACCCACACTTTTTCTGCAGTTTTGCACAAACACCTTACAGCAGTCGCTCCTCCGTTTCTATGGCCGCTCTGTGTCTGCGGCTCTGCGCTTGCAGCGGCTGTCTCCTCTCTCCTCCCTCTCAAACATGACACGGCTTTGAGTGTGACCGGCTGATGATTGGCTGTTCTGCCTTAAGTCCCGCCTCTCTTGGTGTGTTACTGAACGCACCAATGCGCCAATAGATTTATCGGTCAGCTCGTGTTGAGGAGGCGGGAACTTATGGTTATGGTTTTTTAAATCTCCCTTTTCCAGGTACTTTGAATGAGGCTGCGTCCGAAATCGCGTACTAAGGGAGTATGTACTACATTTGAATTAGAACGTACTTCACGACCGTTAAAAAAGTACGTTCTATATAGTATGAATACGGGTAGTATGAATTTATGCTTTCAAGGTTTTAACACTCGATGGCACCGTGTCGAATGTGAAGAGGCCTTATACGCTAGTGATGTCGTACAATATACAGAATAACGATAGCGCTGATAAAAGTTACTTTACTAAGATTAGCTTGCATTCGTCTGGGAACCTGATAGCTGATGTTAGCTATGAAATGGTAAATAAATTACGAAAACGTAAAACTATTATTCATTTTACATAGATGTCATAACCTACATGTTAACTGACAAATTAAATAACTGCAAATTATAATAGTTTTCTAAAGTAACCTCATCACTTGAAGGAACACTAATGGACGAGGTCGAACTGGAAGCCATGTTAATCTTGGACTAAATCGGCCACCGTAGGAGTTCAAACGAAATCGGAATTGGGAGGAACAGAAACATATTTAATATTTAATAACATAACATTAATATTTACTGGATGGTCATATACTTTTTCACCGCTAGATGGGGGAAAATATCACACAGTGTAGCTTTAAATAAGCTTGATATGTGTTTGGGAAGATGTTCTGTTTATGTTTTGTTGACATGTTGAGTGTTTTCGGTATTATATTTCATTTTTTAGACTAATGCTAATTGGGATATTGTTCAGCAGCTAGCTAAATTTGGTTATGTATGTGGCATGCAATGTATAAAGTAACGGATAGCTGAATTGTAGTGTCAAAAAAGACAGAAGCCTCTGATGCAGGGAAGATAAGGGATATAAAGACAGAGGTAAAGTGATGTAATGAATGAACAGTTTATCTGATTGTATAGTAGTAAAATACTAATGTTCGCTAATTAATTCCAGCAATTTTTTACCTTAAACTTTATGCAATCAACTGTTCTGGGTTCTCCAGAGGCCACAGACAGTGTGATTTTGATTTAAAAATCATATCTGTTTTTTTAAACGCATGTAATATCACTTTTTTAATAGCCTAATGTTTTTACTCTGCAGTTGTGCAGTTTTAAGGGGACATATGGACATTTTAAAATGTATTTGCCAAAATTATTAATGATATTTATATACAGGTTTATTTAAAATAGCATAATTTTCTGTAAAATTCACATGAAATTTCTCAGTTTAATTCATGGTGAAAACATGAATGTGCATATCAGTGGAAGTTTGCTGCCATCTACTGGAAAACAAACACTTTTGCTAGTTCACAATAGTTTGTGAAATGAATGCTAGATGCAGTTACTCCTGTTCTTTGTGTTTTAGCTGTATTGTGGTGTTGGTGCTATTTTTGTATAGCTTAACTATCATCAGCCTTTTAAATAAGAAAAAAAATTAGAGAATGGGTAGAATGGGACTGAACATCATATAAAACAAAATATTAAAAATAAATAAATAATAAATAAATAAAAACATCAATGCATTACAAAAATAAAACAGTACCAGTGTTTCCACGACTTAGACATTGTTTTCATCGTTTTTATTGTTAATAAACAAACCACATCCATCCCCCGCACTTTTGAAAAGCTTGCTACGCCCCTGGTGTTCACTACTGCGCTGCTGTCAATTTAAGACCTCTATCTAATATACAGACACACGTTTTACTGTCACTTTAGACATAAACGACTGTTTGTTATCCTTGTGTGTATTTGACTCTATTAGCGCATTAAGATGACTAATTAGTTCAATAATCACGTGTTTGACAGGCGTTTAGCGCGCGCTCGAAAAAGCAAATGTTAAAACCGTGCAAGCGAATGAGCCGTCAAGTCTTTAAAACGCATGCAAATGAACTTTCGCGATTGTGAATAACTATAGTGTTCTGTGAGTATAACTCTACCACTAACGTGTGATGTGAATGTATGTCACATTGTTCAGTATATTGGGATGGAGGCAAATTATAGAATTTGTAGAAAAATAATTAATTAAATGCAAAACCCAAAAAACGCAATTCACAAGCGAGTATTGAACCGTAAATGCCGTACCGAACAGTTCAATATTATATTGAGAATTGTGGCATCCCTACTCCCCACAGAATCATATTGTGGGGCTTTGCAAACCTGTACTAATTCTAGTGTGGAATTTTTCTACAATATTCACTCATCATGACAGTAAAATAGGGCATTCTAGTCAATCTACTGTAGTATTTCCTCTCTCAATCAGTAGGTGGTTAACACCCAGTCATCATGCATAGGGGAAAAGAGACTGGTATAATTTAGAAAAAATACAGTGATATACATTTTTGGCCATAACGCCCAGCACTACATTGAGCGCACATTAGTTGTACACTCGTTATTGTGGTGCATTGTGGGATTGAATGAGTGCACTCAATAATGTCCACTATGGTTTTGGACACCACTACAAATGGCTGTCCCCTCAAATAGTGCCTCGTGTTTTAGCTGCCTGCTGCGCCTCTCGACCGCTCAGAGCACCTGAATTTGAAAAAATAAAATAAAATATCAACCGCGCTGAAAAGTGCCCGACGTCATCCACGTTTTTTTCCTCAATATCCAATTGAATGAATGGAGAGGCGGGCCTTTCATTGTGGTGGCAGTTACCTTAATTAGACTGACAGCACAGCTGATTCAGGGGTTGCCTAGCGACATTAAAAAAAAACCAGCGCACTGCTCTTTTCTAAATTAAAAATTAAATGTTCTGTCTGATCGGGCCCTCATACTACCATTGGGCCGTGGCTATGTAACAGCCATGCGCAGAGGCTCCAACTTCTTGAATGTGGAAATCTTTTCCTTTTCATTTCTCCTGTTCAGTCCGTGGAGGTCAGACGTCCGCGAGTGAAAACATGAACACACCAGAGAGCTGCTTTATAGTACAAAATTAAGTTGTACTTCTGATGAAATTAGACACTGACACTTTACTTTCACTTTTTCATGTTTAATATGGTAAACCTGTTTGATTTTAAGCAATAAACTGTATAAAGTAAGGCTGGTACGAATACCATTTTTTGAGCTTCGAATCTTCGGTAGTAATCAACACAGAATATTCAAAGCTTCGGAGGGAGGGGGCTAAACATTCTTCTCTCGAATAAAGGCAGGATTCTTGAGAAGCGGCACGCCTCACGCTTATTAAGCGGCCAGAGCTTATTTGCTCCGAGAATGGACACTGCACTAGTGATACAAAACACAGGTCCGTTACGTCCCAAGAAAAAGCTCCTATATTTCACAGTAGATTCATTTAGATTGTAATATTAGGCTTGCTGCGATAGTCTGCGTTACCGCCATTCAGGCAATACACCGGTTACATCACTTGCCCAACTAGTTTTATAGTAGTAAAACTTTTAGTTCAGTTAGAGAACAGATTAAGGAGGACAATTAAAAACGGAATGTGCAGCGTGAGCCGAACGAGTCACAGCACAAACTAGCAGCAGGGGTCAGATTTCATTCATCAAGAGGAGTTGAGCTGAATGACAAAATGATCGCGGAAGATTTGGTTTCAAAGAGTTTGTCATTGTCCTGTTTTGTTGTTGTGTTTTTTATTAAGAATAATAGGCTAATGAACCACCATTCAAGCAACCCGCCCCTGAACTGGCAAACCGAAAGTAAAATGCACACTGCTGCACTGTCATTCGTTCACAGCCGCTCAGTGCACACGCACTGCAATGCGGCTGTGAGGACGAGCGCGGCCGTGGCGTTGACGTCAGAGCCACGCGCTTACAGCCACATGCAAAAACTAGAAGACATTAATTTGGCCATTTGTAAAACTTATAAGGTTAAAATAAACCGTGGGGGAACCACCATGACAGCGCACAACACGACAAACCTAATTAGACACTTAAAACTCCATCACCCCGCGGAACATGCCCAGTTTGAAGAAGGTAACGTTAGTAAAGGTAAAGTGGCTAAAGCTGGCCAGAGCTCAGAGCCAGCCACAGGGTCTGCAGACTCTACTATCTTTCCTTGGTATAAGCAGCGAAAAGACCAAAGCAATTACAAAGAAACTATGGACTTCATGGCGCTGGATGATCAGCCGAACGCATAAACCTTCACTTCATTTATTTTTTATTTCATGAGAATTTATTCTGTTTCATTTGAGAGAACGGTCATATCATGAACACAGACACTCAAGGGCAACGGCAACCCGTCTTTACGGCAACCTGTCAAAATAAAAGTTTGGTTATAAAAAAATTGAATTGACAGAATATATGAGGCTACTGTTGTAGCCTACTGTAGATTTAGCACCGGCTCTATGTAATAATAATCATTATGCTTACATGGTTAATTATTTTTCACTTGATTTTTTTTTATAAACAATGTTTACTTTTAAGCAGAATACAGCCTTTAAATGTTTATATATTATTTACTTATAATGATTATCATAAATAATAAACTTAATATATTTAATATAAATGTTTAAATGGTTAAATAAATTTATATATATAGTGAGGAAAATAAGTATTTGAACACCCTGCTATTTTGCAAGCTCTCCCACTTAGAAATCATGGAGGGTTCTGAAATTGTCATCGTAGGTGCATGTCCATTGTGAGAGACATCATCAAAAAAAAAAATCCAGAAATCACAATGTATGATTTTTTAACTATTTATTTATATGATACAGCTGCAAATAATTGTTTGAACACCTGAGAAAATCAATGTTAATATTTGGTACAGTAGCCTTTGTTTGCAATTACAGAGGTCAAACGTTTCCTGCAGTTTTTCACCAGGTTTGCACACACTGCAGGAGGGATTTTGACCCACTCCTCCACACAGATCTTCTCTAGATCAGTCAGGTTTCTGGCCTGTCGCTGAGAAACACGGAGTTTGAGCTCCATCCAAAGATTCTCTATTGGGTTTAGGTCTGGAGACTGGCTAGGCCACGCCAGAACCTTGATATGCTTCTTACAGAGCCACTCCTTGGTTATCCTGGCTGTGTGCTTCGGGTCATTGTCATGTTGGAAGACCCAGCCTCGACCCATCTTCAATGCTCTAACTGAGGGAAGGAGGTTGTTCCCCAAAATCTCGCAATACATGGCCCCGGTCATCCTCTCCTTAATACAGTGCAGTCGCCCTGTCCCATGTGCAGAAAAACACCCCCAAAGCATGATGCTACCACCCCCATGCTTCACAGTAGGGATGGTACTCATCATTCTTCTTCCTCCAAACACGTTTAGTGGAATTATGACCAAAAAGTTCTATCTGACCACATGACTTTCTCCCATGATTCCTCTGGATCATCCAAATGGTCATTGGCAAACTTAAGACGGGCCTTGACATGTGCTGGTTTAAGCAGGGGAACCTTCCGTGCCATGCATGATTTCAAACCATGACGTCTTAGTGTATTACCAACAGTAACCTTGGAAACGGTGGTCCCAGCTCTTTTCAGGTCATTGACCAGCTCCTCCCGTGTAGTTCTGGGCTGATTTCTCACCTTTCTTAGGATCATTGAGACCCCACGAGGTGAGATCTTGCATGGAGCCCCAGTCCGAGGGAGATTGACAGTCATGTTTAGCTTCTTCCATTTTCTAATGATTGCTCCAACAATTGGACCTTTTTTCACCAAGCTGCTTGGCAATTTCCCCGTAGCCCTTTCCAGCCTTGTGGAGGTGTACAATTTTGTCTCTAGTGTCTTTGGACAGCTCTTTGGTCTTGGCCATGTTAGTAGTTGGATTCTTACTGATTGTATGGGGTGGACAGGTGTATTTATGCAGCTAACAACCTCAAACAGGTGCATCTAATGTAGGATAATAAATGGAGTTGAGGTGGACATTTTAAAGGCAGACTAACAGGTCTTTGAGGGTCAGAATTCTAGCTGATAGACAGGTGTTCAAATGCTGTCTCATCCAAATAAATACTTTAAAAAAATCATATATTGTGATTTCTGGATTTTTTTATTTTTTTTAGATTATGTCTCTCACAGTGGACATGCACCTACGATGACAATTTCAGACCCCTCCATGATTTCCAAGTGTTCGCGGGAAAAAAAAAAAACTATGAATATTCGAATCACAAATTTGAAACTCGAATACCAACCCATCGAACAAATATTCGAATATTCTGGTCCAGCCCTAGAAATATTAACTTAATTTAGAAGTGCTTTTGAAATTAAAAACTTCGCATTTAATAGGCAAAATACATTTTTGAAATGGAGAGGCAGCCGCAGCGAGTGCAGGCAGAGCGGCCAGAGAAACGGAGGAGCGACTGCTGTAAGGCGTTTGAGCAAAACTGCGGAAAAACGTGTGGGTGTTGAACCCTCTCACCGGGAAAAGTGTCCCCACGGGTGCGACGCCCCTGAGCAGGTCGTAGTTTGTCCATTTTATCTTAAACGAAGGCAATTCACCAGCATACGAGCGTTCGCTTATCAACGGGTGGTTTTGTTTGGCCGGTGACCGTGCGCACAGTGGAGAAGTGGCAGTTTGAATTGAACACAGAATCGATTCGGAATTTGAGAATCGATTCTGAATCGTTGGATAACGAATCGCGATGCATCAACCTTTTCTCCCACCCCTACATAATAGAATGCTTTACAGTATTAAACATGAAAAAAAAAAAACTTAACTGCTGCTTTTGATTAGAATTACAACTTCATTTTCTACTATAAAGCAACTCTCCAGTGTGTTCATGGTTTTTTTCTCACGGACTTCCGACCCCGATTAACCGAACAAAAGAAATTAACCAGAGAAAATTTCCATGTTAAAGAAGGCGGAGCCTCAGTGTACACAAACCTAATATGTAATCGTCACAGACCACCGATGGTAGTACGGAGGTGTTTACCAGCCAGAGGGAACTTTTCCTGAAAGTTTGCTTTGGCAAGCTGTTTTGAACCGCCGAAACAAACTCTAAACAAACTTTGTTTTGGCCTGATTTTGTTTGAAATGGCGTCACACCAGTTAGTTTTTTAATTTCTCTTGAAGTATATCCGGGACCTTCAGTGGGATCCAGTGTTGTTTTGGACATTTTACAACATATCTGTTTTTGTGTTCTACAGACGAAAAAGACATACAGGTTTGGAACAACATGAGGATGAGTAAATAATGACAATTAACATTTTTGGTGAACTATCTCTTCACAAGTTTGGTAACTTCAGAAACTAGTGAACTATAACAAGTTAATGGTTTCTGTCATAAAATAAAACCTTGAAACATTGGCATGTTAGATGTTGCCGTCATTGATTAGAACATTAAAGTTTAATTGTATGGAAAACAAATGCCAAAACATTCTACACAAGATCTCCTTTTATGGAAGTCAGTCACGCAGATTTCATAATGGGATGAACCATAACATTATTTTAATATTCTCCTTTTAAAAATTGTCCATAACATTAAAATAATTATCGGCTTACTGTATCGGTCAGAACGTTAATATTGGTGCATCCATTGCTTAAAAATAAAAATCTAAACATGCACCAAGGTATAAAAATCAATCTATAATTGAAGCCAAATTGCATGAAGTATTAATCTAAGAAGCAAAACCGTGTAAGACAAGTCAAAGAATACATCTTGAATGATCTTTTAATTATCTGCCAGAGGGGTAAGATTAAACAAACTCTAGATATATTATCTGAAAAGAATTGTGCTATATAATGTTTACTAGTTTTACCACAAAATTATTATTTTAAGCAGCAATGTGGTCCAAAGTCCAACTCTAAGTCGCTCATTTTTGGAGTCTTGAATTTGATATGGCTCTCATAATGCATGCGTGTGAGATTTTATCTATAGCTGATCGCTTAGAAAACACCTCTCCTCAGCAAGACCATATTTTGAGATATCGTTCATGTTAGTAGCACACAGTGCTGGGCAAAATGCATACCACGGTTTACATTTTGTGCAAGGTGATTGTTCAAGCCACTAACCCTACATAAACAATTGGAACAGAGATTGCTGCCTCAGCAAACAGCACTAAACATTTTTTTAAAATATGTTTTTCTGCCTTTTTATTATTGTTGTTGAGATGCGAGTGTAGGATCAGTGTGTGCCAGAGGAGTTTCCTGGCATAGCAATGCCTCTGGCACAAATCTGGCGTGCTGTCCTGCCATCACCATGGGCACAACACTGGATTATCCCTGCAAAATAAAATCCCCACCTTGTGACGCCCCTGCTAGTCCCTTACACAACTGCTTAACACATGCACTGGCATTAAAACACACTGACTGTCTCCATCGCTGGCATATACGTGCCGTGCATGTAGTGTGCGTGTATCAGTTGGTCAGTGGTCTGCCTGTTCCGCTTTTTCAACAACAACTCTCTCTCGCGCGCGCGCACATACGCACTTTGAAGTCCACATCAGAAAGACAAACAACACATTTTCTGTGCTGGGCGGAATAATTCCAGACTGAGGAGTCCTAAACCTGACCCCTTCTCAACCCCAATAACCTTCAGGCCTCGTTTACACTCACGCGCCAGCCTGATGGATGCATTCTTTTCATGTCTGTCAATCATCTGTCCGCTTCAACCTTAAATATGGTTTAAATATTTTACACACGCACACATAATTGAATTGAACTCCACGTGGAACAGCATGGCAGCGCTATTAATAAAACCAAAAGCAAAGTGGCATCAGTTTGATCGATCATCCAGCATGTTCAGCGAATCCTATAGATTGTGAATCCTATACATTCACACCCATCTGTACAACGTGGACATGATTTGATCGATAATATAAACTCATTTCCACTAATTTAGCTATTATTTTATTTGACCTTATAGATTAACCGTCAAGACACAATGATGCGCTTACAACAAGCGAGAGAGATGAGCATAAGCGCCAAATGGGTTTAAATTAATCTATACGCGTTATTTTATCTAATAAACTGATTTGTAAAGGGAAACAAGCGTGTGTTGTGACGGGAGATGCGGTTCATCTATCCAGAAAGCATAAGAAACACACATTCGTCAAGAGATTCTGTCTGGTAAAGTGTCCCAACGGGCATCAACACACAACATTTAAGTGAATTTTAAATATAGCGACTCGCGCTAGGCTAAACATCACGCTAGCCATCAATCATCGATGCACGTTTTAGTCCCTTACCTCCACTTTTATTCTCCTGCGTTGTGTTGGTCAACCGAAATGTAAAAATCCTCAAAAGCTCATGTAAGTTGAGTGAAACGAGGGTGTTTAGAGACGTGGAGTGTGTATTTATTCCTCTCGCGAGCTGCTGTGTATTGAGCTCTGCCAATGACCACTCAGCTGCCCCAAAAATAACAACACCCAACCGCCCGATTATCCTCACAAGCCGCCCCTCAGTGGCCCAAAACACGAGCCCGGTCGCTCAAACTCATCCCACAGCGCTTATCTGACGCGTTTAAGGCTTTTAAAACCTCGTCGTGCCCGTCCTTTGTAGGTCTGTGAGCGACGTTACTGCGGTGGTGGTGGTGGTATCGCGAATAGGCCTCCGTCTAGCGACTCAACGGGAGCACAAACAGGAAATGACCTCAGCGCACGCTCGGCGCGACGTCGTCACAGGCAACGTCCGAAATTTGAAAAGGTTCGTTTTTTGTTTGCGCTGCTGTGTATCAGCGATGTAGTAATAGCGAGGGTGTGATTGTAGAGTGAAATCATAAATGTTCGGATTGTTTCATCGCTTGCTATTTCAATACGATAACACATGTATACATTTATTCTGCTTGCACGCGCCCTCTGCTGTTTGTGTGTCACATTTCCTCTGCAATATTCATTTTTCAAAGTTAAAGCCTTGAGGTTGAGAGAGAATAATTTTGTACTCCAATATAAGCATGGTTTCATATTGCCTAATTATAAGGTTTGTGGGGAATTTTATAAACGGTCATAAAATTATCATCAAAAAGCACTATGGTACGAACTACCATTTTTGTTGCTATTTTTGTAGTGCATTGAAGGACAAAATAATTACCATGGTATTTGAATATGGTAATAATTCGCTACCATGGTATTATTAGATACCATAATTGTTCCATGGTAGCGCCACAGTAGTTTTTTGTAAGGGGTAGGCCTATGTAAATACATTCTGATGAAATCTGTGAAAAAAAATGGTATTTGCTGCATCACAGCAGAATTGGATCAATCAAATCACTTTATTGTCACTCTGCCATATGCACAAGTGCAACAGCAGGTGAAATTCTTAGGTGCAGTCCGAGCAAACATAGTAGTCATGACATGACATGTACAACATTTAAGCAACAACAGATTACACATCTGATGTGCACACAATTACTCACAGCACAGTATACACTACAATAAATAATTTACACAATGGGAGTGTAGTTCTCACAGCTTTAACCAATATACACATACTTACAATATACATATACTTTAGACAATATACACTAAACATACATTAAACAATAACAGTATACATTAAGCTATCGTAATAATATACAATGTACAGTATACAATATGTTCACAATAGAAATCCGATGTACAATAGATGCTATATGATAAATATTGGATATTATAATATTGGATTGGATTGGATTGAACTTTATTGTCCATTCTGTTTGTCACAGAGCGGAAATTTATCTTTGACACTGGTGACATATACTAAATTCACATTACTACACAAAATCGCATCACACATTTACAGAACAAATACAAAAAAATCAATAAAATTAAACAATTAGACATTGTTTCAAAGAGAAATTGTACTACTTTAGAAAACTGTACGGTTTAAGATAATCACTGCCATTGGGACAAACAATTTTTTGTACACATTTCTTCTGGCCAAAGGAATTTTTAGTCTACGTCCAGATGGGAGCAATTCAAAAGTAGAATGAAGCGGATGAGTATGGTCTTTAAAAATTGCAATTGCAATCGCTGAATAGAATAGACAACTGTTCCATTCCCTGTTTTTTCCTGCAATTACAGGTGGCAACAAGTAACTGTCTTTATGATTGGATCATTTAATCATTCACTCGACCGTTTGTTCGTTAGTTCAGTGACTGCATTCAAATATGCTTACTTCGCTATACTATATAGCAGGGCCGTAACTACCGACATTGAGTCATTAATTGAGTCATTAATAGACATTGTGTGGTAAGATTTAAGTAACTAAAGATTTAATATTTGACAACTGTTTTACGTTATAAATATTCAGCATGAAATGTATTACTTAAAGGTGCACTGTGTAAAATTAGCCGCATCTAGTGGTGAGGTTGTGATTTGCAACCGTCCAACGCTCACCCCTCCCTTTCAAAGCACAGAGACGCTACGGTGGCCGACACAGGACAAAGATGTCGTCATCTGACACGAGGGCTGCGTCCGAAAACCTAGGCAGCCGACACGTTGCCTCGCAGCCTTATCAGACAATGGCTTGTAAGGCAACATTTGAGCATGAAGGCACCTCACAAAACTAATTTCGGACAGACTTCTAAGGTAGTGTAACCGTTTAATGATCTACAGCAAAAAAGAGAGAGCTTTGGTGAGAACTAAACAAATATTTAATTACTACATTAGTAATTTTGCGCTAGAAATGACATCAGAAGTGGAAAATGTTGGTAAAAAAAAAACGTACATTTAAACACAAATTGACCAGCAAACGCAACCATCTTTTTTTCCCCAGCTCAACTGTGACAGAATGGAAAGCACAGGATTGTGGGATATCCAAGGCAGCAAAGGATACATCCATGCTGCCTTCAAAAACCGATCAGATAAAGGAATCTCAGGACATAGGAAGTGAAGCTAACATTAGATTTGGACGTGCCTTGATGCCTTCCTACCTTGAAATGTGTCCACGTCCTGGAAAGTAGTGATGGGTCGTTCGCGAATGAGTCGGCTCTAAGAGCCGGCTCTTTTAGGTGAACGACGGGAGCTGGCTCGCATTTCTGAAGAGCCGACTCTATTTAAAAAAATATATAGCCTATAGAAATTAAATCATTATGTCATAATTAAATAATGAATTTTATTTTATTTACAATAATTGACTAATTCAAAGAACAAAAAAAATATGATATAGGTCTAAAGGCGCACACATTCGTTTCGACTGTCTGGTCAGCCTCACATTCTGTTACTGTCAATCATACACGAGGTGTCAACCAATTATACGGCATGAGGGAGGGGCCGAGCCATCACACACACGCGTTGCACACAAGACATTAAAAAGTTGTAATTTAAATGCAAATGTTTAATAGTATTATTTTTTCATAAATCAATGCATTTTTAAAGAAATTGTGAGACATTGTGAGTATTATTATTTAATTTAATCTTTTAATTAGAATTGTTTTCACACCTATCATAGACAAAACAAAAAAAAATTAAAGAGCCGTTTGTGAGCCAAAAGAGCCGGCTCTTTTCAGTGAGCTGAGTCAAACGAGCCGGCTCACGAAAAAGAGCCGGATTGCCCATCACTACTGGAAAGTGAAGACAAAGCGTCTCGATCGCCCCCAGGTGGTTGGTCCCAGTATAGCTCATAAACCCTGTCCCTCCATGTATTCTAATGTGATGCAAGACAAACTAAACAATCAAATTACACTTAATTTTACTTAATTACAAATATTTTTTTTCAAAAGATGGTTTCTGTCATTTTAGGTAGTTTTTTATCACGCTGATATAAGTTCATGTGTTCGTTTTTTTCAAATAAGTTGGGTTTTAGTTAGTTATTTGATGCTATAAAAATGGGGGTGTGACATCATGATTGACAGCTTCTCTGAGCGAAGTAATGGTTCACAAAACAAACCCTTTCTGGGATTTTCGGGAGGAGATTGGAGCTTTAACTTTAATTTCTACATTTCCACAACTGTTTATTTCACACCAACATAGAGTTGTTCTGCAGCTAACAGATACTGTGGTAGTGTGGGCAGGGTTTTGATATCGCGGCTCTACTTCCTGCTCTCTACTGCGCAGACTCAGGTTCTAAATAAGCGCAAGATGTCAGCGCCATATATGGACGTTGGCGGCTTCACTATTCACCAATAGAAGATAGTGAAGGGGCGTCGTCCATCTTTTCTACAGTCAATATCTCAGACAGCAGAGAGTAGCTAGCGCTCTGTAGAACAGTTTGTCCATTTAGGGATACTGTAGAAACATGGCGGCGCAAAATGGCGACTTCACTGTAAGGCGACCCGCGGTGTATGTAGATGTAGAAATGGCTCATTCTAAGGTAATAAAAACATAACGGTTCATTATGTAAGGTCTTTATTCTCCACTGAAAACATAGTTGTGTATACCGTATTATATTGTCAATATAATATAGTATAGTATAATATAGTCAATTTCTGTCAATAGATCTTCATAAATACCACACACTTCACCTTTAATAACTACGTTCTTATTTCTTTTTCTTTATTCTCTTAAATCCCTTTTTTTTATCCTTTAATTATTTAATTCCTTTAAATAAAAAGACCCCTACTATCCAATGAGGTCAAGGGAGATGAGTTGTGAATGGCAGTGAAGCGACACATCTGATGCTGGTAAGTCACATGATAATGACAACATAATGAATGTAGTCTGGATATATGGAGCATTCTTTTAAGTCACCATGTAGTCAAAATATTTTATTTATTATATTTTATTGAATATTCCAGTATTTATTATAAATGATTTAAATATGCACCTTATTATTGTTTGAAATAATTGACATGCCCTTGTAATCTTTAATGAAAATAACTTCCCCTTCCTCTCGCAGTGACATCTCTTCTCTGATGATGTGTTTACTGCCGTGAGGACGGGACAACCTGTCAATTACATCGATCCAATTAATCCCAACGGACAAAAACAAGTCCCACCCTACATTTGTTTCTTGTACGAGAAGTTGTTTCACACAGATATGTATGGAAGCTTGTTCCATACAAAAAATAAATGCAACTTTTTATTTCATAATTGTGACTTTATATAGAAAAAAGGCAGAATAACTACATCGATTATACATTACATTATGACCATCTTCCTAATTTTGTGTTGGCCCCCTTTTGCTACCAAAACAGCCCTGACCCATCGAGGCATGGACTCCACTAGACTCCTGAAGGTTTGCTGTGGTATCTGGCACCAAGATGTTAGCAACACATCCTTTAAGTGAAATGCGCGAGTTGTGAGCACGCTGTTGGTGTTAGAGCTCCGTTGACTTGATTCATAATCCTTGATTTTCTCCTTAACACTCGCTTACAAACGAATATTTTCTACTATTTACAGCGTGTGAATATATCTACGATACGATTCTCTATAAAAAACAATCGGATTGCTTTGATATCACTACTTATATCCGAACTTCCGCTACTAGCCGTAGCCCGCTAGCATTGCACGCGTGGTAACTTATTTACACCGGTAGCCGTAGCCCGCTAGCATTGCACGCGTGATAAACTTATTTACACCCGTCACTGTACCGACAATTCGTCATCGTAGCACGTCTGCTACAATGACGAACTCGGATGTGTGTCTAATGTTACCTTTGAGTGCAGGCGAGGACACGTTTGAGCTGCATTCGGTGCTGTTGGAGTTGGACTCGTTGGCGAAGCAGATTGCCGACCTTCTAGACAGACAAGCCGTGCTGAGAGAGCGACGATCAGCGCTTGAAACATCACGCGCCGATGCACACAAGTCAGTGGTTAATAACCTGTTGACTCCGAGCTCGTCTACTCCGTGTGTTTCTTTGCACAGGACGCGATCATCCATGGTTTCGTTCACACCGGCACCGACACAGCACCGGGGACCGTGGGTTTTTCCCCAGCGGAAGACGCGAGCCAGGACCAGAGCTAGGACCTCTCCGCCCCTCCCGGTCTTCGAGATCTCCACTCGGAACCGCTTCTCTCCTCTTCGCGAGACGGAACGCAGCGCTGTGGTGATCGGTACTTCCATCGTCCGGCATGTCCACGCTACCTCAGGTAAAGGCAAAGTAATCACTCACTGCTTTCCTGGTGCTCGTGTTCTCGATGTCGCTGCGCAGGTTCCCGAGATCCTGAGCGGTGACGAGCGCATCGGAGCTGTCGTGTTGCACGCGGGAACGAACGACACCAGGCTGCGGCAGACGGAGGTTCTGAAGAAGGACTACAAGAGCCTGGTCGAGACGGTGCGCAGAACATCGCCTGAAGCAACGATCATCGTGTCTGGACCCCTTCCCACGTACCGACTAGGACATGAAAAGTTCAGTAGATTATTTGCTCTAAATGAATGGTTATTGTCATGGTGTAATGAACAGAAACTGCTCTTTGTAAATAATTGGAATCTTTTCTGGGAGCGACCTAGGCTCTTCCGTCCTGATGGCCTTCACCCCAGCAGAATCGGAGCGGCTCTTCTGTCGGACAACATCTCCAGGGCGTTACACACCACCATATGACTAGTAAGTACAGATCACAGTCTTTCCTGTACTAACTTAATTGACATAAGTACCAATGTAGAACATTATATAGAAACTGTGTCTATTCCTCGTTTAGTGAGATCAAACATTAAATCTACTGTAAGATCCAGGAAAAATCTAATTGTGATTAAACCAGAAAATCTCAATATTAGTGAACAAAAACAATTGTGTCCTAACTTAATTAACATAAGTACCAATGTAGAACATTATATAGAAACTGTGTCTATTCCTCGTTTAATGAGATCAAACATTAAATCTACTGTAAGATCCAGGAAAAATATAATTGTGATTAAACCAGAAAAGCTAAATATTAGCGAACAAAAACAATTTCTAAAACTAGGTCTTCTAAACATTAGATCGCTCACACCTAAGGCGGTTATTGTAAATGAAATGGTCACAGATAAAAGTTTTGATGTACTTTGCCTTACTGAAACCTGGCTTAAGCCAAATGATTATTTCGGTCTAAATGAGTCTACTCCGCCAGGATACTGTTATAAGCATGAGCCCCGTCTGATTGGTCGTGGCGGCGGTGTTGCAACAATCTATAGAGATATTCTTAATGTTACTCAGAAAACAGGTCACAGGTTTAATTCGTTTGAAGTACTAGTGCTAAATGTTACGCTCTTAGATGCAAGAAAGAAATCCGTATTATCTCTAGCCTTGGCTACTGTGTATAGACCTCCAGGGCCCTATGCTGATTTCTTAAAAGAGTTTGCTGACTTTCTCTCAGATCTATTGGTCAACGTCGATAAAGCATTAATTGTTGGAGATTTTAACATACACGTAGATAACACAAATGATGCATTAGGGGCTGCGTTTACAGATCTATTAAACTCCTTTGGGATCAAGCAAAACGTCACTGGTCCCACTCATCGTCTTAATCACACACTAGATTTAATTATATCACATGGAACCAACCCAACCGATATAGATATTATACCGCAAAGTGATGATGTCACTGACCATTACATGGTAACTTGCATACTGCGTACTGCTGAAATCTGTCATGTTGCGCCACGTTATCGACCAGGCAGAACAATCATTCCAACCACTATAGATAGATTCTCAAATAGCTTACCTGATCTGTCTCAGCTGCTCAGTGAACCCAAACAAACAGATGAACTAGAGGAAATGACTAGCAGTATGAGCAACATTTTATCTAGCACATTAGAAATCGTTGCACCAATTAGATTAAAAAAGGTTAGAGAGAAAACTAAAGCACCATGGTACAACAGTGCTACACATGTTATCAAGAGAGAAACTCGTAACTTAGAGCGGAAATGGAAACAAACTAATTTAGAGGTCTTTAGAATCGCGTGGAGAGATAGTATGTCACGTTATAAAAAGGCCCTAAAAGCAGCCAGGGCTGAGCATCTCCGCAAACTAATAGAAAATAATCAAAATAACCCAAGGTTTTTATTTAACACCGTGGCTAGACTAACAAATAAACAAGCATCGCCTGAGCAAAATATTCCGTTACAGTTTAGTAGTAATGATTTTATGAATTTCTTCACTGAGAAAATAGAAAGCATCAGAAATAAAATTGTAAATGTACAATCTTTAATGATGTCTTATGATTCAACCGCTACTATCGCCCCTCAAGAACTACTACACCGCTTTACAACTATAGGACAGGAAGAGCTAAATAAACTTATCATTGCATCTAAACCAACAACATGTTTATTAGATCCAATACCCACTAAACTACTCAAAGAGTTGTTACCTGTATTGGAAGAGCCTCTTCTCAATATTATTAACTCGTCTTTATCTTTAGGTCATGTTCCAAGAATATTCAAGCTGGCAGTCATAAAACCTCTCATTAAGAAGCCACAATTAGATCATAATAACCTAGCAAATTACAGACCAATTTCAAATCTTCCATTTATGTCTAAAATACTAGAAAAAGTTGTGTCCGCTCAATTGTGCTCTTTCTTGCAAGAAAATGATATCTATGAAAAATTTCAATCAGGATTCAGGCCGCATCACAGCACAGAAACTGCGCTCCTTAAAATCACAAATGATTTACTTCTAGCTTCTGACCAAGGCTGTATCTCAATACTAGTTCTACTCGATCTTAGTGCTGCATTCGATACTATAGATCATAAAATACTCATAGATCGACTTCAAAATTATACTGGTGTTCAGGGACAGGCATTAAACTGGTTTAGATCGTACTTATCAGACCGCTACCATTTTGTCTGTCTAAATGGGGAAAAATCCAGGATGATGTCAGTAGGCTATGGGGTGCCGCAAGGATCCGTATTAGGCCCTCTGCTATTCTCAATATATATGCTACCGCTTGGTAATATTATAAGAAAACATGGAATTAATTTCCACTGTTATGCTGATGACACTCAATTATATATTTCATCACGACCGGACGAAAACGCTAAATTATCTAAACTGACAGCGTGTGTTGAAGATATTAAATACTGGATGACGTGTAATTTTCTGCTATTAAATTCAGATAAAACGGAGGTATTACTTATTGGTCCAAAAAACTGCCCACAAAACCTTGCACAATACAACTTTACCTTGGAAGGATGTCCTGTCACTTTATCCACTACAGTAAAAGACCTAGGTGTTATACTAGACCGCAACCTGACATTCGAAAATCATATTTCATATGTTACAAGAACGGCATTTTTCCACCTTAGAAACATTGCTAAGCTACGTAACATGCTATCTATTCCTGATGCAGAAAAGTTAGTTCATGCATTCATGACCTCGAGATTAGATTACTGTAATGCTTTATTAGCTGGTTGTCCTGCATCCTCAATAAACAAACTACAGTTAGTCCAAAACGCAGCTGCTAGAGTTCTTACTAGGTCAAGAAAATATGATCATATAACACCAATTTTATCATCTCTACACTGGTTACCTATTAAGTTCCGTATCAATTACAAATTATTGCTACTGACCTATAAAGCCCTAAATGGTTTAGCTCCAGTGTATCTAACGGATCTTCTATCGCCCTACAACCCATCGCGCTCTTTAAGGTCACTAAACTCTAGGCTTCTGGTCATTCCTAGGATATCCAAGTCCACTAAAGGAGGGAGGGCTTTTTCACATTTGGCTCCTAAACTCTGGAATAGTCTTCCTGATATTGTCCGAGGTTCAGACTCGCTGTCCCAGTTTAAAACTAGATTAAAGACACATCTCTTTAGCCAAGCATTCACATTATAATTACCTTTTATACTACAGTTAAATCGGAACAACAGCATTAATATAATATTCTGAACAGCAGCTACGCTAATTATTTCCCATCTGCTTTTCTGTTGTTATCTCGGGACACTAGTCCCGAGGTAAATAGTTCGTCAGCTCCGGTTGGTATCCAGCCTCTCATGAAGACTTTGGATGCCCCAACACCTGTGATGAGACGACTCCACGCCTGTGAAGAGACGACTCAACGCCAGCGTTGTTATGGCCTAAATTAATACACGACTGATTATCTTTTTCGAACATTGTTCTTAAACATTGTGTTTTTTAACATTTTTTATACTGTTCATCTATGAAATGCACTTTCTGTAAAGCTGCTTTGAAACAATGTGTATTGTGAAAAGCGCTATACAAATAAATTTGAATTGAATTGAAATTGAATTTAAGTCCTGCAAGTTGTGAGGTGGTGCCTCCATGGATCGGACTTGTTTGTTCAACACATCCCACAGATGCTCGATTGGATTGAGATCTCGGGAATTTGGAGGTCAAGTCAACACCTCAAAGTCGTTGTTGTGCTCCTCGAACCATTCCTGAACCATTTTTGCTTTGTGGCAGGGTGCATTATCCTGCTGAAAGAGGCCACAGCCACCAGGGAAAGGGTGTACATGGTCTGCAACAATGCTTAGGTAGGTGGTACATGTCAAAGTAACATCCACATGGATAGCCAGACCCAAGGTTTCCAAGCAGAACATTGCCCAAAGCATCACACTGCCTCCGCCGGCTTGCCTTCTTCCTATAGTGCATCCTGGTTCCATGTGTTCCCCAGGTAAGTGATGCACACACACCCGTCCATCCAAGTGATGTAAAAGAAAACGTGCTTCATCAGACCAGGCCACCTTCTTCCATTGCTCCATGGTCCAGTTCTGATGCTCACATGCCCAACTTCTTGAGCAACAGTAGCGCGTCTGTTTGATTGGATCACACAGGCAAGCCTTCGCTCCCCACGTGCATCAATGGACCTTGGCCGCCCATGACCCTGTCGCCAGTTCACCACTGCTACTTCCTTGGACCATTTTTGATAGATATTGACCACTGCAGACGGGAACACCCCACAAGAGCTGCAGTTTTGAAGATGCTCTGGCCAAGTCGTCTAGCCATCACAATTTGGCCCTTGTCAAACTCACTAAAATCCTTACGCTTGCCCATTTTTCCTGCTTCTAACACATCAACTACATGTTCACTTGCTGCCTGATATATCCCACCCACTAACAGGTGCTGTGATGAAGAGATAATCAGTGTTATTCACTTCACATGTCAGTGGTCATAATGTTATGCCTGAATGGTGTATAAGCTCTTGTAGGGCGGGACTTAATTTCGTCCTCGGGAATTGATTGGATCATAGGAAGTTGGTAATTGCTCACTAAATGGAGGCAGATCTAAATACCATTTCAGTCAGTTGTGGAGGATATTTAGTTCCACTCTCCACCAAGAGATACATCATGAAGAGAACAGGGGTGTCGAGGAGAGGATACCATTTTTGATTACAAGAGCATATGAATTGAAACAAATGATGTGCCTGGATAAATTATTTATAATGCACACCAAAACATACATTATATATATATATATATATATATATATATATACTGTATATACTGTATATATTTGTCCATTTTGGTTTCATGGTGACTTTAATTCTATCTGCTGTGGCTTTGTTTCACATGTTTGTACCGAATGACCATATTCATGTAACACGATATACATTCATGGTTCTTTTAATGACCTTTTTTATTTCCATATGACGGGGCCAGTGGAAATTGGAAAACATGCGTGACAATGAAAACACAGAGAAACATTTCTAAAGAACAGATATTATCTGCAGAATTGTAACATTTGTGTATTGTTATTGCGCTCGGTTTGGCCTGTTGTTGAGGTTATTCTAATCCTCTATTCTAAAATCAAATGTGTTTATCAGGGCTGGCTTCTAAAAGCAGAGTGAGATAGCAGTTGTTGACAACTCTGCTTGGGTCCATTCATAACAGGAAACAACAGCTCATTATCCTTCTGCTGTTGCTCTCTCAGCCACGGCTAAATAAACATTTATATAGTCAAAGAAATTGTTTCCTGGATTTCATAACAAGCTTGTTTTTTATTATGTGCAGTATGTGTGATGACAATACATGTGCTGCAAATATGTTTCCTTAACTCAAGAGCAAGTTTTACTTGTGTCATATGTAGGCTACTATATATTATTCAGTTGAAACCTATTTAAGAGCTGATCTCAGGTTTCACTTCAATATTTCTCATCCTATGTGACCACGCTAGGTTAACCTGTATTATCATATCCATTTTTTATCTGAAACACCAGAACAATTGAATCAACAGAAAAAAAAACAACAACAACAGAGAAACCTGAAAATCTCCTAATGAATAAGCCAAATATGTTTTGTAGCGAGGCTAAATAATAGATTATAATTATTTTTCTTGTGATTTGTGGGTATATGGGGATAATAAAAACGAGGCAGACACAAGTGCAGTAGAAGAAGCATCTGTATTTGACTATAAAGGCATCTAATCCAGTGTCTCTACGCAATTTTCTTTATATATTTCAGTGTAAAAAGCCTATATTCTATAGAAAAAAAAAGAAAAAAAAAGATAACAGAAAATCGAAAATAATCTTTGAAAAGAAAACATTATAAATCACAATAAGTCCCCATTCACCAATTATTTCAATTAAAATAGAAACATTATCTCAAGTTTTCTATCATTTTCCCTCAAAACAAATATATATACCTTATATATATTTATATTTATATGTATTTTCCAAGGCAGTTTGGCATGGCCAACAGACAAAAATGATCATGGCCATAGAATTTCATATCTCAACACAAAGTTTAAAAACATTTCAAATGAGGGCTGACGCTATGAGAACAGTTGTTTCGCACCAACGGATAGTGGTGGTTAGGTGACCACATACAAAATGGCACCCATAAACGGAGGTAAGTGCAGCCATACATCCATACACGCAAACATGCAACCACACACACAAAACATGAAGCTCAGAGCCTCAAATGAATGTGTTAAATATGTTATCGTTTTCCCTATACCGAAAAAAAGGTGCTAAATCAGGTCTGACATGAAAAATCTCCCAGCTGAAAGCACAAGAGTGGCATGGTTCGGTCACGTGTGGTGGATAGTGTGTGTACTGCAGGTGTTTTTCTCCAAGATCCGTCTCGCTTTTGCCTCCTTAGTGCTGCATCATAACTTGCGGGTTCTGAGGGTCTGTATGTGGCCATTACAGTCACTGGGATAAGAGATATGCTTTATTCCCTGAATACAATAACTCTAGGCAAGTTTTACGGTGAACATTTATGCACTGTGTATTACAGGAATCAAGTGTGAGGGTGACGACGTGTACGGTATGTAAAACATTAAGTGGAAAACGAAATACGCAAAACTAAATGTGGAGAGAAAAGAAACGGATGAATGTGAAAGAAAGCGATGGCAGGTAGAGGTACAACAAAGCTCATTTTTTCGGTTGAATTGTAATGATTTAGGGTTAAGTCCCTGGATGATTGTGTGTGTGTGTGTGTGTGTGTGTGTGTGTGTGTGTGTGTATCCCTGGGTTCTCAGGACCAAGCAATCCCTTCCCATCCATTTCTGTGGGACTATGTAGATCCTCGTTTCTGTAACTCCTGAATAAAGGCTGTGAAAGAACACATGGGAATAAATGAATACAAAAAAATAACCTTTCATTTCAAACACAGCAGGGACAGGAAGGGAAAAGGCAAAGAACAATTTTATGTATTTACCTCCGATGATTTCATTTTTAACCTTCTGAAGCTCTTTTCTCACCTCCTCTAGCAGTTCCTAAAGAATCAGATGGACACATATAAACAAATTCATGTTCACATGATAATATCTTTGTTGATTAAAATCATAATAATATTAAGGTTATAAAACATGTTTAAATTTGCAATAAACAAAGCAAAAACTAAGTTGCTAAAGAATAAACTCATTTATTCAAAGAAATGAAATCAGAGTGAAACTTCTCAAACAAGAAAAATTGCCTAATAGCCGACTAAACGTTTAAAGCATTTTTTTTTTAATGACCAGAAAATGTTACAAGCCGGTTAGTTGCAGAAAAAAAAGTTGCAAAGTCACGCAGTCCAAAAATCACAGATCCACGCAGTCCAGAACAGATCGTTAACGGCGGGTCCTTAATGTGGCAATGACAGTATGTCAGGCAGGAAATCCAAAAGCAGCCATATCACTCTGTAACCCAAGACTTGTTGAGCCCGGTCAGTACCTGGATGGGAGACCTCCTGGGAAAACTAGGTTGCTGCTGGTAGAGGTGTTAGTGAGGCCAGCAGGGGGTGATCACCCTGTGGTCTGTGTGTGTCCTAATGCCCCAGTGTAGTGATGGGGACACTATACTGTAACAAGCACCGTCCTTCAGATCAGACGTTAAACCGAAGTCCTGACTCTCTGTGGTCATTAAAAATCCCTGAATGTCCTTCGGAAAAACAGTAGGGGTGTAATAATGAGCAAATTTTCCCATTGGCCTCTATCCATCATGGCCTCCTAATAATCCCCATATACTGATTGGCTTTATCACTCTTGTCTCCTCTCCACCAATCAGCTGGTGTGTGGTGGGCGTTCTGGCGCAATATGACTGTCGTCGCATCATCCAGGTGGATGCTGCACATTGGTGGTGATTGAGGAGATTCCCCCCTTCTAAAGCGCTTTGAATAGTGCTATATAAATGTAACAAATTATTATTATTATTATTAAAAGTTTGCCTATCACCAATCAACATCAAATATTGCTTATTTGAAACATGTAAGTAGCAACTTTACATAGCCGCTCGCTCTAACTTTAACCTAGATAAATGTGCGCGATTATTAGGTACACATCCAAGTGTTTGTGCAAGTGTGAAGCCATGGGCGTCGGAACCATTGTATGTGGGTGGGACAAGACCCACCCAATTTTTACAATCAATGATATTGGACCCACTCACTTTTATCATCTCTAATTCAACACATGTCTGTTTACCTACCTCTAACCGAGAAACACTTAGCTTATCATTAAACACATGTAGATGCTTTATTTCCACTTTCTAACATTTTCTTCATTTTTATTGAAAATAAATGCCTTTCCGATCTGATATGTGATGGGAAAAGGGAGTAGAGTGAGTTCAGCAAAAGGCGGATTCGAACCGTGGGCCGATTTGCTTCAAAACTTGATGCCATGCGTCTTACCCCTACACTATTGCCACTCTCTATTGCCACGATACGGTGATTCACGTAATTTTGTCTTTCCCAACCAGCAAACAAGGCGGTATATTTGTACTTGATGTAAAGAGATAGAGACTGAGATAGACCCAGGCACATATTTTTTGCTTCAAACGCCCATGTGTGAAGCTAAAGTATTAGTGTGCTTACTGCATGACAGAGGAGCCGACGAGATCACTTGCATTTTTTCCTGACAACAACGGAAACAACTTAAAATACTCTGTTTTTGGTCATACAGATAAGAGTAATACATAATTCGGAACTGTAAAGGGTTTTTATCCTCTGAAATATATTTTGAAAATCAAATAAGAAAACTAGAGATTGTAAGCTTTCAAATGATATATCGTTTGTCATCATTTTCTCATAATATACGTTGCACATCACCACAAATGTTCAATGATTCTCAAACGACTCGATGGATGAATCAGTCTCTCTAAATCCTTCTTTTTCGCAAGCTACTCTGGTCTGATTGGCCAGATGCCCCAGTCTATTGTGATTGGTCTACCGTGTATGGCGCGTATTTCGGAAGCTAAACGGCCATTACCATAACTGAACTCCAGCTCCGTCTATCACTGATTATAATGGGTTCTTTTGTCTTTTGTTACATCGTATCGGGCCGCTAACGTCTCGTCAGCTGACAAACTCCCACCAATTTACAATATTTGTTTTTATTCAACAATCCCCATTGATTGGTCTTCACTGTTAAGTTGAATTAATCATGATAATAATATATTATAATACAATATGTAATAATAAAATAATTAATAGAATATTATTATTATTAACAATGTTAATAATAATTATTATCATTATCATTATTTAATTTAATTTAACAACAGTAAAATTAAAATACTAAAATGTATGGTTGTCTAAATTTCTTTGTTTTCAAACGTTTAACTATTGAGCTTTTATTTTGGCAGAAAACCGCATGGAGACCATATCGCTTTTCTTTGTTGACAACAACAACAGATTTATAAACGCTTCTAATGACGCATGTTGCGCTCCCAAATGCAAATTATAAGCGACTAAAACACACAGCACTTGCAGAGTAGCATTTACTGTGAAGCGAAACTGAAACACAGTGCTGTTACAGTACTCTGAAACATGCAGGCTTTCAGACTATATATTTATATAATCACATTCACAATCACAACCATTGCGATTTGATGATTGCACTAAGTCATATCAAATTCTTACCACCATGCATTGTCAAAAATATAAACATTTAACTCGCATTTGGCGCTGAACACCCGCAATCCATATTCTAATGGTGTTAGAAGCATGAAATAATTGTATTATAAAAAACGTTTCATTTTGTAGTTTATTTAGGAATTGTTTGAGGCCATTTCACGATTTCAATCATCATACAGTAATCTGGGCAAACACATCCAACACTCTCACAAATCACCTTAAAGGAACACTCTACTTTTTTTTGAAAATAGGCTCATTTTCCAGCTCCCCTAGAGTTAAACAGTTGAGTTTTACCATTTTAGAATCCATTCAGCCGATCTCCTTAGCATAGCTTTTTTAGCATCCCATTTAAAACTTGACTCTTCTGTAGTTACATCATGTACTAAGACTGACGGAAAATTAAAAGTTGCGATTCTCTAGGCCGATATGGCTAGGAACTATACTCTCATTCCTGCGTAATAATCAAGGAACTTTGCTACTGTACCATGGGTGCAGCGGCGCAATGATATTACGCAGTGCCTGAAAAGAGAATAACTTCCGTCAACATAACCAACGTGACAACCTGCTTGCACAGAGAGCATGCTGGGAACTATTTTCAGGCGCTGTGTAATATCATTACGCCTGTTGCACCCATGGTACGGCAGCAAAGTTCCTTGATTATTATGCTAAAAGTTCTACCACTAGATCTGGAGATCGGCTGAAGGGATTCGAAAACTGTAAAACTCAACGGTTTAACTCTAGGGGAGTTGGAAAATTAGCCTTTTTTTAATTTATTTTTTTATAAAGTGGAGTGTTCCTTTACGTAATGTGACCAAAACATGATTTAACAATGATTTAACAAATATCTAATATATTAATTGTAAAATAATTAACAATTCCCTCAACATAATTTGGTGCCACATGTGAGAACCACTACATATTCTACTGTTCAAAAGTTTGTGCTTGAAAAGTCCCTACTGCTTACCAAAGCTACATTTATTTGATCAAAAACACAGTAAAAACAATAATATTGTGAAATATAAAATTTTAGGGATGGGTATAACGATCCTCCACTCTTGATAGCAAAATGGAAATATTTGCAAGACTTTACTAACATTTACAGATGGAGAATATACCTGTGAAATGTAAGTTATAGACTAAAGAAAACAACACTTCTCTTTAAAATATACGTGTTAACCATATCTTAATTTATTTTCAAGCCCTTAATATAAAACATATCTCATGTTTAGGACAAATTGGATTTATTGACTTTAATTCTGACCTGTTTAATTCGTTCCATCTCTGACTCTCCTTCTCCACTCTCGGGCTCTGCTGATTGGTTAACAGTTTTCATCCTGAAAAGACAGGAAGACAAGTAATTAATAAACAGAAATAGGTCAAAAGAGGAGGGAAAAAAGTCTGTACACCGTCCCAAATGGCAATAGACCGGCTTAAAAGAAGTGACTTCTAGAGTTATTCAGAGGAAAAACCCAACATCAAAGTCTCATTCACTTCCATGGCTTTAACTGGAACAAAGTCACTGCCAAAAACCTGCTGTTCACAAATACGAGTGCAGTTTATTTCTATATCTATCTATTTACTTTGATAATCTGAGCACCTTTGAATTAATATTTTAAACACAAATTTTGGGTGTTACTTCTAATCTGACATACTGTTTAGGAAAGTGAATTTGAACGCAGCAAAAGTGATTTAAGATTTAAGTCATGGATGTGGAGAGAGCTTTAATATGGGCTCTTACACAGATCTGCTGGAAACAGAAGTAATAAAGTCAGTAACACGGAGCCCCCTGTGGACAATAAGAGAATAGCTGCAGAACCAAAGCAATAAACCCAAGCCTGAAGACAAATGTAAATAAATACCCTTAAATAAATAATGTAATACTGTTGAAAAAAAGCATGTAATACTGTGACAGTGTTGCACAGATCTACAGACACTACAGAAAGCCAAAGGGTTTTCCAAAGCCCACGAGTTTAAAGATGGCAAAACCAGGAAAGATGAAGCCAAACAAAGATCAGAAACTCAGATCCACTCCAGTCTCATGATGGGTCAAGTTAAGCCCAGTCTCCCTGAACAACCAACACTGTGTCTGTGTGTGTGTGTGTGTGTGTGTGTGTGTGTGTGTGTGTGTGTGTGTGTTCATGTTTGTCTATCCCGGTGGGGACTTCAACCTGAATGCATACTGACTCATGGGGACTCGTGTCACCGTGGGGACCTAAATTGAGGTCCCCATGAGGAAACAAGCTTATAAATCAGATAAAATATAAATACAGAATTAGTTTTTTAAAATTTAAAAAATGCAGAAAGTTTGGTAAGGGGGTGTGGTTAGTGTAAGGGAATAAAATATACAGTTTGTACAGTATAAAAACCATTACATCTATGGAGAGTCCCCACAAAGATAGTGAACCAGACGATCGATCCATACCTTCTGCTAAGTGACCAGACTTAGTTAACTTGTAACTTCTACGATAACAAATTTTGGGCATGTTCTCAAAGAAAACAATTGCTTCTTAAAGTAAATGTTCCCTTGTATAGGTTCACTTGACACTGCCTGTAGCTGACACTATAGGAACACTCTCCATGTGTGACAATTTTCTGAAGCTCATAAACAAATCACACCAATTAATTGGCTAATGACACAAGTGCTACCCTATGAGGCAGTGCTCTACTGATGCAGTGTCTCGTTCCCTACTCAGGGGACCAGGGTTATATACGTAACCGAGACGTTTTATTAAAAGTGTATGTTTGTAGAAATTATAACTAGTTGTAAAATAGATAGGTCTATGCAATATTGGTATATTCCCAGTAATATAACATGTAGAGAGTACCATTTTTAAAAGTTTGAGAAATTCATACTTTTATTAAGCAATGATGCATTAAAATGATTGACAGTGGCAGTAAGGACTTTAACATTATTAGAAACTATTTCTATTTCAAATAAATGCTGTTCTTTTGAACTTACTAGTCAAAGAATTCTGGATTCTGGAAATATAAACATTTTAAGCAGCACAACTGTTTCTGTTTTCAACATTGATAACAATAATAAATGTACTGAGCCCTCAAAGGGACATATATGAGATGGGAGGGAAAATTATGTCAATGCTTTCGAATTCTCTCTCGCAAACCTTGCATTTGCTCACAAAACTTTTGAGTTCTCTCTCAGTGAACGCAACGGTTTTTCGGGGGAACGCTAAAGTTATTGCGAGGGAATGCAAAGTTTCTCAGGAGAAAGCAAACGTTTTCGTGAAATATTTTATTTCTTCCCATCTCATATTTTTTCCATCACCATGTCCCTTAGAGGTTCCATCGAAATGTTTCTACATATTACAATGATTTCTGAAGGATCATTTGACACTGAATTCTAGAGTAAAGGCTGCTTAAAAAAAAATAGTCATTTTAACCCGTAATAATATTTCACAATATTAAAGTTTTACTGTAAGAAAACAGCAAGAAGAGACTTTGTCAAAAACATGTAAAAAATCTTAGTCAGAGTCTTACAGATTATTTTAATAGTAAGCTCAAAAAAACTGAATTTAAAAATAATAGAGTAAATTAAGAATAATTAAGAATAAAAATGTGCATTTCTCAAACTTTTAAATTGTATATATATATATATATATATATATATATATATATATATATATATATATATATATATATATATATATATATATATATATATATATATATATATATATACATATTTGTGCTGTGAATCGATTATTAACGAATTAATCACATTTTTTCTGTAATTAATCATGATTAATCGCGAGTTGGAGTTTTTAATATTTTGATATTGTAATAATTTCAGTTACTCTCCAAATTAATGAAGAAACAATTTAAAGACAGCATATTTTAAATATTTGTTGTAATGGAATATTTTTATGAATGAAGGCCAGTATCACTGATACTTAATGTCTCTATGAAACATCAATGACATTACATTACAGTATAACTAAAAGCTACCAATTCCAACATGTATTAGGCTTTAAAAAATAACTTAATTTAAGTGAACTTAAAACAATCTTTACATAAATCCATTATAATAAATGTTAGACATGTCTACACAAAAATTGAATAAAGTTATCAAACACCTTTCTTAACTGCATAAATAATAAATTAAATATAGATTAATCATCATTAAAGCTACACTTTTCTCTGTTCCCGTTGTTCTTTTATGAACATTAATGACAGACATCATCAGTGCTCATGTCAGGATGGCCGAACATGATGCGGATCTGACGCGCTGTCCCGCGCATTACATTTTCTCACAAGTTCATTTAAGACGTTATTAACTCATTTAAGACACCTAATATGAGAATACTCGACAGCATTGGCGTTTTGGCAAAATTCTCGGTGTTGTTGTTATTGTTTGTTCAAGAGCGAAATAGAACTCGATGTGTGCGCGAGACTGGCGTGTGTGTGTGTGCGTGCGTGTGTGTGTCAGGGTGTCCCTCGATTAGCTCCCTAGCTGGTGAATCGTGTACATGAATGTGGCCGACTCCCTGATCAGTGCCCAGACTACTGAACTAGAGAACGCACGCACCCACACAGACAGGACATTGACATACAGCGTATTCTCTTGTGTCTTGTCACGCTTAGATTGTCTAAAAGCATTTACATGAATAAGAGCGTGATCACATAATGTAGTGCAAAGCAAAAATGGACATAAAAAACCCTGCGTTAATTGCGTTAAATATTTTTAATGCATTAAACAAAAAAAATAAATGCGTTAAAGCATTTGCCCAGAACTAATATATACAGTGAGGAAAATAAGTATTTGAACACCCTGCTATTTTGCAAGTTCTCCCACTTGGAAATCATGGAGGGGTCTGAAATTGTCATCGTAGGTGCATGTCCACTGTGAGAGACATAATCAACAACAAAAAAATCCAGAAATCACAATGTATGATTTTTTAACTATTTATTTGTATGATACAGCTGCAAATAAGTATTTGAACACCTGTCTATCAGCTAGAATTCTGACCCTCAAAGACCTGTTAGTCTTTGTTAGTAATGTCTGTTAGTACATTGTTAGTAAAAAACCTGTTAGTAATGTCCACCTCCACTCCATTTATCATCCTAAATGGGATACAACTGTTTGAGGTCGTTAGCTGCATAGAGACACCTGTCCACCCCATACAATCAGTAAGAATCCAACTACTAACATGGCCAAGACCAAAGAGCTGTCCAAAGACACTAGAGACAAAATTATACACCTCCACAAGGCTGGAAAGGGCTACGGGGAAATTGCCAAGCAGCTTGGTGAAAAAAGGTCCACTGTTGGAGCAATCATTAGAAAATGGAAGAAGCTAAACATGACTGTCAATTTCCCTCGGACTGGGGCTCCATGCAAGATCTCACCTCATGGGGTCTCAATGATCCTAAGAAAGGTGAGAAATCAGCCCAGAACTACACGGGGGGAGCTGGTCAATGACCTGAAAAGAGCTGGGGCCACCGTTTCCAAGGTTACTGTTGGTAATACACTAAGACGTCATGGTTTGAAATCATGCATGGCACGGAAGGTTCCCCTGCTTAAACCAGCACATGTCAAGGCCCGTCTTAAGTTTGACAATGACCATTTGGATGATCCAGAGGAGTCATGGGAGAAAGTCATGTGGTCAGATGAGACCAAAATAGAACTTTTTGGTCATAATTCCACTAAACATGTTTGGAGGAAGCAAAATTATGAGTACCATCCCTACTGTGAAGCATGGGGGTGGTAGCATCATGCTTTGGGGATGTTTTTCTGCACATGGGACAGGGCGACTGCACTGTATTAAGGAGAGGATGACCGGAGCCATGTATTGCGAGATTTTGGGGAACAACCTCCTTCCCTCAGTTAGAGCATTGAAGATGGGTCAAGGCTGGGTCTTCCAACATGACAATGACCCGAAGCACACAGCCAGGATAACCAAGGAGTGGCTCTGTAAGAAGCATAACAAGGTTCTGGCGTGGCCTAGCCAGTCTCCAGACCTAAACCCAATAGAGAATCTTTGGATGGAGCTCAAACTCCGTGTTTCTCAGCGACAGGCCAGAAACCTGACTGATCTAGAGAAGATCTGTGTGGAGGAGTGGGTCAAAATCCCTCCTGCAGTGTGTGCAAACCTGGTGAAAAACTGCAGGAAACGTTTGACCTCTGTAATTGCAAACAAAGGCTACTGTACCAAATATTAACATTGATTTTCTCAGGTGTTCAAATACTTATTTGCAGCTGTATCATACAAATAAATAGTTTTAAAAAATCATACATTGTGATTTCTGGATTTTTTTTTTTTTTTTTTAGATTATGTCTCTCACAGTGGACATGCACCTACGATGACAATTTCAGACCCCTCCATGATTTCTAAGTGGGAGAACTTGCAAAATAGCAGGGTGTTCAAATACTTATTTTCCTCACTGTATATATATACATATTTGTTGTATTAATGGGAAGACCAATATTGCATAGATTTGAACGGTAGTGTGTGCATGTATGTGTGTGTATAAATAAAATGTATAAAGGGTGTTTTGGGGCATGACACAATGTTCTGTGTTCAAAACTGCTCAAACTTTGGTTACATGGGCTTGCGTGGCTTACTACTTTATTGCATTGCATGTTTAGCTAAATGCGTGTGTGAAAGCAAGGGAACCAGCAGCGCTGAAAGCGTTAGACCATAACCACATGAGAGCATGCTGTAGTACAAATACCTGATAAGTGGGCTAGAGGCAGAGGGTGATTCCACACTTCTGGGTGCTGAGTTAGCCCTGTTTGAGACATTACTATATATATACACACTTTACTTTAAACTACAGGGCCCTATGGACAGTCACACTGTCCATACTTACACAACAGCTGGAGTTCTTCAAACATCTGACTAAAGGAGATTCAGTGCTGTTACATGATTTAGACAGATGTTTTCAATGCAATATTTAATTCAGTTCAATGTGTGTCTGTAAATGAGTGTTTACCTGGGCATGGTGGCTGATTTCTCCCATGGTTTCCTAAAGTCTGTTAATGAAAAATCACATATGAGAAAAGACTCGATGAGTATCTAAAATATTACAAATATCAAAATCACAAATGCATTGTATTCTTACCGCCTGGGCCTTGACTGTCGGAATCATCCTGAAGATCAATAGGTAAAGGAATAGAAACAAACCGAAAGGAAAATGAAAGAGTGTTTCTTCAGCATTCAGTAATAGTGCTAGTGGTTCAAGTCTAACTCAATTTTACTACTTACATTTACAGTAATAGCAGCTATATTCCATCTCAAGTATATGGACAAGCTCTATAAATCTTTTAAGACTTTTGCATGCACTTATAGTTGGTTTACAGGAAATATTGTTTTGCAGGATTTACCCATAATGAGCCTTAAAATATAGAAGGTGTTCTTACATTAGTGGGCTCTTCTGCTTTGGGAGGCGGCTTCTCCCCTTTATCGGTTGCTTTTCTCCTGTGTCAGCAAACATTGACAACAGTCATTTACAATTCATTTTTACACACAAGCCAAAGAAATATCATGGGTTATTTACAACTTTAGTAGCAAGTCTGTAAAATAAAATTATAAACGCATTTACAGTAATACATTTGGTGCAAGGATGAAATACTTAAATGGATAGTTGACCCAAAAATTCATTCATCATTAAAAGACAAATTAAGATTTTTTTTTTTGAGAATTCTGTGGATCAATGACTACGTTTACATGCGCACCAATAATACGATTATTTCTAATAATCAGAGTAAGGTCTTATTCCCAGTAAAATGTTTACATGACAAGCAGAACTCTTGTCATGAACTCTTGTCAGAAGTTTGCATGCAATTTTCATTATTCGCTAATAAGTATGGTTATTCCACACTCAGATAGGCATACAGTATGCATGTTACCAGCCATTGTTTTAATCTACTCACATCAAATTCAAAATACATTTTTATGGAGGTACTGCATATTATTCAGTGCTGTGATGAATCATTCATCGCAATGCCAGGTTTGCCTATAAAGTTCGCTGTCGTTACGGTCCTTGTGCCGTCTGCATGAAGATACGGAGCAGAGACTGTGCAGGGAATTTTGTTGACAGAGTTTAGCAATTTGGAGAAGAGAAAACTTCAGAATAAATGTCACAGAGTTAATTCGTGAAGTTGTGTGAACAACATACACATCCGTGTAGAACCGAGCACATGCGCACTTTGGTCAGAGCAGTAATAATGTGATTAAGGTGTTTACATGCCTGTTTATCACGATTAAAATCGGCGTACACCACATAGTTTGATGCAAATATGGTTACTTCAATTATGAGCTTAATCGACTAGTTTGATCGAAGTATTGCATTTACATGAGGAAAAGTTTAATCGCAATATCGCATTATGTGGGTGCATACACACTGAATGTATTAGGGCTGAACGATTAATTGCATTTGCGATAATATCGCGATATGATAAAACACGATTTCCTAACCGCAAAGGCTGCGATTACAGTCTGGTCACGTGACACACGAGAGTAAAGTCTGCAGAAGAAGAAGCAACTTGGCACGTTACACATATCATATGCCTGGCCTAAAAGGGAAAAAAAAACAGTTTGTGTTTGATCTATCTAATATTGTGTTGTTCATACTATAGGCTACTATCATCTCTCCAATGATTCTGAGCTTAGATTTTAACTGCAGGTGCGCGGTGGCGCTGCGTGTGTTTTAGAAACACCGTATTCTGATTGCTTCCATTATCTCTCTCTTTCTCTATCTCTCTCTCTCACACACACACACAAACCATAAAATAATATTTCATAACGTTCCGAAAGGTTGACGGCACGAATTGCAATGACATTCACAGGCTTCTTTGCACAGGATATGCGCTGTGAGAAACTTTGCTTGATGTCACGCTTACAGTATGTGTTCTCGCCCACCGGTATTTTCCTTACAAATGCTCAATGAAGGCTTAATTCATGTCGTTAGGAATGCAGTGTGCTTGTATATTAAAAATAAGAAACTCACTGACAGAAGGCTTTCCATTTCAAATGCTCACGCGGCGCTTTGTGAAGAGTGCTCGCGAGCACGCGTCTGTGTGCGTCTCAAAATGCTTTTATGACGCAACAATTAATGTAAACACCATCAGTAATGTCTTAATGAATTAAACAGACAGGGCAAAAACATCTTATATTTCAAAAGAGATCTGTGCATTAGTGTGAATGCAGGTCTCCCGCTGTCTATGATGATGTCATCATTAATAATCAAACAACAGTAAAGCTGAGAAAGAGAAAAATCAATCAAACTCTTTGTTCATTGCTTATAATGTTTTTTTGTTCCTCTTTATGATTTGCTAGCTTATGTTTTGCAGCTATATTAGTTTATATATTTAAAATGATTAACATGCAATTGTTTTAATTAAAATGTTATAATGTGTAGTTATTTTAACCCCTTAAACCCGAAGTGTCCCAGCCCCGGTTACTAAGCAACTACTGAATGTAATAACATAAAATAGGTATCATTTTAAAGCTTAGAATCTCAGCTTTTCAATGCATCTATCCATTTTGGGATACTCTAAACGAGCGCTGAGTTATTCATCTAAATCGGAGTGTACCGCCCGCGGGCGCCACCTAGCTGTGAAAAAAATAATTGTCATATATATCAAAACTACTGCATTGATCAACACAAAATAGGTGTCATTTGAAAGCTGAGAGTCTAAACTTTAAAATGAATGTAGCCATTATGATTATCTCCAAAGTAGTGTTGAGTTATTTGCTGATAAAAAAAAAAAAAAAATCATAATTTATGGGGGGGGGGGGGGGGGTGGAATTATTATGTACTTCAATGTGTCAAAAACATCATACAGCTCAGATAGTCATGTGTCATATGTCATTTGAAAGGTCTCACTGAGTAGAACACAACAAGCCTAATTGTTTTGGGCTTTGACTGAATTTTCAGCGAGTTTTTGTCAGTTAAGTCCTGCAAGACCCATATGTAAATAATATACTGATGCGGCATTTACGTGGCGTTTTTCACTCGTCTCTTCATGAAACGTGGAAAATGGCACATCGTTATTTACAGCAGACTCTCACGATTAAAAAGAGACCAATGACACCATAATCCATCTCTTAGATCTTAAAATATCCCTCGTTAAAGTAGAACACAAACAAAACAGCACCAAGCCAATGAGCGGAGTAAAAGAAAGCAGTTGCTAACACTTGGCGTTTTCACTCATAACTTCATGAAACATGACCCGATCGTTAAAAATGAAACATCCCTATTTACAGCAGACTCTCACGATTAAAAAGAGACCAATGATACCATAATCCGTCTTTTAGATCTTAAATTGGTGTATGTCACTCAGAAAACAACAGTTTTAAAAATGCTTTCGGGAGTCAAGGTCTGAACAAAAAGGCTACCTTTGTTCCAAATGCTGTAACTTTGGACTACTTTATGCTATCACCACAAAATTTGATCCAGATGTAGACCACATATAGGGGAACATCACCAAAAAAAATTAACCTGCTACCGTATTGTCTTCCTGAGTTATTGCATGTAATATAAGAAAAATATGAAAAATTATATAAAAAAAAAATTAAAAAAAATTGTCCTTTATCAGCAGTTTCTCAGCAATAGATTGTCCAAATGTAATAAAATATAGAAAGTTTGCTAACACATGATATATACTTTTTGACTCTCCTTTTTGTAGTTTTGAAGTTATGAGTCTTTAAATCTGTGTATGTCATTCAGACAAAAAATCTCTAAAAATGCCTTCAGGGCTTAAGGGGTTAAAAAGCTTATAATTACATATATTATAATAAAAAACATTTAAAGTTTTTAATAAATGTATAAGATTAATATTAATAATTAATAAGGAAAAAGTTCAAGAATTGTTTTGGGATCGTGACTCCCAAAATCAGAATCGGATCGTGAGGTACCAATGAAAGATTTCCACCATTACCATACAATTATGTATTGTTGAATAATACAGAAGATAAAGAGTTAAAAAAATAATCGCATATTAAATCGCAATCGCAATATTGGTTAAAAAAAAAAAAAATCGCAATTCGATTTTTTCCCAAAATCGTTCAGCCCTAGAATGTATGTGAATAAAAGCCTCAATTAAATCTGTTAAAGCAATTGAGTCTCTTCAGAAGATTTAGAAGATTTAACATAAAGGTGAGTAAATGAT
The DNA here is from genome assembly GCA_023566225.1 of Romanogobio albipinnatus. Classification (NCBI taxonomy): domain Eukaryota; kingdom Metazoa; phylum Chordata; class Actinopteri; order Cypriniformes; family Gobionidae; genus Romanogobio; species Romanogobio albipinnatus. The sequence goes on along the minus strand of CM042251.1, from coordinate 12,501,964 downwards.
GACAGATATTTTTATTTTGGGGTGAACTAATTACCCTTTAAGGGACAATTAGTCAATTTACCCTAATAAATAAAATATTTATATATACAAACATTGCTCTCAAAATGTTTTTATATATAGGCGTTTGGATATTTTGCAAGAAACTACTAGATTCTATAGATACAATCAACAACTTTAAAATATACCTCACACACAAACACACTCACTCAGAATTGCGAGTGACGGTTGCATGTTTCCATCTCTGCCGTCTCATATGAAAACATGAACGCACAAACGTAGCCTCCAGAGCCACGAGAGTCACTTTATGAGCATTTTACCGTTGAGAAAAACTACTGTCATGTCATAAACGCACAGAAACTCAAAGGTCTTCATGGCAACCCGTCAAAATAAAAGTTTGATTTCACTTGACAAATACATTACTGTTGTACAGTAGAATTTAGATATGTCTCCATGTAATAATAAATGATTAAAACTTTATTTTTTTTTAGTAATAAATTAAATTTTTTCTTCATGTTTTAATTTGAACCATATAAAGCTCAGTTGTGCAGCACTTTGTTTGACAAAAAAAGTTCAATTAAATTAAAAGAAATTAAATAAATGCATTTTGTCTTCATTTGATTACCAGAAAATACACAACACATAATTTGTGGGAAATCTTTTCATAGAAATTAAATAATAATAAAAAAATAACAATATGGTTGTTTTTATGAATTAAATTAAGTACCTAGTAGCCTACTATTATCTAGTAAATATTACAGAATACAAACATCACAGACAATGGCAGACAGTGACCAGGGCAGCTCTGGCATAATGCAAATGAAACTTCTATAAATGACTTACAGGTTCTTTACAGTTATTGATGTAAACATCCATAAAGTACCGAAAAAAGGTACCGTTGGGTACCGTACTGGTACCGATACCGTTAAAATGTGAAAGGTACCCAACCCTAGTTATGATTCACCTCATAGCTGGTAGGCTTGGTTCATGGTCTATAATGCTTTAAATACAGACTTTAAAATCCCTAATGGAAAAATAAATGACGAAAAAAAAAACCCTTCCAGAACCACCGCTGCTAAAAAAGTGGACGTGCACTAATGCACTCTATAAAGCTGAGTTCAGTACCTCCAATTACAAGAATGTCAGTAATGCAGAACAAGAAGTTCATCCACCTAGTCATGCCTCTTAACACACTTCACAGCTCAAATAACAAATATTTTTGTAATAAGAAATTCATTTAATGAGGAATTCTTCACATTGCTGCATTAAAGTACTTCGATCAACAGTCATCTTCTAACACCCCAGGCTGTTATTTTCTAAACATGCAAGAACATCTTTCAGGTTGAACGGGGAAAGACAAAAATATCTAAAACCAACTGACAAGACTAAATTACACAAATGTAATCCATCTGTCTAGTATTACAGTGTGTGGTCACTATGCATTTGAAATTAATTCAGAAACTGAGAATTATTTTTTATTTAGAACCGGTTTCACCTTAAAATAAAAAAATTTAAAATAAAATTAAAACTTTAAATGACTTTTGGAACTTGAACATGCATTCTGCCATCAATGCACGAAGCGTGAATAGTTACTGTTTAGAGAAATGTTTAATATTTATATATTGTATTCATGTATCTATGTAGAACAAATTACTGAACTGCATTTATAGCATCTCTAAAAGGACTGTTAAAAGTGATTTGATGTATCTGTAAACACAGATACCTTTTGAAAGAATTATACAGAATTTATTTCTAATTGTTTTTTTAAATACTTCTTCCACAGAAGCATCGTTAACAGAACCGCTAAGGCCAACCAGAAAAAAAAAAACAGAAATAAATGTAATCGTAATCAAAAAGTCAGGGGGCGACTTGAAGGTTAGCAAAAAAAACAACAACAAAAAACACATAAGTGAGTGCAAGAACACTGCTGAGAAATGGATGTCAATGGAGGAGAGGCTTCAGTACACTGAATAAACTGCTTTTGACTTCTTCAACATGTTGTTTACCATTAAATATTCAGATTGAATTGCTCGAATTTGCAACAATTTTGTGACAGGTATGATTCATTTTTGGCATTTCTTGTTCATTTTGCGAAATTAAAATCGAAACTTAATTTTAACTAATCAGACAACCCTTTTCTGAGGGACAAACTGAAATTATTGTGCACTGAAAAAACTAAAGTTTTTGCACTCAGATTTTTTTAGAAGTAAATTATGGAATTAAATAAAATGTACTTATCCAAGTTAAGTAAAATTAACAAAGAAAATAAGTAACTGTAACTTTGCTAAATTAAAGTTCAAGTAATTTCTACTTAGTTGAAGTTTGTTTACTTAAAATATTTCAAGTACATTTTACTCAAACAATACAACACTGAATTAAGACATGCTTTTAAAGTGTATGATTTACTTAGAACATCAAAGTAACACAGTAGATATTGTGTAGACACCATATCTACATAGTATAAGTAATGCAGTACCCACGTGTACACAGAGACCTCAATACTTGGTACACAATACAAAATGACTGTAACATTTGTTGGATCATTTTTAAATATGAATGCTTTTCCGCCGTCGGGCTGAATGTTTCTGATTGCGTAACCGTTCTGGTTCAGCTGGTATGGTTCAGGTTTCATTTTCCACCATGGGGCTGATAACGGCCACTCTTTGGGAATGTCATACAAAGGCGTCAGTCGCTGTCTTGGTAACACAACGGTTTACTAATGATATGAGATGTAAATAACGACCGCATTGTGGAGGATGATCAGATATTTCCTAAAATTTTATTATTAATTTGTGTTTACGTTGCTCAAATAGAGCGCTTAGCCAGCTACAGAACAACTGGTAGCCAGGCAATAGACAAGTGACCAATCCTGAGTGGCGACGTCACTTCACAGATTCTACCAGCACGGTTGGGCATGGTTAGACAACCGTGCTGAGAATTCTGTTTGTAATCGTGCCGTGCCAAACCAGGCTCAAGTGGAAACACAACTGGAACCGTTCATTAGAGTCGTTCGGCCCGACGGTGGAAAAGCAGCTCATGTGTCATTTTGAGTAGAAAATTAACTTCAGATGTCACAAAACAGCAAGTTACTAAAGCTAACAACTTATTAATTATCCATGCCCCAGTGCATGATGGTAACACCAGTATCAGAAAGTTGAGTAGGTTTTACTTAATTTTATACGGTTGATATTTACTCGTAAATTGAGTACTAATATAGAATTTACTTTTTTGTGTTCTTGCCTGAACTACCTTATTCAGGTAGAAATTATATATGTTTTTTTCTGTAGTATATATCAGTATTTTTATCAGTGTGGTAACTGACAGCTCGCTACTCATGCATCACATGACCCAACGCAATAGAGTGCGTTGCGGGACTAGATTTGATGGCCGAGTGCGGGCGTGGGCGGTAAGGTGTGGCTCATGTGTGTGCGGGCTGCAGGAGAATAAAACTATTCGGGGGACTCCCGCAAAACAGAAATATCTAAAAATAAAACATCTAAAAACAAATACATTGTTATTCATCTATTGCACAAAAGCAACAAGAACAACTAAAACAAGACGCAAGCATAGGCAGGGTTTCTGTTTTTAACGTTTATAGCGTTGTGCAATGTAGCCAATCATGGACATGTGTGTTGATTTCTAAAACTCAATGGCCAATCAGATTGGTGATTGGCCATCAGTGCTGAATTCTGCATGCTGGCAAATCCTCTGATTATAACAAAGAAAGTGTAGACATTATGAAAGATTCATTGCACAGTCAGCTTCATAACGGAGCTTTGTGAGATCGCGATGAATTGAGATGTCAGCTTTTTAGGAATTATGAAGGGAGTGCACTTTGCACGCATTCTGCCATGTCATAAATTACTTAAAACTGTTTCATGGACGTACAGAAAAAAAATCAATTTATACTTTTATGCAGGCGGGAGCGGGACAAAACATGAATGTTGCGGGAGAAGATAACGTATATTTTTGCAGGAGTGGGCGGGAGCGGGACAGAATCCTGCGGGAGCGGGATTGAAAAATCCATCCCACACAGGTCTGTACATCACGTCACCAATAGGCTGTAGATAATTTGGAAAATTCCTTCAAACTGCTTAAAACGGAGACATGGTCCAATGTTAATGAGGGGATACGTTTGTGATCTACACATTTACCATATAGTTTAGATTTTTTTTTCTAATCATTTTTCTACTGACCGTCGTGCTAGAATTGCGCTCATCTCTCCCATCAGGCCTCCTCCTCCTCCTCCGCTGGGCATAGATATACTGCTGCGGCTGCTGTCGGGTTTAGGAGGTGCCGCCACACTGACCGGAGCACTGCTGCCACCTCCTCCTCCACCACCAGCACTAGCAGCAGCATCCTCCTGCAGGGGGAAGCACTGAGTCAATAACAGCAGCCAGTACTGAAAATGTGTGCAAAACATTATGGGAGATCAGTCTAAACATTTCAACTACTGAACAAATGGAATAACATGCACATGTATTTGTAATTTCATCTTTGTGAATCGATGTCTTAGCATGTATTCTTTTGCTTTACATAAAAGTTAATTCTTTTTTCTTTCCATTTGGAAACCGGATACTTTTAATCAGTTTCCACATGGAAACTTATTTCATTGTCTCTATGAAGTTCCACCAGGGGGAACATTATGGCCCGTTCACACCAAGAAAGATAACTACATTTACATTTACATTTAGCAGACGCTTTTATCCAAAGCGACTTACAACTTGGGGGTACATGAAGCGATTGGTCATGAAGAGTCGAGAAGCGCAATAAGAGCCTGAAATCCTGAGACCGTGTACATTGCTCAGTGTAGCACAGGCTAGAGTAGGGAGGGAGGAAGGAAGAGAAAGAGGAAAGGAAAGTGTTTTTTTTTATTTTATGAGGTTAAGTGCTCACGGAAGAGCTGAGTTTTAAGTTGACTTTTGAATGTTGTCAATGATTCTGCGCTTCGGATGGCGTTGGGAAGATCGTTCCACCAGCTGGGAACGTTGAATGAATATGTTCTGGAAAGGGATTTTTTCCCCCTCTGTGATGGTACCACAAGCCGTCGTTCCTTTGCTGAGCGAAGGCTTCTGGTGGGGGTGTGGATTTGTAGAATGGAGTCAAAGTATGCAGGAGCTGAGCGCGCAGCGAGTGGTAGCCAGTGCAGGGAGATGAAGAGAGGTGTGACGTGGGTCCTTTTGGGCTCGTTGAAGACAAGACGTGCTGCTGCATTCTGGATCATTCGAAGTGTTTGGATCGCACAAGAGGGGAGTCCAACCAGAAGCGCATTGCAGTTGTCAAGTCTAGAAATAACCAGGGCCTGGACAAGAAGCTGTGTTGCGTGCTCTGTTAGGAGCGGTCTAATCGTCCTGATATTGTGGAGCGCAAACCGGCATGAGCGAGCAGTCTTAGAAATGTGTAACTAAAAAGATAATTAAATTAGAACTTTGAGTGTGTCTGTGTGGACACTATTTATTACATTATATTTATATGTTGCAGCTCTTTAAAGTGGAGTGGATTCTGATTGGCTGTCATTCATCAGCTGGAAAAAAAAACACTTCTGAAAGTGAAACCAACCATATCGTTCCTCTGTGTCATTATCGTTATAGTTGTGGTGTGGACTTCTCTATTCTTATTCTAGAATTAGAACGATTATTAAAACTTTGTATCACATTTGTTATCATCCTTGGAGTGAACAGGCCTTTACACTAGGGATGCACGATATATCAGCAACATATCGTTATCGGCCGATAAATGATTATTTTTGATGTTATCGTTATCGGTCCAATAAGAAAATTTGACCGATATATTCAAGCCGATAGATAATGTATTATTTCCTTCAGCTGAGACAGACGCGCTGTCCACCATGATGGGTTTGAATTGCTCTAAATATGATTGGAATCACTTCGAAAAGGAAAATACAGTTACGTGCAACATATGCAGCGCAAGTCTAATATAATCTACATAAAATGATAATGAGAATACGGCTGTAAAAGAGTGTTGTGTTTCAGCGCGTTTGTTGAGGGAAGAGCGCGCCCACGGAGTTACACCTTCATGACAAGCACAGTCAAGTTCACTTGTGCATTCACAGCCTTTTGTGCCATTGTAAGTTGTAATATTATATTTATTATCATTCTGTGTATGTAATCTCATATAGGATGCGTTTGGTTGAGTTCATTAACGATGCAGTAAAGCACTTCATTGTACCGGTCTTTAGCTTCAGCGCGCATTTCAAACAGAAATGCACAGCATTCATAACTACTGGGACTGTCCTATACATAACACTGTAATGAGAATATTTGTTATAAATCGTTGTGAATTCTCTGGGTTTAGTTGTTGTGTTTCAGCGCGCTGTTGTGGGAAGCGTCCACAACGCATTCTGACCAGCACAGTCAAGTTCGCTTGTGCATTCGCGTCATTTTAAGCATATGCAAGTTGTAATATTACGTTTTTGTAGTATAAACATCTGATTAATGTCATATAGGATGCGTTTCGTTAAGTCAATAACCCGCAGTGCCCACAGGAGTTATAAGCCTTCACCTATGCGTGATTTTGTGCTAATATAAGTTGTAATATTATATTTATTTTGTATAAATATCTGATTGTTCTCATATATGATGCGTTTAGTTGTTAATTAACCTTCTAAGCGCTTCAGTTCACGGTTGTTCGTTCATTCTCTCCAGCTTCAGTGTGCTCTCAAACAGCAACATTATTCCTAATAGACTAGACTAATATTAAAGATGTTTACTATTACTGTAATATTAAACTTTTTTTTTTCAAAAACACAGAAGCGTTATTTTTTATAACTAGCACTTTTATTGTTCTCGTATCATTTCCATCAACAATACGGTTTGATTAAATCCATTTCCTTATTATCTGTGCGGAGGTTATTTCATGCACTTGCATTCTGATTCTTTATTATGCAGCCTAAGTAATGCTGTTCAATAACTTGTTTGCATTATTTAGGTATATTTAAATTTTTTAGGCAATATAATTTTTGGTAACATTTTACAAATAAGGCCTCATTTTTTAATGCATTAACTAACACGAACAAACAGAGAGCAATAACCTTTGTTTATTTTAGTAATAAAATGTTTGTGTTTATTAACAGTCCATTCACAGTGCATACCTAATGTTAAAAGACACAACTTTGGGTCTGAATATGTTGAGATTAACATGAACTAAGATGAATAAATCCTGTTGAAGTATTGTTCATTCATTGTTGGTTAACTAATACTAACAAAAATTAAACCTTATTGTAAAGTGTTAACATTTTTTTTTAATGAAGTAAGTTGGCCATAGGAGTGTAAAATTAATTTGAAACGGTAAGGAATCTTAAACTGGTTCAAATAGGCTACTGTAGTGTATAGGGTTGATTTAAGTGTTTGGGACATGGCTTTTAATGGTGAGCCTTTTGTTTTTGTAATCAGGCTCTCAGAGTTTATTAAAATTTTTATTTAGATTTATCGGCCAACATATCGGTTATCGGCTTTCAAATATAAAGAATTATCGGTTATCGGTATCGGCCAAAATGTTCATATCGGTGCATCCCTACTTTACACTCTTATTTCACAACTGCCTTTTATTTGATATGTTGTCACCTTCTACCCCATTTCTACTGGCTACATCATTTTTGTAAACTTTTAGTATGCAAGTTTTAGATTTGCCAATAATTAATTATCTGTTTCTCCAACACTATTGATTTAGCAAAGTTTCCCACTTCTACTTACTACACATTCCTGGTCTTTCAATTGAGCATGATTCACAAGAGCACGTTATTCCACATATTAAAAAAGGTGTATCATTAAAATGTAATGACTTGCTCAATATTTCATTTTTGGGTGACTTCATCAAGACACATTATTTCAAATTCTCTTGTGATTCTCCTGTGACTCATTGTCTCACCTTAGCCACTTTGCGGAGTTTGGCAGCTGCCAGAGCAGCAGCGAGACCACCGCCACCTGGTCCTCCTTCCCCACCTCCTCCAGAGGGGGGCAGAGGAGGAGCAGGTGGAGGTGGAGCCCCTCCTCCCATGGGGGGAGGCCCAGGTGGTGGGGGAGGTCCAGACGGAGGGGGCCCAGGGGGAGGTGGCGGTCCAGGGGGAGCTGGAGGGCCTCCAGGGGCCAAAGGTGGTGGAGGAGGAATGACTACTGTAGAACAAAAGCACATGATTTACACACAAACACTAATACAAAATTATGTATTAATTACGTATTAGCTCAGAAATAGGGGTAGATAAATAATTTGTTTGAAAAATACTTTTTGTATTATTGTTTTTTACTAAAAGTTCTACTGAAGAATGCAATACTTTTTCAATAGTTGTATTTTTTTTTTATATAATTAAAAAGTATAATAATACATTGGGATTTATTATTTATACATTCGTGGAGTTATGAAAAGGCTGATAGATATAGTGTACAGTCAGAAGATTATTTTGCAAAAGAAAACTTTTTAGGGTGATAAAAGACTACACTGTAATTAAATAATAACTATAATTGAACAAAATATTAATTTGACATTTTTATTATCTCAAAATGATGCAGGAAATGCTTCAACGGCCTGTTATCAGCTGTAGCGTTTGTTGTCGTGCAATAACACACCACTAGATGGTGCGATTGAAGAATCAGGATTGAGTACTTCAGGGAGATGTGTAGAAATATAAATGAACGATGCATGGTTCTTATCTAAGCATGGGCAATTTTGTGAATGGATTGCCAGTGGTTGCCAGTGGAAAGGTAAACAAAGCAGAAGATGAATATACTTATAAATTCACGAATACCAAAACAACTTGTGTACACCAGGCGCGAGTGGCGCGACGCAAAAAAAATCTAATAGAACCCACTGATGTTCAATCTGTTACTGGGTGCGATATGACAAGACAAATCCCCAACAGTAAAATATTTTTCTCTGCAAAAGGGGGGCCGCCAGAAAAAGTTTGGAACCCACTGATCTAAACAGAGTTTCCTCCATTGAGGCGAAACACTTTCTACTGACCTGGAGCTGCTTGCCGTTCTCTTTCTTGTCTTTCTCTTTCCTGCCGTTCTTTCTCTTGTCTTTCTCTTTCCGATCTCTCCCTCTCTAGCTGCTCCAATCTCTGCTGTTCCAATCTGCAGGGAAAAAACATGAAGAAGGCATTGCAGTTATTTTGGCAAATACTGCAATTTGAAATTATATTTGTGAGTTAATAAGTGAATAATCAAATCATAAAAAAAAAAAAAAAATTAAAATAAATCCAAGAAAGAAAGATAAAAACCTATAAAAAATAAGAAATATTTTGTTCACCTGCATGTCATGTGACCATTAACTGACAGAACCATAAACATGCAGATTGCGTTGCATTATTGAAATATTAACTTCAAATTTCAGGTGGTAAATATTTGGGTTTCAGCTGGGGGAAAAAAAAGTTGAGAACATTTCTCTCATTTTGGTGCCGTTTCGGTATTCAGGCAAAAAAACTATACAAACATTTAAAAAAGCCATTCCCATATTCAGTAGAATGTACAAAAACTATCAAGGAATGCTTTTGAGAGCTCCAAATGAAAGTCGCATCGAAATGGAAATAGTGATAAATCGTCCACATTACATACATCGGGCACGTGTGAGGGGATTCGGGGCCTTGAGTCCCTGCCCTTTTCCAAAATTAAAACAATATGCATTTGAATATAATTAACATGACAATGTGTACAAAACTAAAGTAGTCTAAATTCTAGTTTATTTCTACATATCTGTCAGTCCGAGGTGTCGTTGCGTGTCTTGCTTTGGAATTGACTGACGGGGTCGTGTCACGTGTCACGTACCACGTTTTCATGTTACATATTTTAAAATATTACATAATTCAGTGATGTCTGTTTGTCATGTTTAATACAACGACCAATCGCCACACTGTAAAAAAAAAAAATCAGGTCTCCAATTGAAAATTTTCTAGTGACCGATCACATCTAAATTTTTTAGTTGGCCAAATTTAATTTCTGTGAATTAAATTGCATCAATTCACAGAAATTCAATTTGGCCAACTAAAAAATTTAGATGTGATCGGTCACTAGAACATTTTCAATTGGAGGCCTGAATTTTTTTTTTACAGTGCATCTGCCACAACAAGTTCAAATTTCATTGCATTTATTTGATCAAAAATACAGCAAAACATTATTACAATTTAAAATAATGGTTTTCTATTTTAATATACCTTAAAAAAATATACTTTCTGATGCAAAGCTGAATTTTCACTTACTTTTATATATGCCCCTTTTTTACATTTGAACCCCTGCCCCTGAGGAACTCTCTGCACGTCCCTGACGTATATATAGGGCGGGGACTTGGTTCTAAGCATTGGTTGTTGATTGGATGTTGAGATTGAGGCAGATGAACGAGAAATTTCAGGGTCAGGGTTTAAGCCGACTAAATGATTGGAGAAATCCTGCATACGCCACCAAAGAGAATTGTCATCTTCACAGGAAGATCCAGATATGACATTTCAATTAAAATATACACTTTTTTAAAAAATTGTATTAATAACTGTTGACAATAAAACCTATAGCACGCATTTAGAAAATGCATAGGGTGAAAATAGATTTTCATTGTTGCCAATAGAGGGAGTTCATAAACAGGACATGCTTTTGACTGAAGTCACTGGGGTGATTCAGTGAGATGGCAATTATTTGGTGGGTTAACATATTTTGAATCATTCTGAGGCCTCTCAAATGAGCCAGTACATATAAAACACGACTTAAAACATGCATGCAAACATACACACATATAGTCTTTGTAAGACTTACAAGACTGCAAAGTCAAGTTTCATGTTAAGTCAAGCCTTTCTGAGAGCCATTCAAAACATTTCAGTCAAGTCAGGACATGAGTC